>JARQAD010000002.1:34785471-35985471 GCA_029955455.1 Quercus agrifolia | reverse complement strand
CCTTTTGTGTTAATAGCCATGGAAAGTGCTTTTTGTGTGCTTCTTTGCATGTTTTGGATGATGTTGATTGTAACATGCCACGTGTTTGTGAAAATGCCTTTATGAGTGTTTATTCTCATGCTTGTGATGACATGTTACATGACTCTTTGGGTGTTGTTAAAATTTCAAATGTCAAACTCTTAAAGAAAAAGTCTAAGAAGTTTCATGATAATTTGAGCAAATTCATTTGTGAAAAGGATGATTTGATTGCTAAGCTTAATGAATCCAACAAATTGGTTGAAAAGTATAAGAAACTTGCTGAACATTCTTGTGAAAAGTTGAAAGAGTTTGAATGTTTGAATGTGGACTTGGATGCTAAACTTGTTTTGTCTAACAAACTTGTTGATGATATTAAATGTGAAAGTTAATCTCTTAAGATGCATACGAAGTGTTTGATTGCTGAACCTATGGCTAAAAAGGAAGAAAATATTTGTTGCAATCATGTTGTGAAGCCCGGTTTTGTGCCTATTGTGAGTTCTACCTCTAAAAACAAATTGATGTACATACCTCCACACAAAAGAAACCATAAAGTGGAGAGAAATGTTCTTAAGCCAAAACCTTTTTTTAGGTCTCATCCTAGGGATTTGAGTGGATCTAAGTTCGTTTTGACTTGCTACCATTGTGGTGTGATTGGTCATATTAGACCTCAATGTTCCATGTTGAAGATAGAACAAAACCATATTGCTAGATCCCTCCCTAAAAAGCCTAGTGGACCTAAACACATTGTTTGTCACTATTGTGGTGCTTTTGGTCATCTAAGACCTCGTTGCTCTAAGTTTCAAGCTCTTAAAAGAATCAAAAGAAAAGAAAAACCTGCGCTTCTTGGAAGTTGTGCTAAGAAAGCGAAACCAAATTTGGGAGAAAATTGTATGTTGTTAAAACAAGTTGTTAATGCTCTTACCTCTTTGTCTATATGTATCTTTGGTTCTCATTCTTCCAACCCCTGTCTCTCTTCTCATGAGACAATCACTTCAAACAATTGTTCTATTTGGGTGAGGAAGGGTTCCTATGATTGAACTTTTACTCTTTTGGTTCTTGATTTAATTTTTTTACTCTACATGCATTAGATGCTATATCCTCATGCATTTGTGCATCTTGTATTTTTTTATATGCATTGTTTTTGCTTTTAATCTTACTTTTATGCTTTTGTTTGTGTAAAAAATTCAAGATCACATAAAAAGTGAAAAATCAAAAAGTTTGATCATGTTTGCTTTAGCACATATCTCATATAGAGTTTAGCCTAGTACCTTCATACTAATGACGTAGTGTATTTACGAGCTTAGCTTGTTATGTATACACATATTGAATGTGAGTGAAATCTAGAAATCTATGTTTGATTGTTGTAAGTAGATCTTCAAGCTTATCATGAATGTCTAGCCAATAGTCTTGATTGATCTTAATACATGCGTAGACTTGTTCTTATTTATTTCCTCACATTTAATTTTTGTTAAAAAGCTCTTCAAATGTCAATCTCTAAAAGGAGAAAGAACTGAAAAAGTCTTACTTCAAAAACTACTTAGGCTAGAAAAAGGTGGAGCAAAATGTATTAAATTTGTATGATGCCAGAGCCAAAGGCTTATCCTTTAAAGAAATATAAAAAATTTCATGTCATCGATGCTCAAAAATTGGGTTGTATTGATTAAAAAGTATGAAAAATGAAAGCCAAATGAACAGTTTTCAATCAATGTAAACACTTTGGTGAGAAGTCATATATGTTCATTTCTATTAGTAAGAAAGGTCTCTTGACTTCATGTTATTTGTGTATGACTTGATTAAATTGATCATTAAAGCTCCATACCACACTATTTAAGCTTTCAATATATATATATATATAGCGGTAACCCTGAAACGGTACACTAGTATTAAACGGTGCCAAAACATATTGTTCCCTTGTCAAAGACCGCGCCCCCTACCCTTTTTTAGGTGTTAGGTCAAACCCACGTAAATGGGTGGAGTCATGTTATTGCCTCTCAAAATGAAGGTTCGATTGATTATATTTTCTCCTTTAGATTAAGGGTTTTACAATAGAGTTGCCACTTATTTAATTATTGGAAAAAATAAAAAAATAAAAAACCATAATTGAAAAATTCATCATTTTATTAATTTGAAATTGAATTTACATTGATCATAGGAAATTACATGGTCTTGGTCCTAAATACAATCTAAGATAAAGTATATTGCTTTGTTTCCTAGTTACAATTTAGAAATTGAAAATTACATAGATAAGCATTGATCTATCAACCCTTCATCTAAGTTCGAAGGCTATGTTACAAGGTAGGGAAGGTGTTAGGCACCCACCTTACCCGATGAAACTGGTCTTCTAGATTATGGTGGCCAATATTCATATCATATCATCCAATATGTTATCAATCAATTTGCGTGTTGAATTTAATGTGTGTACATGTGATAAACCCTAATTCAATCTATTAAGCATTGCATTTGAATTGAAAAATAAATTCTAGTGAATGTGTGTAGATGATGATATCCTAGATTTAAGGGTTTGAAAGAACTATGAAACAAACACCTTTTTCATATTTTTTATGTGGATTTAAGATCAAGGCTAGTGTTATGTATGAACATGTGATGAACAACCAAGAACATGTGAAGAACACATAAGAACATTTAAGAACATTCAAACATATTCAAAGAATTTAAATAAACACTAGCATGCTTTAATCTTAAATTAACATTATAGCAACATGAAAAACGAGTTAAGGATAGAGATTATACTTGCATGCAAGATCCACACAATGGAGGAGGAGGCTCTTGGTGGAAGTCCTTAGGTTGGAAGAGAAAAGAAGAACTAGGAGAGGGAGAGTAAGTCTCACTCAATACCTTGAGTCTCAAGAAGACCAAGATATGACAAGACTACTCTACTTCACTAGAACTCAAGAGAGAAGAAGAGAGGGGATTTTTATAGTAGTGGATGAGAAAATATGAATGAAATGTCATTTAATGAGGGTTGACAAAAGAGCAAAAAGAATCATGGACCTAGACCTTATTTTAGACTTTGGGAAAATCTGGTGCATTAAATGTAGAGATTGGTGGGAGTGGGGAGTAAGCAAAATTTGGTTAAGGATAATGAAGATTTAGAAAATAATAAATTTTAATAAAACACTCATTTTTTAGATATTTACTTAAAAGTCAAAATTAAGATAAATTATCCATAAAAATCACATAATCTCATGTGCAATAGTACACCCTTGTCCTAGAATTAAACCAATGTGATTGTGATACATAATTAGTTGTAATTAATTCTTTCAAGGATCAATCAACCATTAGAGCTTAATTTGGTGAAAACTTTCAATCTAATGATTTGATTGAAGCTCATGACACATCATTTTGATTGTTAGGACTTCTAGATATGTTTTACATGAGGAATTTGAAATTTATATAGTTAAAATTATTACTTTTCCCTTGAGTTGTGAAAGGAAGCTTTGCCCTTGATGAAGTTAAATGAAGATTTCAAATTAAGGCATCTAAATTCACTTACCATAACGACCATAGTTACTACTTCACTAGAACTAGTACATGAGCGCCACATGTAGGTTATGCCAATATGGGTTTTCTATGTGCTTAGCGGCACAAGCATGACTCTCTCTCTCTCTCTCTCATTACATCACTTCAAATTTGTTAGGATTTTTAGTGTTGGCCAAATTTTGTATCAAATTTCCTTCTGAATTTACATTTGAATTTCATTTGAATTGTATTACATTGTGTAAAAAATGATCAAGAAAGATGATAATGTACAATTTGCAATAATAGGAATTTTGCTCAAGTAAAACTCCAATGTTAGGTGAGTTTTTGGGCGAGTGCTCTAGACTTTGAAAATTAGTTCAGGTAAAAAATCTAGCTCAAAATTGACCTAAAATTGGCTTGAGCGATTCATCATCTAAGAGAAAATTTTGTTTCTTTGTTGTTTTCTTATCCAATCAAGCCTCTTTAGTGGCCTTTATATCTACCAAAATCTACCCTAAAATACAAGTGAAAAGGGTGAGACTACCCAAATTCCGTAGACATATATTTCTTGTAGCCTCCATAACTTCACCTTCTCCAAATTGTGATACCCATTGAGCGATTAATCATCTAAGAGAAAAATTTGTTTCTTTGTTGTTTTCTTATCCAATCAAGCCTCTTTAGTGGCCTTTATATCTACCAAAATCTACCCTAAAATACAAGTGAAAAGGGTGAGACTACCCAAATTCCATAGACATATATTTCTTGTAGCCTCCATAACTTCACCTTCTCCAAATTGTCATACCCATTGAAAGGAGACCCAAGTCAAACACTCTTGATTCCCTCGTGTCTTAGATTTGTGATTGGTGTTGAAAATCATAAATTTTATCCCAAAACTTCAAGTGGCATTGAAGTATCCAAGAAATTGGATTTGTGGTTAGCATCTCAACTTACAAAATCAAAAACTAGAAAAGAGAAAGGGTTGGTGTAGCAAGTTACTAGAAGGAGAGGGAAGCTCAGAAACAAGTACATCTACATATAATTAGGAGGGTTTTGAAAGTGTTTTGATTGCAACTACCTTCATTCATGAATTAATTTGCTTAACTAGTGCCTCATAGAATTTTCCCCCCTTTGTGGGTTTTTCTATTTGTAACCACATCTTATATTTGGGTGTTTGAGTTAAGATTTGCTGTGATTCATGTTATCCATGTGAATATGAAACTGGCTAATTAATTACTTGAACCAAATTTAAACAAATTGTTTAAATTGGTATATAGCCATTACTAGGGATCTAAATGGTTTAATTTTTTTTTCAAAATTTATCTCTCTTTATGACATATTAAGGCAAATTGTAGTTGTTAGTTGATTTAGAGTTAACTCATTCATTTGTGGATCATTCCAATTGCGCAACTTCTATGACATGCTATAAACACTTTATTTTGTATCCATTAATAATATTTAGTCATCAGCCCCAATGTTGAGCTTGAAACATGTTAACCAAGGGTAATTTAAGTGTTCTCAATAGTTTGAAGGTAATTACAACTCAAAAGTACTCAAAATCGCTTTAAAAATGATGCTAAAAAATAACATTTGTTCATTGGTTTGACCATAACTTTTAAGCCTAAAGAATTTTTTAATGAGAATTTTTGAATTGGAAATTAGACTCTCAGGCTTCAATTTGAACCCAAATTTCCCAATTTGGATTTAAAATGTGTATGTTGTGAGTGTTCGACGTTGGGGCATCAATCTAATCAAATTTTAGGGTTCTTAGCGAGTTTATGTATGTGGATTCAAGCTGAGTATGCACACTCACGAGGGGTGCGTATGCAGCCTTACTTCCAATTCCCTATATTTTTGCATATTTAAGACGCCAACTCTTCAATCTTAGGATGACAAAGGTGAATCTTTTTTCTATGACTTCTTACTGTGCTACATAGGATCCATTCTTTGTTTGATATTAGGTTAAGTGTTCTTATTTGATTTTTTGATTTTATTATATTTTTATGATGTTAATCTAACCATGTCTTAGATTTATTTTGTTTTTGGTTTTACATTTGTTTCAATAATTCAATCTATAAATGAGTTTATTTGTGTCAATAACATGAAATCATTTGTTCAGTTTTAGTTTCTTTGAGTTCCTGTTTGATTTGTTAAGATGACCATAAATGTTAAACATGTTAACCTAAAATATAGGTTGATTAAATTTAATTATTAGCCTAGGTTAATTTAATTTAAAAGATGTATATCAAGATGCATGTGAATCATCGAGACTATGTATGTGGGATTACGATCTACGTATGCAAGGTCAAGTATGCGTACATACCACGAATCTAGATTAGGCTGAAAAATATGTTTTTGGTTGAATTAATAATTTTTCATGTGTTTTGTGGTCTGTTTTACTTCGAATCTATAGGATTATAATAGTTAATAGATTGCCATGATTTTTCCTTTTTTCTTTTATTTCATATTTAATGTGATTTGAATATGTTAAGTATAAAATCCTTTTTGTAAATGCATGCTTATTTGGTTTGATTTAATTATTTGACTTCAATGTCTAATAATATATGTTTGATTTGAGGTTTTAATGTATTTCCTTCTATGTTGTAATGTAATCTTTGACATGTTGTGTATGTTCCTTTTAATTAATGCTTTGTGTGATTAGAATTTGGGATTAGGGTTCTTTTAATAAGTTTTTTAACTAAATATTTCCTGTCAACACATAATGGAGGTTTGCTGATTCAGATTCTCATACCCTAACTCCACTCAATGTTTGGTACATAGACCTTTGTAGGGGCCCAAAAGGCACAAGTTGGTTCTCGGACCTAAACTAGGTTATAATTCTCAACCTTGCATCTTTGGTCCATTCAGCTTAGGCGTACTCCCAAGGTACAAAACTGTGTTTGTGTCTTACATAGGATGATGCACTCACACCCTGCTAGCATTCATCATTATTTGTGTTGACATGAATAGCATGCTCGATTCTTTCCACCTTGAAGCCATCAGTGTTGTAGTGCATCTTCTCAACCCATCCCTCAAGGTGATTTCCTTCCTTTTTGAATCCACCCTACCATGATAAGAAACCCATAAATCAATTCAATAGTAAAAGCCACTAAAAGATTTTTTTTTTTTTAATTCTTTTATTTGTTGGGATTTCATTTTTGTCAAAATTTATCTTTTATTGTTAAAAAATCTATTAATAGTTTTAGCTCAAGTTGTTGCCAGTCGAGTTTTCTTTGGTAACACAAATGGGCATGTCCCTTAGCGTTTCAACATGCATGGTGTGGGAGTTAAAAACACTTTATAGAGGTCCTATACAAGAAATTTTGATCAACACAACTAATTTCTAGCAAATGGGAGAGAAGAATCCACAATAGGAAGACTAAGTAGTTAATCAAAGATAGAAAATAGTTGGATCATGCATTTACATATGAAGAAATGATGTTCCTATGGTACAAAGATGGGTTTTAAGTGATAGATACAATTTAAAAGTTCTAACTATCTTTCTCTCTCTTGTTCTTGCTCAAGTCCTCCCTTTTTTCTAGATCTCCATTCTTGGTGTCCTCGTCCTCCTTTTATAGCCATTTCCCTTCATCCTCTAGCTATCCTGCTCTTAGTTGGATTTGGGAGATACTTGTCCCATCACCTTCTTTTCTTGCCATTTCTTGATCATGAAGGAAGACTTTTGGGGGTGTTTTCACTATTCAACTAGTCATTTAGCATTTAATGTGGCTGACATTAGATGGAGGATCTCATTAATGTGGAGGTGACTATTACATTGGACTTTGCATTTTCTTCGTCACATTCCTCGGGGGGAGTGTGGGTGACGGGTGGTCCCAACCAAGGAAGAAAGTTTTTCCCTAAGTGATCTTTATGATCTCACAAAAGATGGTTTAAGGGATTACCTCAATAATGGGCCTTGGGAAAAGTAGTATCATGGGTTACCTCGATTATGGGCCTGTGAGAGACCGGACTGGCTCTTAGAAAAGGGTTTAGGCATTGGCACCTTTCCTTTTCAGGATCATATGGAGTCACCACTTATCTTATAAGTAAAATAAGAAAACTATAAAAGATTACAAAATGTCTTGAATAGTACACATTCTCATTAATTTAAATAAGTACAACTTGATAGAAAGAACTATACATGGCTTTGTTTCCTATTACAATCAATCAAAAGAAAATAAGATACTTTTCTATGAACCCAAGATTCTCAAATCCAAGGTCTATGTTACAGGATGGGAAGGTGTTAGGCACCCATCCTGCCTAGATAGAGTTTGGTCTTCTAGACTTTTAAATGACCTTTTAAACACCCATTAAAAAAATGACATGCAAATTATTATGTCAATATTCCTAGATCTATGGTTGGTTAGTATGCAAAATACTAGATCTATTGCATCTATGCAAGGACAAATCACATTTGAATTTTATTTATAGGAAAATGATTTTTTATGACAAGTTTCAAATCTATTATCAGGCAAAATGAATTTTTTGATAAAAAATTCAAATATGATTTTTTAAAATAACAAGGAATGGATTTTTAAAAAGAGTTCCCAAATTTGATTTCTTAATTAAAGAATAGAATGAACCTCCAAGAGAAAAATTCAAATCTGATTGTTTAATTAAGAAATAGAATAGGTTTTGAAAGAAATTGTAGATCTAATTTTTCAAAATAAGAAAGAATGAATTTTTAAAATAAAATTTCAGATCTGATTTTCGTGTTTTAGAATAGAATAGAGGTTTTAAAAAATAAATTCAGATATGATTTTTTGGTTCAGAAAACAATGGCGATTTTGAATATAAATTCATATTTGATTTTTGGTTTAGAAAAAAAATTCGTTTTTTGAAAAATAAATTTATATTTGATTTTTGGTTTAGGAAAAGAATAGAGATTTGATTTAAAACTTCAAATCTGATTTTTGTTTTACATAAAGCAACAGATCTAGGATTTAATCATATGCATTACATAATTACATGAACAAAACACATGCACATAAACAGACATTCATCATATAATCACTCAAAAGAAAAATTAAAACAAACAAAAGAAAGAACATGTTAGAAAAGGCATGGAGAATTAATAAAAAGACGAAAACTTACTTGCATCAATGAATTTTGCAAGGGAATGGGGAAATCACTTTAGAGTTAGAGAAAGAATGAGTCTTTCTAAGTCCTAAAGAGATTGTACTTAACAGAAAAGAAAGTCCTAAAGTTGAACTTTCAGAATTTCTTTTACGTTAAGACAAGAGGGGTGCTCAATTCTGATTTTAATTCCATATTTATAGAGGTGTTGTGCTTAAAAAACAAGCTAGGGTTGCTTAGAAAATCAGCAAGCCCAAGTTAGATCGAATTTTATCCTTAGAAAATTGAATCTGATGAGTTTTAACCTGATCTAAAAGTTTCTGGGCTAGGCCTTAAGGTTGTGCCAATTGGCACTCCTAGAGTGCCGATTGCCGATTGAGTGTTGGGCCCATTTTCCTCTTTTGGTTCGATTTGGACTCTTTGTTAGGGATTTTCTGAGTCGGGAATTGCACTTGGACGTCTTTCAAACTTGTATTCCAAAACAGATCCCTTTTAATTTGATAATCAAGTCCTTAAAATAATAATTATCTAAAAGATAATTATTTAAAAAAACTAAATTATCAGCAACTCCCTTATTATCTGATTATGCATTTTATTACTATGCAACCAAGCTTATCTTTGATCAAATCCAACAGCCAATCACATAAATTACTTAATTAATTTTAATTGTTGACCAATTAGAATTAATTTCAATTAATCACACCCAATTAGCTTCACCCACATAAGATGCATGCAAACCGTGAAAACTTGATCTTGTGTTATCTTTCAATCCGACAGTCCGATTGGGAATTGGGCATATCGTCGCGATTGTTAGAGCCTCAAGATTATTTTTATGACATGTGATAGATGATTTAATGCATAAAATGCAATTATGATTGTTGGGTATTCAGAGTGATCATTTTAGTTATCTTCCAAGATTAAATTATGGGTGCAAAATTGAGTGTCTACAAAATGCCCTTCATTGTCAAAGCTTGAAAAGCGAATGCCAATGTAAAACAAAGACACTGATTTTAGTAACCATGATTTAATTAAGGTTGATTTTTCAAAGATTTCCTAGCCCTAGAACTTAGAACCTTAGGACGTAGAACTAGTATTTTATTGTCTTACTAAAAATGAGAAACGCGGACATCTAAACTGCTTGAATGCCAATGTTTGAGAACCAGATCTTCTTAATCTAAAATCTAGAATGATTGAGAACTATATTCGCTCAATCTGGAATCTTGGGGTGACTGAGAACTTTATCTGCTCAATCTAATAGAGTGATTAAGAACTCTATCTGCTCAATCTAGAAATCTTGGAGTGACCGAGAACTATATCCACTTGATCTGGTGAATCTAGTGGAATGATTGAGAACTCTATCTGCTCAATCTGGAAATTTTGGGGTGATTGAGAACTATATCCACTCGACCTGATAGGATGATTGAGAACTATATCTGCTCAATCTAGAAATCTTGAGGTGACTAAGAACTGTATCCACTCAATCTGGAAATCAGGAATGATTGAGAACTATATTCGCTCAATCTAAAATTTTAGAATCTGAATAAGAACTATATTCACTTAATCTGGACATTTGGAGACGACTAAGAATTATATTCGCTCAATCTGAAAATCTTGGGATGACCGAGAACTATATTTGCTCGATCAGATAGGATGATTGAGAACTCTATTCGCCAATCTAGGAATCTGAAATTCGACCGAGAACTGTATTCACTTAATCTAGACTTTGGAATCTTACTAAGAACTATATTCGCTCAATCTTGACTTTGGGGTGATTGAGAACTATATTCACTCAATTTGAAAATCTGGAAGCTGACTGAGAACTGTATTTGCTTAGTCTGAAAATCTAGAGGTGACTGAGAACTATATCAGCTCAATTTGAAAATCTTGGAGTCGATTAAGGGCGATTTTTGCTTAATCTGGAAATTTTGGGGTAGCTGAGAACTATATTCGCTCAATCTAGAAATCTAAAATCTGACTGAGAATTGTATTCGCCCAATCTGAAAATCTGGAAGCAATTGAGAACCGTATTCACTCAATCTGAAAATCTAGAAGCAACTGAGAACTATATCCGCTCAATCTGAAAATCTGGAAGAAACTTTGAACTTATCCACTCAATTGAAAATCTGAAAGTCGATCGAGAACTATATTTGCTCAATCTGGACATTTGGAAGCCGATTGAGAACTATATTCGCTCAATCTGGACTTTGCAACGACTAAGAACTGTATTCGCTCAATCTGAAAATCTAGAAGCTGACAAAGAACTATATTCACTTAATCTAGACTTTGGACTTTTCCTAAAATGGACAAAGAAAATTGAATTAGAATTGTGATGATTGAGACTTTATCCTCTCAATTTTTGGAGATGTGGAATTTTTCTTTCCCTTTTGTTTCACCAAGATAAACAATTTTGTGAAACTCCCTCTCTTTCTTGGAAAATCTCCCTTTTTCTCTTTTTTTATTATTTTTATTTATTTTTATTTGAAAGTCTAACCCATTAATTCTTCAAAAATCTTTGAGGAATTTTAGAAATTTTGAAAACAAATTTTCCTATATTCTCCTATTTTACTTGTAAGATCTCTCTCTTTTATTTGCTCTTTTTTTTTTCTTTTTTTTTTTTTGAATCATTCATTTGAAAAAGTATCTTATTTTTATGTATATTAAATATATATATATATATTTTTTTTTTTTTTTGATGCCACAAATTTTGGAAACATTTCTAAAAAATTTTAAAAACCATTTTTCCTTTCTTTCTTTCATCCTTTTTGCAGAACTCAAAAATCCTTTCTCATCGTTTTTTTTTTTTTTTTTAATCTATGGAGAATTCTAAAAGTTTGAAAACAAATTTCTCCTACTTTCTTTTCATTTTTCTTTTTCTGCTTTTTTTTTTTTTTTTTTTGGGTGAGTTAACTCAAGTTTGATTATGTCAACTCAATCAAACTTGAGTTGACTCAATAACTCAAGTGAAAATGACAGGGGGGGTCGAAAATTGGCCCACCTTTTTATTTTTGCCTTATCTTCCCTTTTTATTTTTGCTTCATCTTGTCCGTAAACTTGGATATGAAGCAATTAAGAGCAGCAATCATCCACGTGAGACGTTGTACCTCCTTTGGACTCCTCGAGAGTCTCAAATTCTGCAAAGCAGAATTTTGTTTTGGATTTACTTCAATTCCCCAGTGAGTGACCAAATAATCAAGAAACTTTCCTAAGCTTACTTTGAAGGCACATTTGAAGGCGTTTAACTTTAAATGATGTTGTTTGAGCATCTCATAAGTCTCAGTTAGGTCCAAAAAGTGGTCTCCCACTATTTCGCTCTTCACCACCATGTCATCAATGTAGGCTTCCTTGTTTCTCCCTAGTTGTCCACCAAATATTTTAGTGACTATCCTTTGAAATGTGGACCCCGCATTCTTTAATTCAAAGGGCATGACTTTGAAGTGGTAATTACCCGTTGGAGTTATAAAAGAAGTCCTGATAGCCCTGAAAAGCATTAAGAAAACCCATACTCGGGTGCCCAAAGGTGGCATCTACAAGCTGATCTATTTTTGGTACCGAGAAGGGATCCTTTGGGCAAGCTTTGTTCAAGCCCATGAAGTCCACACACACCACCATTTCCTAGTCTTCTTCTTCACTACCACGATGTTGGCCAACCATTCCAAATGGAAAACTTCTTTAATGGCTCCAACCCCTTTCAACTTGTCCATTTCCTCTTTAACCACATTAAAGTGAAAATCTAAGGATCTCCTTGGGTTTTGTTTCTTCGAAGTGCATTTAGGGTCCACATTGAGCCAATGGCAAATGAACTCCAAATCTATCCCTGGGGCTTTATAGGGACTCCAAGCAAAAACATCTTTGTTAATAAGTAGGAAGAGTAATAATTGTACCTTTTTTGAGAACAGAAGGCTTTTGCCGATTTGGAAGTACTTATCCCCGATGTCTATGTACACTCTTACCAATTTCTCACACTGTTCTTTCGAGGCAAGCTATAGTTGCTATAACTCACTAGATGGCTTAGGCTGTACTTGATGTTTATGTCTAATAGTGGCTATCAGGCATTGCTGGGCTGCACTCTGGTCCATCCGAAGTTCGTAAACTCCTTGATGAGTAGGGAACTTTCATTTTATGATGCAAAGAGGAGGGTACGGGTCCCATAGAGTGATCCAAGGGTGGCCAAGAATGGCTGTGTAGGAAGAGTAGGAATGCACAACTATGAAATCCACTAGTTCTTTCCTTCCCCCAATCTCCACGGTAAACTGAATCTAACCCGTTGGAGTTACTATAGTCCCATCAAACGCCACCAAGGGAGTATCATACTTTTTCAAATCCTTCTAGGTGAAGCCCATACCTCGATATAAATCAGAGTACATAATCTCAGCCACACCCCTTTAGTCTATCATCACCTTTCTTATATCAAAACTGGCGATCCTCATGCTTACCACTAATGCGTCGTCATGAGGTTGGATGGTCCCTTCCTTGTCTTTTCTTTAGTTGGTTACTGACCCATCTTTACCTCCGAGGTAGGTGCCACAGTCGAAATCTGAGGAGCCACTTACCTAGGGCTACTTGTGATCTTGGCTACATGTATTACCTCAATAAGGCCTAGCGAGGGGGTCGAGACTTATGAACCACTTGCCCCTTGCTTACCTTAAGGTTGGGGGCAATCTTGAACTTAAGTGATGCTTCAAAGTTCTGCAGTCTTCAGTGGTATGGCCTTTTTCCCAGTAATAAGAACAATACAAATTTTGGTTCCTTCAAGAAGTGTCCCCATTCATCTTGTTCAACCAGCAGAAATAGAGCTCATATCTACGATTCAATAAACTGGTTCCTTGATAATGAGTTCACCAACTCAGATCTCTACTACTGTCTTTAGGGGTAGAAGTCCCTTCTCTGTCAAGGAGGATGATCCAACATTGCCTTTTTTCCTTTCTACCACGAGTGCCTTAGACTTGGAATTTACTTGCAACTGGTCATCCTCCTATCTTTTATACTCTTCCACCCTTTCCATTAGCTTATGCATATCTGTAATAGTTATCAAGGTGAGCAAAGTCCTCAACTCGGAATCAATAGCAAGCCCAACCTTGAAAGTGCTAGCAGCAACCCCTCCATTATTTCCCCCAATTTTGTTATACAACTCCCAATATCAGTCAGAGTATGCCTTGAGGGTTTCTCCTTCTTTCATGGACATAGAAATCAATGAGTCAAAAGGTTTTGGGATTCTGCTACATGTCACGAACCTGGCACCAAATGCTCGAGTTAGCTCATCATAACTGTGAATGGAGCTTTTCTCCAAACTATCGAACCACCTCATGGCCATAGGTTTGAGGCTGAAAGGAAATATGTTACACATCAATGCCTCATTCTTAGAGTAGATGGTCATGCTTTGGTTGTAGTGAGTAACATGCTAGACGAGGTCGAACTTATCGTCATAGTTCACAAAGATGGGCTTGACAAATCTCTAGGGTAGGTCAATGCTCTCTATTTCCTTGAAGAATGGGGAAGAAGATATCTATTGCAAGGCCCTACTCATAGCATCATTCCCTAAATTCTGAGGAGTTGATGGTTCCCCGTGGCCTACTTGTATCTTGAACCTCCTCGGTAAAGCTTCTCTCACTACTATTCGTTGGGGAGAAGGCCCCCTACTCCTATCCTTCTGTGGGGGCAAATCCACCCTTCTATATCTCCTAGGTGGTGAAACTGACCTATTCTTGTATCACCGAGGTGGGTAATCCCTTATATCTCTATCTCTTTGATGACTCCCCTCACTATTTTCCTCCTCTACGGGAATCTTCCCAGACAGGGCTAACGTTTCATCGATTTTGGAGCTTCTCTCTTCACCTGATATCCTGCTGCGAGGCGAGCACTTAAGCTCTCAACCTATCCATCTTTTGGTCCCTGCTAGAACAAGAGGGTCTTGTAGAATTGGTGACCAATCTTTCCTTTTGAAAGGGAAGGGACCCTTTTTCCTTGCTGTAATTTCGTGGGACTGCTCTCGAACTTCCCTTCTTACCTCGGATTGCAATTGCTTATTTTTGGAGATGGATTCTTCTGAGATGCTTGGCTGAGACTGATTGGGAGCCCCATTCCTTGCCTAATTCATCATCTTTCTATTTCAACTAGCTCCTAATCCTACTACATGGTGGATTTCCCACAAACAATGCTAATTTTGGGAGTAAAAAACACTTGATAGAGGTACTAAACAAGAATTATTGATCAACACAACTAATTTCTAACAAATGGGAGAGAAGAATCCATAATGGGAAGACTAAGTAGTTAATCAAAGATAGAAAATAGTTGGATCATGCGTTTACATATGAAGAAATGATGTTCATGTGGTACAAAGATGAGTTCTAAGTGATAGATACAATTGAAAAGTTCAAACTCTCTCTCTCTCGCTCTCTCTCTCAAGTCCTCTCTTTTTACTAGATCTCCATTCTTGGTGTCCTCCCCCTCCTTTTATAGCCATTTCCCCTCATCCTACAGTTGTTCTACTCTTAACTGCATTTGGAAATACTTGTCCCATCACCTTCTTGCCCTGCCATTTCTTGATCATGAAGAAAGACTTTTAGGGGTGTTTCCACTATTCATGTCAGTCATTCAGCATTTAATGTGGCTGACATTAGGTGGGGGATTTCATTAATATGGAGGTGATTGTTATATTGGGCTTTGCATTTTCTTCATTATGTTACTCGGGGGGAGTGTGGGCGACTGGTGATCTCAGCTGAGGGAGAAAGTTGTTCCCTAGGTGATCTTTGTGATCTCTAGAAATATAGTTTTAGGGATAACCTCTGTTATAGGCCTCGAGAAAAGTAGGTATCACGGGTTCCCTCAATTGTGGGCCTAGATTGCCTCTTTCTACCAAAAGACCCTTTTATCTCTCATCGATTGTGGGAGGAATTCCTGGTTCCACAATACCTAATTCTAATTTTTAATATCCTTTCCTTCTTCTACATTGATTTCAACAATTAATGATTTTACAAGATCAAATCAGGCCACGAAATTTCAAACTTTAAGTTGCACAATAAAGTAAAAAGAAAAAAATTAAAAAAAGAAGAAGAAGAAAAGAACCCAATTGTAATATCTCATTTACTTTCATTTTTCCAATAGCATTGTGCCATTACTAATAGAATTTACAGCAGGCTATCCAAACTAACATTTAACCAAAATTATAGCTATAACCCGTAAAAATGAACTTTGCATTGGGCTCAACAATGTATTACACAATTCTATCAAAATATATATATCGTCCAATTGCTAATGAATGGACAATACCTTAATACAGTTACTGAGACACTATTCATTGATATTAATACACCAATTTTTAAAAAAAAAATTATTCTGACCCTCTCTCTCTCTCATCAATGATCAACATACATCGGTAGTGGTGCATAAATCTAGTGGTGGTGGTGGTGGTATCATGTCGATCGGTGGTTGTGCATCAAAACGTGGTTGATAGATCTAGGGGGACGATGACAACGGTGGAAGCCAAATTACATACCAGCCTTTGTGGCTAAGTATGTACAAGATGAATCAAAATTCAATTAATGAATAAAAGCCAGATTTTTCTATATATAAAACTTGCATCATTAATCCAACATAATCTGCAGATATTTTATACTTGTTTTGTTTGGTCATGGAGAATGTAATCGCATCCTAAACATATACAGAAATTAATGAATTGTCAAACATAATTCATTTTAATGTGAGGGGGAAATTTTTATTTTATTTTATAATGATACCAAGATTATGCATTCAATTCTATTTTACACTTTCATCTTTACTTTTTCCCAACTTCTCCAAAAAAAAAAAAAAAAACTTTACTTTTTCCCTGACCTCTTTGTTCCATTCTTTTTACTAGTTCTCAATTCTCATACATATATTTCTCTCCCCTCCTTAATGAGGTCACATCTGAGACTACATTAGGAGCCCATTGTCTCTTGAAAAACCTAATGTTTGATTAGTAGAGATAGCATGTTAGTTCTAAATCTGACCAGGAATGAAAAATGTTCCAATTCAACTAAAAATAGAAATGTCTCCAGCAATGCCCATGTTGATAATTTAGGGCCAAAGAAATCAAGAAATGAAGATTGTCAATGCCTGCAGAAACTTATATGTTAAGACCAATTCTTAGAATTCTCTCCAACAAGTTTGATACTTAAAGAAGATAGCAAGCTAAAAATCAAGCCCCTATTAGCTATAATGAGTTCACTTTAAAATTTATTTGTACTTCCACACCATTACTATTGAAGTATGGCTCAATGTCCAGCATTATTAATTATGCTGCTCAATAGGCAAGAACAGTTAAAAAAAAAAAAAAACTGTACGCTAAGATATAGACTGCTTTGTTGAAGAATCAAATTAATCAATGCAATCTGAACTTCTCTACAGGACCCAATATGAAAGAATCAAACAGGAGCAAATGTACAAATTAAGCTCCTAATAAGTTCAAGCAAGGGCAAAGAACAATTTTGTAACTCTATAAGACAAAATTTTGACCCTTTCTAGTTCTGTTCCGGTGTTTGACTCTTATCCACAACATTAAATCGAACCCTCATGATGTGAACTTGGTAATTTCATATTATTTCTTGAATAATTCCATGCTAGTTGAATGAATTTTAGAATTACAACCTCTCTCTTTAGTGGTCAGACATGCATGCCACCCCCTCATTCTTTTTGCACCAACTGCTGTATATCTCCCATTTCCAGCTCTTGTCTATTCCATTCTCCCTCATTTTGAAAGATCATTTCAATTTGCTCCAAAGTCTTCCCTTTTGTTTCTGGAACACATGTGTGGACAAAAGCAACAGAAAAGGCTGAAAATACAGCGAAAACAAAGAAGGTTCCCCCTACCGTAATTGCACGTGACACTGAGAGGAAGGACATAGCAACTGCACCACTACTGACTCTACTACCAACTGCCCCAAGGGCAGATGCTTGAGCTCTTAGCCTTAGAGGGAAAATTTCAGATGACATTACCCAACAAATTGGGCCAATTCCTACTGAGAAGAAAGCCACATTTCCACAAACTGCTAAAATTGCTAATCCAATCCCAATTTTCTCTTTCCCCATGAAAGTTAGAGTAAGGCTTAGACCAATTAAGCAAGTAGTCATTCCAATTGTGCTCACATAAAGCAGAGGCTTTCTCCCCACTTTGTCAATAAGAAACGTAGCAACCAAGATGAAAATAGTTTTGGTAAACCCAACAGCAACAGTTGCTGCAAGAAGCTGAGTATTGCCTTTAATTCCAGCATCTTTGAATATTGTAGGGCTATAATAAACAGTTGCATCAATACCTGTAATCTGTTGGAAACATTGGATTCCACAGCCAGTAATTAGCATCCGTCGGACTGGAGGAGAAGGGTATAATATTTCATGCCACACAGCTTTGGCTTCATACTTCTCAGCATTTGCCATCCCAGCAGCTACCTGTATTTCTGCCAATCTTTCTTCCACTTCTCTTTCACTTTCATTGGTTTTTAGCAGCACTTCTCTTGCTTCCTCAATCCTGTTCTGCATAACTAGCCACCTCGGAGATTCAGGAATCACAAACAACGCAAATCCCATAAAAATTGAGGGAAAGATTCCGACACCAAGCATGATCCTCCAGCTTATATGTGGGGGCAGTCCTGAAAAGGCATAGTTTGATACATATCCAAGAAGGATTCCTAAATTTACAAATATCTCAGGAAAGGAGGTAAGAGATCCTCTGGCGATGGCAGGTGATATCTCAACAATATATACAGGAGCAATCATGACACCAAAGCCAATTCCTATTCCAGCGAAGAGCCTACCTATCATCAATACTCGAAAATTAGGAGCAAAAGTCATTACAGCAGCACCGGTCTGAAAGATTATGGCTGCAAATGCAATTGTCCATTTTCTACCGATGGCATCTGAGGTTTTCCCGGCAGCTAAACTACCCAATAAGGAAATTATGCTTAAAATTCCAACAAGAACCTCTTCTTGCACCTCTGATATCTTCAGATCTTCCTGAATGAATAAAATTGCTCCACTCATAACACCCACATCTGCGAAGTAATTAGCACATATTGTAACCACAGATTTGGAGTACACTCAATTAACCAGCCTCAATAACAAAACAATAATGAAGACTGGTGCAAATAAAGGTTTTACATATGACCTTATACACACTAACACAATACAAACAAGGCTGATAAAGTGTCAATTTTTGCATATACACATGTAGCCCAAAAACATTATTACATTTTGATTGCTTTAGGTAGAATGTTGCAACTCACCATGCTAACTCAACAGTCTAGAGTAATTAAGGAGAAAATATTTTAGTTTTGATAATGTTTTAAATTGATCAACAAAGTTTGTTACTTGGTAGTTTTGCACTAACTGCTGATCAAAAAAAAAAAAAAAAAGTTTTGCACTAACTGACATGGGATAAAATATTCTCTTCATTTGGAACATTTTGATAAACTGGCATGCCTGGATCTCCATGTGCATTCGTTCTTATCTAAATTGGCCACAACAAAGTCCTTTAGTCCAAGAAGTAGATAAGGAAAGCACATTATAGGCACATGAACCAACTGCCTTCACGGTCTGCAACATCTTAACAGGAAAGTAATTGTCTTTACACATTAAGAGGAAATTTGACCTTGATTTTATTCTACCACTTTTCCCCAATGAGCATTTTCTTCCCTCATGTTCATTTTCAGGTTCTTACCAAACAATTCCCCATTAATTACATAACGCATACTATGCAAGATTAAACAAACACCATGCATTTCTATATTCAATCACAGTCATTATTTCAGAGCCCCATAATCCCCAGAGTCCAAATTCCAAAAAGAAAAGAATTTTAACATTACATCACACGGGATTCTACCAAATAATCAGATCAGAGATTTAAAAAAGAAAAAGGAAAAAAAAAAAAAGAGAGAGATATTATCATTGTGGGTTCTAAATTCTAATGATCAACCAGATCAAAGTTAGACCATATTGAAAAGGTGAAAAAAAGGAAAGACATACCATATCCAAGAAGCACGGAATTGAGGGAGGCAAAGATGGCACATAGAAACACAAATTTCTTGGAATTAGAATTCTTCCTTGTCATCACCATGCCATCACTGTACAATGCCAAATCCTCCTCTACGAAATCAGAATCCATCCTCTTGTATTTGTTTTTGCTTCCAATGTGAACCTCTCCCACCCTTTCTCCATTCCCATTTTCCTCACCACCCACCAAGCCCATCTCTGTCTCTCTCTCTCTTTCTTTCTTTCTCTTCTATAATAATATATATATATATATATATATATGTTTGTGTGAGTTTTAGCTTTTATATATGAATATACAAATGTAAAAATAACAATGGTCTTTGGTGGTGGTGTTCTAAATCTGTACTGACAATATTCAGACAAAGAAAAGTAAAGAAGAGAAGATGTTAGATCTGGGATTGGCATAGAAATGAAGTAAAAACGTTGTTAAAAATGGTGGGGCTATTATTAGTATTAAGGAGGGTGGGGCCCAAAATTGCTCTTTTTTGTTTATTCGCAAGGATGGGTGAGGAGGGCATTCTCCTTCCTGCCTGCGAGGAATGTGGGGCCCATTTTTTCCTCCCTACTATATTTCGTAGGAAACAACGGATATTTCCAAACAAAGCTTGTAATCCGACACCATTGATTTAAACTAACGGTAGTGGTTGCACCGACAACAAGTTCCGCGTCTTTTTCACGTGTTTAGTCAGCTTCTATTTATTTTATTTTTTTGATAGAGTCAGCTTGATGGAGTACAGTTACACGCTAAATGTGTTTGATATTTATGTCAAAGTCTAAGGATGTTTTTGTGTAAAACTTTTTCATTTTTTCTTTTACAATTTAAAATGGAGTACAGTTAGGTGGTTTTTTTTTTTTTTTATCGAAAATATTCTTAATAAATAATTTTAATAATACAGATAAAGTGAAACCCTTCAAATCAAATTTTTTTTTTTTAAGTAATAAATATAACAAGTCAAATTGAATTAACAAGCCATCATTATAACAAACAAGCAAAATTTATAACTTAAAAAACTAAGCAAATAAACTTTTATTTAAAAAAAATTATGTATACAATATTTTTATAACAAATTTTAAATGATAGGTTGATACTAATTGATATTGGTGGATAAAAAAGTAATTTAAATTGTAAGTTATTAAAAGGGACAAAAAAAATTATATAAAGAGTTGTCAAATTGTTAGATCTTTAATTGTGGTTGTTGTAGTTTGGAAAGTAAACTATTAATATCCAAACAAAGATATCTTACCTTTTTTTAAGCAATTAATACATTACTTCTTTATTTGTAGTCAAAGTAATAGTTGAATCTATATAATGTCCTTTTTTTTTTCTTTTTTCTTTCTACTTCTTATTATTGAAAATTTTTGAATTTTTGTTGATGATAAGTTATTTAAAAGATATATTAGCCATTAATAGAGGAAGGTAAATCCTCAAGCCATATAATATATATTATCCCTAGCGTGCAAGGTAATAATGTGTTATACCATTAAGGCTCTTGATTTTGTGCTCAAGGTTATTGATATGGAGTATGTTGTTTAATATGTTGTTTTTCTTTATTGTTGTTTTCTTTGTTGTATTTGGATCTTTCTGTTTAATACATTTATTCATTTTAGCAAAAATGTTGTTTCTTTGTTGTATTTGGTTCTTTCCATTTAATACCAAGGTTTTGAAACTCAGACCATTCATTGAACCGTAAAATGGAGAGGTTCAAGGTTTTTGAGATCCAACGGGGATTCAACCGAGGTCGAACCGTAATGATGTCATAATTAATTTAATAATTAATTAAAACCTAAATATAGATATTAAAAAATTTATAAAACTAGCAAAATTGACTAATATATCTATATATGTAAGGGAAATTTAATGATTTTCAAGCATATATTTAATACTCCCTCCATCCCACTTTTTTTGTCCTTTATTCAATTTTGAGATGTCCAAAAATATTGTCTTGTTTCTAAAAATAAAAGTCATTAATTTACTAATGTTCCTATTATACCCCTATTAATTTACTAATTCAATTTTTTGATAAATTTTTTTAAGGGTAGTTTTGAAAACTTATACATTTTTAAAAGGTAGACAAGACAATAAATGATGTTCCCTTAAAAAGTTTGACTTTTCAAACAAGACAAAAAAAGTGAGACAAAGGGAGTAATTAAATAAGAAAGTTAATATCTTCTCAAAAAAAAAAAATTAATAAAATAAAATAATAACCATGAAAACATTAAAATTTATGATTAATTTTTGAAGTAAAGTTGAATATCTTTGAAGGATTTTAATTATAATTTTTTTTTTATTCCTTGTAAGAGATGGATAATTTAATTAAGTAGAATAGAATTGTGTTAAGTTGTTTTTTATTAAAAAAAAAAAAAAAAAAAAAAGCATTAAGTTTACTTCAAGTATTTTTTGTTGTTGTTGTTGAGCAACAACTTGCAAGCTTGGCTGAGTGGTTAGACTCCAGCTGCATATCTGATCGTGCCTGGGTTCTAAACTTGGTAAGCGCATTTTCTGATTTTTTCTTATTTAAGAGACATGCTTGAACCGGGGTTGGACCGCACGGTTCATGCCACCGGTTCTGCCTAGAATCAGGCGGTCCAACCCCAGTTCAAGGAGTTCACGGAATTACCTATGATGCCCAGTTCTTGAGGCTTAAAAAACCGGATTTTCATCCGGTTCCCGGTTAATCCAATCGAACCGCCAAGTTCGGTCCGGGTTTAAAAACCTTGTTTAATACATCTATCCATTTTAGCAAAAAAAATTGCCTTATTTAGAAGCCATTGGGGAACATGTTGTTGCTAGTAGGAGTGAGCAGACTGATACCGGAGCCGACCCAACTGTACCGCTTCTAGCATCGATCGAGTGAGCCGAGGCCGGTGATCGAATGGAGAATCCCGCTCCGACACCGGTGCGGTGCTACCATCGGAATTGCAACTCCAAACTGAGACTGTGGTCGAACCAAACCAATATAGGATTTGTCATTCTATTTTTTATTTTTTTATTTTTTTTTCTGAAGCTGATAAAACGACGTTGTATGTATGGTTGTTACTAAAAAAAAAAAAAAAAAGCAAAACGATGTGTTTTATGCTAGGTTTTCAGATTCTCAAGGGTATATAAGTTCATATTTTGCTCTCAGTATCTTTTAAGTCTCTCTCTCACTCTCGCCTCTCGAGTCTCGCCTGACGCAGAAGTGCAGAACAATGGTAAGCTTCTTCATGTTTTCAGTTTTGTTTGTCTTTGTGTTTTACTGTTTTTTCCTTTTCATTTGTTTGGGAAAGCTGAAAGCATGAATGATTAAGTATTTAAGTTGGTTTGAAACTTTGAATGTTTGATCAAGTTTGGCTGTTAACCCCGAGACTCACTGAGTCACTGTACCAAAACTTTCTTGGCCTACACACTTCCCTCTAATATTATATTAAGGTTGGATGTTTACATATATAATATTATATATACATGGATGCTTACATATATAATAATATAATATTAACTATTAAGGTTGGCTGTTTGATTAAGGTTGTGATTTATTGATTTTTAGGTGAATAGATTTGTTGAATAGTTTTTTTTTTAATTTTATTTTTATGTGAACAGATTTGTTGAACAGGTTTATTTTATTTTATTTATGTTGAATAGATTTTATGTGAATAGATTTTTTGTACAGATGGCTTGCTAAATAAAATAAAATAAACTGTTTGTATTTACTTGAAATCTTGAATAGGTTGATATATTGATATTGGGCTTGAAAGCCCAATTTTTTTATTATTAAAAAAACAGTTTTTTTTTTTTTTTAATATTTCAAACTAACCAAACCGACTAAACCGACCGAAAAAAACCGCACTGCTATAGGGCGGAAAACCGACCTTAGACGTTGTGCATCGATTCTAATAATGAAAAAACCGATCTCTATCGGTTCAGTAATAAATTTGGAAAAAACCGCCCCTATCGAACCGCGCACACCCTTAGTTGCTAGTTCTCCTCATGAATTTCAAAGTTTCTTCTACCAATTGTCTAGAACTTGCCATTGAAGAATGGTTTTCTCGTAATAACCCATACAAACCTTTATTTGCACAACCCATACAAACCTTTATTTGCACATTCAATAATAAAATCATGAATATCAATCTCTCGAGCAAACTTGATAGAATCAATTGCACTTACCAACTTCAAACTTTGATAGGTATCAATTAGTTAAAATAGCCAAATATCACATTTTTACAAACATTGTGGCAATCTAGCATATTTTTGAAGATATTTAGCAATCTATCACTTTTTTAGTACTTGAGCTTCATGAAATCGAGTTTTAAATAGTACTCGAGTTCACTAAACTCGAGTTCCTACTGAGTTTGCCAATGTGACATTAGTTGAGCTAGAATTTTGCACATTAAAAATGCCACTTGGAACTCGATGGTCTTAAACTCGAGTTCTTTGTTGAGTAAACTTGAGTTTCTTGCACTCAAGTACTACATTATTTACATACACAGTACCCAAGCTCCTTAAACGTGAGTATGGCTCAAGTACTAGTCCACCATACTCGAGTTCATAGATCTTGAGTACGGCTCGGTTACTTACTCCATCTTACTCGAGTTCATAGAACGCAAGTACAGATCGAGTATCATATTTTAGTGCATAGTACTCGATATCTTGGAACTCGAGTACCTTCTTAATGTTTTCTCCATCTCTTCCTCAATCTCAATCCCTCTTTTTGTGTTACTCCTACTCTTAAGGTAGGAAAAAGATAAGAAAATGCAGCCTACTATGAGGATCCTATATCCAGCAAACCCAACCTAAAAAAAAAAAACACCTTGTCTAGGTTGGAGCTATGATCAATTATTTTGAAAAAGAGAAGGGGCTTTTTTAGCTAGTGCATAGGAGTGCACTTCCGTTTTCCCTTTACTAGTAGGGAGTCCCGTGCTGAAACACAAGTGACTTAGTTTGTTTCCCGGCAACAAATTTAGTTGATGCCAAATGTTGATGCAAAATTAAATTTTTTGCAAAACATATGGGGATCTATGAAACAATCCATTACTATTTAATAGAAAAAGGTACGATTCTGAAGTGGCCCTTGGGTTTAATTTAAATTTTGTTGCTAACGTTGATGCAAATATTTAGTATTAGTGAGAAACATTAAGGTTATTTGAGAAACATAATATTTCAGCGAATTGCCTCTAGGGCCTAGCAGCCACCCAACAAAGTTAAACTGAGATATATTGAAGGATGTTACTACCTAAACTTTTATTTTTAGTGTTGGAGGGGGGGGTATTTAAGGGGAGTAATTTTAGTACCTTTAACCTCATAAATTTAGGGGTGTGCATGGGTCGGGTTAAGGATATTTTTTGACCCAACCCACCATGGCGGGTCAAAAAAAATTCAACCCAACCCAACCCATCACATAAGTCCAACACAACCCACATGGGTAGGGTTGAACCCATGGGTTGGACAAATTTTTATTATTACTATTAAATTGAGTAAAAAAAATATAAATATTAATATATTAAAAAAAACCCAAAGCTTAGTATTAATGTAACTCTTTAAAGGCAAACAACACTAATGACTAAACAACAATAGTAATTTACTAGGGTTTATATGAACTAATTGGCTTTTATATAGAATAAGAAGAGTTGCTTATTTTAAAAATTTATTATATATATATATATTAAATATATGGGTGGGTCAGGTTGGGTTTTGCGGGTTTAAAATTTTATGATCCAAACCCAACCCAACCCTCTATCAAAATTTTTTTTGTAACCCAACCCAACCCACCAAGGCCTAAAAACTAACCCAACCTGGCGGGTTAGGTTGGGTCAAGTCGGTTTTGACGGGTTGATGGGTTGGCTGCACACCCCTCACAATATGTAACAAATGTCCAATGAACATATATAGATATAATTTCTTAACATTCAAAGCATTCAATGAAAATATAGGAATTTAGACATCAATATCACAAATGCATATGTATATTGCTTACATTCGGATAGCTATAAATAGAAATCTCCAAGTGCAAAACCTTCTTGACAATATAGGAACTTGGACTTGCTAGTGCCGCTTGCAAAAGATTCAATTACATATACCTTTCAATCTTTAGGTTTTCTTCTAAACTGGCAACGTTTGCTCGTTGTTCAACGAGTTTTGTATCAGTATCTTCAAGAGCCAATTTGGTGGCTTTCTCTTGCCATTTCAAGAAAGATAATTCTTTCAGCATGTATGCTTCTGCTTTATTCTTTACATCCTGTTGCAACAAAATATGTGAATAGGAAAGTAAATTCATATAATAAAAATAAAAATAAAAACCCCAAATTGATCATGATAGCATCATTTGGAAGGATGGATGCTCTCATCTTAATGAAGAACACTGTGTATCAAGCTATTACATAGAATGCTCTTTCAATTAATACATTTCAAAGGCTGGCTCCCCATAAACAGCCCATTTGCAAGTTATACCTTCCATCCTTAAGTTTCAATTTTTCAGCTAACTAATAAGAACTATGCCTCCAATTAGCATTAGCACTAACACAAGTAATAGACATAGTGCATCATTAAAAATAGGAAATTGAAGTAGCAAGCAGGAATAAGAGGGTAAATTTTCAACTAAGTTAACACACAGACTGTACTCACTGCTTATACACTGCATCAATTTTTTCGACATATTTGTTGGTACCAATTATGTCCTCAAGATACTCAAGAAAACCTTCATCATGGGGTCCCTGAGCTTTTGGCTTCATAAGTGAAATTTGCTCAACTTCATTAGGTACCTAAAATCAATAATTAAGCATCCATATATATAGTATGATATGTATATGCAAAAAAGAATGGGGCCATATAGGATCTGTACAGTGTATAATTCAACTACAATTAGTTACGGTTAGGCTCTACGTATAAAAATATCTGAAATAAAGGTTGACTAAATCAGACATGATCTGAACCGCCTAAATTGCAGAAGAAACAGATAGAATAAGCAAGTTTGCATAAGTAGACTAAATTAAGTCAAAGACAACATTATTAAGGCAGGAAATCATAGAACAAGCTGTTGCTCACCTTGTTCCTCCTTGGCTTCCTGACGCTTGCCTTGTAGTACTCCCCCTTGACTGACCACATATTCCCTCCGATGCCTTGCTTTCACCAACTGCTCCAATTAATCCTTGAACGTCCTACACTACTCGGTGATATGCCTCTTATCCCGATGATAGGTGCAATACAGATTTTGGTTCCTTCTGGCTGGGTTTCTGCTCATCTTATTAAGCCAACAGAAATAAGGCTCATGCTTGATCTTCTCCAAGATTTTATTTACAGGCTCCTTAAAAAGTGACGTTCACCCCTTCTGCCGGCTAATGGGGTTTTGCCCTGCAACTTCTCTTTTGGACCTTTATTGAATTTGAGATTCCTTCTGGTACTGAAATGCTATAGGGGCCTTCCATTTATTCAGTTGCCTATCATCCTTCAGTCTCTTATGTTCTTCTATTTGCTTCATTGGTTGATGCATGTTCTAGGGAGGTTGCATGGTTAAGAAATCCCTTAGATTGGAATTAAGGGGCAGCCTCAGTTTGAAAGTACTTATGGCCATATGTTCGTTGTCTCCCCCGATCTTGCGATATAGCTCCCAATACCTATCCAAGTATGACTGGGGTGTCTCCCTACTCCCCATGGCCATTGATAAAAGTGCATCGATAGGTTGTGGTTCTCGGCTACAAGTCACAAACCTGGCTCCAAAGGCTTGGATGAGCTTGACAAAGTTGTGAATGGATCTCTTTTTTAGACCATTGGACCATCTCATCATCATGGGGTAGAGGTTGGAAAGGAACATTTTGCATAGAAGCCCATCATTCTAGGAATAAAGTGCCATAAGTTGGGTGAAATGACTTACATGTTCCAACAGGTCCATCTTGTCGTTATAATAGGTGAATGGAGGGCGAGTGAAGTGCCTTGGCATCTCAATGCATTCTATTTCCTCGGAAAAATGTGACCGGGCTATCTTTCGTAGTGCTTGGCTCATGGCGTTCATGGTGGCGTTTAGGTGCCCATCCCTTTCTCTCCTCGGTGATACTGGACTCGTTCGACTTGTCCCTTGACAACCAAGAGTGACTTTGGTGAGTTGAACTCCCAATATGACTGCTTACCGAATCATGGTTATGGGACGACCCCTCAGGAGCCTTCCTTCGGTGCTTACTGCTTGCCTTTAGCTCCAACTTTCTAACCTGCCTTCATAGATTTTCCAGCTTGCGATCTCGATCATTATGGTTCGAACCTTTTAGCACGTATGAAAGTGTCCTTTCTCCCTGGGATGATGCTGCATGTGAGTCATCCTGAGTCCTTTGTCCCTCGTAGCTGCGGCCTTCCCTCGTACGCTTTTGCTCCATTAACCTAAGGGCTTGAGATGAGCCCTTAGATTGGTTTCCACTGGAGCCCACGAACCCCTCACCTACATGTTGACGCTCCATCAAGTTGTTGCCTCCACCACCTCTAGAGCTTCAGCATGGTAGGATTTTTCCACAGACAGTGTCAATTGTGGTGGTCCTTTCACAACAACCTTAAGCTTTTGGGCTTGGCTCCAAATTTACTTGTACTTTGGGTTAGGCATATTCCACAATGAGAGTTCCAAAAAGTGTTTACTCAGGTTACCGATGAAGTTCTAATGTTACTTTGGCACCTAACTCTCTGGTTTTTGTCTTGGCTGAGATGGCTACTAGGCAGCCGAGCCCCCTCCCTGAAATCCGAATGGGATTCACTTCTTGTAGTTAACATGACCTCTTTGTAACTTGTCTTGATGCCGTTTATTGCTTGGCAGACAGATTCTCCCAAGGCATTATCTCTTATTCACGGCATATCTTAGGGTACTTAATTCATATGTTCGGCCAGACCCATCTCAGCTCGGCCAAGTGGGCTGAGATGGGTAGAGACTATTCAATGAGTGGGTTTGCAGTTCGAGGCCAGTCTGCTATTTTCAGTTCGTACATCCTCGCATACAAAATATTTGAATAGAAACAATATAAAAAATATGCTCATTAGTTTAGAGAAAAAATAACAGTAAAAATCTAAACAATTTAATTTATATGGAAAGCTAACAAAAGCAAAATCTAATTTTGATTCTAATTGAATTTTCTCTAAACTTTGGTTTAAAAATGCAAATATATATATATATATATATATATATATATATATAATCTAGTTAATAATGGATCGTACATAGTCATGATATATTACATAAATGACTTATAAATTTGAATTGTTTTTAGTTATACAAAAAAGACCATAAATATAAAATCATTCAAATTCTCACTTCCTCTAATTTTATATGCTCTCGCTTCCTCTAATTTTATATATAGAGTTAGATATATGGTTATGTTTTTTATGATTTATTTATACTGGACTCTTCATTTTCTACAATAAATTAAATAATTTGGCACAAAAATTTTAAAAAAAACTTCAATTAAATGGGACACATGACTCAAAATTAAATTTTAGTTGAAATTCAATTTTTACACTGAATTAACTTACTTGGCACAAAATTATATTCTAATTGAACTTCAATTTGAAATTTAATTAGATTTTCTTTCTGTTTTATTTATTTTTTTGGGAGATTTGACACGTGCCGTAGTGTGGATGGGATGGATATGTAAAAAGGCCCATTTATTATTATTATTATGAATATGAATGACACAGGACAGAAGTCACAGTCCTTTCCATTCGAATGAATGAATTCTTATCGTTACCCAAACCCAAATTCACGTTGCTCTGAAGTCTGAAGTGAAGTGAAGCGAAGCGAGGAGAGGAAGGAAGTTTTAATTATGGCTGCGGAAACTCTATTACTCTCCAACGGCGCCGTTGCCAATGGAGATCTGTCCTCTAACCCTAACCCTAACCCTAACCCCACCAAGAAGTCCCGCGATACCGAACGACGTCGTCGCCGCCGTAAGCAGAAGAAGAACTCCATGGCCTCCCAAGCCCCCTCCAGCGACGCTGATTCCAACGATCCTCAACAGGTTTCTTTTCTTTTCTTTTGTATGGGATATTGGAATCTGTGATAGCAAAAATGCTTAATGTTTTGTGGATTTTGGTTTTTGATAGTTGAAGTTAGGGTTTTATTTTTTATGTGTGCTGAATTGAGTGGAGCATGGAGTTTTTCTTTGTGATTTATTTCCTGCTTTGTTTGTTTGTTTAGAAACCCAAGGAAAACGAGAGAAAGATTATAGGAAACTAGCACTTGATGAGATTTGTTAAAAACTATTTAAATTAAAGAATATATTTCACGAATCTCTTTGAAATTGAGCAATGAAGTAATTGTTCTTGAACTCGAAGAAAAAGGAATATAAGCTTGAACTCTTTAAGGTGTAATCATTTATGGGGGTAAAACTTTCTATTTGGATATTTGAACTCTGGATAGAACTGGAAGTAATCTCTCTGATGGAGTTTAATTGAGAGTTTATTTAGGTTTAGTTTTCACATTACCAGAGAAGAAAAACTGAATAAGATAAGATGAATTTCCTTTTCAATTTAAGCTGGTTTTGCATTAGCTTGAAAAAAGAGTATTAAGATCTTATAAATATAATACCCATATTCATGTTGTCCAACGAATTATAAATCAGGAAGTTCTGTTACATGGTTTTGAACATGTTTGTTTCTCTTATTCTTATATGTTGGAAATTTGTAGACATTTCCGCAAGTTGAAGTGGAGTATGTCCCAGAGCCTGCTGAGCTTGATGATGGAATGGATGAAGAATTTAGAAAGATTTTTAGCAAATTCAGTTTCCGTGAAACTACTGCTACTCAGGTTAAAGGAATCCTCCCCCGTCCCTTCTTTTTATGTAATATTGACTTTAAAGTTATTCTATTTTTCTGCTGGGAGAAGTATGGGTCTAACATGATGCATTAATTATTCTACCCATTCAGGATAATGATAATAAGGATGATTCTGCTGAAAATGCAGCCTCAACCAAGAAGGCCGACTCAGACTCAGAAGAGGAAGAACAGGATAACCCACAAAAAGAGAAAGGCGTGTCAAACAAGAAGAAGAAGGTATATATGACTTGTTAATAAATATATCAATTGATATTCTGTATAGTTTCATATAGTCGTTATGATTGCAGCAGTTTGTCCTAAAAGACTAAAGGATTTCTGTTTTCGTCTTTCAGCTACAACGGCGGATGAAGATTGCTGAACTGAAGCAAATTTGCTCAAGGCCTGATGTTGTTGAGGTAGGGATATTTGCTTGTGCTTTGTTGTTTCTTCTTATTATTCTTCTTGTTATTTTTCTGTGCTTATATACATTTTATTCATTTCCAGGTGTGGGATGCAACCTCTGCAGACCCGAAGTTGTTGGTGTTTTTGAAATCATACAGGAACACTGTGCCTGTCCCAAGGCATTGGTGTCAGAAACGTAAATTTTTGCAGGTTAGTAAGCATCACTAGAATTGAAGACTAATGGGTTAAAAATTAAAATGTGCATGCATGACTTGTGGAAATAGTGAACCTGTGGGATTTAGAGAATAGGGTGTAGGAAGATCAAGTCGATAAGGTTTCTCTTATATGTATATATGTGGTTCTTGCAGGGGAGCTGCTGTGACAATCATGGAGCCTGGACTTGTAGGTGTTTGGCAATGGGCACCCTTAGATGATTTCTTTGTTTATGTATTTGCTAGTGTGGGTGGGAGGGCGTAGATATTTGTATGAAGCTATATATGGGGGAAATTTAATTTTTTTAGTTTTATGACAGAGTACTTTTGCATGATATATGTTGGGGATTTGTTTACATTTGAGTTGCTAATTAATCTGTTTTGAATTTACAGATGACTTTCCATTGTGCCTATTGCTCGGGCTGAATTCCTCTTAAATTTGAAAATTTTTTACTACTGCAGAATTATTATTCTATTTTGCTAGTGCAATTACTTGTGTCTCATTGACCATTGGGTATTCTTTTTTGCAGGGCAAGCGTGGTATTGAGAAACAGCCATTTCAGCTTCCTGATTTTATTGCGGCAACAGGAATTGAGAAAATCAGACAGGTAAGTTCAATTTCATGCAATCTTTGCAGTTAATTTTTTATTTTATTTTATTTTATAATATTTTTATCTTCATGATTTTCTGAGATGAGGAATAATAAAATCATCTTTGTGTAGCTGTACGGCTACCTTTATCTTGTCAACAAATTTTCATTGTTGGATGTTTTTGACTTTATATTATTATTATTATTATTATTTATTTTTTTTACCTGTTAACTTTTTTTTCCCCATCTCCACGGTCCTTGTAGCTTTGTTTCTATTGTTAAATCTTGAAACTTCTCCTGGTGTTTTGAGTCAGCTATATCTTCTAAGTTTTTTTTTTTCTTTTTCTTGGATAAGTAATAAATACATTAAAAATGCACAAAAGAGCATGGCTCTTGTACATGGGATGTATTCAAGAGAATGACCCAAACAATTAAAATCTAAAACTCAAAAGATCAAAGGACTCCATGAAACTTTTGGAAGAGATTGCTGTCTTCAAATTGTAGAGTGCTTTTAAGAATAGAAGTTTTATATAGAAAAATCACTTCCCTCAAAACTGTGTGCCGTTCACTCCAACATGAAGGGCTTTCCAAATTTGAATATTATGCTGTTTGCCAAAGTGTCCCTTCCAACATGCCAGTAACTCAAACACTGTTTTTGGTGTGACCCACCTAGCCCCAAACAAGTGAAACATAAGATACCACATTTCCCAAGTGATATCACTATTTAGAAATAAATTATCCATTTTCTTCTCATTAGGCCTACACATTTAACACCAATTTGTAAGATCTAAAATCTTGTTGGTTTTTTTCTTCTTTTTCTCTGGTCTGAGTTTTATGTTGATTCATCTACCAAAATGTGCATCTTGGTAATGCTGCTAATGACCTATTGCACTGTTTCTGTGTTGTCTCGTACAGGCTTACATTGAAAAAGAGGACAGTAAGAAGTTGAAGCAGAAGCAACGAGAGCGGATGCAGCCAAAGATGGGAAAAATGGATATTGACTATCAGGTTTGTCTCACTTTTTTTTTTATTGTTGTATTTTTATAAATTTGATATTTATTTATTTATTGTAATTTACCCTACCCAACTATTTTGCAATACTTGTCTGCATGTCTTGCTGCAGTTTATGTTCAGAATGATTATTTTCTGTCTAATCAATGAGTGTGATTTCTGTTTGTTAGGTTCTCCATGATGCATTCTTTAAATACCAAACAAAACCAAAGCTTACAACTCTTGGAGATTTGTACCATGAAGGCAAAGAGTTTGAGGTGTATTTCTTATATTGATCTCTCTCTCTCTCACATGCACGTGCACACACAGAGTAAATTGATATACATGTGTTTTGATGTTTTCTTTCTATTTTCTCAATTGTATTTTTTGAAGTTTCTAGATTTAAAAATTGTAGATTATATATATTTTTTTGATAGGTAACAATTGTAGCTTATATTAATATTGACAAAACAAAAACAAGTGTAATTTTTGGTATTTAATAATATTAGCTGTTATTCACATTGTTCGTATGTGTGTGTGTTTTGTGGTATTCAGGTGAAGTTAAGGGAAATGAAGCCAGGCATGCTGTCGCAAGAACTAAAAGAAGCCCTTGGAATGCCAGAGGGTGCTCCTCCCCCATGGCTCATCAATATGCAGGTCATAATACCGAATATCTTGCACTTGGTAGAGAGTGTGTGTGTGTGTGTTACCTTTTTTATATTTTGTTAACGGTTGATTTTCTTCCAGAGATATGGTCCTCCACCATCATACCCACATCTGAAAATTCCTGGCCTTAATGCTCCTATCCCTCTTGGAGCTAGCTTTGGTTACCATCCTGGTGGCTGGGGCAAGCCTCCTGTTGATGAAGTAAGTTTCCTAACCTTGATATCTTCCTCTTGTTTCCTTTTGTTCTCTACGTACGTTGGTTTTTTTATAAGTGTAATCAGTGTTTTAACAAGTTCACTTCTCCCTGTTTGTGAATATAGTTTGGACGTCCTTTGTATGGAGATGTATTCGGCGTTCAGCAACAAGAACAGCCCAATTATGAGGTACTTTCACATATGAGTTATTCTTATTGTGATTAAAATTTCAGTTGTGTTTTTAGTTTTTATATCTGAAGCTGTCAAAGTTGGCTGTAGCAAAATGTTGGCTGCATCAAAGTTGAAGTCAAATCAAATTTTTGCTTCCAATTTAAATTATTGGCTGGTCAGATGTGAGAGTGGTTTACCCTTAGATTATAGAATATTGTGATTGCTTTAATTATGTGCTGTCTTTATCATTTAGGAAGAACCCGTTGATAAGACCAAGCATTGGGGTGATTTGGAGGAAGAGGAAGAAGAAGAAGAGGAAGAGGAAGAGGAAGAACTGATTGAGGAAGAGGACTTAGAGGCTGGCATTCAATCTGTAGATAGTCTCTCAAGGTATTTTTTTTTTTCTCTCAATACCAGTGTTCTTGATTCCTGTTCATGACATGCATTTTCTCACATTAGTGTGTTCTCGAAGGTTTTATGGTTAGGTTCCTCAGCTCTTTCTGGCAAGGGCTCTACACATATTTGAAGCAAATTTGTAACATAGATCATTGTTGGACTTGTGTATTGTACTTTGCATTTTCCATGTTTTAATTCCTTTCTTCTTTACCAGCACTCCTACTGGTGTTGAGACACCTGATGTTATTGACCTTCGAAAGCAGCAGAGAAAGGACACTGAGCGGCCACTTTACCAAGTTAGTATTTGTGATTCAAGATTCTGGTTCTTATATTAACTTTTTCCTTGTATTTAATGCTCCAGTGGATGACATTATCCGAACTTTGTCTTATTTTTGTGTTTTATGAAGGTACTTGAAGAAAAAGAAGAGAAAATTGCCCCTGGTACTTTGCTTGGAACAACACACACGTATGCAATTTTCTTGTTTTACATTATTCTCTTTTTGGTTGTATTTTTTATTTATCTTATTGATTTTATGTCTCTAAATTTTTTTTGATCTACCTTTGTGCCTACAGATATGTGGTTAACTCTGGCACCCAAGACAAAGCAACTGCCAAAAGGGTAAGAATGTGTCTTCTGCAAGCAAGTTGTTGATATTGGTAACACAAATGGTTACTTTTCCAAACTAATAATTTGGTTTTTTCCCCCCTTGAAGAAGCTGGTGTGCTTGATTTAAGCTTTAGCAGACAATTAGTTACTTTTCCAAACTAATCATTTGGTTTTTTCCCCCTTGAAGAAGCTGGTGTGCTTGATTTAAGCTTTAGCAGCATAGAATGATGAAAACTCTTATAAAGAAAAGCGCATAGAATGATAACTCATTCTTTAAGTTTATGAGTCTGGTCAACAATTAATTTTCCTTACTGTAGTGATTAAGATGTGAAAATTTGAGATTGAGAATGAGATATCTGCTTAAACCAATAACGATTATAAGTAGCACAAGCAAAGTATATATGCAGGTTCTTATAGGTGTAACCTATGGAGACCCTGCATATAGAAGTCTTTTCGAAAAGCTTATCGTTGAAGGAATGGGCTTTGTACTATGACTACGTGAGCTAGAGAATGGTAACTAATGTTGAAAAACAAAGGGCTACATGAAATAGTTGAATTCTGAACTTTTTACTTTTATTTCAACCTAAGTTTTGGCCTTTGCACATGAATTGTATAGTACAAGAGTCCTGGCCTCTAGTTACTTACAGAACAACCTAATTGGAAGGTTTCAGTGATAGATGTGTAAACTTGATGTAGAGTATTTGGTAATTGCACTAGAACTCAGGTAATTGGTTCACTTTCCAACAATTAGGTCTTGATTTATCACTATGTAGGAGCATAATTTGCTGATGCCTGATATGGTCATATTCTTTCAGGTTGATCTGCTTAGAGGTCAGAAATCAGATAAGGTGGATGTAACTCTACAACCAGAAGAGTTGGAAGCCATGGAGAATGTTTTGCCGGCTAAGTAAGTAACATTTTCCTATATGTTATTGTTAATGTCAATGTTCCCTAAAGGCATAACGAGTTCCCAACTTCGTTTCATTTCATAGGTATGAGGAAGCAAGAGAGGAAGAGAAGCAGCGGAGTCAGCGGGAGGATTTCAGTGACATGGTTGCAGAGGTGAGCCTATTATGTCTTCACTAATATGATTTGAAAATTGGGGCTTCTCAAGGGAAATTTTGACAAAAAGGTGCCTTATTGGTGCCACCCCCACGTGGGGGGAGGAGGGGAGGGGAGGGGAGGGGAGGGGTGGGTTGGGTAAGATGTACTTACCAGGATGAGATGTTTATGATTTTTATTTTTATTCTGTTAATGTTTAATTTTGAGATGTTATTTGTGCAGAATGAGAAGAAAAGGAAGCGGAAGATGCAAGAAAAGGAAGGTAAGTCGAAGAAGAAGGATTTCAAGTTCTAGGGTGTGTTTGAATTGTGTTTCTGAGAAGATGGTTGCCGGGGCTATCATGTTTTCCTTGAAGCTGGCATTATTTTCCATGAGGAGTTTAGAATGTATCGTATAATATGAGGGTTGCCAGCCATACGTGGTTTACTTGAAGCTGGCAGCATTTTCCATGGGAAGTTTAGAATGTATTTCCCATCTGTGTTTTTTTAAACACAGTTGTCTGACATTATACATAACCTTTAGAAGTTCTAGTAGTGAGCGGTCTTCAATGTATGACATTATACATAACCTTTTGACTTTTCCTTTTTGGATAGAAAGTGACTTAACTATAATAATTTATCGCGTTGTGACTAAATTTCTTCGGTGAATGCTATAGATTCGGCCCCCCCGTGGCCGCGGGGGGTGGGGGGGGGGGTGTGGGTGGGTGGTTGGGACCTTAAACAATTGATAGTCATTGAATCAGGACTAGAGCCAAATTCACTTGGATCGACTGTTTTGTCCTCTCACTGATAGGCTCCAAACGTCGGGAAGATGCATGAACACAACCCATTTTATATGCTCTTGATGCATGATTTCTTTAATGGTAAAAATACGCTTTGTTTCTACATTTTGGACCTATTCTTATTTTGGTCATAAATTGATTTTGTCTCTACCTCAGTCTTTGAAATCAAAAAATCGTTTTTGGTTCCTGCCATCAACAGAAAAATCCTGCATGGCAAATCGATTGTCCTATTTGCGTGACTAATAAAATATTTTAGTTGATATTTTTTAAATGGCACGTTAGCATTTTAATTTTTTTTTAAAAAGTCATCTTAGAAAATTTAAACCAAAAAAAAAAAAAAGAGAAAAATTTAAATTAAAAAAAAAAAACCTTAAATCTAATTTAATTATTAAATTTTTTTTTGGTTACTTTTCATTATTTTTTCGTAAGAATATTACATCTTGTTTTTCATGTTCTTCAAACTTCCCCAATCACAGGAACACAAATGACAAGAAAGAAAAAAAAAGAAAAAAAAGAGAGAAATTAAATTAAATACTAGCAGGAAGAATGAAGAAGAATGAACCCATTCCAATCATCAAACCCAAATCAACCCAAATTCATCACAATCACCCAGCTTCATCAACGCAATCCAAATCAACACAAATTCATCACAATTGCCCAGCTTCATCAACATAACCTAATCACCCAAATTCATTAAACAAGAATCCAAGCCAAAATCATTAACGGACCCAACTGACCCAAGAGAGACCAAACAGAGAATTTTCACATAATTTTCTCCACATCAAGACTCCATGGCCTTCATAATCAAAACCTTGAAGATCAGCCCCTTGATCTACTCGCCGTTGGTCGAGAGAGAAGCCATTACCACAATGCATGGTCAGATTAGGTGTAAGGTTTTGAGCAGAAATGAGATTTTAAGATTAGAGAGAGTGATGGCCAGATCGGCAGCGCCTGGTGGAGAAGAAAGGCCGAGCTTGCGAGCTTTGCCCTCGCCCTTGCTCTTGCACTCGTCCTCCACCTCCCAATCCTTACAATAATCAAACCCAATGGTTTTTGCTGTTCAATCCAAACCAGTTAGTTCGTCCACCTCACCATTTCGCCCCAAGCCGTTGGATTATTGGAATTGGGAACTTGCCGAGCAACTTCTACCTCCTAATTTTGGTAATCAATTTTGTGGCCTTTAAAGAAAGAAGATAAAGAAATATACAAACACAAACACACACCAAAAGGGAGAGAAAGAGAGCAAGTCATGACCTACATCTGGAAAGAAGAAGAAAAAGAAATAGAAAACAAACTCAAAGACTAAGAGAGAGTTATACAATTTATTTATTAATTTATTTTTGTTTTGATTTTTTTTTTTTTTTTTGGGTTTATCTTAAAAGAAAGAAGAAAAATGAAACAGATACAATTATACAAACACAAACACATAAACATCAACATAGAGTGAGAAAGAGTGTTAATTTAGTGTTTGTTTCTTAAGAAAGTTCAAGAAAAAATTGAAAAAATTGTTATAAATTTTTTTCTCAACCTTTAAAATTAAGAAGTTTTTTTTTTGAATTTTTTTTGGTTTAAATTGAAATTTTTTTATTAATTAAAATGCTGATGTGTCATTTTCTAAAAGACAAATATTTTTTTAATATTATTTTATTAGCCATATCAGTACTAATATTCTACCTATGCACTCCGTTTGTCATATAAGATTTTTTTGTTAGTGGGTTGACGGCAGGAACCAAAACAAAAACGATTTTCTGATTTTAGGAACTGAGGTAGGTGCAAAATCAATTTAGGGACCAAAATAAAAATATGCACAAAATATAAGGATCAAAAGTGTATTTTCGCCTTCTTTAATTTAATGGGTCTAAGTGTGAGGGGCTCTTGAACCTTAATTTATAAGACCCTAAGAATTCTCAGCCATCTATTTTCGCAAGGACAGGAATTCTAAACTTTCGAAAGCGGTTCTGCCTACACCAGGGGTAGGGGGACGTATTAGGGGAATTCTAAACTTTCGAAAGTGGTATATGTCAAGATATTTTTTATTTGGACAGGCTTTTGTAAATTATGTTTTTATTTACTTATTTATAGTATTACATAGTAATTTTTCTGTAGGATAGAAAAAAAAAAAAAAAAAAAAATCAAATTAGGGCACTTGTGACTAACTTAACTACTAGCTTATTTGCTTAGTCTTTATTAAAAGATAAATTTCTTGGCAACTTTCATATTAAGAGTGATAAAAAAACAAAAAATTAACTTATTTTTTTGAAAAAAGTTAAAGGTAAGAAGACAAAAGGCTAAAAACTTTTTGCCTTTTTCCAAACACTTAAAGTATGAGAGAATTCATATATTTCTTGGATATTGTTGTTCTTTTGTAAATTGTAATGTTTATTATTAAAAGAAAGATTTTACGCATTATGATTTGAGTTTTAAAAAATAGATTTTACATGTTTATTATTAAAAGAAAGATTTTACACGTTAAGATTTGAGTTTTTTTATTATTTATTTATTTTTTTTGCCTTTTCCCAAAAACAATTGTTATTATAAATGACTGAATATAAATTGTTACAAGTTATGATTGGAGAAATAATTTGTTATTTCATACTCAATTTAAGTAATTTTTAACGCAAATTGATATCTAAATCATTCTATTAAACTACATTCATCCAAAGAAATCATAAAATAATCTGGTCTAAGTAAAAACGCTATTACTAAATGTAACAATATAATGCATGTTCAAAGCATATCCTATCAAAATTTTTTTTTATGCATCTAATAATCCAACAAGCTTATTAGGAGGGTAGTGCTTACATGTTCAGGTTCTATCAGAATATAAGATTCTACATAAAAAGCTTTAAATGATTCAAACAGATCCGGTATTTTTTTTTTTATTTTTAGGAAAAAGATTATGCAATATTATTAAGAAGCTGAAGAATCAGAAACAACAAACTTAGAAATGTCAGGTAGAACATGCTCCATCCATACTAACAAAACGTCTTTTACAAACTGGCCAATTGAGGAATGATAAAAATTAGCCGATTTCAGAACCTTACACACCATTTCAGAATCCCTTTCAAAGACAGATTGTTGAATGCCCTATTCCACAGTAAACTGAGCTTCCCTTCTTGCAGCTAAAACCCCAAGAACCTCCACTGAAAAAGGATAGGGGATTTTCTCAGATAAGGCCGCTAACACTTCCTCATTGGCATTGCGAACTACAACCCTATACCTGCTTCATCTGAGTCTTCAAACACAGCCCCATCAAGATTTGCTTTATACATATCACTCGATGGAGGTCTCCATTTAATTACCCCCGGTAGTGGCTTAGTTTTGTGCATTGGAAACTTCTGCTGGAATTCCGATAGGTAGCTACATGCTGCTTCAAAGATTCTGTTAGGGGCCAAGCACATTCATTCTCTCACCCTGTTTCTGCGAAACCAAATGAACCACACTACATTAACAAACAATTCTAGTCTTCGAGATTGTTGGCCCACTAAATGAATTATCTCCTGAAAATCCTGTAAACCTGGAAAATCTTTTTCAATCCAGCCGAAGAACGGATTCCAGATTTGGTGAAATTTTTCACAGCCCTAAATGGCATGGAATGTAGACTCCTGAACCGTAAGACAAGCACTGCACCTAGTATCCTACAGATTTTTTCTTTTCTTCAAATTCTCCTTAGTAGGTAGAGCTTCAGAGCAAGCTTGCCAAAGAAAAGTTTTAATTTTATTTGGCACTCTAAGCTTCCAAATGCGATTCCAAAATTTCTTTTGATTCAAAACTTTTGAGCTCGTCACCCCTACCTTCATCCTCACACAGCTGCTGATACCCAGTTTTAACCAAATATTCGCCATTCTTACACCGAGGCCGGATAATACTATCCACTTGTCTCGACACACACAGCGGAATAGCTTGTGTACGTTGGGCTTCAAACCAAAGGAAGTGCTGGTCAATCAGATTGCAGTCCCACATACCAGTATCAAAATTTATCATAAAATTGACACGACACCTTCTAAAGCAGGCACACACGGTGATGTAACCTTACTAGACTCATTACCCGGCTGCCAATTTTCATTGTAAAATTTTATACTCTTTCCATCTCCTAATCTCCACCTCATTCCAGCCGAAATCACATTCCTGGCTTTCAATATGCTCTGCCAAGCATAAGATCCTGAGGATGCTGAGGCTTCAAAAATTGACCCCCTTGGAAAATATTTAGCTTTAAAGACTCGATATAAAAGAGAGCTATGATCTTTCATTAATCTCTAAACTTGTCTTGCCAGCATTGCTTCATTGAACTTCACCAAATCTTTGAACCCCATCCCTCCCTCTGATTTTGGCTTACATAGGACTTCCTATTTTTTCCAATGAATCTGTTGTTGCTCACCCTTGTCTCCATCAAAATTTTCTAATCAGTGACTCGATCTCGTCACATAGACCCAGTGGTAGCTTGAAACAACTCATGGCGAATGTAGGAATTGCTTGTACCACAGCTTTAGTAAAACCTCTCTACTCGCTTGAGATAGTAGATTTTCCTTCCATCCTTGGAGTTTACTCTAAACTCTTTCTTTTATATAATTGAGACTCACTTTTTTATTTCTCCCTACCACAGCCAGAAGGCCAAGGTATTTCTCATATTCTTTCAGTTCAAGTATTCCCAAAAAATTTGAGATTGAGTCTTTCGTTTCTTCATTCATTGCCTGGCTGAAAAAGATGGTGGTCTTCTCCCGATTAAGCATTTGGCCAAAAGCTTGTTCATACAAAGTTAAGATACTCTGTATCACTTGTAAATTTGACATAGTAGCTCGACAAAATGGCAAGTTGTCATTTGCAAAGAATAAATGGGAGATTCTTGGACCCCTTTTACATGGAGAAAAACCCCTTATATGATCATCAGCAGCCGCCTTTTGTAACATTCTATTCAAACTTTTTGAACATAATAAGAAAGGATAAGGAGACAATGAGTCCCCTTATCTAATTCCTCGTGATTGTCAAATATCTCCCTTAGGCTCTCCATTCACCAAAATTGAATAAGACACTGTGCTAATACACTCAAAGACAAGAGAGACCCATTTTTCACAAAAGCACAATTTCTCCTTAATTTTCACCAAGTACTTCCACTCAACTCGGTCATACGCCTTACTCATATCTAGATTCATGGCCATAAAGCCCACCTTCTTCGATTTTTGAGTCTTTATATGATGTAAGGTCTCAAAAGCTACTAATATATTATCTAAAATAGCTTTGTTAGATTGAAATGCACTTTGAGATTCAGAAATTATACATGGTAAGATTTCTTAAGTCTATTTGCTAAAACTTTATAAATAAGCTTATAGAGAATATTACAGTGCAATTGGGTGATATTTTGAAACTCTTATGGAGATTTTTACTTTAGGAATGAGAGTGATAAAAGTTTGGTTAATGGATGGGGTGATTGAACTTGTGTTGAGGCAAGTAAGAATTGCATCTGCCACTTCATCACCTTTGGTTGACCAAAATTGTTGAAAAAACAGGGGAGGCATTCCATCTGGTCCTAGCAATTTTAACGATTCCATTTGCTGCAAAGCTGCATCCACTTTAGCCCTCACAAAAGTTGCAGAAAGTTCCAAATTCATCTCCTCCATGACAACCACAGGGGTGGCCTTCAATGTGACATCAATCTGGTCCAGGGTAGAAGAAGTAAACAAATTCTGATAAAAATCAACCAAAATGTTTGCAATACCAGCTTCATCAACACATTTTGGAACTTCATTAAAACAAATGTTGATAAAAATTTACTTACTTTCATAGAAATATGAGGGTGAAAATACATGTTACTTTCATAGTATTGCTGTCACCCTTATGCAACCACAGCGCCCTTGAACGTTGTTTCCACATTTTTTCCTCCTTAGGTAATAAATCATTTATCTCGCTTTTCAACCTTATTACCCAGTTCATGGATCTCATAGCCATAGCTGCATCTTCAGCCTTACACGACACTCATTCTTCTCTTTCAATAGGCATGTGATGTTGCCAATTGCTACCCGACTCCATTTTAGTTTGGACTGGCATTGACTAATTTTACCTTCAAACCAAGCCATAGGATGACTGGGAACATCATGAAGCCATGTTGATTCAATCGTGTCCCTACACCCCTCTTCTTCTAGCCACATATGTTCAAAGTGCCATGACTTTTGTCTATTTTTTGGTATACCATTGAGATAGATGAAGATTGGTTTGTGATTCAAAAAGCCGCACTCCATATGGACTACCTTAGTTGTTGGAAATTTTTCTAACCAATCCATTATAACAACCGCTCTATCCAATCTTTCCCATACTGTGAAACCATCATGCTGACCATTACACCACTTAAACTTCCCCCTTTCAAAACCAAGGTCACGAAATCCAAATTCATCCAACACATCTCTAAATTCTTCCATCTGTCTAACCGGCCTTAATCTCCCACCTAGTTTCTCATGACTTCTAGTAATCTCATTGAAATCCCTTGCGCATAGCCAAGGAATAGAAATCCAAATTCATCCAACACATCTCTAAATTCTTCCATCTGTCTAACCGGCCTTAATCTCCCACCTAGTTTCTCATGACTTCTAGTAATCTCATTGAAATCCCTTGCGCATAGCCAAGGAATAGAATTTCTAGCTTTTAATCTTTGCAAACAAGTCCACGACAGGTGATGGTTACTTGTATCAGATTCCCCATAAAACCTCATGAACAGCCATTCATCCTCCTTTTCTTTATTTAAGATTCCATCAATATGATTTGGAGAAAAGGTGCCTAGAGAGAAATCGACATCCTTTTTCCAAAAAATAACAATCTCACCACCTTTTACTTCACGAGATACTTTAATCATACCACCCAAATTTCTTCTAGCTTTTCTTTATCCAGCCATGTTTCAGCTTAGAATACAATTGAAGGATCTTGTACCCAGATTAAATGACCAAGCTTCTGTTCTGTTTGAAAGTTCCCAAGCTCCCAAAAGTTCCAACATAAGAGATTCATTTGTTTAGGCGGGGCTGGAATGCAACCTCCACCACTAAGAAATTCTCATTATTGTGAGAAACCACCATTCTTTTATTAGGTAAGTCACAACAATCCACTTCCATGTGAGTTCGTTTAGAGAAAGAACAAACCTCACTCGAAGAGCCACCCTCTCCATTGTTTGCAGTTCTAGTAATCGTTGTCCACGATTTTGTATGGGGAACTTCCTTTCCTCCTTGGCTCGGTTGCTTATTGGATATATCCGATAAAACTGATGGGGGTCAAGTAGGTTCACTAGGTGACCATCACATGCCCCTACAGTAGTTTCAATTTGAGTGGGAGACTTTTAAACTTATCTATATAATGATCTTCCTCACCTTGCTTTTTTGGATTACCAATCTCACCGTTCTCCCCGCCTTCTGAGATATCAAATTTATTCAGCTCTCTATCAATCTCTGTCAATCTGGCTATTTAGTAAATCTCTATGATTTACGGGATTTTCCACATTTGTAAAGGAAGCAGTTTTTGAAATAGTTGACTCGGAAGCACTTGAATTCCCCATGATATGCTCCCCAAAATCTGTGATTTCCTTATCTGATGTTTGCCTCATCGGAGTAGACTTGATCAGATTCACCCCAAACGGCGGAGCTAGTTTTTGAACCTCTAAAATTTTTACCTTTGAACCGCCCTTCTTCCTAGACTTACAGAAACCTGGTACCACTACCACAGATTTTTTATTCATTGTGGTTCAGGGGGCATGTATCTAGGCCCCATATTACTGATCACTAATATCTAAAGTGCCATCGCTCTCTATCCACAAGTCGCAATCTCTATTGGCATGATACAAGCATCCACACCAGTAACATATATTAGGAAGACGCTCGTATTTGAAAGAGACCCAACCTTCCTTGCCATCTTCAATCGAGAGAACAAGACCCGCACACTGAGGTAGAGATACATTGACTCGAACACGAACCTTAATGAAACTGCCTCCTTCAACCTCAGCATTGGTTGAGGTTCGATCCATTTCTCCTATTACTTCGCACAGTTCCTCAGCAACACTTCTATTCAAATAACTGATCAGAATATTGTGAACTTGGACCCATATCGAAACTTTATTGAAAGCAAGGCCACGAACAAGCGAAGCAATTTCCAGCATTTGGAGAACTACGAGATGCCTATCAAAACTCCAAGGTTCACTAGCCAAAATTTTTTCCACCTCTTCATTATTATAAAAAACAAATAGTATCTTATGATCACCTACATTGAGAACCTTGAAGCCATTTATGGAATGCCAGAGGGGACTGAAAGTCCTTACTATCACATCAGTGTTTAAGGCCCGTTTCGAAAGAAACTTTGCTATTGTATGTTCATTAGAGCTTCTTTCTTTCTTCAAACACATCTTCCCTCCCTCCCTATCGTTTAGAGAAAGATTGCTCTGATGTTTCGTTAGATTATCCATGTTTCCTCACTCTGTGTTTCCCAAACCCCTAAAAGAAAAAACCACTAGCCTTACCGGTAACTGTGTTACCCTAGGGGACACTAAGCCTTACAAGAAGGGACAACAAAATTCTATAGTGAAGAAAGTGAGAGGCCCCTTTCTTAGAAACAGAGAAACTTTTAATTACATATTATTTGGTGTAATGTAATAAAAAAAATCAGTGTTTGAGAATGTACAATTAATACTAAGGGCATGTTTGGTAGACTGTAATAGACACTGTAATGTAATAATTATTCCTAGAGTTTAGTTATTCTTTAGTTTGGTTATGTTTTTATTACAAGCAATAGTACTTCCTTATGAATAGCTATTCCTCTTTAAAAGGTTGTATTAGCTATTCCTTAGTAAATGCAATAACTTCAAAACTTAATATATTTCCAAATAAACAAACTTTCTATATACATCTAACAATTATAAAAATAAAAAAATCATAGAAAATAACACATATCTCTCTTAAATTTAAAAATAACAATTTTTAAAGAAATATAATTGTATGAGTAAGATATTTCCTAAAATAAATGTTAAGTTTCATTCTAATGTTATAACTCAGAACCAAACTAATGAATAGGTTTAGTTATTACATTACAACATATTTTATTACTAGTAATAAAGATTATAATTTCTGTCGTAATCCTCATTCAGTGTACCAAACGTACCCTAACTTGCAGGAAAAAGGAATAGGTTGAAATTTTTCAAATCATTGGGACTTGGCATGGAAACACAACTAGAGCAACATTTGTATATGGAGATAAAGATCAAAGGTGTTGTGGCTAAAGGAAGGGGACAAAACACACAATTTTATCAAAGAAAAAGAAGATACACTCATTATCCATGGGAGAAAAGATGCTCAAGGGTGTGGCAAATTGGGGGGGGGGGGTGAAGTAAAGTGAAATCAATAGTTACGAAATATTTCTGTGATATCTTCACCAGCTTTAAACCTTAGAATATAGACAAACTACAAAGGGTAGAGGCTAAATTTGATAATGGAGAACATCAACGCCAAGATGCTAATAGGAGTTCAAGGATAAAGAAGGAAGTAACTCAAGCCTTCTCTCAAATGCAACCCACTATAGACACCACATTTTATACCCCTTATGACTTGGGCCCCCGTTCTCTAATGATGGTAAAATTTTAAAGCCCAAGGTTGGTTTAGGGTCCGATCAGATTGAAATTGACTTAGGGAAGGTTTTTATGGAAAATATAACTCTTTTATGAGCTGAATAAAACTATTTTTGGAAAATAAAGGTCACGGAAACCCTAGGACATGCGTACACAGGCACACATATGCATGCGTATGCATGTTAGGGTTCCAAAAACTATGAAAGGCAAGTTTTTCTGCATTAAAGCTGAGGTTTGGAATGGCTCCCAAAGTTTTTCTGCATTAAAGCTGAGGTTTGGAATGGCTCCCAAAGTTTTTCTGCATTAAAGCTGAGGTTTGGAATGAATCCCACAACATTTGGGAGCCATTCCAAACCCCCAGTTTCTCAATATAGAAAGCCATACATGATACATTCTCAAAACACACAGAAAATTCTAAGGGAAAACCTAAGATTCACAAGAAATAATGAATCAAAGAGGGAGTTTTTCACAAAACATCCTTAAGTCAATATTCTTCTAATTGAGATATTTTCTGGTCTTGATCTTTGGGTTTTGAAGTTTACTAATAAATTTTGTTTGGTTGTGAATAGATTAATTGAATGGAACGGTCAAAATCAAGCTTGAAAAGCTTTGTTTTTGAGGTATTAAGTTCTAACATTTTCCTTTTCATTTCTTTGTTTTAATCTTGCTTATTATTTATTTTTCTTGTTTTGTTTATGTTTTAACATGTTTAGGTAGCCTAGGGCTTAGTAGCCTTTTGTTTTAAAGCATGTTAGGTTGTTAGATTTAATAATTTTAGTTTATGCTCTGTTTTGCTCTTGCTATTTTGGGGTTAGGGTTTGGGTGTGTATGCGTACACATGCGTTCTGCATGCGTACGCATACCCCAAGTATGCGTACACGTAGAACTGGGTTGCATACATAGGCCCTATGTATGCGCATGCATACTCGTGCCCAGAAACCCTAATTTGACCTTTTTAAGCTTCTGTTTCTTTATTTCTTTTGCTTAATATGCCTCTGTTATAGCTTGTTTCCATATGTATATGTCTTTGTTTCTCTGATTGTTTGTTTAATCATCCTTAACATGTTAGATTATGGTTTCTCTTTAATGTTTTCTTTAATATACCATGAACATGGATATGATATGATCAATGCATTGATGCATAGGTGCTATGATACAGTAAGGTAAGTGAGGTAAGGCATGCATTCACATGAGCATGCATTTATCTTGTGCTTTGATGATGGATATGAACATGCTTGGTTGAATGATATGTTTTAATGTTGGGATACCTATCACATGCTTGTTTGATTCTAGCATGCTTATGTTTTTGCCCTTGTGATATCTTGTTTATTTGCTGTCTTGGATGGGATAATATGATATGCATGATAGATGTATGCTAGGCTTGATGTGAGTTGCCATGATTGATATATGTTAGGGTTTCGGGATGACTAATGCCATGTTGTATGCTTAGATGTATGCTAGTGTGTGTGTGAGTTTAATATGCAATATTGAATATGCCTTTAATGAGATTAAGACGTAAGACACAATAAGTGGAAGTTGACCCATGGGTCGGGTGGGGTTGGGTGCCTAACACCTTCTCATCCCTATACTTAAACTCCAAACCCACACTCTGGTAGTAAGATCAGTCCTTCCACGTAAGGGAACTATAAATATTGTTCCTAGACTTAAACTAACTAGTGACTTCAACATCTTTTCTCTACCCTAGTCCACTCGGTCAAGGCGTACTCCTCTACAAGAAGAAAGGCATTGCGCCTATAGTGGCGACTTCACTTAGGATAGAGAGTTTGATTCCAATGTGTCTTATTTCTTAATCTTAATAAAGGCTTGTTCAATACTTGTTTTTGCACACTTCACTTGGTTCTTTTGTCCCTTTTACCATGGTTGGTGATAAGTGGGAAAATGAGTATGCTCCATTCAAGCCAAAGTCTTTCGAAGTTCATCCCACCAACTTACAATCTATGCCATTGCCTATGATGGGCTTTAAGTACGTTAACGGTTTGCCACCAATCCACAAAGGTCCATTTAGGCCCTTGGTTGGAATCATGGCCCACCTAGTTGTGAGTGACCTATTGATTTGTCCTTTTAGCTCTAGGGAGCCTACCTACACTTAGAGAGATCCTAGATCCTATCAATAACAGGGTACCTTTTATATCTCTTGTTTATTCAACCATATATCTTGTGTTCACCTAATTCTAAAGGAAAAATAAAAGATGTAAAAACTTGAGGATGACCCAAAATTTATGGCATACCCTAAGATATTGGGAAAAAGAAAAGAAGCCCTCACATGTAAGAGACTTGTCCCAAAATCCAAAGGTATATCTTAATTTGAAAGGTTCATAAGACCATAGACTAGTTGTTATCATAAACCTAAATCAAAAGGCCTCTTAGAAATGAGAACCTTGGGCCTAGGGTAACAAATATGCTATTGACTTAGCATCCAATATCCTACAAAGCCAATATGAAATTTCCTAATCTTAGGACTCCTTGTTGCATATGTAGGCCCAAAATGATGAGAAGTTCATGGACTTTGAAAGGATGACTACAATATATCCTAGCTAGAAAGCTACTTCAAAAAAATGAATGATGATAATGAAGGAATATCCCAAAAGTGATGGATACATTGTAAGCCCATATTTGAGACAAAGGGTTGAAAATCTCTAAACACATTCTAATGAAAGCCCACGGGAGTAATATGAGAGCTTATTGTAAATGGACTAAAGCCCAATGAAATAAGGGGCAAGGTTCATGAGAGGAAAGGGAGTGACTTTGTAATTGGGCTTTCATTAAAATGGACTTAAAGACTTTTCTAAGAACATCTAATAGAAATGGTCTTTTGATTGGGACATGGACTTAATAAAATGAGACTTCTTTTCAGGCACCATTGCACCACCAAGATCAAGAAAGCACATCCCCAGTCCCATTTGGGTTCAAGAAAAGGTTGATTAGATAGACTACATGGATGTTGAGGTAATAAAGACTATGCTAAACATGGAGGGGGACGTGGTCGTCATCACCATTGAGGAGCCAAGTGATCCTTCTGCTTTCATCGTGCCTGCTACTGGGTAACTTTATAATTGGACATGGGTTGGGTTTTCTGAGAATATGGGAAAGAAATTTTGTAATGCAAGTTTAGATGTACCTTTTAACATTTTCAATAAGATGAATTCTAATTTGGCTTATTTTGATGTGTCTCATAATATTGAAAATTTTCACTTAAATGATTCTAATGAATTTGAAAATGAAATTAATAAACAATTGGAAAAGAAATTTGAACTTGTGGAACCAACTTTTGAAACTCTTAATTTGGGCAATAATGAGAATCCATGCTTAATTAAAATTGTCTCAACCCGAAATGAAAAAGAAAGAAAAGATCTCAAAGAGCTTCTCACGAAATTCCAAGAAGTATTTGCATGGTCCTACGAAGATATGCTTGGCATCAATCCCGAGATAGCCTAACACCAAATTGATACTCATGCTCACATGGTACTCGTCAAGCAGAAGTTGAGGCGTATGAGAACCAAATGGCTTCTAAAGATCAAGGAAGAGGTCAGAAAACAATTGAAGGTAGGATTCATCAAACTCGTGCACCAAGCCGATTGGATAGCCAATGTTGTGCTTGTACCCAAGAATGATGGAAAGGTAAGGATGTGTGTGGACTTTAGGGACCTAAACAAAACTCACTTCCACTTGTGAGTCCATCTTCAAGCTTTTGAGAAAGAATGAACCCCATGCATGGAATGATGAGTGTCATAAAGCCTTTTGAGCTCATTAAAGAATATCTTCTCCATCCACCTATCCTAATACCCTCGAAACATGGAAAACCACTACTTCTCTGTCTCTTGATCATAGAAGATGCGGTTGGGAGTATGCTTGCACCAAAGGATGATGATAAGAATGAGAGAGCCATATACTATTTAAGCAAAAAGGTTTCATGATTATGAGGTTATATAATCACCCATAGAAAAGTCATGATTTGCACTCATGTGGGCCGTGCAGAAATTAAGACATATCATTCTACCTTTCTAGATATGGATAGTGGCCAGAATGGACCCGTTGAAGTATCTATTTGAGAAGCCTGCCTTAAGTGGAAGGTTGTCAAGATGGTTGATCCTGTTGGAAGAATTCTATTTGAATTATGTGGCAAGAAAAAATATCAAATATAGCGCAATGTTAGATTTTTGTGCCGAGAACCCAATTGAAGGAGACGATAGTAAGGAGGATTTTCTAGATGAGGATATTTTGGACATCGAACTGGGGGCATGGAAGATGTATTTTGATGGAGCTATGAACCAATATGGAAATGGGATAAGAGTACTCTTGATCACCTTTGATGGATTCCATGTACCTTTGGCTGTCAAATTGAACTTTGAGGAAAACAACAACATTGTAGAGTATGAGGCTTGTGTTGTTAAAATGGAGGCTCTTCAAGAGTTAGGGGTGAAAGAGGCAGAAGTCTTTGGAGATTTGAATTTAGTCATAGCCCAAGCACATAAATTGTGGAAGGTGAAAGAGGAACACTTGAAACCTTATCAACTATATTTAGAGGATTTGACAAAAACCTTTGACAAGATTGAAAACGCCATTATCCCTAGAGCTCAAAATCCATTTGTGGATGCCTTGGCTTCTAAGCCTCCATGGTTGAAATACCCAAAGGAGTATGGACACGACCTTTAGAGATTGAACAAAGTTATGAGTTGGTACACAAGGGGAGGACATAGTCTTCAGTCATAGCTATAGAAGAAGAAGGAGTTCCTTGGTATTATGACACAATGAAGTTCTTGAAATTGAGAGTGTACCCTAACAGTGCTGGTAAGAGAGAGTGTCATTCGATTAGGATGATGGCAATGCAATACATCTTATGTAGAGGTCAACTCTATAGGAGATCTTATTATGGTATACACGTTCGTTGCTTGAAGAAGGAGGAAACTGAAAGAGTCATGGATGAAGTCCATCAAGGAATTTGTGGTCTTCACATTAATGAGAGAATGTTAGCAAAATAGATTCTAAGGATGGGGTACTATTGGAATACGATGGAGACCGATTGTGTGGATTTTGTGAAAAGTTGCCACGACTACCAAACATATGCAAATTTGAAACATGTACCACATAGTGAGCTATACAACATGACCTCTCCATGACCTTTCTCGGTCTAGGGCATAGATGTGATTGGGAGAATAGCCCCTAAGGCTTCAAATGGGCATGAGTATATTCTAATGGCAATCAACTACTTTACCAAGTGGGTAGAAGTTGCCTCCTACTCCGTGATAATAGCCAAGCATGTGGCTCGATTCATAGAGAATAACATCATTTTTCTGTTTGGAGTACCACAAGAGATCATATCAGATAATGGTTCCCACTTTGAGGGCGAGTTTTGAAGGATCATAGAATTGTACAACATTGAACATCACAAGTCTTCGCCATACCGACCACAAGCTAATGGGTCCATGGAGTCAGCTAACAAGAACATCAAGAATATCTTAGCCAAGATGGCATGACATACAAGGATTGGGCGAGAAGCTTCCATTCACTTTATGAGGTTACAGAACTTCTATCCATGCATCAACTAGGGTAACCCTCTACTCTTTGGTTTATGAGAGTGAAGTTGTGCTTCTTGTTAAGGTGGTTATACAATCTTTGAGGGTACTAATGGAAACCCAGGTCCTAGAAGAAGAATGGATGAGAGAAAGATATGAACAGTTGGCTTTGATAGATGAAAAGAAAGGTAAAGCACAATACCATGCACAGGGTTATCAAAAGAGGATTGCTAGAGCATTTTACAAGAATGTGAAACCTAAAAACCTTAAGGAAGGAGATCTAGTCCTAAAGGTACTTAGAGATGAGACTTTTGACCCAAGAGGAAAGATGAAGCCAAGATGGTATGAGCCTTTTATTATCAAAAAGATCATGTTAGAAGGTGCTACAAGAATTACAAATTTGGATAGGGAAAATATGCTTCGCCCAATTGACCTGGATAGACTCCGAAAGTATAACACTAAAAAAAAAAAAAAAAAAAAAGAAAGCTTGCTAGGTTGAAAATCCGAAAGGGTGGCCTAGGCAAAAGTTAAGGCAAAGAAACCCTGCTAAGTTGAAAACTCGAAAGGGAAATCTAGGCGAAAGGTAGAGGAAAAGACCATGGACTTGGCGAAAATTCCCACAAGGACATCATGGGAAAAATTACATGGCACAGAAAAAAGAAAAAAAAGAAAAAAAAGAAAAAGAAAGAAAAGAGAAAAAAGAAGAAGAATACAATAAACAAAGATAATGAAATGGTTGATTCTCCTATTGCTCAAATTAAAAGATAATAAATTTTTTCCATAGGGGATTTGGAACATTCCAATCCTTCATTAAATTCAAAAAGTAAAGACATGAGAATCATAAAGTGTGGAAAAGCAAAATTTGGGGTATATCAAGGTGGTCAGTCGGTCCTCTTCCTTTTGTTAGAATTCTGGTAATCTTTCTCTTTCGTACGAACTGACCTCATGTTAGCAGTCAACCAAGTCTTGTAACCCGAAGTAGGATGGAGAAACCAAGGGAAATGGATATCCTTTGCCACCATCCTTTTCAACCAAGTCTCATGGAAACTACCTAAGACCTTCTCAATGAAGACTAAGATATGAAAGACCCCATCATCATTAGGAACTCCTTGACGGTCACCAAATTGCCTTGCAATGTGGCTTGGAAAGTAGTAAGAACGACAGCGAAGCCCAATCAAAGGAACACAGTTGTCTTTGAAGACATGATTGGCCATCCTTGTAATGCGCCACCATTCCACCACCCACTGGATACCCAATGGGGTAAGATGCTTCAAGAACTGAGTGAACTCAACAGGGTCCATCTTTTTGTTTTTAAGCTTGCAGTCATGATAATGCTTTGGCTGATATTGACTAGGGGGGTAGAGGGGGGTTGAAGCAATCAAAGCCTCTCGTATAACCATATTTGAATGAAAGAGGGAAAAGAGAGAGATAAAAAGGAAGCATTAGTTTTGGTGGAAAATGGTGAGATAAAATAAAGAGAGAAAAATAATAAACAAAGATGATATAAGGAGTCTTGATGGGTTTAAAACCGAAACGCAATCCATGCAAAAATTAGAGGAATCCTGCTAGGTTGAGAACCTAGACAAAAGTTAGGGATCATACCTGAAGGAGGAGAGGGCTCCCTACAAAGAAAGTGGCTTCCCTTCTATGAACGACATCCAAGTCATTGAGAGTTTTGGCTAGGATCATGCCCACGGGACTTCCCCTTTCTAGATTGATGACCACTGAGAGTATCCTTTGATCTACATGAGGTGTCTCATGCACCAAGAGGTACCTTGCAAGAAGGCATATACAAAAGGCATTAAGATAATGAGAGTGCTGTTCCCAAGCCAAAGGAGCATTCTTTTGAGAAAGTACATGAAAACCATGCAAATATTCAACTTGTTAAGCTTGCACCATCTTTGAGCCTTAGCAAGAGGAATTCCCTAAGAGTTGATGAGCCACCCATGATTGCACTAAGTTCTTCAAGAGTACTGCATAATTCCACACCATTGAATTGGAAGACATGCTGAGTTGGGATCCAATTTCAGCAGTAGCACGAAGAAGAGGTTCATCCACTTTGATTTGATGGTAGGGAAGAATGCAAGAGAGGCCAAGAGGGATGAAAGCATCCTTGAAAGTGGGACCAAGCATCTTTATCAATGCCGAGACCTCCAAAGGGGTGAATTCCGCCATTGGGGGACCTTATTGAGTGTTTCCTGAGTTTAGAACACATTTTATAAGAGTTTGGAGGCCTTAACGGCTATTTTGTACTTAAAAGAGGCGAATAGGGTTTTCTGGCCCGTGGCATGTGTATGCATGGTCAAGGCTGCGTACGCAAGGTCAACACTTGCATACACAAGCCCGTGTATGTGCACGCAAGGAAGAAGGCATAATCGAATTGCTTTTCCTATTTGTAGTGTAATTCCTCCATTAAGGCTCCTCTTATGATTCCCACAACCTAAAGGACTACTTAAGGCACAATCAAGCTCAAATTTCAAACATCAAGGACCAAGGAAAATAAAATTGCATGAAAATAAGTACAATTATCCCTACGAGTTGTAAATTAAGTACACGTCTGAAGTAAAAACAAAAATGCAAAAGATGTTCTTAAAATACAACCCAATGTCTTAAATAAAATCCAAGATACAAGAATACATGATGAAAAATAAAAAAAAATCAAATATCTCCAGTGGGTTCCCAGAAGGTAGGAAGTGCAAAAGAAAATTCAAGAATGCATACAAAAGTGATAGAAATACCCTCAGTTGGGTAAAAGACACAAAGACTCTCAAAACATTCCCCAGTGGATTAAAAGCATATAGAACATTCCTTGGTAGAATAGAAACCCCTTAGAGAACTCCCCCATGAGTTATGATCTTCAATAGAATCCCTAGTAAAGAATAGTATCATGGAAGGACTCCCTTACGGGTCTAAGGCACAAGGACAATCCCCTCGAGAGTTTTGAAGAAATTTCCCCATGGAGTTGATAAAACCCCTTCGTAAGTGGAATCAACACAAGTTCCCCAGTGAGTCATGGAGGAGAAGAAGAAAATTTCCACTAGTGGACTACACACCAGTAAAGACTTCCTCGTAGGTCAAAATCACCACCAAAACTCCTCAGTGAGTTATATTTCCCCAGTGGACTACACACCATCAAAGACTTCCTTATAGGTTGAAATTACCAAGAAGGCTCCCTCATGGATCACCAACACACTCCTGAGCAAATCATCCCCCCACAGGATCTTTCAGCAAGGGCTTTTTCATAAGTCAAGCAAGGGCTTTTTCGTAAGTCAAAACACCAAGGCCACTTGTGCACATATCCTCTGGAATTCAATATGCAGGCATAGATCCCATACAAGTCAGAAGAGAAAGTACAAAACTTGTGCACATATCCTTCGAGAATTGAATATGCAGGCACATATCCCATACGAGTTAAAAGAGAAAGTATAGAACTTGTGCACATATCCTTTGGGAATTGAACATGTAGGCCTACCCCATACTAGTCAGAAGAGAAGAATACATAGAACTTGTGCATATATCCCAAGGGAATTGAATATGCAGCCACAATAAAAGAGGTAGAGATAGAGATAGAGACCAAGGAAACCCTAAGGCAAGAGCCTTATTAGAGTAGGTAGAGATGGAGATGGAAGATAAGTATTACCTAGAGGCACAAGCCACCTGGAGAAGTTTGAGGCAAGGGCCCTAGATGGACACCACATATATTTATCATTTTAAGCTCGTAAGAGCACCCTGTTTTTTTGGTTGATGGTTGTAGCCATTGAACATGTTTGTTTTTCCTTTTAAGTGACTCTAGGACAGTGAGTCACTCGCCTTTTACTTGCAACTGCCAAATTAGCATCTAGGATAGTGAATCGGTTGTTGCTTGTTTCTCAAGCAACAAAGGCGGGAATTCAGACATATGAATCCCACGCAACTCTGCGGAGTTGCACCTTGTGCCATGTATGCGTGTTGTGTGCCGTGTTCGTGGGTTGGGGCCCAAGCCGTATGTGAAAACAAAATGTTTTGTCTCTTATTCTTTTTTTTCTATTAGTGGAGCTCACAAATCAAAAGGGGGGCATCTGTAGAGACTGGATTTTGTACCCTTTATGACTCGGGCCCTTACTCCTTAGTAATGGTAAAATTCTAAAGCCCAATGTTGGTTTAGGGCTAGATCAAATTGAAATTGACTTGAGGATGGCTTTTATGGAAAATATAGCTCTTTTATGAGTTGAATAAAACTATTTTTGAAAAATAAAGGTCATGGAAACCCTAGGGCATACGTACGCAGACATGCGTATGCATACACATGCTTTATGCATGCGTATGCATACACGAGCATGCATATGCATGTTAGGGGTCTAGAAACTATGAAAGACAAGTTTTTCTGCATTAAAGCTGAGGTTTAGAATGGATCCCACATCGTCTAGGAGTCGTTCCAACCTGATCCTTCTATTAAGAAGGTGCGTAGGCAACAATGCATTGTTGATCATTGATTTCTTCTATGATAGGTACTTTGTCATCATTCCCGTCCCTTCTTTTGAATTCATAGTTGTCTTCATCAGGTCTTTCTCGATTGTCTTTGAGAAACTATTCCCTCATAGCAACCATCTTAGCTTCCTTGTCAAAAATGTTGTTCACCAACCAGTTAGAGTATTCTGTAGTCATCCTATGAAAGTGAACCTCGACAAAAGATAGGTCCACTCAGTCAGCCATCTCTAAACCCAATAGCATGTTCTTTACAGAAGTAGGATTTGTGTCCATACGAGAGAAAGGTCTTCTTCTTTTACCACCAGGAATTCCTTGCTCATATTTGAATTGCCTTAATAGTCTATCTCCCTTGTAGAAAGCTGCCCTCCGCAACCCAACAAGGAAGATGTGGTCTGATCTTGGAGACCTTAGTAAAGTGGGTGGGCACTTCCACCAATAAAAGTTCTATTGAATTGAGGTACTAGATTTCTTGTTTAAGAACCTCACCTAGTCACTCTCAGTTTGGCACTTAGTCTTGATTACAGCCCTGCTAAGAAAACTACTAGGCCCGTAATTACCAGTTGTAGGCAATCATGTCCAGTCGCTCCATCAGCCATATTTGCAAAGTCAAAGGACTCCCTAAGAAGTTTTGAGTTTCTCCATCATGAAATATGGCATCTAATCCTAGAAGAGTTTCTACCAAGATGAAAGAAACAAGATTATCACCATCCTTAATTTGATTCACAACACTTATGGCTCTAGCATCCACAAAACCGTGTCTTCCAGAGCAAATCAAAAGTTTTCCCACCATGCATAAAGCTAAACCGAAGTTTTCTGCATATTATCGATCACTCCATAAGTGCGTTTGTCAATCAACCGAGAGATAATGGCACAAAGATTCACCATATGACCTTTAATCATACTATTGGTAATGGAAGTAGGAAGACCGAAAGCATCAGACAAAGATTCCTTATGTCAGGATCACAAGAAACTGCTACAGATTTTTTGTTGGGATTATATCCCAGGATAGTAGAAAATTCTTAAACTGTCGAACAAAGTTCAGCAGTATTAAATCAAAACATATGATCTCTAGGATCCTAGAATTTCACAATCGCACGAAGAAAGTCCCACTTGATTTTGACATTCCTCAAAGCGTTGATTCCCTTTAGTTTGAAGGCTGTAAAATTGGTTCTGGTACTGAAATCAAAGCTACGAACCCATCTATTGATATCATGAATTGTTGAACAAGAAAAATTATGATTGCTAGCCATGGATGTCTTTTACTTGTGATTATTATGTTTTACTAACCTTTATGCAAAGATTTGTTGCAGGATAATTCATTTAAATAAGCTGCATCGGTTCCTAATTAGGTTTGAAATAGGTTTCAGAGAGTTTGCAGCTGACTAGGAGAGTATTTCATGATCACAAATGAAGTAAAAAACTTTCAAAAAAAGCGAAAATGTGAAATGCTCATTGGAAAAGCGTGAGGAGTTAGCCCACCATGGCGTGAGCGTTGTTGCATGGCCAAGCGCAATTCGGCACTCCAAAAGTGCCGAATGGCACTCTCATTTGCCAAGTGGCACGCAACCCCTCGGTCCTACTCTCATGCAATTCCATGTACTTTTGTGTTCTCGTGTAATTTGTCAAGACCGTTTGACACTCAAAAAGATTTTTTTAATCAAACTGGGACATTTTGACATGTCTATCTCACTTATTTTCAGAAATCATCACTTGCATCATTGTTTTCAAAAATTGATCAAATCAAGTTTTTTTAAGACTCATGAATTCATGTTCCAAACTAGTGGCATTCACCTATGGCTCATTCATTTTCCAAAAAAAAAATCATCATCATTTGTTAAAAAAAAAAAAAGTCATTGAGATTTCCAAAAATCATGCATTCTTTTTAAACTAGGGGCATTTGCCCATGGCTCATTTTTCTAAAAAAAATCATCATCATAGCCAAGGTTCCAAAAATCATGCATTCATTCTAAACTAGGGGCATTCGTCTCCACCTTATTTAAGTAAGTGCAGATTCTAGCAGAGCCAATCAAGATAAGTCTAAATTAGCATTACAAGACATCATCAGGTGAATTCTAAACTTGTCTCAGTTAAAGTTTCTACGTGATCCAAGGTGACTCCAAGGGCAAAGAGCTAAACATGGGAAATAATACAAGACGGTCTAAGAAACACTTCCTTTTCAACCTGGAATACCCAATTAGAATTATTGAGCACATATTGGGAGGATTGAGTGCGAGCCAACGATTGCAAGCCTCCAATCATCCGCATGCTTTCCTCCACAAGATCCATATCAACCTGAAGCACAACCCTACCAAGTTAGAAGCCATTCATCAAGCTAAGAAGAAATAAGGACAAAGAATTGAACATTCAAGAACATACTGGATTGGGCCAAGGAACATTTGGTATGTGCTCTGGCCTACTCAAAGGTATGGAACTATACGTTCCATCATGATTCATCACATCATACTGCCGTGCCGGAAAATGAGGATAAGTCTCTATGAAAGAACTAGAAGAACTACCAGCATAGTGAGGAAAGGGAATCTCTTCCTCTTCCTCTCCCCTTTCCTCCCCTTCAGAAGCAAGAGGCTGAAAGTCCAACATGCAAATATTGTTACCAAGCAGAAATATGGAAAATGAATGTGCAGAACAAAATTGATCTTAGAAAGGAATAGAAATATCGTTCTGCCAACCAAGCAACCTTGCAGATGATCCTAGACAAATTCAAAATAATTTCCTTTTACTTCTGCAACAATATAGCCATCATGGACCCAAGTAATCTTTCATCAGCCAGGAAGTCTGCCAACCAAATGGTGTGACAAGGAGGAGTTGGAATTGCGATAGGAAGATACACATGTTCAACTTGGGGCAACACCTGATCACCAAGATACCAATACTTTCCATGCCCACATTCAAACAATACTTGGCGGTCATTCAGTTCTAGAGCTCGGTCACACTCAGCATACCCCTCACATCCAGCCCAAGGATTTAAGTTCATCTGAAAAATCATAAAAAGGAACTTAGAAAGAGAAGAGACTGAATCATAACCAAATGCCAAAGATTTAAAAAGGAGAAGGAAGAAGGAATTCACATCATCAATGGTCAGATTGTTAATCACCAAGCGCCAAATCTCCAAAGAATGCTTGGAAGGTATATATAAATGATGTTTGGGCAACTAACGGAGAAATCTAGGAAAAATGCCAGTAACCTCCTCCCAAATTTCTAGACCAACCCTAAAATACTCATACATCCAGACCTGAAAACTTCACAACACTGTTAAAACATAGCCAAAATGATTTTCCACAACCAACACATGGCCAAATAAAAACTAAACCTCACTTGCCATACAAATGGAGCCCCACCCAAGCTTGAAAGGCTCCGCCTAGAGAGTTGGGTCATGAAATGCATCAGAGTAGCATAGGCCATGCCGCCCCAGTCATAATTCTGGATTTGTTCAATTTTTCTCAAGCTCCCCAAGTAGCGCAGATTCACAGTACTTCCTAAATTCGGACATAAGAAAGTCCTAATAAAAAGAAGCATGAACATATGAGCACCCTTTGCCATAGTCTCACGTTGGGGAATGTTTTCACATAGCCAAGACAAAGGAATATTGTTACTCCTCATTTTAAAAGGCACTACACCTAGAAGTTTCTTAAGCTCAGTTGAAGTAAGGGAATCATTGACAAGAATTCTTTTACCACCCAACATTAGACCACCGATAACAGAGAAGTCATAAGGTGTCCACATTACCTCAACAATGCCTGGAAAATGGAAGGTACTGGTAGTGTCCCAGAAGCGCTCTGCCAAGGCAAGAAGTAACTGAAGATCTTTGTACTCATGTGTCTCATGATTTGACAAGGCTTCGAAGAAAGTGCCAAAGCTCGCTTCATTGATGATGTTTTTGATGCTAAGAGACAATGATGCCCATGCACTTTTCAACATATGGAGACTACCTTGACTCTTGAGACTCTACAACATAAAAGTTCAAGCTTATCAATTTCCATGACCAAAACCCACATGTCCAAAAATTCCCATGCACCCAAAAAAGTTATGTCCCACATCAAAAAATCAATGCCCCACCAAAATGTCACCACTACCAAATTTTACCACAACCAAATTTTTTGACATGTCCATACACAACTACCAAATTTTTCCATAGCCATGCAAAAAGAAAAAAATTCCTACATGACCAAGATAAAATTTCCCACAAATTCATGCACAAATCAATTCTCACATAACCAAAATCATAACCACACAAATTTTCCAAGAATCAACATCACATACCCAACAAAATTTTTCCATAAGTCAAAGCTTCATACCCACAAAATTTGCCAATACCCACAAATATATTTATGCATATACCCACAAAATTTTGCCATGTCCATAAAACAAAGTTTACATATACCAATAAACTTTTCCCACATACACCATGAACACATTCATATAAGCCTAACACAAATTTTTCACAATGCAATACTCTCAAAATCCAAACCAAAGTTCATCCAACAACATCACAATCTACCTACATTGTCAAAATTCCAAAAGCCACCAACATTGTCCAAATTGCACCCCAAAAAAACACACTTCAAGAATTCTCCAAAGCCAATATTTCCAAACACGATCAATCACACAATGCCCCCAAAATTTCAAAATAACCAAATGACAATATCTCACCATGAAACTTTCAATGAAACATGCAATAACATTTTTCCAAGCAAAGAAACCAAATGTTGGATCATATGTTGGATCATGCAATATCTCATCATGTCAATCAAATGTTGGATCATATTTCTTACCATGAAAAGCAAGAAAAGAAGATCCCTTGGAGGAAGAAGTCATTTTGATGCAAAGAAAATGGGTTTAGAAAATGGGTTTCACCAAAAATGGGTATATGATGAAAGTGCTCAAAACACAAGGATCTAAAGAAATATTGATAGAGATGGATAAGGGAAGGTTAAGAAGCTTAAAAAAGTGCTTTTTGTGAGAAGAAATGCTGAGATGAAGAACAAAAATCAAGGGGAAGAAGAAGGTGAATAGTGCCAATGGAGGAAGAGAAGTTGATGGAAGATGAAGCAAAAAAGGAAAAAAGAAGAGACAAAGAAGTGGGGGGCCAAAATTTTGACCCCCACACTTAAAACTTAGCCAAAAGCTGAGTCAACCCAAAAAAAAAAAAAATATATATTTTTCAAAGTTTTCAAGTATCTTTCAAAATCCAAAATTTTCAATTCAAAACTTTCATTCCCAAATTTTAAATTTAAATCATAAGTTTTCAAAAATTTGAGCCTCCGATTTCATGATCAAAATTTCATGGCTCAATTTTCAAAATTTCAAGTTCTAGACTTCAAGTCAAGATTTCTAAGTTCCATAGTCTCAAAATTTGAAATAAAAATTTCAAAAACTTCCAAGTTTCAAAAATCAAATGTTTCTCAAAAGAAAAATCTTTTGTCAATTAAACTTTTCTTGATAAAGTTCAAATCAAGAATGAGCAAATGAAAATCACACATCTCAAAAACAGTGGGACCACGAAGCACCTATCAGTTAAAGTCTAATTCTAAATTTTGACTTTTTGCAGACAACAATTCCAGATTGAGATCAAAGTAGAAGAAGACATTTGATCGACATTTCAATTCCAGATCAAAGTTGAAGAAGACCTTTGATCGCCATTTCAACAAATCAAGATCAAAGTAGAATAAGACCCTTGATTGACATTTCCATTCCAGATCATAGTAGAAGAAGGCCTTCGATTGACTTTTCAATTCCAGATTGAAGTAGAAGAAGACCTTTGATCGATATTTCAATTCCAAATCAAAGTAAAAGAAGACCTTTGATCGACATTTCAATTCCAGATCGAAGTAAAAGTAGACATTTGATCGACATTTCAATTCCAGATCAAAGTAGAAGAAGACCTTTAATTAACATTTCAATTCCAGATTGAATTAGAAGAAGACCTTTGATTGACATTTCAATTTCAGATCAAAGTAGAAGAAGAACTTTGATCGATATTCCAACTATTCCAGATCAAAGTAAAAGAAGACCTTTAATCGACATTTCAGTTCCAAATCAAAGTAGAAGAAGACCTTTGATCGAAATTCCAACTATTCCAGATCAAAGTAAAAGAAGACATTTGATCGACATTTCAATTGCAGATCAAAGTAGAAGAAGACCTTTGATTGACATTCCGACTATTCTAGATCAGAGTAGAAGAAGACCTTTGATCAACATTTCAGAATTCTAGTTTCAAGGTAGAGAAGTCCTTTGGTCTCCCCAATTGCCAAGAATCATGTCTAGAGTCATCAACTACCAGCTAAGTCCAGTATTTTCATTTTTTTGTCAAAAGATAAGGCACTAGTTCTATGTTCCAAGATTTTAGATCCAATGGCTTGGTAATCTTTGAAAATTCAACCTTAATTAAATCATGGTCTCTAAAATCGGTGTCTTCGTTTTACATTGACATTTGCTTTTCAAGCTCTGTCAATAAGGGGCATTTTGTAGACACTCAATTTTGCACCCATGATTTAATTAAGGAGAATTACTTGAATGACCATCAATGTACCCCAAAAATCATAATTGCATCACATACATCAATTTGTTCTTGCATTACATACATCATTTTGTCTTTGTATTACATCCATCATGTCATTCATTAAATATCATAAAAATGATCTTGAGATTCTAACGGTTGTGACGGTGTTTCCGGTTTTCAAATTGGACCATTGGATTGAAAGTTATCGCATGATCAAGTTTGCATGGTCAGCATGCATTGCGTCTAGGTAAGGCCGACCACACATGATTAGTTTAAATTAATTCTGATTGGTTAAACCATTAGAATTAATTAAATAATTCTGTGATTGGTTGATAATTAGTTTTTAAAATAGGATTGCATGATAGGAATAAAAGGGATGATTGGATAACAATAAATTTGTGAATAATCTGAACTTTATCAGGATTTATTTTAGGGTATTTATCTACAAGATAATTGTTCTTAAATAGCCTAATTATCCCAAAAAGAGATGAAAAATCATAGACAGAGGATGAAAACACGTCTAGGTACAAGGACCGGTAAAAAAATCCTAGAAGAGGAGTCCAAATGGCACCCGGACACGAAAGAGTCTTCAGTGTCCAAAGTCCAATTCGGCACTCTAAAATGGCTGAATTTCCATGTTTTGGGCTTTGGACCAACGGCCTTTCGGTGACGATAAGGCACACCCTTTTCGATTTTTTCGCAAAAGGATGCGTCCAGATTTACATCCTAATCGTCTGTGCCTATTTTTTAGAGTCCTTTAACCTCTATAAATAGAGATTGAACCTCATAATTTAGCACCTTTTTTTTTTATGCTCTTAGAGGCATACGTTTTGGGCTCTTAAATTGCTCATATTTTCCGATCCCCTCTTTGAGTTTTGCTGCTTAAATTAAGGTTTTTAGGTTTCAAAGATAACTTAATAAGTTTCTTTGAACCCTAAAACATCCTCTTAAGAACAAAGAGTGCTCATGCAAGAGGTTGTTTCCTTAACCCTGTCTTTTCTTTATGCTTCTTTTTATGTTGATGAATGTTTTTATCCATAGCATGAATTATTAATCATTGTTCTGTTTAAAGCATGATTTTTTTTTTTTTTTTTTTTTTTATGTAATTGTTATAATCACTTTCTTGAATATCAATAATCTGCATGTGAATAACTCTTTTTCTTAAAAAAAAAAAAGAAAAAGAAAGATTTGCGTCTTCCCTAGATGTAGATCTGAATTTTTCTTCACAATAAAACAGATCTGCATCTTCCCTAGATGTAGATCTAAATTTTTCTTCACAATAGAACAAATTTGCATCTTCCTTAGATGTAGATTTGAATATTTCTTCAAAATAAAACATATATACATCTTCCTTAGATATAGATCTGAATTTTTCTTCACAATAAAACAGATCTGCATCTTCCTAAGATGTAGATTTGAATTTTTCTTCAAAATAAAACAAATCCGCATCTTCTTTAGATGTAGATCTGGATTTTCCTTAATCAAAATTGGTTTGTGTCTTCATTAGATGCAAATCCGAACATTTAAAACAAAAAAAAAAAAAAACTGATTTGTATCTTCCTTAGATACAGATCTGATTTTTTTTAATGCATGCATATTTTTTTGAAATAAGGAAAAAGATAAAACATGATTGTTTTTGTGTTTGTTGCATAAATTTAAATTATGAGTGAAACTCTCTTCTTAAAAAATATTTTTCATTCTATACAAAAAACAGATCTGATTTTTTTGTCATTAAAAACCATATTTTTATCATTACAAAACATATCTGAATTTTTATCTCTAAAAACCACTTTTTTTTTTTTTTTTTTACATACTACAAAACAGATCTAATATTTTGACAAACCAAAATCAAATATTTTTACTAATCAAAACAGATCTGATTCTTTTTAGAAAAAGAGGCTTCATTCATAAATATTGTGTGATTTAATTTTAGTGTCACATGTTCAACATATCATTCATGACATGCATAAAAAGATACATAAGTCACAAGAGTCTAGAAGACCAGACTCTGTTTGGGCGGAATGGTTTCCTAACACCTCATTCTGTAACCTAGCCTCCGAATTTAGGTCTTTGGCTAGGTAGATCTAGCCTTGTCTTTATTTATTTTGGGTAGAATGTAACTAGGACAAAAAGCCATGTATTTTGGTAGTTTGTAACTAGGACCCAAAGCCATGTAATCTTTCAATTTTTCCAATTATGTATTATTTTTATTCAATTAATGAAGAGAACAATCCATTCATGTATTTATTTTTTCTTATTTTTTGTATTAAAAAAAAAAAAAAGTGGCGACTCCATACCACTTACCCAAAAAGAGAGGTGCCTTAAAAGGTACCCGAATCTCTTTTTTTGAGGGACACTTTTTTTGAGGTCTCTCACATAAACCACATTAATGCATTAAATACTTTACCTGAGTCTACATTGAAGTATGCACTTGTTGGCTAAATTTATCCATCATTTTTTAAATTAGGCGTCCCATTCCATTCTTTGATTTCTCTCTTCAGCTTGTAACTGGGTCAGAGTTTCTACCTGAGTCTCCAATTTTGTAACCCTTTGGTCACTGGCTTAGGACATTGGTAGAGTCGTAGTGTATCGTAAAACATCTCTCGTCTTTCTACTAGATGGGGTTGGTCCAAAACCCACCCCACTGTAGACATCGCATTTTGTACCCTTTACGACTTGGGCCCCCGTTCCCCAATGATGGTCAAACTCTAAGGCCTAAGGCCAGTTTAGAGCCTAATTAGATATCAAATTGACTTGAGAAGTGTTAAAATGGAAAATATAAATTTTTAAATGAGCAAAAATCTATTTTTGGAAATAAATTTTGAAAGTGTCCCTCGGCTCAATACGTGAGTAGCAATCTGTGTATGTGGGCCAAAGCATGCATATGTAGGCCTATTCCTACGTACGCAGCTAGGGTTTCAAAAGCAAGAAAAATGCAAGTTTTCTGCTATAATGGCTAAGTTTTGGAATGAATCCCACATTGTCTAGGAGCCATTCCAAACCCCATTTTTTTCCACTATATAAAACCTTACATGACACATTTTCAAAACACACAGAATTCCCATAGGAAAAACCTAAGATTCACTAGAAAATAGTGAATCAAAAGGAGTTTTTCACAAAACATCCTTAAGTCATATTTTATTTGATTTGGACCTTTTTTGGCCCAATCCTTTGAGTTTAAGATTACTAATTGCTTGTTTAATGACTTGTGATAGATTTGACCGAGGATAACAGCTGAAATCAAAGCTTGGGAACTCCTTTTTGAGGTATCAAGCTTCAACTCTTTCCTTCCATTTTCTACTTTTCTTTCTTTGTTTTAATCTTGTTTTTGCTTAGTTTATGTTTGTACATGTTTTCTTAGGTTAGTTTCATAATTCTTTTTATGTTCTAAGCATGTTAGGTTGTTAAAATTAGGGTTTTCTTTAATACTCTATTTTCTGTTTCATGTTTCTGGGTTAGGGTTTGTGTACAAATCCGTGGATGCATGCCACTAGCATGCATACGTAGGTTAAATTGCAGGTCTCTGGCTGTGTATGCAAGTACTTGCCCAGAAACCCTAATTCAAATCTCTTATGTTGTTTGGTTTGCAAACTTCACATGTTTTGCCTCTGATTAAACCCTTTTCATATGTTTATACATACCCGAGTCTCTGTCTTGTATGTTTGCTCATCTTTAATATGTTTGGATTAGGGTTTTATGTACATGTCTTGTTTAAATACCATAATCATTCATTCACATGTCCATGCATAATGCCATAGGTGTTGAGATGTTGCAAGGTAAGTCATGCATTCACATGTACATGCATGTTATTTGTTTAGCCCTCTCTTGATATATGTGTACAAAGTTGATGCCTCATTTTTTATTCATGATATGACTTGCTTGTTGTTACATTGATGTTTGTTGCTTTGCTGCCATGTTTGGGTTGTTGCCTCGTTAGATGTATGATAGGGTTTTCACATGTTAGATGAGTGCTAGGGTTTACATATGTGTGTGGTTTGGCTCTTTACTGCTTTATGGATATATGATATGTTGTTTTGGGATGATGATGCCATGATTGTATGTTTAGATGTATGCTAGCGTGTGTGTGAGTTATAGATACAAATATTGAATTGTTTTTAATAAGGTTAAGATATAAGACACAATGATGGGAGGCCATCCTTAGGGTTGGGCAATCTTGGGTGTCTAACACCTTTCCAAAAGTGTACCTAAATACCAAACTCATATCTCTGGTAGTAAGATCAAAAAGCCCTTCCTCGAAAAGGACGCTATATATATATAGTTCCTAGACTATTACAAAAACTAGGTGGCAACTCCCCCCTTGTGTCCACACCCATGTACCCATCCATGGCACTCTGAGCCCATCACTTGTGGAAACGCATCATTTGGTGCCCAAATGACTCCTCCACCATTACTCTCTCTAGTTAAATGGGATCTAGGAACAATGAGTAGTTCTTGCATCCTATTTTTTTACAATTATACCAAATAACATATTAGGTTCTACGTATAATGCAAAGAGTTTCATGTATTTATAATCAATAATTACCTAGTCATTTGCAAATATAATTCAAGAAGGATGAACATAGAAAATACTTACAATGTTTTGAGCGGCTTGTTCAATTACAGGACTCCCATCTTTATGACTATATGCTTTCTCATAGACCATAACACACTATACTGGCGCCCATGTTTCTTCTTCCTACAACATGTTCATTATATCCATTACAATAATAATAGGGTGAAGATGTGTTTAAGCCTATATGCTATAGTCTTTGTAGTGTAGCTACCCATGTTCACTCATTTTAATATATAAGCGTTTCATGTGGAGCATAGCAAAATATATGGTAGCATATAAGTACAAGCTGTATACGGAAATGCAACTAGAGCTCAAATTTAAATGTATAGCTTATTGAATAGATTCACTTTTATTATTATTATTATTATTATTATTTATAGCGGGACTATTGTAAGAAGTAGAGTTCATACCAAGATATCAACCAATTGTGCGTAACTTCAGGGTCCAATAATAGGTATTTCATGTTGGAGTCCATGGTTGGCTTTGTTCTTCGTAGCCAATGTCTACGAATGTATTCTCACAAATAACCACCAAGCAACATCAACAATCTAATTTACTAAGTAAAGTCCAATAAATCAAATAGTTATTACCACGAATCATAGAAAGGCAGGAATTATTAGTACCTGTACATCCTCATTAAACCAGTAATCCACCAACTTGCACCACTATTCTCTATTGACAATCTTTGGTGCACTTTGCAGCACATCTTCTTTCATCATCCCCTCCAAATAACGTGCAGCCTTCAACTTGCTCCTATAACCCCTCCTTAATTTCCCAAGTTGTTGCATTACCCACTCCTCTTGATCCTCTGGTTTGACTTTGTCCGCAGGGACGACCCACTGTCTCTAAACTCAAATGCTTAGTCAGGATACATGGAAAAGTTGATCTTGGCTATAATGACAATTAGCATAACTACTCATAATGACACTCTAGTCTATATTGCCTCAACTAGTACAACTAGTACAAAAAATTAGTCCAACTAATCATATATAGAACAACTACTTATAATTTGATAGTATTAAAGCAACATGCCATAGTTGTTGTCACTATTACCTCAATCTTTGCCCAACACTCTCATCTACACTATTTTGGCACATCCAACTAATAAGGAGGCACAAGTGCGCACATATAGTACATGTTCGGGATTATGCCCAACCACTTAGTGAATGTCACCTTGCTCTCCCCAATCGATTGGCCTTAGGTGTTCACCTCCATGAAATGCTTTTTTCTTGGTGGCAGATTCCATATATCAAGAAGATGTGTACGCCCACGAGTTTTAAGCCTACTACTAGCAGTGGTTGCTAGGGTATCATCTGTATCTAGTGACCACCATTACAAACTAGTTTACAATGTTCACAACACAACTAGAAGATACAGGGAAGAATGAATTTGAAAACATGTTACTAACTAGAGGGTGTGTCATATCATCGTCACATGTAGTGGGTTGTGGATTGTTTTCCTCCATTGCATGGCCTTCTTGTGTTTCTTGGTATTGACTCCCTCCTGGTTGAGAAGAGCCTTTCTCAACTTCCACTACATGTAGATGGCGTCTCCTAGGCATTCCTGCGTGTAATACCTTAACAACACAAACATAATAGTAATTATTGACCAATAATTGCATACAAAGGAAGTAAGAAGGCTATTGTGAATTTTTTTTTAAAAACAATGAATAGTGATGTTAAATGAATACCTCTATTCTAGAATTTGAATATATTAATATTTTGATGCAAATCAATTGCTCACAATAATCTAGTTAAACATAGAAATCCAAATAAGCACAATACACACAATTCATTAAACACTCCCAATATCTAAAGGAAACCACCTTATATTACCACACAAACCACTTGCTTGCACCAACTCAACAATCCATTGCAAAGAAGAAATTTAACATCTAATTAATCTTGTAGACTTGGAAAATTATTTAGGTCGAAAGTACTTACTATGCTATATAGATCACCAACCTTGTTATAAGAAATCCAAACTTCTCCCAAGCGAGTTAGCTTCCTTTGCAAAAAATAATTTGGTATTAATACATTAGTCTAATAGTTTAAACCGTTGACATAAAACAATGAAGTTAGAAATGTCAATAGTACCATCTTTCTAACAATATCGACCATCCTCGAACATTATGACAATTTGTTTTCCACAAATAATTATTGAAATAATATAATGATGTTTGACCTATAGTTGCCCTTCTATAGTTTTTGATGGCGTTTTTAAAAATGCTACAAAACACCTCTCGTTACAAAAAAATAAAAATAAAAATAAAAACATATCTCACCATATTCTTTCATCTGTTGGAACAATGGATAAAAAAAACACAACTTCAACCACAATGGAAACTGCAGACCTCAAAATGAACTCACAAACATAACTTCAACCACAATAGGAAATGCAGGCCTCAAAATGAACTCAATATGAACTCACAGCCATATACATATACCTAACACAACATAAACCAAACTTCAAACTAAACCAATTAAAAAAAAAAAAAAATACAAAACTCAACCAAAATAACCATTAACTAGAGATAGGTAGAGAGAGGTGGATAAGAGATCGATTAGGGGAAAGGAAAGGGAAAGGGATAGGGAAAGGAGAAGGGGAGAAGAGATCGGGTAAGAGAAGAGAACTTGGCAGCCGACGTCAGTGAAGGAGAGATTGGCGGTGAGGAGAGTGAGAGATCGATGATGAGGAACGGTGTGAGGAGATTAGCAGCTTAGGTTAAGAAGAGATCGATGGGCTTTGTGGTAACCATGAGGAACTCGATGTCGACGTGAAAATATCAACATCAGCGGCATAGGGAGGTGAGGGGTAGGAGTCTGAGAGAGTGAGAGAACTTGAGTGAGAAAATCAGATATGGGTTTTAAATATCAGGATCTATTGCGGCATTTCAAGCGTCGCTATAGGTCTTTCTTTCAAATTTTTTTAATGTTGGACTTATTGCGATGCTTTTGAAGCCTTTCTATGGTTTTTTTTTTTTTTTTTTGGGTTTGACTTGTTGCAGCGCTTTTGAAGCACCACTATAGGTCTTAGTAACACTATGACCTATTGCGGCATTATTGAAGCCCTGCTATTAGTCGCTTTAATTTTTTTTTTTTTTTGGGGGGCTGGACTGATTGTGGCTCTTAGCCCTTCGGAACACGGCTATTGAATACCTATAGTAGCGCTTTCGAAAACGGCACTATAGGGTACCTATACTAGCATTTTTATAAAAATGCCACTAAAAAGACGTTGTTATAGCTAGCATTTTTTGTAGTGTTGGCTTGAGGATGTAACAAATTTGATGTTAACACATGCATATTGATGTAAAGCATACAGATGAAAAATAAAACATTTATTTTTCTCATTAAAAAAATTATTATTAAAATTTGGATAAAATATCATTTTCATCTCTAAACTTTTGAAAACCTTCTCCTTTTTATCATTCTGTTTATATTTGTTAGTTTATTACCTATGTGGGGCCTAATGGAATGCTGACATGGTATGTGACATAGATTAAATTATTTTACTTTAAAAACATTGACATGTGGCTAGCAATGATTCGCACACATGACAACCATTTTTGAAAAGTACAAAAATACTCCTCACTCTCTCTCTTTGACACAACCCGATAAGAAATTTCCATACCCAAACCTGAAACTCCAAACCCTACAGCAACCCAATCGCACCACCACTCTCCACAACCAAACCACGCTCACAAACCCACCACGCTACCAAAAAACCCAAACCCATAAATCCAAACACAACAAAACCACCCAAATCAAAATCATTCCTCTCAATCTCACCCAATCAAAGTTCTCTCTACCTCTCACTTCCTAATCGGCCAAAACTTCCACCAGAAACAAACACAACAAACCTATGGGCCCAACCATTCAACGAAAGACTTCTTTCAATTGATACCCAGCTTCGCAAACCTTAGGTTGAGGCTGAGAACATATCCTAGATTTCATTGATAAAAATACCCACGTTGAGAAAACGTCGTCGTATCGAAGGTGGGTTAGGGAGACGGGTTGGGAGTGAACGACACCAGAGTACTAAAGAGGACCGGTTTGGGGTCGCCTGTGGGTTTGTTGTATTTGTTTCCCATGGAAAGGTTTGGTCGTTGTTTGGATTTATGGGTTTATATTTTTTTATGGGTTGGTGAGTCTGTGAACATGGTTTTGTTGTGGAGAGTGATGGTGCAATTGAGTTCCTGGTGGGTTTGATAATTAGGTCCGTTGGTGGGTTTGAATGTTGGGGTCGTCAGTGGGTTGTATTTGTGTTCTTATCAGGTTGTGTCAAAGAGGTGGAGTGAGGGGGTATTTTTGTACTTTTTAAAAATGGTTTTCATGTGCACGAATCATTATTTGCCACGTGTCAAATTTTTTAAAGTAAAATAATTTAATCCAAGTCACATACCATGTTAGCATTTCGTTAGGACATAATCTAACAGATATAAGTACAAGGTCGAAAAGTAGAACTTTTTGCAAAGTTTAGAGACGAAAAATGAACATTCAAAAATTTAGGGACGAAAATGATATTTTACCCTTAGAATTTTGATATGAATTTACTTTATTTTAAGTTTGTTGTTTGCATGTTAGAAACATCCAAAGTATAGTAAAATTGTAAAAAAACCCATTTTTATCAAATAAAACGAGTAAGAATTTTTTGTTATGTTGGATAGATAAAAAATTTATTAATTTAAAATATTAATTTTTCATCTTTGGAAATTTTTTACTGTTAATATAGTATATTATTATTATTAATTATTAGCATGTACAGTTTTTAAATAATATTCCATCTCCATCCAGAGAAAAAAAAAAAAAAACCCACTATTTTGAGAAAAATAAAATAAAAGTATATAAAATATTAATCCATTCATCACACTAATTAATGATTAACGACTAATTTATTTATAATGTAAAACACTCATGATGCCGATTGTTGGGGCCGATTTAAAAGTTGCTGTGGTGATGAAGCACATATGATGAGTCGAGGTCGAGGTCCTGATCATGGCACGAAGACTGCATTCGGGCTTAATTGATTTTTGAGAAGCATGCAGAGATTGATTTGTACTTTAATTTTGAGACCCTGTGGATGGTTTATTCACTTTTTGCATGAAAAAGTAAAAGGATCCAAGGCCAAAAGTGATAGAAAAAGAAAAAAAGAAAAAAAGATTCAAAAGTGAATCATCGTCATTATCTATGACCAACTATATTATTGTTGTCTCCAACAACTTCTTCACCATTAAGAAACATGAGAGAGATCCTTGGATTTCATGTTAATTAAGTCCTTTTTATTAGTAACTTTATATGTATTTATCATTGATATAACTTTTATTGTACATTAATTACAACATCTAAATTCAAAATTTATGAACAAAATTTTGCCATCAAATTTATTATACTATTTATTTGTTGCCTTGTTTGGGCTCCAAAACTGTCTAAGGTTGTAGTGGTCTTTTCTTCGGAAAGAAGAAAAAGATTTGAGTGCAAACAACCAGAAATTAATTTGCATAAGATTCTTGATCATGGTCTTAGACAAGTGGGAATAATATATTGGATTGTGGGATTATCTAATCTTTTAACCCTAGCATTAACACTTATATACTAAAAAAAAAAAAAAAAGGCATACAACAGGAAAGACAAAAGGGAAACAGACCCAAAGGACCAAACCTGCAGGCGCAGGATCAGCAAACCTAAGCAACAAAAACACAACTTAAATATACCAGCCAGCTAAGCAACTTAACAAGAAAACAATCCTGTTGAACTCCCTTTTCAAGAAGACAAATCAAACAAACAAAGAAATCTTTGTTCCCTTTCAAAAAAAAAAAAAAAAAAACACTTATATACTATTGGTAACAAACTTGTATACTATTAATAAGGTTTTGAATGGACACATGACATTAGTGCCAACTACCAAGTATAAGACCCACTAGTGGAGAAGGTTACTATCAAGGCCTACTTTGACACTAGGCTTATTAATATTAATTATTATTATAATATTATGAATTAGAATCCAAAGTTCTGTACTTGTGCGTAAAGCTTGACTATACTTTACAGTAGCTAATTATATGCCTTACTTCTTCGTTACTCCGTTTCTGGCTGCACACATATACAGATATTATCGAATCATGGACCTACCACCGCCACTCTTTTACTTCATATATGGTAGTTGGATCTGACTGGTTGGGTGCATTATTTATACCCTTTAATTCTATTATTTGATATGTGACTGGTTTTATAAACCAACTTCAAATAATTTTATACGTCTCGATTAAATTGAAGGACTTTTGTAGCCGACTATATGTGCTATTCTCTATCAATGTGGTCACTTTCACTTGAGTCTAAAGGTAACGATTTTTGTTACAGACTTGTTTCACGTGTGGAACAAGAGGTGATAAAAATTTGTATGTGACCTGATGAACCAGAAAAATATATCGTCCAAACAACAGTACTGGTGAGATCGAAGAACACTTCAACAGGTTCTGTAACTGCTGATCATTAAAGATGATTAACCCAATCATCTGATATGTTACAAGGGCAATAAAGCCTAGTTAATGACGACCGTTACTTATCGATCTTAAACTCCCATTAAGGCAAAGACGGTTACGCACAAGGAAATAATTATCTGCAATTATGAAGACATTTATGAGCACAACAGCTACCTCAGCTACCTATAAAGGAATAATTTGTTCATTTACCAAGGTATGTAAAAAAAGAAAAAGAAAAAAAACCCTACTGCAAAGTACTACAAAATTACTATCTATATTAAAAATACGTGTGCGGCCTCTGACTTAAGCATTGGAGGCTCTCTCATCGGGCACAATCCAATGGTTTCTTCGATCAACTCTGATATTTTGCAGGTCCTACCAGTTCGTCCAAGCAATACGAGATCGTCCAAAGCTTTGGGTTGGACGAATGATCCAACTGACGATTTTTGGCATCATCAGTTTGATGCCATCTGTGAGGACCAAGATTAGTCATCTAGCTCTTCCTGCAACAAAAGGGTCATTCGGTCCAAAACTTGCAAGATCTCCTCCATGAAACCCCTTTCATTGTTCTCTTTCAGGGGTTGTAGTTTTTCCCTTACGTAGGAAGAAATCAAGAAAAAGAATCCGACAAAGGTTGAGGAAAATTTCCAATTTGAGAAGCAGTAACCCTAGTCACAATGTTCCTTAAAAAATGGGTTTTAATCGAAGTTCTTAAGTCCAAGGGAAGGAAACACAAAGTACACACCAAGAGATAATGCGACGTTAACTCTTTAGTTTTCGTCGAGAGGCGATTGCACCTTTCAAGTTCAAACAACAACAGATCCCTTTAGTCGTTGTCAAGAAGCAAGTGCCCTATCAAAAGGAGTGCTAGATGACCTTTGTCCAACAGATGACCTTCGTACTCGAGAACAAAATATAGCACTTTCATCTCTAGATTTCTTGGATCCTCAAGTCAGATGAGTTATTTTCCTCTTGTTATTTGCGAATAGAATCTAAATTTATTTCATGCTCCACAACTCTCAAAAGACACATGTAGGTGAAGGAAACAAGAATTAACAAAATATATTACTATAACACTTTTCCATCCTTGAATGCAAAACGTTAGAAAATGATTATTGATGAATTGGAAAATGATTCGTCCAAACAACAATAAAATGGACATTAATGCTGAGTTATATGCACCAGTAACTGACAGAACCTCCAGCAGGTTTTGTAACCGATGATTATTAAAGATGGCCAATTGAATCACCTGATAAATTATAAAGGTCATAAAGCCCAATTAATGATGTAATGAAAGCAGGTTACAAGGTCCAGCTCCTATAAAAGGAATCAGACAAATGAAGAAAAAGAGACACCCCACTGGTGTTTTCTTCACCAGAATCTCTCTTTTGTTTTGTAGGCACACAGAGAAGATGTTGGCTCTATTGGACGAACAACATACTAACGATTTCAGGCTTCATCAATTATAATTCCCAAGTTCTGCATGAAGTAGTGATGAAAAATGTCATGTGGTCATCAATATGACATTTATAGTCTGGAGATGTTTTAGGAAACATATCCAATTATATACTAGCTTTAAAATAGCCTTGATTGATGAGTTTAAGATTCCAATTTTGGGTGTTAAAGTCTAATTTGAACAGCTATGAGGCTTTAATAGTTACAACCGACACACGGTCAAAAAAAAAAAAAAAATACATAGATATATATTATGTATGGTAAATAAAAATGATTAGTCGATAGGGAGACTCACCGTTTCCTCTATAATATTCCTATTAGAGCCAGATTTTATGGCCTTGATATCCTACTTATGGCCATCAAAAATTTTTTTTATTTTTTTTATTACATTTCCTAATATAATCATAGCATAACATCCTAGTTGATATGCACACATTATGGCTTTTCATATCACCACTGTTCTTTCCTAATGCATCTTATATATATATATATATATATATATATATATATATATATATAAAATAAAAAATAAAAAAGAAAAAAAGAAAAAAGGAGAAAGGAGACATTTCTTTGGTTTCAAACTAAGATTCCTCAAATATCTTCTTTGCATTTTGAATAAATTTCTATGATGCCTATATGCTCATGCACTGTACGATGTAATGCTTATGTTATGATTGTCAGTTAAGGTTATGAATTTATTGTTTTTCCAACATTTAAACATTGTCGTTGAGAACCGCCTAAGGTAAAAACTCTCTACCTTTGTTTTTCTACCAAATTTAAAGACATTAATTTTGAGTATAAAGGGAAAATGAAACAAAAATTTATCTCATAATTTTGGTCATTAAAGAGGCAGAGTCAAATCTTATTGCTTTTCCCAAATTTAAAAACCTCAAGTTTAGAAATTAAAACCAGAAGTTACTTGGTTGCCTTTTTATGCTCAGCAATGTTGCTCCAAATTTAACACTTAGTGCAACAAGAGTACATTATAGTACCACAACTAGACTAGCTACTGTACACGTATTCTTAAATCCACATGATTATGAATGAGAACTTGTTAAGAAGAGCATGAGAAGAAGAATATCAAAGGTATGTGACATGATAGTATCATGCCACCTCATCTCTATCTATGTATAATCATTGATATTGCTTTATAAGAGTTTGGCAATCAATCTAATAAATTAGGCATGAAATTTTATGAAGATTTCCATTTGGGACTAAGATTAAGCCCAATGGAAGAAAAAATACAAGTACAAACCATGAAAGGCCATTCTTTTGGTCATCATCTAACAGCGAATACACTTTTCATGTTTGAATGGGGGCAACCCTCTGGAAATCTACATCTTCGAGTAGCAGGAACAAAATATGGCAACAATGCAGCCCCATTCTTGGTCCAATAGCAACATGGCCTCAAGAAGGTCCAAAACAATAAAACATCAAGGAGGCCTTAAAGCTACAAAGCCAAACATCGATGAGATGAATCTACCTCGTCCATGGAATGTTGAGAATCTAAGAAAATACTACTGGTAAGTGCTTTACTATTCTTCTTTCTTATATGTTTTTTATCATCCTTTTTTGTAATTCATTACAGAATAAAGGCCTCCCTCAGGTAAAAGACCTTGAATACAAGATCCTGAGAGTTCTCTTTCAAAAGATGAAGTGATCCTAGGATACTCCTATCAAAAGATGTATTGATCATCCAGCAACACACAATGATCATTCCAACAAAAGACAAATTGCCCTGCTATGTGCAACAATTGCAAATAAAAGACAAATTGCATCGCTTTATGTAGCAATTGCAAACAAAAGACGAATTGCCTTGCCATGTGTAGCAATCACAAACAAAGATGAGTTGCCCTGCGAAATGTAGCAAATCACAAACAAAAGACGAATTGCCCTACTACGTCTAGCAATCGCAATGAAAAGAAGAATTGCCCTGCGAAATGCAGCAAATCACAAATCAAAAGATGAATTTCCCTGCTAAGTGAGCAATCACAAAAAAGAAGAATGCTCTGCAAAAATGCAACAATCGCAAAAAGAATGATTATTCTATGATACGCAACAATCGCATCAATAGTCCAATGAACGTTTTGATCGTCCAAAACTACCATACCACAAAAATATTGTCTCGTGGCACATAGTAATTACAGACGAAGCAGATATATTACCACAAATTCGCAAGGTTCAAGCAAGAAAAAAGCAGAGAACATCTAGTGACAACAAAGTCTTAAAAACAGAAGAAGGTAGCAATATTGTCTTATGCCCAAAACATACAGGCCCAAAAAAGAAATATCATCTTCGCTTAAAACATACGAGCCTAAGAAATAAAGGAACAACAGTTTTTATACTAGATTAATATTGTCAGTGACAGGGGCAACAATCTTAGCAGCGCCCACCATGGCATCTTCAGCAACTATGTTGTCAACTTCAGCCTCCACGATCAGCATCTCCTTTTCAATCTCCTCCATATCTCTAGCGAAGAGAAATTCGAGTTAGGATGATGTTTGTCGAGGTACTTTTGAAGAAGCTCAAAACCGTCAGCATACTCAACCATGAGCATGTCCAAATACTCTTCAGGCACCTTAAAATCCTTCACTTCACCCACATATTCTAAAAAACTCTTTAGATGATCTATATTACAACTTTTTCAGATGAGGGCGAGTTTTAACTAGAAGAAAACATATAGCCAATTCATTACAAGCACCACACAAAAGAAAGTAAGGAAGGAAGCGTTTTCAACAGAAAGGTTCTTAACCTTAGCTTGCGCCAAAGCTAATTTCTCTTCCATGTCCAAGTAATTGGTTGTCATGTACATAGACTCTGCCAAAATCTGGAATAGAGAAGATTAGAAAATAAAAAAAGTCAATACAAAGAAGGAAGAAGTTGTTTCAGAAAACAAACTTGAACATTCTTGTGGAGATGCTAGATAACCAAATCATGAGATTCAATGGACGAAAAATGCCTAATTCGTTCGTCGAGATTACATCATGAGCCTTAGCCATGGCTAAACCAGGATCATTCAAGAAGTCAGAGACGAACTTCCCTTTATCTTGGCCTTTGAAAGATAGAAGAGACGGAGTGAGTTCTTCTATAGAAAATGTTGGGGAGGATGAAGGAACTTCAGAAACTTTATGAACAACAGGAGGAACAGAAGATTTCTCCGAATCACCAACCTTTCTTAAGTGACGCCTCTTGCTCTAAAGACTCCCTCCAAACACTGTAAAACACCACCAGAAGGTTCTGGACCAAGGAAGTGAAGGGATAAGCCATTGGGACTGATCAAGTTGTCATAATCCTTCGCTTTGTCAACACACTCCAAAATTCTTTTTAGACGATCTTTGTAGTGACTTTTCAAATCCAGACGAGCTTTCACTGAAAGAGAAGGAGATAGAAGTTTAAAGGGGGCAGACGAAGAATTAGGATGTGGGAAGATCGCAAATTTTCGATGCACGAACAACCAATCAGGGCATGACACGTGGCAAGAATTCGACCAAAAAAAAAGTCGCGCCTCATAAATGTGATAAGAATGGAATCCGAAGCAACATGGATGAAAATAATTCATTCCTACAAACGGTCTCCTCTTAGACGAACAATTTCGGAATGAGTGGACAATTGATGAACCAGAAAAATATATCGTCCAAACAACAGTACTGGTGAGATGTAAGAACACTTCAACAAGTTCTGTATCCGTTGATCATTAAAGATGATGAACCCAATCATTAAAGATGATGATACGTTACAAGGGCTATAAGGCCTAGTTAATGACAACCATTACTTATCGACCTTAAACTCCCATTAAGGCAAAGACCGTTACGCACAAGGAAATAATTATCTGCAATTATGAAGACATTTATGAATACAACAGCTACCTCAGCTACCTATAAAAGGAACAATCTATCCATTTATCAAGGTACGTATAAAAAAAAAAAATAAAAAAATAAAAAACTACTGCAAATTACTACAAAATTACTATCTATATCAAAATTATGTGGGTGGACTCTAACTTAAGCATTAGAGGCTCCCCCACCGGGCACAACCCGGTGGTTTCTTTGATCAACTCTGTTTATTTTGCAGATCCTACCAGTTCGTCTAGGCAATATGAGATCGTCCAAAGCTTTGGGTTGCACCAATGACCCAACTAACAATTTTTGACATCATCATGACCTGTTTCAAGTGTGAAACAAGTGGTGAAATATGTAACTTTTAATTTTTTTTTTCCTGCTTCCCACAAAACAATCCTACATGAGTTTTTCATAGCTTTAGTTCTCATTGTGGTTGTTAAAAATATCAAGCCCAAATAGTCAAGGCCCAAGCCCAATTCTATTTGGTGTGCAAGTATAGTATTGTACTATTTGTACTACAATTAGTCTATTAACTATGGTTAATATGTTAATATATAGTTAGTTTAGAATTTAGTTTCTTATAAATACCAATATTGTAACATAAGACTTAAGCATATAGCAAAGATATAAGGTTTTCTTTCGTTGACATAGGTCGCCAGGCGAAACCACGTATTTTTGCTCTCAATAGAATATTTTTGTATTTCTCTTTGATCTTAACAGCCATCAAGTAGGGAATGCTGTAATTTGTATGTGAACTGTTCAATGTATGAACTTGGAAATATATTTTCGTGTAAGACTACATACTAACATTTGAAGTTTATCAAAAAAAAAAAAAGAAAAAAAGAAAAAGAAAAAAAAGAAGCCATTATCTACTCCAGGAAATGAAAAGGAAATCTCTCTAGTCTTTCTATGGAATCAGCTAATTGGAATCAGCTGAATGGACTACGACTAGGACTAGGAGGGTACTAGTAATTTGAACACAAAGATGAATAAGTTGGAGTAAACGATGTAAACACTCCAAAATATTACCTGACCTACAAGGAGACAAGAAAAGTGAGTACATACCAATCCATGATATGTATGCATCAACACAAGCTAGTGCTTGATAGTGCCAGGTATAGTCGGGCATTTTCCATGTCTCACTTTAGTATATGTTTCTTTCTGCTGGAGTACCATTTTGAGGTTTCAGGTTATTTCACTTCACGGTTGGAGATACATATGTCAGCTTTTTCATCCCTATGATTTGATCGACTTAACTGGTTGAACTCATTCGTATCATGGTTTCACTATAAGAAAAAATATTTATTGCAAAGAAATTTCTTTTTGTAATAACATTAGAGTGTGTGCGTATATATATATATATTTTTTAAATAGAGATGCCATATATTTGATCGACTTTACTGGTTGAACTAATTCGTATCATGGTTTCACTACAAGAAAAAATATTTATTGCAATGAAATTTCTTTTTTGTAACAACATTAGAGTGCGTGCGTGTATATATATATATATATATATATATATATATATATATATATATATATATATATATATTTATTTATATTTTTAAATAGAGATGCCATATGATTTGATCGACTTTATTGATTGAACTAATTCGTATCATGGTTTCACTACAAGAAAAAATATTTATTGCAATGAAATTTCTTTTTTGTAACAACATTAGAGTAATTGTAATAGTTAATACGAGTTGTTGCAATAAAATTTAAGCTAATAGGTTTGTGCAACACAAAATTTTGTTACAATCAAGTCCAAATATTTTAATGACAACTTTGATGCAATGATATATATATATATATATATATATATATATATATTTATATTTGTTGGAACAAACAATTTACTGTTTTGAATATCTTGTAGGTATAGACTATTACTTCATGAATCATATTGAAATAGATTGCAAATAATTGACCAAAATAAGTTGGATTAAATTATTACAATGATATCTTTATTGTAATAGAAATTAATTCATTTTGTCATTGCGATAGATTATGAAATAATTAATATCAAATTAATTATTGCAATGATATATTCATTACAGTGTTTGCCATTGCAATAGATTGTAAAAAAATTTGTATCAAATTATTGCATTAATAACTTCGTTGCAATAAATTACAAAAATAATTGATATCAATTTATTACAACGATTTCTTTATTTTGAGTTATTGTAACAATTTTTTCTAATATATTAAAGCTTTTATTGCAACCAAAAAAAATAATAATTTATTGCAAGTTATTATTGTTGATGCAATAATCTTATAATCTAACACTTTTAAGTTACTATAGCAACAATTTTAACATATAAATGCGGTATTTTGTCAAATATTACTATACATATTTTGTTATATTAACACTTAATGTAATAAACTTATTATGGTGTAGTGTTTTCATCTATGTGTTTACTTATTCTTTTTTGACATATTTATATTTTGAATCTTTCACCAAAGAGAAAATAATAATAATAAGAAGAAGAGGAATTGTTGAAAACAAGAAATGAATTTTCTACTGATTGTTCATTGATTTTAGATACTGGTTTCCTAGAAAGTATAGTCTCACTGCAATTTTGTTTGATAGAATGAATATTATAAGTAGGAGGAGGAGAATTAGATGCCAAATGCGTTCTTTTTTTTTTTTTTTTTGATGAGCCAGAAACTATATTAAAAAGGAAGAAACAGAGCTACAGCGCCCTCCTGGACTCTTCCAAAATGATGGAAGAGAAACAAGCAGGGCAATTTCCAAAATCAAAAGGACCAAAGAAATTACAAGAAATAGACCATTTTGCTAAAGTGTGGGCTGCTGTATTACACTGCCTAGGCACCCACTTCATAAAAACCTTATCTAATATAGACAAAGACAGCCTCAGTTCAGAGCACAATGACCAGAACCTCCAAGGGGGGGGGAGCTCGGCCAAATCATTGAGAAGGTTCACACAATATTGGCAATCTGATTCCACAATAATGCAGTCATTACCCATGGCAGGAACAAAAGAGAGAGCCCACTTAATAGCCTCCGCTTTTGCCAAGAGAGGGAGGGTGGTATTCACTTTCCTAGAACCGGCAAAAACCAACTCCCCTTTCCGGTCTCTCGCCACAGCGGCTATAGAAGAGAAGCAAAGCCCCACAGCAGCATCGACATTAATTTTAAAATACATACCTGGGGGAGGGATCCAAGCTTGAATAGAGGAAGGAACCAACTGACAAGTGGAAGAGCCTTTGGGAAAATTATGCTCAGAGAAGAGACATGAGATCTTCGTAAACACCCCATCAACATTTAGAGAGCCACCACCAAATAGGATCTGATTTCTCAGCTTCCAAACCATGTCACAAAGGATGGCACCATACAACAAAAATTCTTCCTTTTGGCCCGAACATTGATTAACCAAAAAAGGGGGGGATAAGAGAAAATTGACAAAATCAGATGTCGACCTGAGAGCCAATAAGTCAATCCTCACGCCCCAATGGCTTCGAAACCACAAGGATTTTGCAAACGGGCATACCGTTAACAGATGAAGTGAAGTTTCCAAGGCTGAATTACACATAGGGCAGCTTCCATCAATATTTCCATTAAGCCCACTTATTACCTCCTTGGTAGGCAAAACATTTGCGGCTATTCTCCATAGATGCAACTTAAAGTGCTCATGAATTTTGGATCTCCATATCTGGCCTCTAATGATATCAAAATTCGAGGGAGGGGAGCCATCCCTACATAGCCAATAAGCAGATTTGACTGAAAAACACCCCGAGTTTGTTGCAGTCCAAGACCACCTATCTTCCATAAGGCAGTTAGGAATGGGCATTTTTTGGATCAGCTCAACCACATGCTCAAATAGCATACTCAACTTTGGAATATCCCAACTACTACTGTTCGGATTAAGGAGTTGAGAAACAACCAAAGCAATATCCGGATTAGCATCGACTTTCGGGGTAGGTATGAAACCAGGGAAATCAGGAATCCACAGGTCGATCCATGTTCTAATGGAATTCCCATTACCTACTAAAAGGCAAGCTGCCTTTGCAATAAGGTGTTTTGTGCCTATCAAGCTTTTCCAAAAGGAGGACGCATTGCTAGGAGAATGATGAGCCAGCCAATTATCCCGAATCTTGTATTTCGCCTTCAAAACCTTAATACAAAGACAAAGTTTCCCGGATGGAATCCACCAACCAAGTTTGGAGAGGCAAATGCGTTCATTTTAGCACCAACCTAAAACACGAAGATCTATGTTCCAAATTCCAACCTGTAGCCATCAATTACACAAGTGGTCATGGGGTCCCATTGCCTCATGGAGACGTGACACGTGCGAGAACAAGCTAGCTTTGGATCATTGATTTCCTCCTCGCACTGAGATAATGATAAACTCGAGGGGCTGCTTAAATCTTAATGCTTATTCTAGCAACAAAGACCCACCATACATTGGCACGCGAATGAGTTGGCCAGAGGGTAAAATACCGCCTTGGTCCAAAAGTTTAAGTAAAATGTTTTTATTTTGAAACTATTTAATAAAATATATCTGGTTTGAAACTCGATTTTCTAAAAATTGAATTTTAGTAAGGAACTTGAGTTCTTTGAAAAATTTCAAATGGAACTCGAGTTCCATAATTTATTTATTTATTATTATTATTATTATTTTTTTAAGTTTGAATGTCTATAACTTGATTTTCTACGAATTGAGTTTTATATTGAAACTCGATTTTTAGAAAATCGAGTTTCAAAATAAGGGCATATCGTTAAATAGTTTTAGAACAGAGACATTTTGTTGGAATTTTTGAGCGAAATGAGTATTTTGCCATTTTTGCCCGAATAAGTTACTTAAACTCTAATTTCTTTATTTGAATGAATTATTAATTAAGATAAAAGTATTCGCTATGGTATAATGGGTTGGCAGCTCGATCAGGTGGACATATTAGACTCTTTCTTTTATATATATATATATATATATGATTTGTTAAAGCTTTGTTCGATCACTAATAATAAGTAATTTAATTTCCTAAGTTGTGCGACAGACATTCTGTTTTGTCCTTTCGAAAATACAGAAAACGACCTTGCAAGAAACACTACCTAACCAACCGACCAAGTTTGATTTTCCATTCACAATCGCATTCCTTTTAATCAACATCTACTAAAGTTATATAATAGTTTAAATTATGCTCATGCTTCGAACGTGGCTTAATTATATGCATGTGGCTCTCGTGGTCCTAATTGGTGACCTCAAACTATCATCTTACTTTCCGCAAGCTCATTAAACTTAATTATAACTTCTTCAGTAGAATGAGTACTGTGGTTTAATATTTCGTTAACAAGGACAGATTTTTCAAATTGATTAATTGAGGTTGAAACCAAATTCATCCCATATATAGGCTTCTTTTCCTAAATGGCTCAACAAGTCAAATCATGTTTTGGTTTAGGCATTTTGATTTCACCCTATACTATTAAGGCAGGCGATCGATACTGTTTCCATCGATGAAATCAATTTTACTTTTTTTAATTGTTGTGGGTTATAAAAATCAACTCATATTGTCACTATAAAGTCGTATGTTGTTTCTGACAATAACACAGTTAGCGTTCAGTTTTGGGAAAATTTTATGGTTCCTTTGGATGCCATATATGTGTGTGTATTTAGCAAACATAATTTCACAAGTTGCCAAAAAAAAAAAAATAAATAAATAAATTACATTAAATTAAATTAAATTAAAGTGATCTTAGGTACTCTAGTAGTAATGTTGTTTATCCGAATCATAACATCATGTGAATTTAAATGTTGACTTTAGAAAAACGGGAAAAAAAAAAAAAAAACAGTATCAATCTTGTGTGTTAATGGCCTGTTTGACAATATTGTGTTGAAACATACACTTGGAACTCAGGCCTATATATTACTCGATATAACATAATAAAAAAATTGCAACCTTGAGCTTTACTATAAGAAATGAGAATGGTGCCACAAACCAGAGGCAAAGACTTCTTCTGCTCTAGTTGTATCATATAAACAAGATGATGCATGGAACATAATATATGTCCAAATTTATAGCATGTATAGTCAATCACTAATATCACATGTATATAGGCCAATAGAATCATCATCATCATCACTTGTATTAATGTAGGACCCCACTGGTATAACCACAACTAATTTTAACCATTCAAATTCCGGCTCTAACAATAAAACGTTTAATCAATGTTAAGAAACAAAAATCAGAAAAACAATATTGTGAGCCCATAGAAATGGATCATAGTGTACTTTTTTTCTTTTTCTTTTTTTAGGAAGCATAGTGTACTTTAATTGATATTCCTTTATACGAACTTTATTATGTCGACGGTAAAGTTTACTTAAAAATACTTTATTAATTAGCATATAGCCAGCATGCACATCTACGTTCTTTTTACAACTCAACAAACACACGAGGCCACCATCAATGGTCCAAGTCAATCCACGTGTCAGCAACCCACTTTCACCTTAGGGGCTAAGCAATTCTCTCTCCTCTCTTATTTCCCTGCTGCTGCAGCTATAAATTGTGTTAGTACTATTAGCTTGCTAGCTAGTTTGTCACCAAAGCTTAACTGCATAACTTTTTTTTATATGCTCACCACCACCGCTCTACTAAAACCCCACACATATCAATCAAAACTCTCTTGGTCCATACACATCTCAAGTAATTTTTGATCATTTTATAATTATTGCTCCTTCCTTTCACACGTATTATTAAAGCATCTAATTATATATAGATAGCTTAGATAAAAAGACATGCTCACTTCTCACCACCTTCCTAGGCATTTCCTTGCATCTAACATTGTCCATGCACTAATTTCCACAAAGAAACACACTGTTTGGCTTATTATCAACAATCTTATCCTCTTAATCTTCTTCAGATTGATCTCCCTTCTGGCTCCTCGATCCAACGGCTAGAAATTGTCATCTTTTATCTTTGAAAATTCTCAGATAGCTAGAAGATATATATATCATATAGATTTCCTTGCTATTCACTCTTGGTTTTTTACTTTAAAGAGTTTCTGAAAATTTTTAAGTGATGGGTTTGAGTTCTAAGCAGGTTTCTAGTGATGGGGTTGATTGGAGCCAGACCTTATTGCAGACTCAAAGTTTAGAGCTGCCAAAACCTCCTCCGATGAGACGACAACAACAACAACAACAACAACAGCAACAAAATCAGCAGCAGCAATCCGATCCATTGAAGTGCCCAAGATGTGAATCAACAAACACAAAGTTCTGTTACTACAACAACTACAACAAGTCACAGCCTCGGCATTTCTGCAGAGCTTGCAAAAGGCACTGGACTAAAGGCGGAACTCTACGCAATGTTCCTGTGGGTGGCGGCCGCAAGAATAAGCGGCACAAAAAATCAACCACCGCTGCCTCTGCCAGCACCAGCACTAGTACTGCTAACGCAGCCACCACCAACAGCACCAATACCGACATCAATAATAGACTCGCTGCCCACATGTTAATTGAAGCTCAGCAGCAAAGGCAGAATCTTCCTGCTCTTTCACTTGGTGATCAGAAATGCATATCTGAAATCCTCTTTCATTCACTGATTCGTCCACCATCTTCGATGCAACATCAGAATTTGATCAACTCCAGCAACAACGTGGACAGCAAAATTTTCAGCAGCAACAGTAACATTCATTTGGGTTCAACTCTGCCTCTTCCTTCAGGCCAAAGCCCACACTTTCCATTTTCAAGCTCAAGCTCTTTTAACACCAACCCATCTTCAATTTCAACCTCTTTACATTCTTCAAGTGTCTATAATTACACTGAAGGATTCAAAACCATTGAGGAGCCAACCATTACCAGTAGCATGGCCAATACAAGCACCTCTGCCCCACAGCCATGGCAAGTACCTACTACAACAAGCAGTAGCATGGACATGACAACTTACTGGAACTGGGATGACATTGATACCTTTGCCCCTACTGATCTCAATCTACCATGGGATGATTCTGATATCAAACCATAGAAGACTTTAACCATGTTAGCATTGTCCATAATTTTGATTTTAAGTTTGGTATTTATGTTTGATAAGAATGAGTTCAGATCTTCAATGTAATAGTATTTGTATGTCTGTGTGTCTTGGTTGCTAAACTGTTTGAAGCTGTCTTTTTTAGTTACTGCTTCAGGCTAAGGTGTCCCTCTCTATCTTTTCCTTAATTAGATGTAATTGTATCATGTATGATATGTATGTTAGGTAGATTATTTTTGTTCTTCACCATATATAGATGTTGATAGAATTTTGGGAGTTTTATGATCACGATGGCCTTATAAATTGGCTGTCCAGCAGGACTGATCTGACAGCATGTGATAGAAGATTCTTGCGGATATATATGTATATTAGGATAAGTTTGAATGATATATTACTAGGATTTGTTTGATCATGGATTCATGGCCACATGTTGAGAATCATTCTTTCCTCCTAGTCCTGATGGTATTTTGGTCGTAAAGTAGTACTTTTTAGGTCCTTATTTTTATTTGTAGTTTAGATAGTTTTATATGCTCTTAGTTTATATTTCAAGGTGGTCATTCTCATTCCCAACCTCCTTACAGTTTAACTGAGCATGTGCATGTTGGGGGCCACCATTCCAAGATTTGTTCCTCTGTCCATAAAATTATTTCCCAGACTTTTCAATGGTCGAGCCCACTAAACTGAAAATTCATTTGTAGAAATTAAGGTTCTAACAGAGTAACTGGGGTTATCTTGGATTCATAAGGGTTCAAATTATATTGAATTCGACTTAGCCAGTAGACTCAGCTTCAGTCAATTGCACATGGGTTCATCAAGCAGATCACATATCCAATATCTTTCGGCATTATAGCTCTCTGTTAATCAAAAATATGTTTATCATTATTGGTTTCAATGATGTGGCACTGCAGCTACACCGGCAAGGGAAACGCAACATGATAGAGGAGTTTGCTCTGCAACATAAGATCCTTGAAGCCTATAAGAAGAAAAAAAAAAAAAGGGAAAGAATGTCTTCCTTATAAACTTGATTTTACGCTGTACTTTTGTTAATATATGTTAGGTCCATTGGACTTTAGGCCCACTTTAAATACTTTGTATTGCACACATATTTATACAACACGTTATTTGTACTACACTCATATATAAAGGCACCTCGTGTACTGTATATGTCCAGTATAATTGAATTATTACATAATTCTAACACGCTTGGAAATGGCCATAGAGTCTCAGACAATGGAGGAACTGTTGATGGATTTTAATAAGCAACCCATGTGAGGCCTATGTATTGTGGGATTTAAACTAGTTGCAATAACCTTTCTGCTCCATCAATGCACATGTTTAGCAATTACTTGGTTCTATGGGCCTGTAGTATTTCTCGAATTACACTAGGAATCAGAAGCTATGCAAGGGCTGCCATCTATTGTTGCACTCTAAAAATGTCTAAAAGTAAAGATAAACCCTAAAAATCAGCACTTAAGGGTCGCTTAGAATCAACACCAAGCAAAATTTAGACATCAACACCTAAGGCGTTAGGAATCAGCTCCCAACTATTGGAAAATATCCAATCTAAATTTCATTAATCACCTCTATTCTAAAATGCAAATATATTAGTTTCTTATATAGAGCTAGAATTGGAAAATAAAGAGATAAAGATAACAACATACCAAAACTAATCCTAACTAAACTCAAATATTAATCTCTATCTAATCTCAAATTTAATCCCTATCCAAATAAAAAGTCTACAATTATCCAATTTCCTATAAGATAATTACAGAAATTTGAAATTATAAATTCTAAAATAATTTTGGTTTTGCTCCTGCATCATACTACCCTTGTTGGAGAAAACTCGCACCCTCAAGTTTTAAAGCATTGAAGGATGAAAAATCTGGCACATAACACTTGCGGTAGTTGAGATTTTAAAGCATTGAAGGATGAAAAATCTGGCACATAACACTTGCGGTAGTTGAGGAATCATTTTTGGGAGCAATGAAAATAGATAAACCTAGTATTCCACCTCACAAAACTCTATCGGAATCACAACCTCAATTAGTGGAACTGGCATGTCAACTGTTTTGACCTCATCAAGCTGTGGATTTTCATGCACTGTGGACGATTCTTCAAGTGTAGAAGCTTTTTGCTGTTTAGACTCTATAGTAGACTCTGGATGCTTGAAGGTTGAGACTTTGGTTGACACTTGCACTTCATTGTCAACATCAAGCTCTAGTGGTACTTGATTTTCCTTCAATTGAGTTGCCAAGTCTTCAATAGTTTTCATTAGATTTCTTATATCTTGGCGTATGGAAGATACTTCATGAGTGAGCTTTGCGTTGTCGCACTGCCTCATACTTGTTCTTTGATCTTGTAAATTGCCATGAGAAGGTTGTTATAGATCCTTGTGAAAATACTGTGGGAAATATTCAATAAAAAGATCTTTCATTCTTTCCCAAGTAATTTGAGACTAATGGCATCTAAAGTGAAGGCCCTTAGAATAATTCTAGTACTCTAAAGCTTTACCAGCAACTCTTGTTTTGGCATACCACATCTTTTGTTTGTCATTTGATAAATGCACTTGTGAAAAGAATTGTTCCACCTTAAATGTCCAAAATTTGAAAATTCATGGATCTTGATTTTTATACCCATAAAAAATAGGTGGTTGGAGTATTACCATGGTTCTCTAAAAATAATAAGCTTCATGGGTCTGGATTGCTAAATTTGCTGCTGACAGTCCAACTTGTGCTTCATGGGTTGTGGTCTGGTCTTCCATCATTTTTTTTTTTTTTTTGGTGATGGTGCATGGCAAGATGGTTTTGGCTGTGTTGTATGACTTGATTTCAGGTAGATGGGTTACTGCGGTTTAATGGGAAACATGACAAAGATTTTTTATTTTTATTTTGAAATTGGATCTGTTTTGCTCTGGTACCAAATTTAATGCAGGACAAAATAAAAGTAGCGAGAGGAAAGTAAGAACATCTAAGGTGTTAAGAATCAGCACACAACTATTGGAAAATATCTAATTTGAATTTCATTAATCACGTCTATTATAGAATACAAATAAACTGGTCTCTTATATAGAGCTAAAACCGAAAAATAAAAAGATAAAGATAGCAACATACCAAAACTAATCCTAACAAAACTCAAATACTCATCCCTATCTAATCTCAATCTAATCCATTTCCAAATAAAAGTCTACAATTATCCACTTTTTCCTACAAGATAAATACAAACATCTAAAAATAAAAATTTTAAAATAATTTTGGTTTTGCTCCCCGCATCAATGTTAGAACAGCCATTCACTTGATATGGAATCGAAAAATTATGTGTTTGTAGTTACAAATAGTGTGTGGCTAGTGTATAAACCTGCATACACTATATGGATACCTCATACCCCGTCTCACCTTCAATTTTGCAATTTTTTTTTCCAACTTTCAATCTTTCTGCTTGATTTCTCCTACATAACTTCAGCATGTTATTAAATTTTGTTCTCTATAAATTAATAACATGCTTAGATCCATCATCAATTGTACTCGTACTAGTATGTTTTGAACTTTAACGATTTATGAAATTTTCCAATATATCTTTATCGGAAACTTCCCCAAGAGATGTGTATGAAAATTATCATGGATATATAATTGGACATATTAACAAGGCAAGAGGTTAGTCATGAATTAGATCTCTCAAAAGGGTGGCGTTCATATATTGAAGAGTTTAGAGGTTCTGAAACGGTAGAAGGTTTTTGCTGTAAGTTCATCTACAGGGATTGCTTTTCGGGAAGGTTTCCCCCTAGGTTTTTTATTGTGAAACTAGTTTGTTTCATTGATTTTCCTAGGTCATCATATCTTGTCTAATTTACTATTCCGCTATGCATGATATTGATGTTTGTTTATTTTAACAAGGTTTATTCATAAATAATCTAATTAACAACTTGGATTTAAAAACTTGTTAATTCTATCAACCTGGGTCTAAATTTCCCAACAATACCAAAGACTAGTGAACCGTGTGTTCTCCCAGCAGGTAGGGAGGAATGTAGAAATGTATGTAGATGATATGCTGATGAAAAGTAAAAACGAAGCGGATCATCTGGACGATCTAAAAGAAACCTTCGACATGTTGTGTAAGTACAAAATGAAATTAAATCCTGCAAAATATGTTTTTGCTGTTGATTCAGGGAAATTCTTGGGATTCATGGTGTCCTAATGGGGCATAGAAGCAAATCCGAATAAGGAAAAAGCTATAATTGAGATAAAATCTCCCAAGATTGTGAATGATGTGTAGAGCTTAACTGGGAAAGTTGCGGCTTTGAACAGATTCGTCTCTAGAGTAACAGATAAGTGTTTGCCGTTCTTTAAGGTCGTAAAAAAGGCTTTCTGATGGACCGACGAGTGCAAAGAAGCTCTGACAAAATTAAAGGAGTATCTGACACAACCTCCATTATTGAGTCCATCAGTGATAGGGGAAAAGATGTATCTTTATTTAGCAGTGTCCAACACAACGATAAGCTCGGCATTGGTCAGGGAAGAAGAAACAGTACAAAAGCCAGTGTATTATACTAGCCAAGCTTTTCCAGGGGCCAAGGCAAACTACCTGAAATTAGATAAAATCGTTTTTGCTCTGGTGGTTGCCTCCAGAAAAATTTTCCCTTACTTTCAAGCCCATCCCATCATCGTCATGACAGATCAACCAATAAGAAAGATGATGAACAAGATAAACGCAATGGGGCGGCTGGTTCAATGGGCCATAGAGCTAGGCTAGTTCGACATAGAATATCAGCCATAGGTTGTAATCAAGGCCTAGATCCTAGCTGACTTCATCGCAGAATTCACCTATTTAGAAGATGAAGAAAAAGCCCCCCAAAAAAGACGGATGGTGCAAACTGACAGATTAACCACCAAAAAATCAGGAGGCGCGGGGATAGTCCTTACATCACCAAAAGGAGAAGTCATGAAGTATACAGTCAGGTTGCAGTTGCAGTAACAAACAACGAAGCATAATATGATGCCCTGCTAACAGGTTTAAAACTAGTGAAAGTGTTGGAAGCAAGAGATGTGATCTTCCAAGCAAATTTCCAGCTGGTGATTGGCCAAGTGAGAGGAGACTACAAAGCAAAGGAAGAAAGGATGCAGAAATACCTGACCCTCGTCTGACAAGTCTTACCCTACTTCGATGACGTCGAGTTCCAGCAAATTCCTAGAGCAAAGAATATGGAGGCAGATTTCTTAGCAAAATTATCATCGTCAGATGAATACGATATGGCCCTCGAGCTATACATGGATATATATATATATATATATATATATATATATATATATATATATATATATATATAAATGCGCCCAGCACAGAAGGACAAGAAGTATTAGCAATAATGAAGTAGGATGATTGGATGGATCCCATCATCCATTTCCTAAGAGAAGGACAACTCCCAAAAAACAAGGCAGAAGCACAAAATATCCGCATCAAAGCTGCACTCTTCGTCATCATTGATGAAGTCTTGTATAGACGAGCACACTCCTTCCCATATCTTCGTTGTGCTAACTCAGAAGAAGCTAACTATGTGTTGCGAGAAGTACATGAGGGAATCTGTGGCAATCATGCAGGGGCAAGGTCTTTAGTAGGAAAGGCACTAAAGCCAGTTATTACTAGCCAACACTGCAGAAAGACGCCAATAGCCTTGTCAACACCTGTGACAGGTGTCAACGTTTTGCCAACATCCAGACACAATCGGGAGAACCAATGACGCCAATAACAACACCTTGGCCCTTCGCCCAATGGGGAATCGATATCATGGGACCATTCCCTCCAGGAAAGAAGCAAATAAAATTCCCGATCATCACAATCGACTACTTGACTAAGTGGGTAGAGGTTGAACTAATAGCAATGATCACAAAAGCTAAAATTAGGAGTTTCGTATGGAAGAATATAGTTTGCAGGTTTGGGATTCCTAACACAATAATATCAAATAATGGGAGACAGTTTGACAATCCCAAGTTTTGAAAAATTTGCAAAGAATTAGGAATCAAGAACCATTATTCCTCTCCAAGACATCCTCAAGTGAATGGACAAACTGAAGTGACGAATAGACGTTTGCTGAAAATTATCAAAACTTGGCTTGAGGTGTAAAGGGTACATGGCCCGAAGAATTACCAAACATCCTACGGGTGTATAGGACAACAGCAAGGGTATTGACGAGGGAAATTCCATTCAGACTAACTTTTGGAGCTACAGCTGTCATACCGGAGGAATTAGGATTGACAAATGTTTGAGTCAAGAATTATGAAGAACAGAGGAACCAGCAAATGCTTAACAGCAACCTGGATCTAATCGACAAAGTCAGAGACGAAGCTATGTAGAGAATGATGAAGTATAAAGGAGCAATTTACGACAAGAAGGTGAAAGTTCAAAGGTTCAACTCGGACGATCTTGTCCTCATGAAAGTCTCATAGACAACGAAAGACCCATCCCAAGGAAATTTAGGACCAACATGGGATGGACCTTACGAAGCCATCTGTCACTCCAAAAAAGGATCATACTACTTGAAGACATTGGATGGTCACAAACTACCTTGTCCATGGAACATAGAACACTTTAGGAAGTATTATCAATAAGAAACCCAAAAAAGTTCCAATTTTCTCATTTCGTTGAATGTAATTTTGTTCTTGTTACTGATTTGCAAGCAATAGCATTTCCATCTCTACCATCAATAAACTATGAAGAACAATATTATTCAGAAGTAATCATTTTTATTATTCTTAAAAAAAGAGTTTATTATGGAACCGTCATTGATACATGACTTAGAAAAAGTTATTAATACATAACTAAATTGTCATGTATCCATGACTTAGAGAAAGTTATTAATACATAACGAAATCATCATTGATACATGACTTATAAAAAATTATTAATACATAACGAAATCATCATTGATACATGACTAATAAAAAAGTTATTAATACATAATGAAATCATCATTGATACATGAATTACAAAAAGTTATTAATACATAACGAAATCATTCTTAATACATGATTTAGAAAAAAGTTATGTTTACATAACAGAATCATCATTGGTGCACGACTTAGAAAAAAGATTGTTAATACGTAAAGAAATCGTCAAGTTATTAATACGCGATGAAGCCATCAAAATGTTACGGAAACATCTTTAGTACATGACTGAAATGTTGTGTTCATGAGTCAACAAAAACTTGATCGTCTATCAAATTTATCTATGGAGGTTACTGAAAATTAACAAAGTTCTATAACAGGACGAAGCTAAGCTCCGAGCATGAAGCAGAGTATTAATGTAAATAAACATGCCTAAAACAAATGGGCCCAGAAATATTGCTTCCAAGAAGCAAGAATATAAACATGCTCAAAACAATGAGTCCAAGGAACAGTGTTTTTGTTTAACAAAAAAGGTGAGAGAGCTCTAAGGAAGGTTAGAAGAAGACAGAGATCTGCTAAAGCGGTGGTAGCAACGCCTTCCATCGCTTCCACATTCTCCGTTGTAGCTTCGGAAGGACGGTTTGCCAAAATCTCCCTCTCCATCTCTTCCATATCAAGCTTGGAGAAGTCCAACTTTGGATGATGCTTGGCCAAATATTTGTGAAAAAGGTCGAAGCCCTCCACATAGTAATTGCATAGCTCGTCAAAGTACTTATATGAATTTCTCTATCGCCTCAGCATCGACCTTTGGAATTCTAGCCAAAGCTTCTTCAATTCACTTATCCTTTAATCTGGAGAAGGTTTTCTCAGTACTCACGTCCTTCTCCAAAGCTTTGAGATGTTCTTACGTTTCCTTTGCCTCGCCCTCGAGAGAAAAAAATTTCTCCTTCAGCAGAGCGTTCTTCAAGGAAAGAGACTCCATTTGAGAAAGGGAAGATATGAGCTTCTTATCATAAGCTAGATATTTCCCTAAGAGGTATAAGGATTCACCCAACAACTGGAAACAAAGAGAAGGATTAAAAAACCAAAAAAAAAGAAAAAAGAAAAGAGAAGAAGAAGGGGCCTATCTACATAATCTCGTGAACATGAGATGACATCAACTCCGAAGATGATTTGGTCGTCAAAAGCTCAAGATCTTCAACAACAATGGCATCATGAGCCTTCAATACCGTAGCGTCAACGTTGTCCTAGAAGGTGCCAAGGACGGCCTGTCTCTCCCACATGTCTTGATAACCTCATCAGTAGGCGTTATTAGCTCTAGAGATGAGATAGGGGAGGCCAGACATTGGATAGTAGGTTTGGGAAATGAGGAAACAACCACAGTATCCTCTTGAAGAGGTTCATTGTCCTTTTTTCACTTCTTTGTCAGAAGGCCCTCTTTTATCCTAGTCTTAGCCTTCTTCTCTTGGATCTTAGACAACTTCCCCTTCCTGAATCTAGTAGCCATCCCTAAAAGATGAACAAATCCATACACGTCAAAATCTTTGAAGGCTAATTTGAAGAGAAATGAGTATAAAGCCAAGCCACTTACTTTTTTTTTTGGCAACTTCAACGTTTTTCTAGACTTGACTCGAACGATTCGGGCCAAGAAAATGTAGGAAAAGAGATTGAGGGGAGATGAGTTCGTCAAAATCCTTGACGGTCTCCGAATACCCTTTGACTCTCTCCAAGTGATCATGATATCATGTCTTGAGATGAGGACCTATAGAAGCTATAAAAGAAGAACATATGACAAGTCAAGATACACTTGGAAAATCATACAAACACGAAAATATATGAGTACATATATAATAAAAGGACGCACCATACATAGGAGAACCCTAACTACGAAGCAACTTGGAAGCGTCATCTGAGTTTTCACCAGGACCAGTTTCCTAACCTTCACTAGAGATGAAGAAAAAGCTCATCTTTCAGTTACAAAGAGAAGATGGGGAATCAAGAATCTACCTTGAACTCCTATCCCAATGTTTAAACTCCTAATACCCTGGGATTTTTGATCAGCTTAGGTGGTAAAAAATGCAAGAACTCATCTATATTAATGGTGTATCTGTCATTAGCAAACATCTACACCACTATACAACAAATCACTATCCTCCAAGAGTTAGGGAATAATTGAGCAGGAATGAGTAATAGATGAGAAAAGAGTTCCCTAATGAAAGGATGAACAAGGAAATGGAGACCGCTAGTGAAGTCAGCTTCATAGAAACAGACTTCGTCAGTGTAAGAATGACATACTCTATCATTATCGTCAGGAATCCTAACTTTAACAGAGGAAGGGAACTAAAACCTATTTCTAGTCCTCCTACTGTCTTTCCTCTTTAGAGCATAGCAAATACTCCAAGCTTTATGAGGGGTAGAAGGGGAAGAGACCTCTAAGGTTCCATGGTCCTCAGAAGAAGATACACCCGTTTCAAGCTCACTTAACCTAACCTCCTCTCCAGACATTGCCAAAGTGCACTAAAATGGGTTGAATTTGCAATCAACTTCCAAGGCATGTAGATGTAATGCAGGTCCCAGGGTTGGGCCAAGCAATCTATTCTAGATGGCATGCACCCCTTCATCGTCCTCCAGGTTATAGCCATTATCTGCTATCAGACTAAAGCTAATCAAGGGTTTGAGTTTTGACACTAAAAAAGACATGAAAATTATACAATACTTTGATAGTCCCATGTATTCCCTCCTCTCATAAATTGAGTCCTAATATTGCATGACAATGAACTTGTAAATCAGAAAGTTATTACTCATTGTGATTATCAATTTCATGCTTCATTTTTTTTTACTCAAAAAAGAAAAAATTAAGAAAAAAAAAAAGAATGAAAGAAATATATATATATATATATATATATATATTTATATAAAAGAGTGGGTTCTAACAACTAGTAAAGTTTTTAATGGTTAAATAAAAAATTTGAGATTTAACCTCTGCCTACACCAAAAACCAATTCATGTTTTGCTCAGATGATAAAGAGCAAAATCATAAAAGTGGGTGCTATATGTTAAAACTCTATATAAAAAATAGGTTGAAACTCTAAAAAAAAAAAAAAAAATAGAGTTAGGAGAAAACCAACTATGGCTACTCTAAAGTGTAGTTGCATCATGATAAGCAACACCACTGATTTCAAAAACAGACATTGGAAGAATTATCTCTACTCATTTTCTTTTATTTTCAAGGGTTATTCAACTTCATATCAACTCTTCATGGTTGAGCTCCAAAATTGACATTGAGACCTCACAAAAATATTGTTTAAATTTAGTCGCAGTGCTCGGGCCAATTCCTTCCATTTTCTTTGACGAATTGCTTAAATCCTACTTCTCTGATGTACAAACGACACTAAACAAGCACAATATTTTGAGCATTAACAGGCCATTATGTATCAAACAGAAAATAGGTCTACAAACTAAAATCCTCACCCAAACTTCAAATCATACGTAGATGTGCATACCTAACCAAAGCCTAATATTCTAAGTTTTACACATTCATGATATGCAAACCAATTTACTGAACCAATACATACTAGAATTTCTAAAGTCTCAGTCTAGAAAAGATTAACTATAGGTTCCCCATCCTCACTCCAGTGTCTCTGGCATAGGGAAGTTGATCTTCGTTAGACTTGGAATAGGCAACATAATAAAGCTCGGAGACTATTCCTGTAAAGATCACGAATGCAGCCCCAGCCCCAAAGATCCCCTTTCTTAATATCTCGCAGGAAGGGGGAGTTTCTATTATGATAGTCCTGTATTTGGTGTGGTAGGCATTCCTCACTGAACCGGCTAGCAAACACACCTCAGCAATAAAAAATGTGAACCTGACATGCAAACACAGCAAGTCAATCTAAACTTTTGTATAACTGCAATAGAAAGAAAGAAAGAAACAGTAATAAATAGCACATGTCTTGGAAACAATTTAGAAGCAACACTAAGACTGCGCATCAAGCATGCATTATCTTTGTAAATATAAATGAAGGCAGATCTGAGAGCAAGACCACACCCTTTACTATAATATGTTGGTAAGCACATACCAGCAGGTGATAAATAAGCAAATTGACCATGCCCTTGAACCTCCTGGTCTCAAAGCTCTTCCACAGCACAGGCAACGACTTGCCACCATTATCAGGACTTGACTAGCCATTAGGAGCAAGAATGAGCCCACACCTAAGCCGGTTGCGATGTCAGAATCATAAACACAATAGCTTTGAGTTGTAGTTTGTTCTATACGGGCCTGTCAGAAGAAAGCAATAGTTGAGTTAGGACCTTGTCCTACAAGAGTGAAGAAAATCTATACTTGTTTCTAAGTTGTTTCAACCAGCACTAAGATGAATCCATTTTACAACCTCTGAGCTATAATTTTGGTATTCTAAACTGATTTCAATTCTGTGTTGAACCACTGCTACACCCCTCTCAAGAAGGACCATATGGCAGGAAGAACAAAAACATATAATCAATGACATACAGCAGTAATGAAGATTAACTGTATGCCAGATATCCGGGAAATCCATTCCCAAACTTAAGAAAAGAAGCACAAGCTATGATGAAGAAAGAACAATCCAAGTTTTGCCCTTTTCTTCATTCAAATTAATGCATATATCATATTTAGTATGTTTCAGCTTTTCATGGTATCATTAGAAGTATTGCAAAAGATGATGATCCAAAGTACTGCAAAATATGTTGATATCTTGTTACTAGTCAAGGTAGAGACTGGCTAATTTATCTCTTCCTAATCTTGTTATTTGAGTGCTTTAAGTGCCAACAACACTAACTGATGTGACAATCCACTCAAGACTCATCTAGACTAAAAACACAATGAACCCTTCAGTTTAACCGAAAATTTTCCACGAACAGATATCAAAACTCAACCGCTTCCATAAATTCCCAAGAAAACAAAACTCCATAAATCTTACCCAACCCAGTCAATTATTTTCCTGTAGGAATCAATCCCCCAGTTAGATCTGGGGACCATTTCTGAATTCAACCATACCCGTATATCAAAATGTCAAAATCAATAATAGGCAAAAGCAAGACAGAGTTTACATAATCTCATAATGAAAATATAGGTTTCTAATTTATTAATTTACTTTTATGATTGTTATGACTTGATGCTAAGAATAAGATCTATGCTGAACACACCCCCATCCCTTTCACCAATCACCAGCTCATAATTAGCTGAAGCCCATGTGCCATGTTAACGTTTCTCATATTAAACTTCATATCTTGGTATCTTGTTTACATGTGTTTGTTCCAGAATTTAATTCAGTATTGGTATATTAATATTAATATAATCATATTTTGTTTTATTCGTGGTTTAAGCTCAGATTCATCCAGTGAAGAAAATTTACAAACAGTTTACACAGAAAATTGACAAAGCAAGAGATTCTCTCCAATCACTGAATATATACATCCAAAAAATTACTTCAGCAACTGGGAATTTTACTTTATAGCATATTTATTCAATTTATTAATTACAGGGTGTTCTTAATTTGCAAATTGAAACCAAGAAAACTCCTTTAACCAAAACCCACATAACATGCGATCAAAAAAACAAAAAAAAAAACACACATAACATATAAAAAATAAGAAAGTAAGAAATAGTAAATTCTTAAGAAAGACAAAAAAAAAAAAAAAAAAAAACTCACTTTGGCCCTTCTCTGTTCAGCAGCAACAGCAAGAGCAAAAGCTATCAAATCGAACACAAACACCACGAGGAGTAACAGCTTGGAAGCCATGCCTCAAAATCCAGATATCTTCAACTCTCTCAATCTCACACACACATACACAAAGGTCACGACTCACCAGTAGCGTAAGATAAGCTTAATAAAAGTTTTATATTATTATTATTATGCAAAAAAAACTGCAAAGCAAATAAAGAGCCTTCGTATAGGGTGCGTAAACGTAAATATATATAATAATTTTTTTTTTTTTTTTGAAATCAAATATATAAAATAAATTAATAATAGTTGATAGTTATAGTTAATTAAGAGTTAAAGAGTTTATCTATACACATAAATATTCTAAAATAAATGCGTGCGTTATCTGGACAGGTTGGCTTTAGCCTTTAACTACTATTTACTACTACTTCTTATTTTAGTTTCAGTTATATATCTCTCTGGAAATTAGCGCCAACAAAACACAAAAAGGTACTATGATGAGGGCACCCTCATTTCTCTTGTGATGCACTCTCTTTAGAGTCAACTCTGATTTTTCACATAAAAATATCTTAGGTTATGTTTGGTAACAGTTTTTGTTTTCTATTTTTAAAAACTTGTTTTTAAGAATATAAAGAAAAAACAATTTTCTTGTATTTTTGAAATCAAAAACATGTTTGGTTAGTTGAAATTAAAAAAGATGGTTTTTTAAGAAAAAAATAGAAAATACTAAAATATGTTGTTATTAGGATTTGAACTTTAATGTTAACTCATTAAATGAGATAGATTCATTAAATTAAATATATGTTTTCATTGACTTTTAAAAATTAGAAACTGAAAACAGTCTTTTACATGTTTTCAGTTTCCTTCACAAATTAAGTTTTGAAAACAGTTTTTGTTTTCTGCCCATTTTGAGTTGCCAAACAAGTTTTTTAGTCTCAAAAATAGAAAATTGTTTTTGAAAATAGAAAACAAAGGGGAAAAACCGTTACCAAACATACCCTTACTTTCTTGCTTCTCTCTCACTCATATATCTTGTTCCACGGTATAAAAAACTTTTCGCTAATCCGTGCTATGTATGGAAACTTATCTATTTATGAGGTAATCTAAAATAATTTTACAAAATCTTAAATTGACTAAGAAACTACATCATTGCATAATTTACTCTTGTATGACTTCAATTATGTTATAATTTGATGAAAAAGTCATTACTTGAACATGCAGTGGCTTACAAAAAAAATTCATCAGATAGTTTCAGATACTGCAAAAAAAAAACTCAAAAATTCAGATATTTAAAACTTTTGAAAGACCAAAAATTATTAAAAAAATCAATGATTCACTGTTTAGAAATTATTGAAACAAAACAAAATATATATGACTAAACAATAGAGAAATATAAGAGGGTTACATTTAAAAGAATAATCCATGATTATAACTATTGAAAGGAATTAGGAGAGTTAGAGCCTACAAATTATAGATAATATATATATATATATATATGTGTGTGTGTGTGTGCGTGTGTGTGTGTGTGTGTGTGTGTGTAACTACACAAATTCAAATGTTAAAACTTCCAAAATGTCAAAAAAGACATAATTAAAGAATAAGTTATTGAAACAATTCAAAAGAGAAATATAAGAAAAAGAAAAAATATATGAAAAAAAAAAGTACACCGAACCCATATACTAATAAGTTTTAAATTTTAACGGATCTAAACTTTAAACAACTTTAAACAAATCTTATCAGCATATGGTCCATGCTAAAAAATGTTGAGGAGGAGCCCACGTTGAAATAATGAAAGTCATACTAGTAGCAGAAACCTTAAATTTCAATTATTGCAAGTTTTTTTTTTTTTTTTGGTAAAAAACGGCTAAAGATAAGTTGGTGGTTTATGTATGAAAATTACTTTTTAAAAAATACATTAAAAACCATAAAAAAATAATATATATATATATATATATAACAAAGTAGAGGAGAAGAAAATAACAAAAAAAGAGTTTGTACCTTTACTTGGCTTTTAAAATATATATATATATATATATATATATTGGGGTTTACACTACTATTATAGTGTTTATGATTACCCTCGCAAATTTGGAGATAAATTATTAACATTTGAGTTTGAGTTTAAAATTGGACTTGTTAGAGAGATAGAGTTTCACTTTTTGTTAAGTTTGGATTAAACAAAAAAAATTTACAACCAAATGGACATCTAATAATTTACAACATATTTTAAATGAGACACTATATAGACTTTTTATTTACAACATATTTAATTCATGTGGTTTTATCGAATAAAAATCTTGTCTAATGTTCTGAATCTATGCTCCATCTACTGTATTATGCGAGATGGCTGATTTTTTTTCTTTCCTTTTAAACTTTATATTAAAAAAAAGTTAAAGTAAATCAATTATTTTTGAGAAATTATAATAAATCACGGCGGAACATAAAAAAGGAACACAACATAGATAGGGGAGACAGAAATTTTATTGAGTTTATCCTAGGAAATGGTAATTGATCAATTATCTATGAAGAATGGCAAGACACCAAAATAAGAAATTTATATACTTTGAGTTCGAGTTTGAGTTGGACTTGTTAGGGAGATAGAATTTCACTATTTGTTAAGTTATCAACGTTTGAGTTTGATTTTGAGTTTAATTTGGACTTGTTAGAGAGATAGAGTTTCACTTATTAAGTTTGGACTAAACAAAAATAATTATGGTGAAAAGTTAAAAAGAAAAAAAAAAAAAAAAAAGGTGACTGTGGAAAATTGTGGTGCCAGCAGAAACTTCGGATTTATACATATACTAGTATTATACCCATGCGATGCACGACTTAATTAAAAGTATATATATGTCGAAACTATATTAATATTTTGTGAGCCACAATAAAAACTAATTAATTTTGAAACATGTAATACATACATGTATTTAGTCACTTTGTAGAATATAAATTATACATATTAAAACATAAAGTCATATGGTTTATAACTTATAATCTAAATAAATATTAAATTTATTTTAAATTACTTGAAACAATTTATAATAGAATTTTAAGTGAAGTATAATCTAAAAATTTTGAGAACTTAGAAAATAAATTTTATTCATAGTAAATTATTAGTAATAGATTTTAATCTTCGATAACAAATTTAATAATAAATGAAATTATAAATTATATATTTTACTAACATTACCAAATTTATTTTAAGCACTATTCAACTTTCTTGATGTATAATATAAACAAAGAAGGAATGAGTATTACCTTATGCATGATTATATATATATAAATATATTGTGCTAAGTTTTTTATTTTTTAATTTTTAATTTTTTTTTTCAGAAAGACCAAAGGAACCAAGTTGATTAGAGAAAGAAATCAGAAAATTGCATCATTATTATTAACTTGAGCATAATTCATATATGGGGATGCAAAAAATATCTATTTTACATCCTTAAAACCTACTTTATCTATTTTACCAACAAATAATATAAATAAATCAATTCTATAATGATGTTTCAAAAGAGAGAGAGGAGAGAGACAATAATTGAAAATAAAAAACTTTTACAACCTAGCTAAAATGAGTTCTTATTTATAAGAACTCAATGTAGATACATTGTAAAAAATGTTGGAATTACACCCGAGTAAATCATGTTTTTGTTGTGTGGGTGTAAAATAACAACTTGGATGTTTTACACCCATAATGCTAATGCTTATTATGAACTTATGAGTTACAATATTTATATAAGTTCATACTAGCTCAAACCTTATTGGATATATATCCTCTAATCCTATTGGTAATCAATTAGGCCATTTAAAATCAAAGATGGTTATCCCCTCATTTTACGTGTTAAATGAATCCAAATAATTTAATTGCATGTGATAATTAACCATGCAACTACCCACCTAACTAACTTCCTAAATGGATCCAATTGCCCCTATAATGGAATTTGTTTAGCATTGGGTTATCTTCAAATCTTTTAATTTTTTTTTTTCTTTTACTTATTTCTTCTCTAACTTTTTGTTAATCTTTTTTATTTTTTTAATAGCTAATATGAGTGTCCAATACTTTTTAAGTATACGACTATTCTCCCTAAGGTGTATGGTTATGAGAAAACCCTTCTTGAGATAGCCTTACTTCATACTCAAACACATGAGACTTGTAAACCATTAGACGAACCTCTTTAACACTTTATTTTATTTTATTCCTTGCTTTCTAAAAAGTTTTATAACACATGAGAGTAGTTGTCTCATGCTTTCAATTATTTTCTAATTTCTTATTACTTTCTTATGCCTATGGAATTACTATTGTTGATGCCCACTTTTGACAAAGGACCCAACAGCAAAAGAAGCCCAACAATATAGAAAATGTGAGAAAGGGAAAATAGTAAGAGAATAAGGAAACAAGCCCAGTAGGCTGAAAATGACAGGATTGATAGTTGGCAAGCCCACAACAATAAAAAAGAGGTAAAGAAGAAGTAAATGAGTCGAGGAAGCCCAAAGAATGAAGTAGTAAGCCAATGAGAATAACAAGAGGTAAAGAAGAGGTAAATGTGTCGAGGAAGCCAGGAAAATGAATTAGTAAACTAAATGGGTTGGCCTAAAGGCCAATAAGACCAAAAAGCAATAAGAGATAAGGATGTGGCAATTGGGCCAAGGAAGCCCAAAGGATCTGGCAAAAAGCCCATGAGAGTAAAAGAGGTAAAGAGGAAGTAAATGGGTCAAGGAAGCCCAAGGAATGAAATAATGAAATGGGCTGGCACAGCAAGAGTGTTGGCCAATAAAGTCCAAAAGAGGTAAAGGTGTGAAAAGTGGGCCTAGGAAGCCCTGAGTAAAAGATTGACAAAGCAGTGGGCTGGCACAGTAGGAATGTCAACCCACAAGTTCATGGGGTAACACGAAGTAAAAAGGAGGGTAAAACTATAGCAGGCACAATGAAGTGATGTGGTAGGATAAATAGCCAAGAGGCCCATGGACATAAGAAAGAAAAACATGGGCTTAGCAGGAAAATGAGGGCCTTTGCCCAAGCAACGCCCAGTCCAAAGAAGGGATGAAAGGTAGGGAACATATGTCCAAAAGCCCACACATCCTTCATGCCATAAAAGACAAATACCAACTAGAACATACAACAGAATCAAACAAACACGGAGGTAGCAGAAATGGTGTGAAGGTTAGAAAGAAACAAATTTAGATGGAGTGGAGCACGTACAAAGGGCCAAGGCACCACCTACTTGTACCCAACCAATGCATGGGAGGTGGGCCACGATTCAAGGTATTCAGAGGGTATGGTTTGGCAATGGGGAGAAAGAAGGGGTTTATTTTGGGGTTCCCTCTCAAACTTCTTTGGGGAGGGATGTCCTGCTGGGATGGCATCTCACCCAAAAGAGTTAAATGTGGGTTGAGACCTCTTGATGCATGCCATAGAAATAGGTAATGGAGAGGTTTGATCCTTATCCAGATGAGGGAAGTGAAAAAACAGAGAGAAGTAAGAAACAAGACAAGCAATTTTGTTTGGGAATGGGGGAATGGTGCAACCAACACATTCAGAGCAATGGTTGTGGCTGAGCAGTCGACATGCTAGTGGGCAGTCTCGGAAGGACACCCATAAGGAGTCAAAAGCAGTTAAGGGGTAAAAATGGTAAATTGCACTGTGGCAAATAGTATAAAAAGCAGTAGCTATGGACAATAAAGGGGGATGGATGGGATAAAAGAAGAAGAGGTAGAACAAAAAAGAAAAGAGAGAAAAGAAAAGAAAATACAAAAATTAGAGAGACATGAGTCATAGGAATAGAAGCATGCATCAATAGACTACCTTTTTTCTTTCCCTCTTGACAGACCTACTCTCTGAGAGATTGATGATTGAAGCTTAAACCATTTAGGTTATTTTTCCAAAGTGTGTAACTTTTATGATAGAAGCCTTCTTTGAGGTTACTTACATTGGGGATCGATTCCCTTCTTGGACTTCCATCTGTTAAGAAGCTAAGCTTTTTTTTCTAGAAGACAAGTTTTCTTTTATGCTTGTTGGGTTATTAGTTTACCATTCAGTTATTAAACTGTCTGTTGTAGTGTTATTTTCACTGTTGTATTGTTCTACCAATAACTTTATTAGACCACTTTCCCTTATTTAGGTGTTAATGTTATTTGTTTAGTTTCATAGTTATTTTGCCATACTATATTCCTGTTATAACATCTATAACAGTTGTTCCTACCATGGGTACACTGTACACTCAATACCTTTGCTAAGGTGTATCTATATTGGGATGGCTTAACTTGTGCACAAACTGGCCTAAAGTGTATTTCATTTAGGCCAGCTTCAACTCTCTTACCTCAGACCCACGGGCCACAATGCAACAAGAAAGACCAAAGCCTAACAATACAAAAAGGCCAACCACATTTAAATTGGCGACTTCACTAGGGAGTTGGGGAAAAGACAGGGAAAGCAGGCAGATCCCTCGCAAGTTATGCCCCTAAGGTTAAAGACGACGTGAAATATGAGTGTCGTGCCATCTTAGGTAGAATCAAGGCCAGCCATGCTGCACACCCCAATCAAGCAAAGGGTGCTAATGGAGCAGGGGTTGGGCCACAGTAGCAACAAAGGAATCCCACTAATCATGCTAGCTTCTTCATTGAAGTATTGCAATCCGTACAACATTCCCAACAGCAGCTAATAGAGGAAATGCACTAGCTAAAGGTGGATAAGACTAAGGAAAAGGAGAGCCAACAGGACCTCGAGCACATGGCAGACAAGGAAGAAACCCCTGTGGGCAGTGGCTAGTAGAACACAAAGCAGCGTTTTGTCATGATGGCTGGCGTTGCAACACTGTTAGAGCAAGAAAGGGCCAAGGTGCCTAAGGAAAGATTATATGCATGAAGACCTCTCTATCCACTAAGGATACTTAGCAAGCTGTATCCCAAGAGATATGAGCCGCGAACCTTCGCACATTATGATGGTAGAAGGGGAAGCGCTTTTGAGCAAATAAGTAAGTTTATCGACACCTTTAGTCCCTATGCAGCAGACGAGGACCTTTACCTTCGAGAGTTTTCAAAGTCCTTATGTGATCGGGTATATACCCGGTACACTGGCTTGAAGCCAAGATCAATCCCAACATGGGATGATATGGTAGACGTGTTCCGCACCAAGTATTTCCACAAAGAAGAAACAGCAACCCTCGTAACTTTGCAAGGTACTAAGTAGAAAAGCGGTGAAGATCTGATGGAGTACATCAAAAGGTTTAGGGACATAGCCCTTGATTGCTATGACCACTGTAAAGAGAAGATGCTGGTGGAAATGTGCATGGGCAAAATGATCATGGAGTATAGAGTCGTCTTGAAAAACTTGGAAATTTCATAGTTTGCGCAGCTATTGCAAAAGGCTAGGAAGACCGCCCAATCAGTCAAGCCTAGCTCTGACAAGCCCAAGGAACGGAGATCCACACCGCAGGCCATGATAGTGTCCACCGGTGAGAAGAAAAGGAAGTCAGATGGAAGAGAGTATGAGAGCCCTCCACTAATATCATGCACACCAAAGGAGTTGGATGTGTTCCTAGAAAAATGGATTACATATGGAGTTTTTAAACCCAAGCAAATGTCTAGAGAGCCTACTGAATAAGAACAGTGGGACCTATGTTTCTACTCGTCTGCATAACTATGTGCAGCACGCCATCGAAGAATATTGGGCACTCCGCAAACTAGTGCAATGTAGAATCAAAGAAGGAACCCTTGAGTTGTCTCAACCAGAGGTGCAAAGAAACCCACTCCCTAATCATAAAGGGAAGGAGGTAGCAGCAGTCTTCATTTGCATAGACTCAGGTGAGGATGAAGAGGAAACGCTGACCCTGCCTACCGTAGCCATTACTACCTTACAAAAGAGCTCTTGGTTCAAGAACTTGTTTGACCAACTGGAGCTCACAGCAAATGAATGAAGGATGGCCATGGAGGCTTTGGTAAGCATTGCCTCATGAGCAAAAGTAGAATGTCTTGCTACAGAGGCCGGAGTTGACAAAGCTTTCTTACAAGACACCAATGAGATTACTTTCAGTGATGAAGACATGGAGGTAGGGTACTTAAACCACAGAAGGCCCTTCTACTTAGCAACCTCCTTAAACCAAATTTCCATTAAGAGAGCTCTGGTTGATACAGACGCTTTAGTGAACCTTATCCCACTTAGCACGCTGCAAGTAGCAGGAATACCAGAAAGCAAGATTCAAAGATGCCCAATGGAAGTGACGGGGTTCGAAGGAAAAGGTGAGTACACCATAGGTCACATACAGCTATGGCTGAAGGTGGGCCCGGTAGCCTCTTTGGCACGTTTTCATGTGGTAAAGACAGAAGTTTCCTATCATATACTATTGGGAAGGTCATGGCTACACAAGCATAGCCTAATTCCATCCATTTATCACCAGTGTGTGAAAGGAAGATTGAATGGTAGGATGATACGGATAGCAAAAAACCTATCCTCGTTCGAGTAGGTAGAGGTCCATTTGATCGAGACCATGTTCTACGGCGAATGGGCGCCATCTAGTGAAAGTTTAGTGTCTAAGCTGTAAGGCACCTTTGTCCTCAAGTGGGAGGACATCCAGGATGACCTAGAGCCGGACTTGAGAGAGTTGTTGATGTGGAAGAGGAAAGGAAAGAAACGCCAACTTAAGAGCTAGGTAATATGCCACGATATGTTAGGGTCCAAACACTTGTCGGCAAGATAGTATATAAATTATGAAGGTGTGTGGGGCCCATTTACAGTATGCAAGGGGGTCTCGGAGGAGAGCTACAACATAAGACCCTAGTATGCTGTATGGCCCAAGATGGTTTAGGGGAAGAAAGTGACATGGAAAGTGAAAAGGAGATTGCAGCAGAAAAAGATGTGCAAGTAATGGATGAAGAAAAGCTAGAAGAGATTGACCTGGGTATAGACACACAAAAGTTGAGACCGATTTCAATAAGCTCAAAGTTGTCGGAAGAAGAAAATGCAGAATTGATCTTGCTATTAAAAGAATTCAAAGACATCTTTGCATGGGATTACAGTGAGATGCCTGGGCTAGTCCTAGGTAGTGGTACATGCTTAATGTGGATCTTGAGGCCAAGCTAGTGGCTTAGCTTGCCAGGGTGTTCAACACCGAAATAGAGAAGCAAATAGTGAAGGAGGTGCAAAAATTATTAGTGGCTAGTTTCATCAAACCGATCCAACACCCATGGTGGTTGTCCAACATTGTACCCATGAAAAAGAAAAATAGGCAGATACGATGCTGTGTCTATTTCAGAAATCTTAATCGGATTTGCTCTAAAGATGAGTTTCCATTGCCCAACATGGACCTGCTAATAGGTTCTTCCACAGGAAATGCCATGTTTTTCTTTATGGATGGATTCAATGGGTACAATTAGATTCAGATGGCATCGAAGGATGCGGAAAAAACTACTTTCAGAACACCTATTGGGAACTTTTATTCCACAGTGATGCCTTTCGAGCTAAAAAATGTAGGTGCAACCTATCAACTCATAATGATTGCCACATTTCATGACGTGATGCACCAAGAATTGGAGGACTATGTGGATGACATAGTGGTGAAATTGAGAAGGTGAGAAGATCATGTCAAGGTGTTAAGAAAGGTATTCGAAAGGTGCAGACTTTTCAAGCTAAGAATGAACCCACTGAAATGCGCCTTTGGAGTGTCTGCTAGGAAATTTTTGGGATTTCTGGTCCACAGCAAAGGGATAGACTTGGATCCAGCCAAGGTAGCAGCAATAGTAACCATGAAGCCACCAGCCACAATCAAGGAGTTGAAAAGTTTCCTACACAAAGTCTCCTACATCAGGAGGTTTATCCCTGGTTTAACATCAATCACTTCAGCTTTTATGAAGTTACTAAAGAAAGGCCATGGCTTTGAGTGGGGGGAAACACAGTAGACAGCTTTTTGGAAGCTATAGTAGATTATGATGAACCTCCCCACAATGCAAGCCCCAGTTCGCAAAAAAATGTTGTTGCTTTACCTAGCCTTAATCCCATCTACCATTGGGGCTTTGATAGCCCAAGAGGACGGAGGCGGCATTGAATAGCCAGTTTACTACATAAGCCATGCCCTGAGAGATGCTGAGACCCGCAATCCTAGGGCGGAAAGGGTAGGCTTGGCAATCGTCTATGCATCGCAAAGACTACGCCATTACTTCTTAGCTTACAAGGTACATTTGGTGATGAAATCCCACGCAATCAAAGCTCTTCTTTGACAACCTATTCTAGCTGGCAGAATATCTCAATGGCTATTATAGCTATCACAATATGATTGGAAGGCGGGAACACCCAAGGTAGTGTAAAGCCAGGCCATAGCATACCTATTGACTCAATTTCCAAGAGAAGAGGAGTTCCTACCAGATGATGAAGTACCAGGAGAAGTAGCTACTGCAGAAGTGACCAAAGAACAGTGGATCATGAAGTTTGATGGTTCCTCTACAACAAACTCAAGAGGCATGGAAGTGGTCCTTTATCACAATGGTGAAGAGACCATGGCACTCTCATTCAAGTTGGAATTTCCGTGTTCAAAAAATACAGCGGAATACAAGGCCTACTTGACAAGGTTGACAATGGACCTTGAAATGGGGATCAAACACTTAAAGGTGGTAGGCGACTCCAATTTGGTAGTCTACCAAACTAAGGGGAGATTTTTTTTTTAAAGACACCAAGTCTAACCTCGTATAGGACAATGGCCTAAAGGATGGAGAAACAATCTTGTACATTCGAAATAGAGCACACTCAGAGGAGTGAGAATCGATATGCAGATGCATTGGCTGCATTAGGCTAACAAATAGCCTTTGAATGGAACAGTACCAGAGTTGTGATTAATAAGTGAAGGGAATCCATAATTGAAATACTCTAGGAAAGGTTTCAGGAGAAGCAAGGATGCGAGGAGGATTGGAGGGCTCCCATCATGGAAGCCTTATTAAAGGAAGAAGACATGGCAGAATTGAAGATATTAAAGTACTATGTCCTGATGAAAGGAGAGCTATATCGTAGAATGCTAAGAGGAATTCTGTCAGGATGTGTAGGGCACGAAGAGGCCCAATGAAAGTTAAAGGAAGTGCATAGCAAAACTTGTGAGTTCTACGACGAGATTAGCCTATACCGAAGGTTACAGAGAGCAGGTTTCTATTGACCAAGTATGGGTAAGGATGCAGACTTGACCCAAATCCAGTGTGAAGCCTGCCACTTGGCAGTAGACTAGGAAGAGAGCTATGTTGTGTTTACCATGGAGAATTGGAGAAACTCGTTCATAGAATACTTGACAGAAGGCGTCTTGCCACAAAAGCATGGAAAAATGTATAAACTCAGGAAGCTAGTAACCTGCTACTTCCTACACGAGGGAATTCTTTTTAAGAAGGGATATGATGGGGACCCGCTATGGTGTTTAGGTCTAGATGAAGCTGGCAAGATGTTAAACGAAGTACATGGAGGAGAATGCGGAGAGCGTCAGGGAAAGAAGAAGCTGTACTGGTGCATATTGCAAATGGGCTACTATTGGCCTATTATGAAAAAGGATGCAGTAGAATTTGTGAAGAAGTACCATAGTTTCCAAGTGCAAGCCAATTTGATTCACACTCACCCACTAAATTTGCATAGCATGATCACTCCATGACCCTTCCATACCCGAAGGCTTGATTTGCTAGGACCAGTCAACCCACCTTCTTACAGGTACATATGGATCCTTGTGGCTATAGAATATTTCACTCTGTGGCAAAGGCCGTACCACTTTGTAAAGTCATCGGAGGAGTTATGGAAAATTTCATTAAAGAGAACATAATTGTCCAATTTAGGGTACCTCACAAAATCATAAGTAACAATGGTACCTCTTTTGTCAATAGAGAAGTGAGGAAGATGTTGGAGTTCCATCAGGTGAAACACCACTAGTCATTGCCTTATTACCCGCAAGAGAATAGGTAAGCGAAAGCGACAAAAAAAACTCTCATTAAGATCATTAGCAAAATGAGCCAAGAGTACAACGGAGGTTAGGCAACACATCTGCCAAACGCATTTTGGGCTTATCGAAGCAAAATTTTCTTCCTTCTCCTTAGTGTATGGGAAAAAAGTGGTAAGCCTAACAGAAGTAATGATACAATCTTTAAAAGTTATGTAAGCACAAAAGAAAGAAAAGGAAAAGGAAGTCTTTATGGTAGAAAGGTGCGAGGACCTGGAAGGGTTGGATGAGAAGAGGGAGGAAGCCCAAGAGCATAGCCGCAGATACAGGCAAAGGATGACCAAAGCTTATGGCAAGACAATTAAAGAGAGAATGTTTATAGAAGGATAGCTCATGTTGTGAATAGCAAACCTATCAGGCGAGGTATGACAAGACTATCTAAATTCTCACCAAAATGGAAAGGACTCTTCATGGTGAGGGAAGCACATGCAAGTGGGTATTATCGTTTAGTGTAGATGGATGGAAAAGATTTAATGGACCCCATTAATGGCAAGTGGCTGAAATGCTATTATGCATAGGAAATATTATGTAATCAAATTTTTTTTTCCTCTAGGTGACCACCCTTGCAAGAGATTGTGTCACAAGAAAGCAATGTAGCATGTTTTACCTGTAATTCACCATTAAAAGCAGAAGCAGAAAGTAATGAAGATCATGCATGAAGTATTAGCAAAATATACTGTATTATGAAGCATAATAGTAGTTGTAGCAGATGTAGCATAATATATTACAAACAAAAATATATAAGTCATATCAGACTTATCAAAATAATTCATAAGTGCTAGAAGAGTAAAGTGTACTGTCGGGGAAAGAAGTAAACACAATGGCAAGAAATAAAGCTACATAAGGAATAAGTGTCTAATCAAAGGCCTGAAATAAGGGTTTGATCCTCAAAATGGCTGGAGCCAGTAGCACCAGAAAGAAGACACTCAAAACGTGCCTCTAAGTCTACTACCTCCTTCTTTAAACTCTTGATGTGAGCATTAATGGCATCCACAGCAGGCTGGACCTTCTTCATGAAGAAGGCCCGAGCAATCTCTCGTAAATGGTCTAGCAGAAACTCCATAGCAAATCCAACTCTAATAAACTCCTGAACTATAGCCCTCCATTACAAGATCCTCTCCCAAAAAATGGTGTCAATGAAGTTATGCGCCCAATGTCATTCATCACACTCCCCAATAGCTTGAGGAAATGTTCCCTCGCAGAACGACTGAGAAGAAATCCTTGCATGAAATCTCTGCGCTTGCTGTAGACCACCTCTAAATGGGTGATACATTTTTCGGGTATCTGGAAGCTATGGAAATCAACATAAGGAGACCCAACACCCCTAAAGTTTGACGGATCAAGGTCGTTGGTCTCAACCTGGTTAAAACAAGTGAAGAAGGTAAGGCAAGAATAACATACGAAGTAAATAAAGGGATACACTAAGAATTAACAGGAAGAGAAGAAAAAAAGACCCAATAGAAGTAAAGGACACATACCTATGGCCTCGGGCTCCTGCTCATCACCATTACTATCCTCGTTGGAATCAGAAATTCATGTCTTCATGATGGGTTCATCTTTGGAGTCCTCAAAGATCTCTTCTAACCCCTCATTTGAAGACAAGTCTGCATCAAGCCCTCAGGTCGTAGAACAAGGGATAGAAGATAGGGGTGACCACCAAGGAAGAACCATCCTTCACGGCCTGGGAGACGGCAATGAAAGGATCACTAGTAGATATGATAGGAGGAGTAGCAAGAGAGGTGTTCTTAATCTGGGATGCTTTTGCTGGAGTAACTCCCTTTTGAGGAATGGGGATCTTAGCAAGAATAGAGGCGGACTCCCCAATAACAACTCTCTCAGCCTGGGTACTTTCCTTAGCAGAAATAGGCTCAGATAGAGGGACTAAGGCCTCGGCAAGAGCTCCCTGTGTAGCAACAGTAGAAGCAGAAGCAAGAACCTCCTCACTCATAGGGTGATAAACAGAGATGGGCTCAAGATCAACTTAAGGAAAGCTTATTAAAGCAGAAAAGAAGATAAACAAACATGCAAAAAAAAAAGAAAACAGGAGAGACCGTATATGATAACATCTACCAATAACAAGGAATGAGGATACATGCATGAATAAAGAAAGGGAAAGTAGTGCACCTCAAACTTGGGCTCATAAAGCAATATAGGGCAAGTGGTGGAAGTATCCTCCTTATACTTAGACTTCCAATGAAAAATAAGAAACATGTGTACGAAGTTAGCCACAGGAAAGCCCAATAGACAACTAAAGTAAAGAAGGAACAAAATTTAGAAATAACATACTTTCCTCTCGATAGTGGCAAATGAGGCTGGTGGAGATGTCTTCCTTTTACTACCACAGGTCCTGCTGGAAAGAGGAGTATTCACGGATGGCTTTAGAGCGAAAGACTTAGGCTTGCCTACAGTAGAATGCCTGTTGGAACGAGTATAAGGAGAGGGAGGAGGAAAGCCCTCAAGAACTATACTGCCGATAAGGGGAAGGCCTTCCATATATGGGTCAAGATCAGAGCAAGTCTTGGAAGAGTCGTCACCTCTCTTGGTAAACTTTTTCTTGGCAGTCTGAGACATCGAGCCTTTCTTCATAGGTGCAGGAAGGTTCACCACCTTCACCTTTTTCTCTCAACCTAGAGGGAACTCACCAGCATACAAGTACCACCCCTATCCTTCTCCTGCCACTCAAATATAGCATACCTACCTTAGTTCCTAGCATACACTACCACAGACTTAGTGGGAAGCAACAACTGTGGGTTACCAGAAATAATAGCATGACGGCCTTTGAGAGGGATGAGGGAAAACCCACGGCCACCCAATAACTCTTGGCCAAAAGAGATCATCATGGCTTGCCAGTAGCTGTGCATTTGAGTAGTGCAAAGGCCCTCTCATTGGGATCTCAGAATAGTGACTGCTATGAAGTGCCTGCTCCAAAACTCAAAGGCACTTGGGCGTAAGAAAGACCGGGCAGAAGTAGTAAACTCCAAGATAGCAGTAAAGTCATTGAGTATGTCCTGATCAAGCCCAAACTGTCTCCTTACTCTATTGGCAGACTAATGAACATAGTAGATGCCCTCATTAGCCAGATAAGGCAACAACCTAGTAGAGGTGGTTGCTAAGTATGTAATCCCCTTCTCATCAAAAGCAGTCAATGGGGTGGTGGTCCTAGTAGTGGCCATAAAAGGGCCCATGGCCGAATCAGCATAAGTGAATCCATTGCTCAAATCTCTGTAAGCTTTCCAAGAAAATCCCACTCCCTTATCAAAGAACTCTATGGCAGGGTGCCCAAACGACTTCAACCTAATCCAATGATAAGCCAACGAAAAATCAGAACAAAATGGCCACAAAAATTGGTAATCACCTTCGGACAAGACTGATATTTCTCCTTGGCGAAGCGGACTGACTTGCATTTAACCTAATGCTTAGCACAACGCTCTCATAACAAGTGTTGCAATATGGTACTGTGGGCGGAGGTAGTAACTATGTGACAGGAACCTGCCTATCTCTCATCACTCTGTAAGATATCCAGTTGTACATACAAATGACCCAGAAACATAAGGGCTAATGGCAGACTCACCCCGGCAGAAATTTTTATGGTTAACTGAAAGTAAAGGGGTTTATAGCATAATGGGGATGTGAACTGAAGATGAACTTACAAAGCCAAAACGCGATAAAGGCAGCACGGCGAACGACGGTGGAAGCCTTTGGGAAAACCCGAACCCAGTGAGATAACTTCGCATTTCCACTCATCCCTTTCCTTAACTCGGCCTCCACGGCTTCCTCCTCGGTGGAAAGCTCAATATCATTTAGGTCCATATCACCGAGAATGGGTAGCAATAGTTGATTTGCCACATCCTCTAAGGCCATGGTGATCTCGCCACAAGAAAGGAAGAAGGTATGGGTGGTGCTACACCATTGTCAGACTAAGTTGCAAAGGTTGAACAAATCCCGATAGTTGGACAAACACCAGGAAGAAATGATGGCCTTCAACACATCGGCCTGCTATAATGCTGCCATAAAACCCACATCGGACAACTCCGTGTCTACCCCCTCTTTCCAACCCAAAGATGTACTTGACCTAAATTTGAAGAGAATGGGCACAAGTAGTGAGGTTCCTTGGTAGATATCAAGGTCAGGAATGGAGGAAGCCAAAGTTCCCAAGAGACATTGGAATCATGACGGAAAATGGAAAGCCACATACGGCCCAATGGAGGAGGTGCGTAATCGCCGGGCACCACAGGGAAGTGAATATGGGTGTCGTACCATGGGTTAATAAGAGAAGAGCACTCATTACTTGGATGTCGACCCCATTCCTCCTCCTTGGAATGGTCCGATTCAGAATGGGGAGCCTTTCCACCCACGGCTTCGGTAGGCAAATTGTTGGTGGCAACCTCCTTCCCTTTACGGCCGGAAGAACTATCACCTTTCACCGGTGACATTGTAAACGAACTGAATAAAGAAGGTAATGGGTAAGGAAGTTTTGGGAAGATAAGATAGTGAAGGGAAAGGAAAAACAAAGGTTATGAGAGGATGAAGAAGAAAAGAAAAATGAAAACGCTAAGGCCAATAAAAGTGACATAAAAGGAAGCAATAGGTCAGCCGTCAAAGGAAGCATCGTATTAATGTAGCAGAGGTTGTGTTCCAAAATAACTGCTAAATTGGGAAATTCAAAGAGACAAGTCTATTTATGGCTGGAAAGGGAACAAAGTGGGGCCTACTATTTAAAAAACCCGCGAAAAAAAAGAAAAAAAATACATAAGCATTTGTATATGAATTTCAGGAGCAATCCATATGCTCAAGGGGTTGAATGTTGATGCCCACTTTTGACAAAGGACCCAATAGTGGAAGAATCCCAACAATATAGAAAAGGTGAGAAAGGGAAAATAGTAAGAGAATAAGGAAACAAGCCCAGCAGGTTGAAATGGCAGGATTGATGGCTGGCAAGCCCACAATAATAAAAAAGAGGTAAAGAAGAAGTAAACGGGCCGAGGAAGCCTAAAGAATGACGTAGTAAGCCCATGGGAATAAAAAGAGGTTAAAAAGAGGTAAATGGGCCGGCGAAGCTCGGGAAATGAATTAGTAAACTCAATGGGTCGGCCTAAAGGCCAATAAGCCCAAGAAGAAATAAGAGACAAGGATGTGGTAATTTGGCTAATGAAGCCCAAAGGATCTAGCAAAAAACCCATGGGAGTAAAAGAGGTAAATAGAAAGTAAACGGGCCAAGGAAGCCCGAGGAATGAAATAATGAAATGGGCTGGCACAATAGGGGTGTTGGCCAACAAAGCCTTAAGGAGTAAAAATGTGAAAAGTGGACCTAGGAATCCCTGAGTAAAAGATTGACAAAATGGGCTAGTACGGTAGGAACATTAGCCTACAAGTTCATGGGGTAATATGAAGTAAAAGGGAGGGTAAAGCTGTAGTAGGCACGATGAAGTGATGTGGCAAGATCAATAGCCAAGAGGCCAACTGACACAAGAAAGAAAAATATGGGTTCGGTAGGAAGATGAGGGCCTTTGCCCAAGCAATGCCCAGTCTAAAGAAGGGATGAAAGGCAAGGAACATGAGCTTGGAAGCCCATACATCCTTCACGCCACAAGAGATAAACACACCAACCAGAATGTACAGTAAAATCAAACAAACACGGAGGCAGCAGAAAATGGTGTGAAGGCCAAAAAGAAAACAATTCAAATGGAGTGGAGCATGCACAAAGGGCCAAGGCATCACCTACTTGTACCTAGCCAATACATGGGCGGTGAGCAACGGGTCAAGGTATTCAAAGGGTGTGGTTTAGTGGTGGGGAGAAAGAAGGGGTCTATTTTGGGGTTCCCGCTCAAACTTCTTTAGGGAGTGATGTCCTGCTGGGATGGAATCTCACCCAAAAGAGGTAAATGTGGGTCGGGACCACTTGATGCATGCCATAGAAATAGGTAATGGAGAGGCTTGATCCTTATGCAGATGAGAAAAGTGAAAAAACAGAGAGAAGTAAGAAACAAGACAAGCAATTTTGTCTGGGAATAGGGAGTGGTGCAACCAACACATTCAAAGCAATGGTAGTGGTTGAGCAGCTGACAAGCCAGTGGACAGTCTCAAAAGGACACCCATAAGGAGCCAAAAGCAGTTAAGGGGTTAAAATGGTAAATCCCACCATGGTAGATAGTATAAAAGTGGTAGCTGCAAACAGTAAAGGGGGACAGAAGGGACGAAATAAGAAGAGGTGGGACGAAATAAGAAAAGAAAATACTAAAAATCAAAGAGACATGAGTGGTAGGAATAGAGGCATGCATCAATAGACTACATTTTTTCTCTCCTTCTTGACAGACCCACTTTCTGAGAGATTAAGGATTGAAGCTTAAACAATTTAGGTTCTTTTTCCAAAGTGTGTAACTCTTATGGCAGAAGCCTTCTTTAAGGTTACTCATCGGTTCCCTTCTTGGACTTCCATCTGTTGAGAAGCTAAGCTTACTTTTCTGGCAAACAAGTTTTTCTTTTATGCTTGTTGGGTGATTAGTTTATCGTTCAATTATTAAACTGTCTGCTATAACGTTATTTTTACTATTGTATTGTTCTGTCAATAACTTTATTAGGCCATTTTCCCTTATTTAGGTGTTAATGTTATTTGTTTAGTTTCATAGTTATTCTGCCATACGTATTTTTGCTATAACATCTGTAATAATTATTCCTGTCGTGGGCACATTGTACACTCAATACCTCTCTACCAGGGCGCCTTTATATTGGGATGGCTCGACTTTTGCACAAACTGGTCTAATGTGTATTTCATTTAGGCCAGCCCTAACTCTCTTACCTTAGACCCACGGGCCGCAATGCAGTAAGAAAGACAAAAGCCCAACAATACAAAAAGGCCCACCACAACTATTATATTTCTTCTTTCTAGATATTTGATGCATGTAAATTATATGTATAAGTTCTAAATTCAAGATCTTCTTTTAGTTTTTATTTTTCATTTTATTTATCATATAATTTATTAGCTAGGGTAGACTGAAATAATTAGATAGTCCAAGATAGAATCATGCATGTCAAATAATTCATGGAGCACTAAATTTAACTGTAAAGTTCAGAAAAATGAAAGCGAATTGTGATGCAAAAAAGAAAAAGCACAAATGAGCCACCGATCTTATGCAAGGAACAAAAATAGAACTTAAAATTGACCAACATATTGTCCTTCTTAAGTACTCACTTAATGACAATGAAACTTACGCTGACCACCACTACATCGCCAGAATAGTAATTGTTCGCATAGAGTGTGTTTGAAAAACATTAAGTTTAGAAAACTGTAAATTAAAATGACCTACGTTCACAAGGAAAATTTAATATGTTTTAGATAAAATATTTCCAAAAATAGAAAAAGAAAAAGACGAGAAACCGAATTGTTTGGTTCTTCATTTCACTTTTCTCATTTTGTCTTACATGAAGTAAGGAATCTGATTTTGAATGCACTCGTTTATTATACCATGTATCAATCATGGTTTTAAAAACTAATATGGTCAATTAATTGTGTTTGCACCCAATTCCTGTTTTTGACCTGTTTTAAGAGTTTTTATCCGACCGGATTTGTACCAAGTTCCTAGTTGAACAAGTTCGCCTACGGGTCCAGTTTGGTTTTTAAAATTATGGTATCAATAATAATAAAACATATTAACAGTTGAAAAAAATATTTGTGTCAACCGAACCACGACCTATTACTAATTGCATATATAATCTAATAGTTTTTTTTAGAGATAGAATATATAAGGCTAGGGATGCAATATTTTTTACAATTTGCTTATGTATCAAGTTGTGAATTGAACAATATCACTTTCACACGATCTATCACTAATTGCATTCTTTTTACAACCTGATGGAAATATTCATTATGGTATTAGCAATTCCTGGAATCCATTATCAATTTAGGTTAAGACATAATTGGAATAACAAGTTTCTAAACGGAGGCACTTAAAATTTATATGAATCAACAATATGAATTAGATGAGCTTTTCTATCCAGTCCAGTGCAAGGGCGATCTAAAATAATTTAAAATTACCCTTCGAAACAAAAAGAAGATTAAATAGGATTAAATCATCACCCATCTTAAATAAACCATGCCAATTAATGAACAAAGCAAGGATGTCAATTTCGTATCGGCCGGTACAGCCGGTATATACCATTCCGGTCAGTGTACCGGTACAGATAACCCCCTTTATTTCGTACCGGAAAAAATACCGATCGTACCGGCCGCGTATTGGCTGTACCGACAAAATCCGGCTGTTTCGGCCGGTAAATGGATACCGGGCCGAAACATCATTTGTAAGGAAAGAAAACAGAGAAGAAGGAGAAAAGGAAGAAGACGATGACGAAGCAAGGGTGGCGCCGTGAAGCAACTACTTCTTCTTCTTCTTTCCTTTTTTTCTTCTTCTTCTCTGTCGGTCTATCCGTCTCCCTCTCTTTTTTTTTTTTTTTTTTTTTTGCTAAACCTTTTTTTCTTCTTCTTCTCTGTTGGTCTATCCATCTCCCTCTCCTTTTTTTTTTCTTCTTCTTCTTCTTCTCTGTCGGGTCTGTTCGTCTCCCTCTCATGTTTTGTTTTTGCTGAACTTTGTTATGTATGGTCTGGTTTCTCACTTTCTCTTTCTTTATTTTGTATTTGTTTTTGAAGTTTCCTAAGCTCTCCACGTGACTCAGTACAATTGCCAAGCATTGGAAACATTGAAAGCTTTTAATTTTTGAATAAAAGATGAGCTCTCCCATCACTTCTTTTCAGCTTTGGCCTTTGAGCACAAATGATTTGACATAATGTCCGTGTATTTCCATATTGCCACTGTATTGCAACAAATTTATATTTAGAACAACATTAATATTACAACATTTTAAACAATTTTTGTCATAATTTGTCACGTGAGGAGTTGTGAGTGATGAAAATGTAAACCCACATACACTCACAATTTTTTTCACCCCTCACAACTTTTATATAAGGAGTTGTGGTAAAAGCTAATAACTCCATAAAAAAATATAAAATGTTGCCAATGTTATATATTGAGTTATTAGAAATATAACTTTGTATATTGTATAAAATAGTAAAAAATAGCAGTAAATCTGAAACGGTATACCGGTATTGACCGGTATCTGCAATATATCGTACCACTGGCCAAACCAGTACAACCTCCGGTACGGTATTGACTTCCTTGGAACAAAGTCCCTAATCTATATATATTATAAAACCGAAGCTTCGGACCAATATTTGACTTTTGTAGGAGTTCCCACATTTTTATACATCAACATTATTTAAAAAAAAAAAAGAACTATTATTAACCCAAAAATTTCAGCTAAAAAATAATAATAATAATAAAAAAGCTAAAACCCACAACACTGCATATTAGCCCTAATTCTGAAATTTTAATAAACAAATATTATTCCAGTCTCAACAACTATAAAGGTTAATTAACTGCATGGTCAACTACGTGAATATTGAGATGCCAAGCACAATAGGCATCCTCGTGATCACCTCAAAGACAAACATCACCTTGTAAATTATTGTCCTTGGAAAATGCAGACCATCCATTCCCCATTCTCATTACTTTAGATGCACCATGATGGTAAATGCAATGGAAACTCCAATGTTTTTTGTCAGAAGTCTGAAGCTTCACAGTTTGATCTGATCCAATATAGTTCTTAGCAAATCCAGCAGGTACATTCTGCGTAAGAAAGAAGGATTGCAATATTTTAGCATAATATATATATATATATATATATATATATATATTTCAATGCCATATTTGAAAAACTTAAATGATGAAATCATGTAAAGGCTTAAAAGATAATTAACGTATATTATATGGTTGCATGATAGCCATGACAGAAGGACATTTAGGCTTGAACGCTCAAGCTGCTTGGATTGCTCCATTCCTTCCAGTGGACAATTCCTATGATTTTCACTTGATTTTCCAATTTATAATTCTTGCTCGATGGATTTTGTATCTCAGTGAAAGTCGGATTAAATATAAGAACATGAAAGTTTGAATTTCTTTCATATCCAAAGACTAGAAGGTGACCAGAACTAATTGAATGGTATTCCATGAATTCTTGCCAACAGTCATTAAACCAAATTTTTTCGTCAGCTTTCTCCAATCCTACTTTCCAAATACCACCATAAGCAAGAGTGAGTGTAGGCTGTAGCGACAGTAGTGGGCAATCCATCTCCAAATTCTCTCAAACTTTTGAAGGATTCTCTGCGCGCAGCCACCAAATTAAGTTATATATATTTCTCAATCACAACATAAAATGAAATTAAAAAAAAAAAATTGATTGAGGTCATTTTGGGAGTTATTATATGTTAGAGATATATATTAGACATATTAGACATTTTGGGAGAAATCCGGTCAACCGAAAGCTATCCACGCGCCGCCACGCGCTGCAGTTAGCCTCGGAAAATTACCACGCGCCGCCTCAGATTCCTCACTTCCAGATCGTCTTCTTGGTACACGCGCTGCCCAGACGGCCTTGTCGTCCACCGATCTACTTGGCCTGAGAATCTGGGGGTCATACGACGTCGCACGCGCCTCCACGCGCCACCTGGGTTTCTGGCATCTTCTTCACGCGCCGGTGGACTGAGCACGCGCTTGACACGTGCCGAACTCTGCTGCTGATGTCATCTGACGTCAGCAGATGACGTCATCACTCCACGTCAGCAGCCACGCAAGCACATCCATGTCAGCCCTAGTCCACGTTAGCGACACGTCATAGGATGACGTCAGCGGATCTGTTGCTCGACCAATGACCCGACCCAGAAACCCGGAACCGACCCGGACCAGTATCCGTTGACTTTGACCATGGACCCGTTGACTTTGACTTTGACTTTTTTGCGTTGACCTTTGACCAAAAGTCAAAATTTCCGACAGGGCCTATCTTGCTCAGTTTTTCGCGTAGATTTCAATTTTGGACTCTGTTTCTTCATTTGAAACTCCAAAATTGGTCAATTGGCACATTCTTCATTGTGGTTTCTTCAAAGGCTTTATTCATGGTATCTTCAAGAGATCTTCTCATGCTTATCCAACCTCAAGCCTTCATCGAGCTTCCGCCTTGAGTTTGAGGGAGGGTGTTAGAGATATATATTAGACATATTAGCCCAATGTAATAGGCCCAAACCCAATCCTGCTTGTACTAGTAGTCTAAGGTTTAGTCGCCTATATATACTCATGTTATGGCTCATTGTAACACAGGTTATTGTACTACACTCTTACACAATAAAGATGTAGCCCTTAAGGGATTCCTCCGTGGATGTAAGCCATCAAGACTGAACCACGTAACTCTTGTGTTCTCAGTGTTCCTACTCTATGCTTCCCCTTCCGCATTCACTTTAGCATATTCAACATGGTGTATCAATGCTAATATTTAACATTATATATGGTACATTAGTACGAGAAAATTCAAGTATTATACGATTATGCTATGAATGATATATAGTACGAGAAAATTGAAAGAGATGTAACCAAAAAATGAAATTAAATAAGCTAGCAAGAGAGAATTGTAAGAGTAAAGAGTTGAAATAGAAGAATAAGTTTAATTTGAAGGGGAAATAAAAGGGTAGTGGAGTGAAGGGTACATTACCGGTTTCATTTCTTTAATGGTGGAGGGGAGAGCTACCTTGAAGAAGTGTGAGGATGATGTAGTCATCGTCAATGTACGGCAAATCCTTGATGATGATGAATGAATCACGAATTTGATCAGTAGCGTTGAATGGGACCATAGCCGATGGGGTTGATGAGATTAAAGTGGTTAAATTCGGGAAGAAGATAAGTAACTAGTTATAGAGAGAGAGAGAGAGAACAGCTTTGTCCAGCTACCAACAATATTGTTCTCTGTCTCTGTTACGGGTTTGTTTGAGATCCGTTTATTTTGCTGAAACTGAAAACTTTTTACTGAAAATACAGTAGATAAAGATAAAAGTTAGCTAAAATAATACAGTGGGACCCATAAACAGTACAAAAAAATGCAGTAAAACCCATAAATAACAGCAAGAATAAGCTAAATAGTAAAATAAGTTGAATCTCTACACTACCTGTTAAGTGAAGTAAAAAAGTCTTCGTTGGATTTCAGAAAAAAAAAAAAAAAAAAAAAAAGCCTTCGTTGGTTTAGCCTTTTAGTGCTAGCCTAGACTGACCGGTTTTAAATACCAAATAATAAAATACAATTTCACTTCTCTCACCAAAATATTTAAAGAATATGTTATATGGATTAATAAACTTTGAAATTATGACTTTATATCATAATTATATAAACTAGTTTGCTAACTCATGCGATACACAGAAAGACTATTGAATATATAACATGTACCCTACTATATAATATTATATGATACATGAGGAAGAAATATAGTTTATTGAACAAACATCCAAAAAAAAAAAAATCTATAATCAAATAGACAATCAAATTATTTTAGTAATACAAAACTATTCACTCACTAAAAACCAATTTGAAAACCTTTTTCAAAACCCAAGCCGCCTTCTTTTATTAAGAATTTCAATAACCAACAACCTGACCAATACCACCCTCATTCAAAGAGTTGTTTTTGTCTTAAGTAGCAATCTCATAAATTGGGAGGTATGACTTTGGACAACTTAAGGGGCCGTTTGGTATGAGATTTTGAGTAACAATTTTTAGTTTTTAAACAGCATTACACGTATTTTTACACACTTTTTCACCCACACGTATTTCCAAAAAATACAAAAAAAAATGCAAACAATGTTACCAAATAGGCCCTAAATATCAAGAATCATACAAGAGAGAGTGACATTGTTAGGAATAGAAGCTGCTTATCAACAATGGCTTGAAAGCTAAGAGAGAGAAGAATAGAAGTTGAGTGTTATTTTGTTACGAGAGTTTATTAAAATAAGATAATACAGTATAGTACATTAAAGGCTTCATCATCCTCTGCAATTTAGAACAAGCAAATCATGAGTGGACCTTATTGTGAAGGTCAGCATTAACAACCTAAAAGTATATTAAAAAAAAATTAGACCCTTTGAGTGGTAATTTGAACTCTAGTAGAATAACCTACTAATAATTTAACAACAAGTATACTGGCAGTAGCTCGGGTCATCTCATTATGGATATTCTGCATTTTTGTAGCTCCTTTGAGTCTTGCTCCTTTCAGCACATAAGCCGAGACTTCAATCAAGTGGCTCATGATTTGGCTCATTATGCTCGCAGGACAGGTTCTTCCCAGCTTTGGTTGGGTGTAACCCCGCCTTTCCTTTCATTGTTAATCCATTCGGATGCTTGCTAAGTTGTTTTTTTGTGCTGGTTCTGCTTCTACAGACCTTTGTGTAGTTGTATTTCCTTCTTGGTTTAATGAAAGCTTTGTCCATTTTCAAAAAAAAAAAATAATTTAACAAAATTGATTCCTAGAAGACATCATGGTTTGCTACAAAAGAGACCAAAATATTGATTATAAAGCACTAAAATTTGATCTATGTTTGCCAAGGTCTTAAAGGAGACAAGAAGTTAAAATACTGATCCAGTTTTGGCTGCCATAGTCACTAAAATAAAAAAAGAGAAACATGTGAAAGAGTTGTGATGTTTTCAAAAGATTTTGTCACTCTACTCTTAAAATTTAAATCTTAAGAGCTGAAAAATCATCAAATTATTGTAGGAATAGTACTTGATGAACTTCTGAGTTGCAAACTTGATAGTATTGAAAGTGCTAAGATCATCCCCATCTTTATAGAAGCTCTATGTCAAAAGAATGAAAGAATTACCTTCTCTAAAGGGCATTTTAAGCACTCAAAAGATTCATTATCTTGTGAAAATTCAAAAGACCTTTGAACATTAAATCAGAGCATTTGATGTCCTGTCCTCAACTTCAAAGTTATCAACATAGTAGACACTATTTCCAATACTTGAAAGAAGCAACAAAATTAATATTAATGTCAAACTTTGAGGCATAAATGTGAATAAATTAATAATAACAAAGGAACACATTTGTACATTATACCAATTTCTACAAAAGTATATTAGTCATAGTTTGAAACTTAATTTGGAGTATATTAACCAAAGGATTATAGTGTCTTATGAATAAGGACTATCCTAACCATAAATATATAATCTCATCTAATTGCTTCAAGTCCTCAATAACAAACATACAATTGCAAATAAATGAATTTTTCATAAACATTACAATAATTACAAACAACTTAGAACTACATTGTCCTCTTATTGTTCATCAAGCTTTAACTTTAGCACTCTTATAAGTATAGAGATAATTGAACACTCCCACAAAATAATAACATTAATACAAAAACAAATCATGATTTTTTGTTTTTAAATAAAATTACCTGAAGAGTTTGTGTTCTTCTGAATGAAACAAAATACTTCAATAATCAATCAAGGTCCATAATTCTAAATTCAAAAAAGAAAAAAGTAAATGGTAGTACCTGAGTTGTAAGAAAGGTCTCAACCTTCATCAGCATTTCATTGGGGAGCATTATTTTACTCCTACTAAGACCACCCTCCTTATCTCCCTTACAACTGACAACTCTCCATATATAAGAATTCCAGAATCAAACAAAATATCATTCAGGAATTTTATCAAACAGATTGTGTATATAAAATTATCTTTTAAAGAAGAGTGCATATAAAATTAAGTTGTTCTATTGCCTTCTATTCATGAAAATCATATAACATAATTAGTAAAAAGATGTTAGAAATGAGATAAAGTAAGGATTTTATTTTTATAGTAAAAATAAAGTGACTTTTTAAAGTTTGAAAATGGAAACCGATGGCTATGCCTTTTTCTGCTTTGCATCTACCTCTTTATTTCAACATTGCAAGTGAAGACTATGGATAGTTGGTTCAGTTCCACACTCTATTGTCTTTGCATATTTGTAAATGTAATTTGCAGACATATAAATGTTGAACTTTTAGTATATTTATAAATGTTCTATGTATTAAACTTTCCAAAAAGAACAACAGAATAAAAGTGAGTGATGGTTCAATATTTAATGGTTTGAAAGTATATTTACATTTTTGGTGGGCAACCACTGTCCTTGTGCTCAATTAATTCAACTTCAAATGCCTGACCCTCTGCAAAGTAGAATAGGATCCAGTAGCAAAGCTTCTGTAATGGCACATTGTCCCTATGTAATGGCCCTAATCTTGGCTTTGCATGCTACCCCACCATTCAACTAACCTATAAAAACAACTACAATACAAAACTCACAACCCAAATTCAATACCAAGGCTTAAAAAGATAAAACAATTGTGTTTTTTTTTTTAAGACCCAAATGTAATTCATAGGAATTGACCAAAAAATTTGATTTTTAGGGATCATGAGAAGTGCTTTAGCAGTGTTAGAGACATTTAAATTATAGAAAAGAAAGACAAAAGCAATCAAGTTTACAAATTTGTGGGTGCATATTGCACTCTTAAAATCCAAATTGCATGACTTCAGAAATTAGTATTACTCAAACTAAAAGCCAATTGACAAAAATCATTAAATTAAAACTGAAATAGAAACTAAAACTGAATAAAAGTTAAAACGAAAAAGACATGAACTTGTATAGAAGAGGCAGAAGGTTTGAAAAAAAAAGGTTTGAAAAAAAAAAAAACAGGGGGTTGAGTGGAGACAAAGAAGGCTCGCATTTTAGGTAGCCAAATAATTATTCAACCAAACAGACGAGTAAGCTAAGCTAAATAGGATTGTTGTTAGATTTTGAGGGTTGCAAGGCTCTTCAATACTATCTCCACTATGAAACCCATCTTTATTCACAATATTTTCTTACAAAACCTGTAGAATTTGATTTTCTATTAGTGTTTCCCTGACTTTAACAAAAAAGAATAGAGGAAAAAAGGGTTAGGAATTGAAATATCTAAATTGACAGAAAACCTAATTGAAGACAATAGGAAAAGAGATTAGTCAAAGATTAACTAAGAAATATCCAGAGAGAATTTGAGCTTGGGTCTGCGTTTGAGAGAAGGTAGATAACAAAAATAACTCTTCAGAATGACCCAAGAAAGAAAATTCTTTTATATAGTTAGCCTTCAAAAGCCTTAAACTTAATATCAAGTGGGTCTTTAGAGTGACCCAAGAAAGAAAACTCTTTTATATAGTTAGCCTTTCAGCCTTATGTTTGAGAGAAAGAGGAGAGATATTATGGCAATTTGCACTGAGAAGGCATTGGGACAAAGAGTGGCAGATGGAGATGCAGAGGGCTTTCTTGGGTCTTTGTTGGTTCTTTAGTCTGAAAAAACTATTGAAATAGAAAATAGGTTTGTCTTGTGGCTTGACTATGGCAATACAAAGTCAGTGGCTTTGTTTTAATGGCTGAGGAAACCGATCGATTCCTACTTGGTCTAGAATTCGTCCAAGACAAGTTTACTGTTTCCTACTCAACCTAGGCGACTTAATGTATTATATATATATATATATATATATATATATTAAACTTGTTGCATATCAACTAGAAATCATGAATTCAATTTTTTTTTTTTTTGAAATTGGAACATTCATTTATTTATAACAGAAGAGAATCATGATACAATGCATTCAAAGCTGGTGGGGGTGAATCCTCCATCCAAAACACATCCTCAGAGATATTCCAAGCATGTTGTGCAAGAGCATGGGCTACCCAGTTACCCCCCCTCTCCTAATACAACTGAAATTTACCCAATGCATCCCACAAACTAAGTGGCGCACATCATCCACCACATTACCCAAAAGTGACTGATCAACCGAAGAAGAAGATAAAGCTTTCATTACATTACTATTATCTCCCTCAATCACAAGCTCAGAAAATCCAGCATCAGTGGCGAACTCTACTGCCTTTCTGCATGCTAACAACTCCGCTTTTTCGCTATTACTCACTGGTGGTCCTCTTGCTGACATCGCTGCCATAACCTCACCCTTATCATTCCGTATAATGGCACCAAACCCAGTCCTTCTAGCTTCCACAAACACCGCTGCATCAAAGTTTAACTTGAAGACCGAATTTGGAGGTGGCTTTCACACATCACCAACTGAATACACCACACCATCAACACGCAAATTTCCTTGAGAATTCTGATATTCCTCCAAGTACTCCACAGCTCTCTTGCACAACATGTTGGGATCTTGAATCTTCCCCCCATGCAGCAACCTATTTCATTGGTTCCAAAGTATCCATGCCTGAATTCAAATTAAATTATCATTTGGTTTCTTTTAGAGATATGTGTAATACAATTTTTGTATAATATGCCTTACTATATTAATTATATATATATATATATGACTTCGCCTTTAATTTGTTACATTTGTAGATGGTGTAGATACCTACTTAATTAATACTTGTTTCTATTTCCTATATAGATCCAAGAAAGATTGGCCTTACCTTCGTTCTAATTAAGTATTGAGTAATTCTAGAAAAATAAATTCACAATTTTTACCATATATTGATGTGGTAAGTTGTACTTAGTATTGTTGAGGGTGTTTTTACACTTCTTGTACCTTAGACATGTGTCTTGATGTTGTTACACAATAATTAGTCTAGGCTTTTTCTAAGAAAGAAGTTGGATTTGATGCTCCTGTGTAATGTGCTCCAAGGTCCCATTTTGCCTCTGCCAATTTGTGCATAAACATTGAGTCTAGAGTCCAAGGGACGACGTTGCAAACTGGGCTTATTCTCTGTTTCTACTGTGGAAGGAACATTTCTCCAATTTATGCTCAAAACTGACTTTGCTTAACTTTCTGTTATGCAGTAAAGTTTTGTACACTTTTTCTGCAATGGGATGACTATTCTCCATTTTCTTTTGCAAAAATATTTCCCCACTTTTTACACGTAAGTTCTAAAACCCAAAGAAAATACCTATCAAGCAAATGATAGTTTACATGGGTTAGCGTATTCTCAAATATTTACATACATATATTCGTATATATACTTATACTTATTCACATACAAATATATAAAATATATTTTGCAGAATATGAACTATAATGTGTGTATATATATATATATGCATGGCAGAATTAGTTAAAGCTAAACACACTATTACACGTGCCAACAAAGAATACATGAGGTTTCTGCTAGCATAATCATGAATTAAAACAAAGGTGTTCTCAACAGGATAATGACTAAGAGAGCTCAACTCCAACTCACACAACCTTGTTACCCAATTAGGCTAGAAGGTTGAGTGGTTTAGAATGTGAGTCAGAGTAGTCATCCTTTGGAGATTGCAAAGAGTGTGCTTTGGTATTTTCTGAGGGAGAGAAAGAATTCCTAGTGATGCATGCTAATTTTGCCGTGTATTCTCTACCTTCTTTCTTCTCTCAAGTATCACGTTCTTTCTCCTTTCTCTCTTCTTTCCCTTTTAACTCATTATTTAGATTACATTCATCTGTTTTCCTTAATTTCTATGTTGTTCTTCCTACCATTCTTGTTATCGTTTCAACATTCATGGGTAATGTTCCTTTTATACCCTAGATCAAGCTTAGGTGATTTTCCTTCTTTACCATTATTTTCACCAACCATTTTGTCTATCGTGAGCATTCAGCCAACACCCACAATGTACCATTCTGGCTGTGTGTAGGAGGGTTCAATTCCACTACGTTCTAGCCACTATCAATGGGTTCAATCCCATTACCATGGCTTGGCAACAAACTTCTTTGTCTTTTTGGGTAAAGGCGAACTGGCCACAACGACCTTGCCTCTCTTTCTCTCTCTCTCTCTCTCTCTCTCTCTCTCTCTCTCTCTCTCTCATTAATTCTCTTTGTCTTCATTCTCTAGCATGCATCAGATGGCTCCTACTTACCTTCTTCCCATTTTTGGTAAAGATATTTTCCCTACAAAGTATATTCCCAAAAGTGGTTTTGGCGAGTTACCAAATCTAGGTCTTTTCCCCCCTCCACCAAACCACACCATCTACACCTCATTGGTCATGGGCCTTACTCCTTTGCACGGTTGGGATGTAGAAGGACAAAGCCCAGACCTTACCTTACTCAACTGCCTTGCCACTTTTGTCTTTTCTCTGATTTTGTTTTCTGTCACTTTCATGTGTTTTTTGCCGTTGCTGCTTTTGCTTTATTTCATCATGTCTCTTCCTAGAGGTAAGTTTAGCTTCTCTTCTTCTTTTATAAAGATGTTATGGGCTTTATGGGCTTGCTGCCCTTCATTGGGTCAAAAGGGTCTTGGGCCCAATTTGCTTTAATCTGCCATAGTCATTTTGCAAAAAAATCAGTATTCTATAGAAGATTTTTATTCTACTGCAGATTACTTTCCCTTGCATTTCTTTCTTAGCCCAGGTGTATGTGTAGGCTTTCACTTCTTTTTTGTTTATTTGATCTTCTTGGTGGGTTTTTGGGCCTTGCTTTTTAGTGGGCTTTCCTTCTTATGGGCTTTTGGGTCTGAGTTTTCAAAAATGGGCATCAACATTCAACCATCTAAGCATGTGGGTAGTTTTACAACTCACATGCGAATGCTTATCTTCTTTTCTTCGCGGGGGTTCTTTTTGGGTCTTTACCTTTCTTAGGCAAATCTTTTTCTTTTGTTTGGCAAATTTGAGATCATCTAAGGGTAGCCAAAAAGTTGCTCTTCATGTGGGTGGTGGTTTTGTTGCTACTACCCAAAGCAAGTTTGCTGAAGGCTTTGCCTCCTTTTTTAGCTTGATGGTTTCTGCTAATCATTTGCATGTCATTCTGCAGGAAGCAATTTCAAGATTGCCTACGCTTACTTTAGGAGGAAGATAGTGTCTGCCACTAAATCTATTAGTGTTGATATTGAAAGTTCACAAAAGGAACACTTTCTTTCTACCACGTCTACCCAAAATGACTTTCAAGATGCTTTTCTCATCACTGACTTCATTTGATTTGGGTTGTGTTGCTGAAAGTTGTGTCTAGGCCTTTGCTTATTTCTTCTTTTCTTCTTCTCTTCTCACGTACTCATCTTCTTCTTTATAAGGAAAGCAATTCTTTCATCACTTCTTTTTTGCAGAAATATTGGTTTTCTTTGCTAATTCTTTTTTCATTCAAGAGGTTTGCCACCCAATTCAATGAATATTATGCGGAAGACCACTCTTAGTCTTTTTATATTTCCAACCTTATTCAAAGGGATTATTAGCTCATGAGATCATTCTTGATCTCCTTTATTACTTCCATCCCGTATTCAAAGGGAATATTTGTCCCATTCAAGGGCTTTCTCTACAAAAGACAATTCTCAGTCTTTTTATTTTTATATTTTTTTATTATTTTTTTTCACTTTTACCCTTACTCAAAGGGATTATTGTCCTATTCAAGGGTCATTTTGCAATAGAGCATTCTTAGTTTCTTTTTTCTATTTCCACCCTCATTTAAAGGGATTATTGCCCTATTCAAGGGCTATTTTGTGAAAGACCATTCTTAGCCTATTTTTCTATTTCTTCCCTTATTCAAAGGGATTATCGATGATGATGATGTGTGTATTTTTCTTTTCTTCATTATTCTATGTATTGTTACTTGGTTTTCTTTTTGAAAGTTCCTTCTGATCTTGGACTTCTATAGTGATACTCACTTCTCTACGCTTGTGGCAATTTGTATACTTATTTCTTTACGTTATGGCAGTAGCACGTACTCATTTCTTTACTTTTGTAGCAATATGCATGCCTGTTTCTTTGCACCTCTACTTTCTGTGGTAATACATACTTATTTCTTTGCTTCAGTAGGGATAAATACTCATTTTTCTACTTCTGCAGAATATGCATGCTTGTTTCTCTACCTTCTGCAATGATACAAACACTTTCCTACTACTGGTTTCTCTACTTTTGCTGCAATACATGCATTCATTCCTTTGCGTTTCCAATAATACACCTCTTACTTTGTTTCTATAAGAGTAGCATCTATTCCGCAAGATATGAAGGTTGTAGTAGATTTTGCAGCAGAAGAATTAGGCTTAATTGCTTCAGCTAACTTTCCTTTTTCTTGCACTTTCTTTCTTTCTTTCCATGTGTATATTTCTTAGTACCACATCTCTCTATTTTGCCTCAAGTGGAGCTACTTTTAAGGATGGCCAAGAGACACAAATGTTGTGGAATTCTTCCTTGTTAGGTTCTTCTCTATTTTGCTGTTCTACATTTTCTCATTTTCGTAGAATTTTCAATATTGGCTCTTTGGATTCACCTTACTCTTGTTTCCTTTTCCATTTGCATTGTAGGCCATTTTTTATTTTGCCACAAATTCTGGTTTTGCCAAACAGATTTCAAAATTGATCTTTCTGCAGAGATGACTAAGTCTGCCACTCATTTTAAGGCACCTACAAATGGTGCCACTATAGATGTTTTTCCAAGGGGCAATGAGAATGCTTTCACAAGAAATATTCACTTTCTTTTCATGCTAAACATTTTCTTTGCCATAGCTACTATAGGTTCTTTTACGTTTGCTTTTTCTTCTCACAAGCACTGCTGGTGAGGATATCACTGCTTCTTTGATGAAAGCGTATAGATGTTGTTGCAAACTAAATTTCTCTCAATTTTTTTGTAATCTTCCTAGATGAGTAGGATACACTAATCTCTTAGGAAGATTAAATTTTGCACAAGAAAAACCCCTTGAGATTACTGCAGATCTTATTTCTCCCAATTCTTCTTTCTCATGTTGTTATGCTTGGCCAAGTATTCAATATGATTCCTTTGCTTTTCAATTCTCGTGGGAGGTATTCCGTAATAGAATGTGTTGCTAGAGAAATGTTTGGACTTCATCGTTGATTTCCATCTTTTGTTTCTATAGTAAGTTCCTTCGTTACTCAGCTTTTCTGTGGAGCACTCTTAAAGCCTTAAAGTCTCACAATGAGCATTTACTTTCTACTGTAGTGCTTGTTGGTTCACCTTTACATATGTTTCTACTGGAGTACTTGTAGGCCTTCTATTCTTGCTTCATTTCTTTGCTCCTTTGACATTTGCAGCAACAAGGGTGGTAGAATTTCTTCTCATGAATTCATTGTTACATAGATTGTATGTTGTGTGAGAACTCAATTTCTAGTTGCTAGTTGATGCTTCTGCTGAAGATAGATGATGTTGTTGTTGTACTGCATACTAGAATGTCACTTGACCATGGTAGGTTATGACAAATTGTATGTGTGTTGCATTATGCCATATGTGGGCGCAATGCTTTTTGGTGGGGGAGTACGCCTCAGCCAAGTGGACCGGGGCAGAGAAAAGAAATGGAGTCACCACCTAGTTTTATGGCCTAGGAACCGGGTATATAAAGTCCTTACATGGAAGGACTGATCTTACTACCAGAGTATGGGTTGAGAAGGTGTTAGGCACCTAAGATCGCCCGACCCATGGGTTGGCTTCCACTCATTGTGTCTTATATCTTAATCTAATTAAAGGCATGTTCAACATCGCATTCTAAACTCACACACACACACTAACATACAACATGGCATTAATCATCCCCAAAACCCTAGCATACATCGATCATGGTGACTCACATCAAGCTTAACATGCATCTATCATACATATCATAGTATCTCATCCAAGGCAGCAACAAACAAGGCATACAAGGGCATAAACATAGACATGGTAGCATCAAAGAATTGTAGGAGAGCATCAAGGAATTATAGGAGAGCATTAAGAAATAAGAACACAAACATGTCCATCTAAACTCACATATCACATTCATCAAACCTAAATAAGATCATATTTAATCAAATGCGTGCACATATGAATGCATGCCTTACCTCAGTGCATCCCAGTACCTATGCAACAATTGTTGGACAAGTGAATGCATGTTCATGATATATCAAAAATTAATTGAAAGAAAAACCCTAATCAAACATGTGGAGCATAAGTAAACATAAACAGAGGACAAAGACTCAAAAGCATAAAAAGAGAACAAGACAGAGGCATATATATTATAAATGAAGTAAAGAAACAGCAGCATAAAGATGTAGATTAGGTTTTCTGGGCTTGAGTATGCATACACATACATAGGGCCTACTTACGTGGACCAATTGTATGCATACGCATACTTCGAGTATGTGTATGCATGTAGAATGCATGCGTACATATACACGCCCAAATCCTAACCTAGAAACAAGAAGAACAAAAATAGAGAAGGAAAAAAAACTATTAAATCGAACAACCTAACATGCTTTAAAACAAAAAACAGAGAAAACCTAAACTTAAACAAACATGTTATATCACAAATAAACCCAAAAAAACAAGGAAAAACAAGGATTAAAATAAGAAAAGAAAGGAAAAATACTTAGAACATATAACTCACACACAAAGCTCCTTGGATTGATTTTGATCGTTCCTCTCAGTCAAATCTATTCACAATCAAATACAAAAGTGATTAGTAATTTTAAAACTCGAAGATCAAGGCTAGAAAAAGCCCTAACCAGAAAATATTGACTTGAGGATGTTTTGTGAAAAATCCCTTTTTGATTCACTATTTCTAGTGAATCTTAGGTTTTCCTTTAGGATTTTCTTTGTGTTTTGAAAAGGCACCATGTATGGCTCTTTATATTGAGAAAGTGGAGGTTTAGAAGAGTTCTCAGATGAGGTAGGATTTATTCCAAATCTCAAATTTAATGCAAAAAACTTGTCTTTCATAGTTTCTGGAACCCTAGCATGCATACGCATGCTCGTGTATGTGTATGCATGCATGAAGCTTGCGAACGTAGATCTAGAGCATCTGTACGCATATGCGTGTCTGTGTACGCATGCCCTAGGGTTTCTGTGGCCTTATTTTCTAAAAATAGATTTGTTTAGCTCATAAAAGAGTTATATTTTCCATAAAAGCCTTCCTCAAGTCAATTTAAGTTTGATCTGGCCCTAAACCACCCTTGGGCTTTAGAATTTTACCATAATTAGGGAATGGAGGCCTGAGTCATAATGGGTACAAAATGTGGTGTCTATAGATACCCCTCCTTTGATTCGTGAGCTCTGCTAATAGAATCAAAAGAGTAAGAGACAAAACATTTTGTTTTGACCTATGGCTCAGGCCCAACCTACTCACACGACACGCAACACGTATACATGGGGCAGGTACAACTCTGTAGAGTTATGTGGGATTCATATGTCCGAATTCCCACCTTTGTTGCTTGAAAAACGAGCAACAACAGGTTCACTATCCTAGAACCTGTTTTGCCAATTGCACGTAAAAGGTGAGTGACTCACTATCCTAGAGTCACTAAAAAAGAATAATAAACATGGCCAACGGCCGTAACCATTAACCAAACAAACAAGGTGCTCTTACTAGCTTAAAAGGATACATCTCTATGGTGTCCATCTGGGCTCTTGCCTCAAACTTCTCTAGGTGGTTTGCACCTCTTGTTTTCCATATCTATCTCTACTTGTTCTGGTGAGGCTCTTGCCTCGAGGTGACCTTAGTCTCTATCTCTATCTCTACCTCTTCCATTATGCTTGCATATTCAATTCCCAGAGGATATGTGCACAAGTTCTGTATTCTTTTCTTCTATCTAGTATGAGATCTGTGGTTGCATATTCAATTCTCAAAGGATATGTGCATAAGTTCTGTATTCTTTTTTTTTCTGGCTGGTATGGGATCTGTGCCTTCATATTCAGATCCTAGAGGATATGTGCACAAGTGGCCTTGGTGTTTTGACTTACGAGGAAGTCCTTAGTGAAAGATCCACTGGGGAGAATGACTTGTTAAGGAGTGTATTAGTGACCCATTGAAGAGCCTTCTTGATGGTTGACCTACAAGGAATTCTTTGGTGCGTGACCTACTAGGAAAATAAGTTTGTTGATGAGTGTGTTGGCAACCCATTGAGGAGCCTTCTTAATGGTTTTTGACCTACGAAGAAGTTTTTGATGGTATGTAGTTCATTGGGGATAAGATAACTCGTTGAGGAGTTTGCTGATGCCTTTGACCTACGAGGAAGTCTTTGATGGAGTGTAGTCTGCTAGGGAAAATTTTCTTCTTCTCCTTCACGACTCACTAGGGAACTTGTTTTGATTCCACTTATGAAGGGGTTTTATCAACTCCATGGGGAAATTTTCTACGCAACTCTCAAGTGGGTTACCTTTGTGCCTCGAACCCATTAGGAAGTCCTTCCATGATATTATACTTTACTAGGGATTTGGTTGATGGTCTTAACTCACAGGGAAGTTTCCTTGGTGATCTTTGATCCGTTGAGGGATGTTCTTAATGCTTTCAATCCACTAAGGAATGTTTTGGGAGTCCTTGTGTCTTTTTCCTAACTTAGGGTATTTTTATTATTTTTAGGTGCATTCTTGAATTTTCTTTTGCACTTCCTACCTTCTGAGAACCCACTAGGGATATATATATATATATATATATATATACTAAACTACACGTAGTTTAGTGGGTAGGCCTAAACTACATGTAGTTTTAGCCACCAGATGCATTCCCGCCTCTTCAAATTTTTCCAACGATTACCAACCTTTTTTTTTTTCTTTTTTTCTTATTTCTCTTCATCTTCCTCATCTCTCTACATTCTATTTAACTCTCCAACTTCCATCCCTCTACAAAAACTCTCTGCCTCTCTCTTATTTCCTCATAGTCTAATATGTTCCTCTCAAAATTTCTCACCCCAAACTCTCTTTCTCTTCCAAACTCTTTCTTCTCCATGGCTCCCAAGTCCTAGAAAAGCTATTATGTACTTTCCAGCGATGTGTTCAATCTCACTCGCAAGAATGGGGCTGTAAAGCTGAATGAGGCCCTTTTGTTGACCTACTGGCCATATGATCATCTTTCAAAGAGTGCAAGGACCGGATTGGTAAGTTTTTCAAGTTTTTTTTCATTTTCTCATTTTGCTTTAATCTTCCATTTTAATCTATTTTTGGACATATAAATGCTTGGGTTTTGCTGTGGGATGGGTCTAGATGAAAACCTAACACTTTAGGAGGGGCAGAAGCATGTTTAGGGTAAGTTTTGATCAAAAGGTGGTTGAAAATGTTAAAGAACATCTCTCTATCTATGCTCATGTGTACACGGATATCGGCTTGCTTATACAACTTGTATCCATGTGTACACATACATGACTCACACATACGCATGTTCCTTCATGTGTATGCATCCATGTTTTTCTGTTTACATGAATGCATGATTTAACTTGTGTACGCGTGTGGCATCCCTATGTATGTAGACGCCGGCTTGCGTGCTTACATTGGCATTCAAAAACCCTATTTTGATTGTTTTAACTTATTTTTCACTTATTTTATCATCCAATTGTCATTTTAATGCTCTATTTTCATTCTTTTGCAAGCCTTGCCATGTTGCTTCATGGTACCGGATCATGACTAAGGAGACTAAGGGCTACATACATGCTCCGGGCTTTGAGCCCATCATCCTTTTATTGCCAGAGATCTCCGTCAATGCCATTTTGGTGTAGTGCTTGGTTGAAAGGTGGGTGGACACTAACTACACCTTCCATATTGCTAACCAGAAGATGATGGTGGCTCCCCATGACTTTCACCAGAATACCGGCCTTCGGTGCGATAGGAGGCTCATCAACCTAGGGGTGCATCGAGCATGCAACTGGGCATTGAGTTGCTCGAGAGGAGGTACTTGATGGATACGATCTATTACTACAACATTGAGACAGATTACAAGCCTCTCCTACAGGTGACTCATGATGATTGTGCCCGAATGGCTAAGGACATCTTTCTATATATTCTAGGGGCATACCTCTTTGCCAATGGGGGGAAAATGGTGTCTCTGAGGTGGCTGTCCCTCTTTCAAGATTTCAAGGAGGCTCGAGAGGCCAATTGGGGCCAGACATGTCTAGCTTACCTATACTCATCCCTGGACATGCTTAGTAGAGGGACTTTACGTTAGTTGGTGGGGCCTTGGAAGCTTATTGAAGTTAGTTCTCTCATTCCTTCTAGCATCATACAATGCATGTGTTTCCCATTCTTGTATTTGTGCTTATTTATATGTCATCTAGGCTTAGAGAATCGTGCTTCACACTCTTTCAAATTGTATTTATGTTTGTATCTTGAAAATTGATATCTTGCAAATTGTAACCATTCATCTTGCAAACTGTCATCTTGCAATTTTTCATCTTGCAAACTGTACCCATTCATCTGGTAAGCTGTCATCTTGGCAAGTTGTCATCTTGCAAACTGTGTTTTCTTTTTTCAGCGCTAGGCTGTGAAGTACAGTCTTATTGCTCGTGGAGTAAAGGTGGATCTCAAGAATTTCTCCTTAGTTAGGACTCATTTTGACAGACTTTCTTCTGAGAAGGTAAGTTGAATACTCATTTTCCCCGTTATCTTCTCTTGCATGCTCTTAGGATTCTATTTAACCCTATGTGTTGTCCAGGTCATTTGGAGTCCATAGGCAGGTGCTCCCGTTGTTACGGACCCACACTTGGAGGTTGCTACCATTATCACTTCCGAGATCACCCAGCTTTTTGAGGGTGCTAGTCTGAGAGTTATTTATTTGGCAGAGAGGGTATGATGTCAGTTGGTGTGTGAGGACGTACTGAGGGTCCCTTTGGATCCTCCGTAGTTCATGTTAGCCCTGCTTTCCATGTCGGATGTTAAGTAACATTTGTGGAGAGCTAGCATTCCCTACACCGAGTGTCTCACGTATGACATGGAGTGTGACGATTTAGGGGAGGCTCGCCTCATGCCTGCTCTCATTTAGGAGGTATGTATCTTTTCCTCTCCATTTCCCTTCATTCTTCCTTTTTTCATATTTCTACACATAATGATATCCAAATGTGATGCTTATATTAGGCTAGCCTTGTTGCTAGTGGTCCTGTTGACCCTCCCCATCTACCCTAGTTAGTCTATGCTTGCTGGGAACCTCAAGCTGGAGGTGATCGAGTATTCCAGGTGTATCTATGGTCTTAAATGGTTTTCCTACTTGACTGCTGGTGCCGATGATGATGATGATGATGGTGGTACTGGTGATGATGGCGGTGCCGGTGGCTTTGAGACCACTACTAGCTATCAGTAAAGGAAAAGGCGCCACCAATGATGGTCCTGCAAATAGACAGACACAGACACACAACATATTTCCAGTTTTATTTCTTTTCCTTTTTTATTTAGTATGTATCTATGCCTCTAGATTTTATTTAAGACATTGGATTATATTTTAAGAACACCTTTTACATTTTTGCTTTTATTTAGGGACATGTACTTGATTTACAACTAATGGGGATAAATGTATGCAACTTTATTTTCCTTGGTCCTTGATGCTTCGAAATCTAAGCTTGATTGTGCCTTGAGTAGTCATTTAGGTCGTGTGAATCATGAGAGGAGCCTTGATGGGGGAATCACACTCCAAATAGAAAAAGGAATTCAGCTCTACCTTCCTCCATGCACACATGTACACGGGCCTACGTATGCAGGTGTTAACCATGCGTATGCATGCCGCAGGCCAAAAAACCCTAGCCACCTCTTTTAAGTGTAAAATAGCCGTTGGGGCCTCCAAACCCTTACAAAACATGTTCTAAGCTTAAGAAACACCTCCCAAGGCTTCCCAATGGCAGAATTCACTCCTCTAGCAATTTTAGCATGGATTAAGAAGCTTGGACCTAGCTTCAAGGATGCCCTCATCCCTTTTAGTCTCACTTGCATCTTTCCCTACCATCAAATCAAAATGGATGAACCTCTTCTTCATGCTGCTGCTAAATTTTGGATCCTAACCTAGCATGTTTTCAAATTCATTGGCATGGAGTTATGCCCTACTCTTGATGAATTTGCAATCATGGGTGAAACTAATGTTAACTCCCTTATTCTCCTTACTACTGACAAGGATTTCCCCATCATGGCTCAACAACTCTTATGGATTTCTCTTGCTATGGCTCAAAGGTGGTGTATGCTTAACAAGTTGAACATCCGCGCGGTTTTTACGTACTTTTCTTAGCAGAATGTTCCTTCGGCTGGGGTACAATGCTCCCACTATCTCAATGTCTTCTATCTATGCCTTCTTGTAAGGTATTTCTTAGGGCATAAGACACCTTGTGTGGATTAAAGGATGCTTTCGATGATCATGAATCTAGAGAGGGCAAGTCCCTTGGGCATGATCTTAGATGAAACTCTCAATGGTTTGGATGCTATTCGTAGAGGGGAAGCAACTTTCTTTGCAAGGAGCCTTCTCCTCCTTCAGGTATGATCCCTGACTTTTGCATAGATTCTCAACCTAGCAGGATTCCTATAACTTTTTCATGAGTTGCCTTTCGGTTTTCAACCCATTAAGGCTCTTTATATAGTCTTTGTTCATTACTTTTCTCTCTTTATTTTCTTTCTCCCTTTCCACTCAAAATTCATGCTTTCTTTTTCTTTCCCTCATATATGGCTATATGAGAGGCTTCGACTGCTTCATCCTCTCATTGTTTCTCCCAGTCAAGATTTGCCAAAGCATTATTGTGACCATAAGCTTAAAGACAAGGAGATGGACCCGGCTGAGTTCATTGAGTTCCTGAGGCATCTTTCCCCCTTGGGTGTCCAATGGGTAGTGGAATGGTAGCGCATCACCGGCATGGTCAATCATGTCTTCAAGGAAAATTGTGTTCCTTTGATTGGGCTTTGCTGCTATTCTTACTACTCTCTAGGCTACATTGCAAGGCAATTTGGTGACCGTCAAGAAGTTCCTAATGATGATGGTATCTTTCATATCTCGGTCTTCACTAAGAGGGTCTTGGGTACGATTCATGAGACTTGGTTGAAGAGGATGGTGGCTAAGGACATCTGTTTCCCTCGGTTTCTTCATCCTACCTCGGGTTACAAGGCTTGGTTGATTGCTGACATAAGATCGGTCCATATGGAAAAGAAAGATTATTAGAAGTTTAACAAAAGGAAGAGGATCGATTGACTACCTTGATATGCCCCAAATTTTACTTTTCAGCACTTTATGATTCTCATGTCTTTTCTTTTGAATTTAATAAAAGATTAGAATGTTCAAAATCCCCTATTGAAACAGTTTAATATCTTTTAATTTGAGCAATAAGAGAATCAACCATTTTATTATCTTTGCTTATTGTCTTTATTATTATTTTTTCTTTCCTTTCTTTTTCTTTTCTTTTTTCTGTGCCATGTAACTTTTGCCCATGATGTCCTTGTGGCAATTTTCGCCATGCCCATGGTCTTTTCCCCTATCTTTTGCCTAGATCGCCCTTTCGGGTTTTCAACCTAGCAGGATTTCTTGACTTAAATTTTGCCTAGGCCACCCTTTCAGGTTTTCAACCTATCAGACTTTTTTTTTTCTCCTTTCAAATGTTATACTTCCGGAGCCTATCCATGTTGATTGGCGAAGCATCTCTTCCTTATCCAAATCTGTGATTCTCGTAGCACCTTCTGACATAATCTTCTTGATAATAAAAGGCCCAAAGAGTCTTGGCTTCATCTTTCCTATCGGATCAAAATTCTCATCCCTAAGTACCTTTAGGACTTGGTCTCCTTCCTTAAGGTCCCTAGGCTTCACCTTTTTGTTAAATGCTCTAGCAATCCTCTTTTGATAACCTTGTGTATGGTGTTGTTCTCTAGCTTTTTTCTCATCTACCAAAGCCAACTATTCATATCTTTCTTTCATCCAATCCTTTTATAGGACTTTGGTTTCTACCAACACTTTCAAGGATTGTATCTCCACTTTGATGGGAACCACCACTTCACTCTTATAACCAAAAAGTAAGGGGTTGCCCTAGTCGATGCATGGATAGAGATTCTATAACCCCAAAGGAAAATGGAATTTTCTCGGCCTAATCCTTGTATTTCAGTACCATTTGGGCTAGTATATTCTTGATGTTCTTATTGGCCACTTCTATGGCTCTTAGCTTATGGTCGATAGGGTGAAGACTTGTGATACTCAATTTTGTACAACTCCATGATCCTTTAAACTTCGCTTTCAAAGTGGGAGCCGTTATCTAAGATGATTTCTTGTGGTACTCCAAATTGACAAATGATGTTATTCTCTATGAATCAAGCCACATGCTTGGCTTTCAGCACAGATTAAGAGGCTTCCTCTACATACTTAGTAAAATAGTCAATTGCCACTAGGATGTACTCATGTCCATTTGAAGCCTTATAGGCTATCTTTCCAATCACATCTATGTCCCAGATTGAGAAAGGCCAAGGAGAGGTCATGTTGTATAGCTCACTAGGTGGCACGTGATTCAAGTTTTCATGTGTTTGGCAGTTGTGGAAACTCTTCACAAAATCTACATAGTCGGTTTCCATCGTATTCCAATAGTACCCCATCCTTAGAATCTTCTTTGCTAGCATTCTCCCATTCATGTAAGGAACATAAACTCCTTGATTGACTTCTTCCATAACCGTCTCAGCTTCTTCTTTCTTCAAGCAACGAAGGTGTATACCATCATAGGATATGGTATAGAGCTAATCTCCACATAGGATGTATTGTGTTGTAATCATCCTAATCACACAACATTCTTTCTTATCAGCATCGTTAGGATATGCCCTTAATTCCAAGAATTTCATGATGTCATAATACCAAGGGTCTCCTTCTTCCTCTACAGCCATGACTGAAGATTCCATCTTCCCTTTGTGTACCAACTCATAACTTTGTTCAATCTCTAAAGGTCGTGTCCATACTCCCTTGGGTATTTCAACCATGGAGGCTATGGTAGCCAAGGCATCTACAAACTAGTTCTAAGCTCTAGGGATGATAGTGTATTCAATTTTATCGAAGGTTTGGTTTAAATCCTCCAAATACTGCCAATAAGGTTTCAAGTGCTCTTCCTTCACCTTCCCTAATTTCTGTGCTTAGGCTATGATTAAAGTATATTCGAAGACTTCTGCCTCTCTTACCCTTAACTCTCAAAGACCTTCCATTCTGGCAATACAAGCCTCATATTCTACCATGTTGTTGTTTGCCTCAAAGTTCAACTTGATTGCCAAAGGTACATGAGATCCATTAGGGGTGATCAAAAGTACTCCTATCCCATTCCCATTTGGTTTACGGCTCCATCGAAATACATCTTTCATGCCCCTAGTTCAATACCCAAAATATCCTTATCTAGGAAATCCTCTTTACTATTCTCCCCTTCAATGGGGTTTTTAGCACAAAAATCTAACACGATGCTTCCTTTGATAGTTTTTCTTACGACATACTTTAAATCGAATTCTGCCAATAGACCTTTTCGATGAAGAACTTCCTCCCAAAGGAACCACTCACACTAGACCTTTGCGAATCACCATCTAAAACATGGGTGCCAAGGTTTCAATGGTGCTTATTGATAATGGATCCGCATTAAATGTGTGCCATTTTAGGAAGGTTATGGGAACTTTCAAAATTGTTCTGGATGTAGAGACAATCATCCCCTCTCCTCTGACTGTTAAAGCATATGATAACACTTCAAAGAAGGTTATGGGAACTTTCAAGGCTCTTTGTAAAATTGGTCCATTTGAAACAATTGTGGAATTTCCATGTAATGCACATCACTCCTAACTATAACCTCCTTTTAGGGAGAGCATGGCTTTATCTTGTTAGGGCTATCTTTTCTACTCTACACCAAAAGATAAAGATCGCATGGAAAGGAGGAATTGCTATAGAACTTGGTGATGGTGAGATCCTAAGATCCGTCTGTGGACTCAAAGAGGGAGGAAATGAGCTTCAAATGAGTGGCTTTGAGTTTGTGAACATTGTTGATTATGGAAAGATGAGAAGTATACTACGGATTTACTCCCATATTGAAGTCATTAGGTGATTGCAATGATAAAGAAAATGGGATATATGCCTGGTTTGGGTCTTGGAAAGGAAGGAAGAGGGGTGGCTAAATTCCCTAACTTTAAGACTCAACTAACCAAAGAAGGTTTGGAATTCTTTGAATGCTACGATAGAATAAAAAAGAACACTGGTACCCTGGATTGGAACTTTGTGAAGGAAGAAGGAGAGTTTTCTTTCTGTGGCTTTCCTAAGCTTTGTGTAGATAAGGAAGAAAATTGAATCTCGGTTGAGAGATATTCATTGATGAGAAGCTCACTTTCAAGGAAAAACCTACTATAGTGATCAAGGAAATTCAAGAGGGAGTCAACTGGGTGGACTACATAGATGCTGAAGCAATGGAGGCTATACTGAAAGTGGAAGGGGACATGCTCACCATCACCATTGAGGAGCCAAGTGATCCTTCTACCTTCAGCATGCCTATTGATGGGTAACTTAGCAACTGGATTTGGGTTGAGTTTTCTAAGAACATGGGAAAGAAATTTTTTTAATGCAAGTTCAGATATATTTTTCAACATTTTCAATAAGATGAATTCTGATTTGGCTTATTTTGATGTGTCCCATAATATTGAAATTATGCACTTAAATCATTCTACTGAATTTGAAAATGAAATTAATAAACAATTGGAAAAGAAAATTGAACTTGTCAAACCACCTTTTGAAACTCTTAATTTGGGCAATGATGAGAATCCACGCTTAATTAAAATTGACTCAACCCTAAATAAAAAAGAAAGAACAGATCTCCAAGAACTACTCATAGAATTCTATGAGGTGTTTGCATGGTCTTATGACGATATGCCTGGCATTGATCCTGAGATAGCCTAACACCACATTGATACCCATGCTCACATGGTGCCCATTAATTAGAATTTGAGGCATATGAGAATCGAGTGGCTCATTAAGATCAAGGAAGAGGTAACAAAATAGTTAAAATTAGGGTTCATCAAACCCGTGCACCAAGCTGAGTGGATAGCCAATGTTGTGCCTCTACCCAAAAAGGATGGGAAAGTGAGGATGTGCGTGGATTTTAGAGACCTAAACAAGCCTTGCCCTAAAGATGATTTCCCTTTTCCTTATATAGATGTCTTAGTTGATAATACAGCTAGTAGTTCCTTGATGTCTTTCATGGATGGTTTCTCAGGATATAACTAAATCAAGATGGCTTCTTAGGACATGACCAAGACCACCTTCACTATAGAATAAGGGATTTATTGTTATACGGTAATGCTGCTTATGCTCAAGAATGCAGGTGCAATTTACCAAAGAATGGCTATAACCCTACTACATGACATGATGCACAATGAAGTTGAGGTATATGTTAATGATATTATAGTGAAATCCAAGGATAAAGGGGGGTACTTCACCAGCCTAAGGAAGTTTTTCGAAAGGATCTAGAAGTATTAGACTGACACCTTTGGAGAAACTGTAGGAAAATTTCTAGGATTCTTGGTAAGTGATAGAGGGATAGAGGTTAACCTTTCAAAGATTAAAGTCATCTTGGACATGCCTCCACCCAAGAGTGAGAAAAAGATAAGAGGATTGTTAGGTCGGTTGTAGTGCATTAGTCGATTTATCACCAAGCTTATCTCCACTTGTGAGCCTATCTTCAAGCTTTTAAGGAAGAATGTACCCCATGCATGGAATGACAGGTGTCAAAAAGCCTTCAAGCTTATTAAAGAATATCTTCTCCATCCACCCATCTTGGTAACCTTGAAGCATGGAAAGCCATTACTACTCTATCTCTCGATTATAGAAAATGTGGTTAGGAGTATGCTTGCACAGGAGGATGATGATAAGAATGAGAGAGTTGTGTATTACTTGAGCAAGAGGTTCCATGATTATGAGATTAGATACAGTTCTATAGAAAAGTCATGCTTTGCTCTTCTATGGGTCGTGCAGAAACTGAGACACATCATCCTACCTTTCCAGATATGGATAGTATCCAAAATGGACCCGTTTAAATATTTATTCGAGAAGCCCACCTTAAGTGGAAGGTTATCAAGATGGTTGATCCTATTGTTAGAATTCGATTTGAAGTATGTAGCTAGAAAAACCATCAAAGGAAGCATCATGTCAAACTTTTGTGCTGAGATTCCCATAGAAGGAGAGGATGGTAGAGAAGATTTCCCAAATGAGGATATTTTGGACATCGAACTAGGGGCATGGAGGATGTATTTCGATGGAGCCATGAACCGATATGGAAATGGGATAGGAGTACTTTTGATCACCCCTAATGGATCTCACATACCTTTAGTAGTCAAGTTGAACATCGAGGCAACCACCAACTTCGCAGAATATGAGGCTTGTATTGCTGGAATGGAAGCTCTTAGAGAATTAGGTGTAAAAAAGGCAGAAGTCTTTGGAGGTTCGACCTTGGTCATAGCCCAAGCATAAAAGTGGTTGAAGGTGAAAAAAGAACACATGAAACCTTATCGACAATATTTAAAGGATTTGACCAAAACCTCTAACAAGGTTGAGTATACTGTCATCCCTAGAACTTAGAACCAGTTAGCAAACGCTTCGGCTACTCTAGCCTCAATGGTTGAAATACTTTAGGGAGTATGGACACGACCCTTAAAGATTGAGTAAAGCTACAAGTTGGTACACAAGAAGAAATGAGGACCATCAGTCTTGGCTATAGAAGAGGAAAGAGTCCCTTGGTATTACGACATCATGAAATTCTTGGAATTAGGGATTTATCCTAACGGTGTTGATAAGAGAGAACGTCATTTGGTTAGGATGATGGCAATGCAATACATTCTATGTAGAGGTCAGCTTTATAGGAGATCATATGATGGTATACACCTTCGTTGTCTAAAGAAAGAAAAAGCCGAAAGAGTTATGGAAGAAGTCCATTAAGGGATTTGTGGTCCTCACATGAATAGGAGAATGTTAGCAAAGAGGATACTAAGGATGGGATAATATTGGAACACAATGGAAACTGATTGTCTTGACTTTGTAAAGAGTTGCCACAACTGCCAAACACATGCAAACTTGGACCGTGTACTACCTATTGAGCTGTATAGTATGACCTCTCATTGGCCTTTCTCAATATGGGGCATAGATGTGATTGGAAGAATAGCCCTTAAGGCTTCGAATGGACATGAATACATCCTAGTGGCAACTGATTACTTCACCAAGTGGGTAGAGGCAGCCTCTTACTCTATCCTAAAAGCCAAACATGTGGCCAAATTCATAGAGAATAGCATCATTTGATGGTTTGGCATACCACAAGAAATCGTCTCAAACAATGGTTCCCACTTTGAGGGAGAGGTTCGAAGGATCATAAAGCTGTATACATTGAGCATCAAAAATCTTCACCATACCAACCACAAACTAAAGGAGCCATAGAAGCAACCAACAAGAACGTCAAGAATATCCTAGCCAAGATGGTAGTAACATACAAGGATTGGCTGAAAAACTTCCATTTGCTTTATAGGGTTATAGAACTTCTATTAGTGCATCAACTGGAGCAACCTCTTACTCTTTAGTTTATGGGAGTTAAGTGGTACTTCCCATTGAGGTGGAGATACAATCGTTGAGGGTACTGGTAGAAACCAAAGTTCTAGAAGAAGACTAGATGATAGAAAGATATGAACAATTGGCTTTGATAGATGAGAAGAGAGCTAGAGCATAGTAAAATGCAATAGGTTATCAAAAGACGATCGTTGTGGAGATACAATCGTTGAGGGTACTGGTAGAAACCAAAGTTCTAGAAGAAGACTAGATGATAGAAAGATATGAACAACTGGCTTTGATAGATGAGAAGAGAGCTAGAGCATAGTAAAATGCAATAGGTTATCAAAAGACGATCGCTAGAGAATTTAACAAAAATGTGAAACCAGGAAACCTTAAGGAAAGAGATCTAGTCCTAAAGGTACTTAGAGATGATACTTTTGATCCAACAGGAAAGATGAAACTAAGATGCTCTAGGCCTTTTATTATCAAGAAGATCATGTCAAAAGGTGCTATAAGAATTATAGATTTGGATAGAGAGGACATGCTTCGCCCAATCAACATGGATAGGCTCCAAAAGTATAACATTTAAAAAAAAAAGAGAAAAAGAAAGCTTGCTAGGTTGAAAACTTAGAAGGGAGACCTAGGCAAAAGTTAAGGCAAAATAACCCTACTAGGTTGAAAACTCGAAAGGGTAATCTAGACAAAAGATAGGGGAAAAGACCATGGGCATCGCGAAAATTCCTACAAGGATGTCATGAGCAAAAGTTACATGGCATAGAAAAAAGAAAAAAAAAATAAAGACAATAAGCAAAGATAATAAAATGGTTGATTCTCTTATTGCTCAAATTAAAAGATAACAAATTGTTTCCATAGGGGATTTGGAACATTTCAATCCTTTATTAAACTCAAAAAAAAGACATGAGAATCATAAAGTGCAGAAAAGTAAAATTTGGGCATATCAAGGTTATCGGTTGGTCATCTTTCTTTTGTTGGACTTCTTGTAAGCCTTCTCTTCCTTATGAACCGACCCCATGATAATGGATAACCAATCCTTGTACCCCGCAGTTAGATGGAGGAATTAAGGAAAGCGCGTGTCCCTAGTTATCATCCTCCAAGACCAAGTCTCACAAATTCTGCCCATGATCCTCTTAGTGAATGCGAAGGTATGGAAGGAACCATCGTCACTAGGAGTTCCTAGACAGTCACCAAATTTCCTTGCAATGCGACATGTAGAGTAGTAAGAGCAACGACGAATCCCAACCAAAGGAACACAGTTATCCTTGAAGTCATGGTTAATCATATCCGTGATGCGCCATCATTCTACCACCCATTGGACACCTAAAGGGGAAAGATGCTTCAGGAATTCAGTGAACTCAATAGGTTCCATCTCCTTATTTTAGGCTTACAATCTCAATAATGCTTTGGCTGATATTGACTAAGAGAGATAATGGGAGGATAAAGCAATTGGAGCCTCTCATATAACAATATCTGAAGGAGAGAAAAAAAGGAAAAAGCTTGAGTGTTTAGTGGAAAAAGGAGAGATAGAAAAAAAAAAAAAAAGACAAAGAGAAATAAATATATATGCAATGACGATATAAAGAGCCTCAAAGGGTTGAAAACCGAAAGGCAATCCATGCAAAAATTAGAGGAATCTCGCTAGGTTGGGAACATAGGTAAAAATAGTGATGATACCTAAAAGAGGAAAGGACTCCCCGCAAAGAATGTTGCTTCCCTTGTATGAATGGCATCTAAGCCATTAAGAGTTTCAGCCAATATGATGATAATTGATCTTCCCCTCCTTAGATTATTGACCACCTTAAGATTCTTGGGTCTCATGCACCAAAAAGTATCTCGCAATGATGCAAAGACAAAAAACATTGAGATATTGAGAGCCTTCACCCCAGCCAAAGGGACATCCTGTTGAGAAAAATACTTGAAAACCATGTGAATGTTCAACTTATCAAGCGTGCACCATCTTTTGGCCATAGCTAGAGGAACCGCCAAGAATTGATGAGCTAAGTCAGAGAAATCTTCCTCAAGATTGGGAAGAATAATAGGAATGAGGTCGGGCTTACCCATAATTGCACCAAATTCTTTAAGAGTGGGGCATAATTCCATGCCATTAAATTGGAAGACATGTCAAGTAGGAATCCAAAATTTAGTGGCAGCACAAAGAAAAGGCTTGTTCACTCTAATTTGGTGATATAACGGGACGCAAGAGAGACCAAGAGGAGCGAAAATGTCTTTGAAATTGAAACTAAGTTTCTTAATCCATGCTTAAACCTTTAAAGGAGTGAATTCTGCCATTTGGAGACCTTACGAGGTGTTTCCTGGGCTGGGAGTATATTTTGTGAAGGTTTGGAGGCCTTTTATGACTATTTTATATTAAGGAGAGTCGGCTAGGGTTTCTCTGCCTCACAGCATGCGCGCATGGTTAAAGGTGTGTGTGCACAATCAACACCTGTGTGTGCATGCGCATGCATGCTTATGCAAGTAGGCGTATAGATTTGAATTCCTTTTCCTATTTAGAGTGTGGTTGCTCCACCAAGGCTTCCCTCATGATTCCTACAACCTAAAGGATTACTCTAGACACACTCAAGCTCAAATTTTCAAGCATTAAAGACAAAAAGAAAAGGGAAAAGCAAGACAAAATAAAAAATTCCCATGAGTTGTAAAATAAGTACATATCCTAAATAAAAGCGGAGATGTAAAAGATGTTATTAAAATACAACCCAATGTCTCAAATAAAATCTAAAGTAAAGAGATACATGCAACTAAAAAGAAAAAAGGAAATAAGACAGGAAATATGATGTGTGTCTATGTCTGTGTCTGTCTATCTATCTGTAGGATCATCATCGATAATGCCTCTTCCTCGGCCAATAGCTCAGAGTTTTCCTAAGGTCATCACCATTGTCATCATCATCATCATCCCCTACGTGGGCATACCCTCCTAGACCATAAATCTGCCTAGAATACTTGGTCACCTCTAGCTTGAGGTTCTCAGCAAGCCAAACAAGCTCCTCGTGCTCCTCCATAGTGGGCTAAATTAAAAAAGAATACAATTTTAGAATAAGTTTTGAGAGATGCAAGAAAAGAAAAGGCAAGATAATGATGAAAGAGAGTTCACCACTCATGTTCCCTCTGAAAAGGGATAACCCATGACATTTGAGTTACGTCCCATAAGACGCTCATGAGCAAAGCTATCAGCACCATAAGCATAGACCAACCAAGGTAGATGAGGAGGGTTAACAGATCGCTGGCAGCAAGACCAGCCATAACCTAACATAAGCATCACATTTTAGTATTTTCATGTGCAAAAAATTTCAAGAGAAGAGAAAGGAAAGTGAAAAAGAAAAAATACATACTCTCACAAAGAGGGAAGGCATGAGACAAGTCTCGTTGAACTCGTCACGATCTCGTTGAACTCGTCACAGTCTAGGTGATGCACCAGCCGCTCAACATAGGGAATACCATTCCTCCACAGCTGGTACTCAGCATCAATCATGAAAAACTAGGCAAGCATAAACTATGGAGGATTCATTGGAACACATGATGTATCTACACCCACCAACTGGCAATAGAACCTCTTAGCCAGGTAAAGGACCCTTTGACTAGCACCTTCTAAAGAAGTAATGATATGGTAGCTGCTTCCAAATTAGGGTCAGCCATAGGAGGAACACCCTCCCAAGGTTTCTATACAACCTATGACAAAACATTGGGTTAGAAGGAGGACCCTAGGAAACATGCAAAAGAAAGCAATGAGAGAAAGTAGAATTTCTACTCACTTCTTCAGAAGAAATCTCATTGAAATGAGCCCTAACTAAAGGAAAGCTCTTTAAGTCCACCTCCACTCCACAAGTAATGAGATCGTATTTTAAGGCCTAATGCAAAAGAAAGAAAGAAAGGAAAGCACAGTTTGCAAAATAAACAAGGTACAGTTTGTAAAATGATAGTTTGCAAGATAAAGACATGAACACAGCTTGTAAGAGCATGAGATGTAGTTTTGTAAACCTAGATGAACATAGTTTTCAAAGGTACAAAGTACATGCTTATAAGAAGCAACAAAAGAAAAGAAAGAAAGAACTGACCACAAGGAGCTTCCAAGGCCCCACTAGCTGGCACAGAGTTCTCTAGCTAAGTGTGTCCAGAAATGAGTACAGGTAGGCGAGACAAGCCTAACCCCAGTTAGCCTCCCGAGCTCATCCAAAATCGCAGAAGAGTGCCAACCACATCAAGGACACCGTCTGCTCACCGTTGGCAAAAAGGTATGCCCCTAGAATATACAATAAGAATGCCCTAGCCATCTGGGCACAATCCTCAGGCGTTTCTTGAGGAAGAGGTCTTTAGTCCGTTTCAAGATCAATAGAATGGACTGCCTCTGTCATGTACCTCCATCCCAACAGCTCTATGCTCAACTCAATACCCCATTCACCCTCTAGATTAATGATAGGACCGTCACCTTGAAGGCTGGTCATTCGATGGAAATCATGGGGAGTCACCGTTATCTCTCTCTCAGCAATGTGGAAGTTGTGGGTAGTGTCCCACCACCTCTCAACCAATGTCTACATTACGATGAAACTGGTAGAACTCTTTGGAAATTGGTAAAGGATGGGCTCGAAGCCAACTTCACGCACCGAGGCCTTTGTGTCATCAGCCAAGGCCCCTTACCATGAAGAGATGCGGCTAATATTGCCCCTACCTGGGAGAGGAGGCATGACCTGCAAAAAGAAGAAAGGAGAATATGAGAATTGTAGTTAGATAAAGAATAGGTGAAAAGGAGTCAAAATAATGAAAATTTAGGTTTTTGAGTGCCAGCATGCACACATAGCCCTGCGCATGTAAGCGTATGGTCTTTGCATGTGTACACATGTTGGATCTGATGAACACAAATGCGTACGCATGAATTGAGAATGCACATGCATGAATACAAGCTGTGCACGCATGCCCAACACATGCACACGCATGAACACAAATAGAGAGAGCCTCGTGATATTTCGGCCAACTTTTGATTAGAACTCATCCTAAGCATGTTCCTACCCTTCCTAAGGCATCAGGTTTTCATCTAAACCCATCCCACAAAAAAAACCCAAACATTTACAAGTCTAAAAATGGATTAAAATGAAAGATCAGAGCAAAACTAAAAAATGAGAAAAGTTGGTAAAACTTACCAATCTGGCCCTTACACCCTTTGTGAGGTGATGTTATGGCCTGTATGTCAATGGAGGAAACTTAGTTTGCCTTGTAGCCCCATTCAATGTGTGAGGTTGAAGATGTCACCAGAAATCAAGTAATAGGTTTTCTTGGTTTTAGAATTGAGTGCCATTGGAGAAGGGAGAGAGTTTGGGAGAGAAAGAGGTGATAAGTTTTTAAGAGATGAAGAAATGAGAGAGAGGCAAAGAGTTATGTAGAGAGAAGATGGAAGTTGAAGAGTTAGGGAGAATATGAAGTGTTGAAGAAGATGAAGAAGAGTAAGAAGAAAAAGAAAGGGTTGGTAACCATTGAAGAAAAATGACAAGGCGGGAAGGCAGGAAGTTTAGGCCTCCCACTAAACTACGTGTATTTTAGCAACAAAAAAAAAAAAAAATCAAAATATCCCTAGTGGACTCCTAAAAGGTGGGAAATACAAAGAAAAATTCAAGAATGCATCCAAAAATGTTAGAAATACCCTCAGTTGAGTGAAAGACACAAGGATTCTCAAAGCACCTCTAGCGCTGTGAAAGGATTAAGAACATCTCTTAGTGGATCGGAAATCACTAAGGAAACTCGCTTGTGAGATAAGACCATCGACCAAATCCCCAATAAGTTACACAATATACAATATTTCAATTATCATGGAGGACTCCCCTGTGGGTCTAAGGCACAAGGACAACTCCCTCGAGGGTTGTGAAGAAAATAATTTCCCCAAAGAATTGAGGAAACTCCTTCGTGAGTAGAATCAACATAAGTTCCCCAGTGAGTGATGAAGGAGAAGAAGAAATTTTTCCTTAATGGACTAAACACCATCAGAGACTTCCTTGTAGGTCAAAATTACCAAGAAGGCTCCCTCGTGGGCCACCAATACGCTCCTTAGTGAGTCTTTCTCCTAGGTGGATCATACCCCAAGGACTTCCTCGTAAGTCAGAACTACCAATGCCACTTATGCACATATTCGGTGGGAATTGAATATGCAGGCATAAGCCTTATCCAAGTCAGAAAAAAAGAATATAGAACTTGTGTACATATCCCACAAGAATTGAATATGCAGGTGCAATAGAAGGGATAAAGATAAAGATAGAGACAAAAGTCACCCAGAGACAAGAGCCTCACTGGAATAGAAGAGATAGAGATGGAGACAGAAGACAAGTATTACCTAGACGCACAAGCCACCTAGAGAAGTTTGAGGCAAGAGCCCCAGATGGACATCATAGACATATATCCTTTTAAGCTCGTAAAAGCACCTTTTTTGTTTGGTTGATAGCTGAGGTTGTTAACCATGTTTGTTTTTTTTAGTGACTCTAAGATAGTGAGTCACTCACCTTTTGCTTGCAATTGGCAAAAAGGGTTCTGTAATAGTGAACCTGTCGTTGCTTGTTTCTTGAGTAACAAAGGTGGGACTTCGGACATACGAATCCTACGCAACTCTATGGAGTTGCACCTCGCCTATGTATGCGTGTTGTTTGCCATATGCATAGGTTGGGCTCGAGCCGTATGTCGAAACAAAATGTTTTATCTCTTATTCTTTTGATTCTATTAGTGGAGCTCAAGAATCAAAAGAGGGGCATCTGTAGATATCAAATTTTGTACCCCTTACAACTCGAGTCCCTGTTCCTGATGATGTTAGAATTTTAAATCCCAAGGTTGGTTTCGGCCCCAATTGGATTGAAATTGACTTGAGGAAAGTGTTTTCAGAAAATATAACTCTTTTATGAATCAAATAAGCTATTTTTTTGGAAAAGAAAGGCCATGAAAACCCAAGGACATGTGTATGCATGCACACATATGCGCACGCATGCTTAAGTTCTGTGTGCGCATGCTTCATGCATGCGTACGCATACACGAGCATGCGTGTGCATACACGAGCATGCGTGCGCATGCTAGGGTTCCAAAAACTATGAAAGACAAGTTTTTTGCATTTAAAACTTGGTTTGGAAAGAATCCCACATCGTGTAGGAGCCGTTCCAAGCCCCTGTTTTCTTACTATAGAAAGTCATACATGGTACCTTTTCAAAGCGCACAAAAAATTTGAAGGAAAAGCACAAGATTCACTAGAAATAGTGAATCAAAGAGGGAGTTTTTCACAAAACAGCCTTAAGTTAATATTTTTCCGATTGAGAAATTTTTTGGTCTTGATCTTTGAGTTGCAAGGTTTAACTAACTTATTTTAGTTTGGTTGTGACTAGATTGACTGAAGGGAACGATCAAAATTAAGTGAAGGAGCCTTTGTTTTGGAGGTAAAGGTTCTAGTTCTTCTTGCCACATTTTCTTTGATTAAATCTGTTTTTCTCTTGCTGCTTTTGTTTTATATATGTTTAACATATTTGTTTAGCTTAGGTTTGCTTTGTTTTATTGTTTTAGGCATGCTAGGTTACTAGATTTAGTTTCTATGCTGCTATGATTTTGTTTTTTGGATTAGGGTTTAGGGTTGTATGCGTACGCTTGCTTTTTGCATGCGCACGCATACTCAAAGTATGCGTATGCATACAACTGGACTGCATATGCAGGCCCTATGTATGCACACACATACTCGTGCCTAGAAACCCTAATCTGAACTTTTTGGCTTTCGTTTCTTTGCTTTATTTATTTAATATGTCTCTATTCTACCCTAGTTTTCTATATGTATATGTGTCTGCCTCCGTGTTTTGTTTGTTGTTTGTTCTTTACATGCTAGATTAGGGTTTATCTTCAATCTTGTTGATGTGCCAACATGATTATGCATAGGTGTTGTAGTGTAGTGAGAGGTAAGTCATGCATTTGTTTGGAATATGATTTTGTCTTAGGTTGATGAATATGAATATGCTTGCTTGGATGCCATATTTTTCATGTTTAAAGTGCAATCACATGTTTGTTTGATTCTTCCATGTCTATTTTTCTGCCTTGGATGTAATACAATGCTATATGTGATAGATATATATTAGGGTTTGGGATGAAAATGCCATGTCATTTGCTTAGATGTGTGTTAGTGTGTTTGTGAGTCTAGAATGATGAATGTTGAATGTGCCTTTAATGAGATTAAGACAAAAGAAACAATAAGTGGTAGCTGACCCATGAGTCGAGTGGGGTTGGGTGCCTAACACCTTCCCATCCTCATACCTAAACTCCGGACACTTACTCTAAAAGTAGGTTAGTCCTTCCACGAAGGGCACTATATTTATGGTTCCTAGAACTAATCTAGGTGGCGACTCCAATTTTATCTCTGCCGCGATCCACTAGGCCAAGGTGTAGTCCCCTCATTGTGCCTATTGTAGCTTAAAGGCCTGTCCTAAGTAGTTAGAAACTTAGGTAGCCTTGCCTTTTTGCCAATCTCAGATGGACGCATCGGAGGTTAAGGGAGCCCCATCTAGGGTAAAGTTTGGCCGCCACTCAGAAAGGCCCAGTCGGCTCCTGCAGGCGAATTCTCCAACTGCTACCTCTTTAGAGGTAGGATTAGCAGCAATCTTCTTGGATTGTTGATAAGTGCCTTTACTTTTGCCTGCGGTCTTGGATGGTGAAACTTCATGGATTTCACCCTCCTCAACCTCCTTCTTTTCTCTCTTCCCCTTCTTTCTTATCTTATCCCCACGAACTTTGGGAGAAGAAGGGACAACTTAGGGGGTGGTGTGAGGAATTAGGGGCTTGCTAAGAGCATCTACCCTAGATGGCTTATTTCCCACAGAAGCCTGTAGCATTGCCTTGAGTTCAAGGGGTTTATTCTTTTTATCACCATCCCTTTAGGAACGTCGGGAATCTCCTACAAAGCACTAATAACTATAGCAGGGGACCCTCTTCTTGAAAGCTAGAGTTGCACATGATAGCAAAATCCGGTCTAGTAAAAATGCTAAAATCCCATGTGAAATCCTCGGAAACGGTCCTCTCGAATGCACTTTCCTCCTCAGTCTCAGACTGATTTTGCTCCTCCTCGTCCAATGTTTGATTTTGTTCCTCCTCTCCCTCGGCATGGATGGAGTCAACGAGTTGGTGAGCGCAAGGCTCAACTTGAAGGGTGCTAGATGGAGGAGGAGTGATGAAGCCCTTGACTAGAACATCAATCAGTGCAAGTCCGGGATAACTGGCCTTGATACTGTGGTTCGAAGCTTGGAAGCGGGTAGAGATGGGCGTGAATTCAAGGATCACGTGAGCCACCCGAAGCCGACCGTCTGAATGAATGAAGATTTTCAACTGAAGTATTCTAGCCACTAAACACACCATCAATTTTCATCCAAAAGAGAATAGCAGGGACTAAATTGACATCGTACTGAAAGGTTAGGGAACAAATTGACATAATTGAAAGGTTAGAGATTACATTGAAATATAGTGTATAGGATAAGGACCAAAAACGTAATTTACCCTAAAAGGTTTTAATGCCCAAATCTTCAAAAGTGTTACCGTTTTTGAATTTGGGGATTTTTTCCATGGAGACACACCATGAATCAAGCCAACTAGTTACATAAGTCTAGCTATTTATTTATTTATTTATTATGAACGTAAAAACCAAGCCAACTATAGACTTGAATATTTGGGTTTGATTAGGTTTCTGTATGGAAAATTTAATTTTTATCAAGTCGAGTTGCAAGTGGCTACGAACCAAACCTGACCCAACCCAATCTTAGTACTAAATATAATCAAGAAAAAGTTTAGGGAAAAAACTTTTGTACCGCAACTTTTGTAGTACAAAACTACAAAGCACTTCAATTTTTGTAGTACAAAACTACAAATAGTGAATTTTTGTAAAAGTAATTGTTTATCATTTATACAACCACCTAATCTTTTTTTTTTAGAGGGATTTAATCTATAGTGTCCGCTCTTGATAATAATCATTTATTATTAGACCAAGACACCAATTGGTTTTTTGGTATAGGTGAGAATTAGACTCCAAATCTCTTATTCAATCAACAAATATTTTATCAGTTGAGCTAACTGAAACCTATATCAATCACCTAATGAAATTATAGCAAATAATGTGGTTTAGAAGAACCAAAAAACCAAACTACCTTTTACATTTCGGACATCCTTTATTTAATAAGTTGCAAAATCGCAGTAAAGTTCAATATTAATTAGAAATAGAACTAGTCAAATAATCTCGCAGGAGATATAATATGAATGTGTACTAAATGTACTACACTAATAGTACTGCTAATCGTACATTAAAAAAAATAGTACCGCTAATCTGATTGTTAAAAAAAAAAAAAAATTAGTACTACTAATCTTTATGTATGCTCAAGGGAAAGGCATGTCCTGTATAAAACATATATTGCTATACAAATCTCATGTGCAGCTTCTTTAAAACACACGACTCTCAATTCTTCATTTTATCACATTATCAATCAGAGAGCGCGCGCTTTCTAATTAAGTTCCTCAGTCTCCGTTTCTCTTCACATCTGGACTCTAGCTTAATTTTCTCTATATCTCCTCAATCCATGCCACATTTATTTAATTGCTTCTCAAGGTAACGCTACCCATTGTGTATTCCATCTCATCTTTGTGTGTTTCTTCCATACATCAAATTAATCGCACTTTTGTTATATTTGCTTTGATACTTGTCGTTTTTTTTTTTTTTTTTCTACTTTTCCCTTCAATTTTATAAACTACTCTTCAAGTTTCCTTTCTCTCTCCCCCCCCCCCCCCCCCCCCCACAAAAAAAAAAAGGAAAAACTATTCTTCAAGTTAGGGAGGCACGCAGTTCTTATTTCCTCTATAATTTGGACATGCCTAATTAAACTCGATGACATTATCATCTTTTGTTGTCATACAACGACATGCTTAAGATTGAATTCCACTCAAATGGTAAGGAAGATGAGTTTAAGGTAAAGGTTTAAAGAAAATGACTTCCTTCTTTTTGTGTACTCTATAGACTCATAGTGAATGTGAAAGGATAGAACACCATTTTTCGTGCCTTCTAAAAGTATTTAAGAATTTTTTGACTCAATGAACCTGCAATAGATAAAATATAAATATATATTCCCCTTATTCGGGTAAGCTGTGTTTGTAATATGGGAATGGGAGGATAATAGAAAAATCAACATACCTTTAAATGTTTCTTTTTATAGATCAAATTAACAGAATCGCTTCTATTATATACGCTTGAACATTGCTTTGTATTTTTTATTTTTATTTTTTTCCCTTTACTTTTCCCAACATTCAGCTATATATTCCTAGTTATTATGTAGCATGTGCAAGAGCTTGTACAATTCCTATCTACTAGTCTTTGTTTCATGATACAAGGGGTTCGTGATCAAATTCCTCTTATACGTGTAATAATAAAATGAAATGGGATATACTAAAAACAAGCATAGCTCAAAATTCAACATTCAAAGAAAAATTGCATGTTAAATGCTAACCTTATGATTCCTTTAGCTCATTATTATATTTGGAAGAGTAGTAATAAATAAGCAAGTTGAATGGACAAACATAGACGGTGATGTTGATTCTTGATCCCCAAGATAAGCTTCTTGTGACTCCGATTACTTGTCAACCTTTGCAAGTTCATATTTCTTGATTGCAAAAAGTAAGCTTGATTAGAGATCGGGGTGGATAGGCTTTTTTCTATATTGGATTGCTTCATTGACCGAACTAATTTGAATTTTCTCTCCAATGAAATTCTTAGTTAGTACTTGGGATTGAATGGTAATGTCCACCTTCCTGTTTTCGATGGAGAGATCGTGCCAATTAGTCAAGAAAAATATGAATAAAAAATTCATAAAATCAATTTAGATTAAAAATAAAAACCGACTTTTTTGGCATTGGAAAGTTAGGTGAAAGTTCCTCTGATCTAACTAATAGTCATAATTAAGGGGGAGCAAGATTGCAGTTCTAGCGGGCCGGATAACCCCAAAAAGAAAATGTCAAACTAACAACGTGGCCAGCATGCTTATCAAAAAACAACTTGCCCATTCACATGGTTTTCCATCTAATTAAGGAAGTAAATTTACCTTACCGGAACAGGGTTCAGCATATATATATATATATATATATTCAAAATTATTCTTTTGTTCCATTTGAATCCTCCTTTATTTTATTTTTTTAGTGAACCTTGAATCCCATTATTTGGCCTTGGGTTTATTACACATAAGGAGGTCATCTACTTCTTCAGTAGTGCATTTGCATAGGAGGATTTGGGCATGTGAATTTCGATTTGACTCATTTGAGTTAATAAAATACCTTATTTAGATAGTTTAAAAAGATCTTGAATTTGGATTTGACAAAGTCCTTGAATTTAAAATAATTTCTAAAATCAATGGATTGGAAATCAACTCATTTTAAATTTATTGATTTAAAATCCGAATCCAAATTTAAGTTTCTAAATGTAAACTTAAACTTGTAGAAACTTGATACTGGAGGAATTTGATAATAGGTTTCAGTATTATGTGGGGAAAAAAAAGTTCAGTTTCCAATCAACCTATAGGAAACTTTTGGTCTTATGCATTTCATTTAATTCACTCTTTTTTTTTTTTTTTTTAATATATGCTGGGCACGTAATTATTGATACCTAAATCAGGGACTTTTATCAAAATGTTATTCCACCTTTAGGCTGCAAGTGGATTATTCTCATCGAATATACTGTTATGTTATTTAAGTAATAAAAAACCAATAATAGCAATCCCCCTTACATGAAGATACGAAAGATCCGAGGTCTAGCAAATAAGTTAGTAGTCAAAATGTTATCTTTCATAAAGCAATTAAATATTTATTTTGGCAATTAAAAAACTTATCCAAGGCTACTAACCAAGCTATTGGATTTGGTAGAACAAACTACTTCATTGAAATAATCACACAGAAGATTCTAGTTCCGAGAAACTCTAGCTGAATCTCCATCTCCATTTCCTCGGACTTTCGTAATTGAATGTTTTACAAAGAACCTTTTGCTCATCTTGAGCCAATATTAGACGCGTGCATAAGTTATGGTCATGGTCAATGAGAGTAACCAAATTAAATTCATCTTCATTCTTTTTCAAGTTTATTACCCTAGTTTGCAACCTTGCGTGCTTGGACATCTAAAAGTATTATTAGTACTAAATATGCAACTATGGAAAAATATATTCCTCATTGGAAATTCCACAATTAATTTCACGTGGTGGTGATTATTGATTTCGTCAATATAGAATAGAATAAGTAACAAGTTGACAACAACGTGGATGAACATTAAGAAAAGTCCTACATAGTTTCTATTATAAAACCAAGACTCCTAAACACCTTTACACCAAAACCACCCAATGGCTTCTCTCTCTCAACCACCCCTCACCAAGACCACTGGCATTCCTCCCCATTCCTCTCTCAGTCCATTCTTTCCCAGAAAAACCAATGTTTCAAAAGTTGGAAAGCAAAACCATCACCTTAAGCTTGTTCCTAGAGTGGCATGCCAAGCCACAAAGGGTGACCAAAACTCCAAAGATGGACAAACTCCTGTAGGGAAATTTGAGAGGAGAGATGTACTCATTGGTCTAGGAGGCCTGTATGGAGCTGCCAGTCTTTACAATGACCCTTTTGCCTTGGCGGCTCCAGTGACCGCCCCTGACCTAACAAAATGTGGCAAGGCTGAGTTGCCTGCAGGAGCAAAACCAACCAATTGTTGTCCACCTCCATCCACAAATATATTAGACTTTAAGCTACCTGCCCAAAACTCTCCCTTGCGTGTTAGACCTGCAGCTCATTTGGCTGACAAAGAATACATAGCCAAATATTCTAAAGCCATTGAGCTCATGAAAGCCCTGCCAGCCGATGACCCACGTAGTTTCACACAACAAGCTAATGTTCACTGTGCCTATTGTGATGGGGCACACCACCAAGTCGGTTTCCCAAACCTTGAACTCCAAGTACACAATTCATGGCTCTTCTTTCCCTTCCATCGTTACTACTTGTACTTCTACGAAAAAATCTTGGGAAAATTAATTGGTGATCCCACCTTTGCGTTGCCATTCTGGAACTGGGATTCCCCTCCTGGAATGCAGTTGCCATCCATATTTGCTGACCCCAAATCACCACTCTATGATAGTCTACGCAATGCTAATCATCAGCCACCGACCCTACTCGACCTTGATTACAATGGTACCGACGTGTCAACCACGAATCAAGACCAACTCTCTAGTAACCTCAACATCATGTATCGTCAAATGGTATCCAATGGCAAGAACGCTAAGCTATTCTTTGGTAGTGCTTATCGTGCTGGGGATGAGGCTGATCCAGGTGCTGGCGCAATTGAGAACATTCCTCATGGCCCTATACACATTTGGTGCGGTGACACAAGCCAGCCTAATTTGGAAGACATGGGCAACTTCTACTCTGCCGCTAGAGATCCAATCTTTTTCGCTCATCACTCCAATGTTGATCGAATGTGGGCTATATGGAAAACATTAGGAGGGAAACGAACAGATTACACGGACTCAGATTGGTTAAACGCTGAGTTTTTGTTCTATGATGAAAATGCACAGCCAGTTCGTGTTAAGGTTAAGGATTGCCTCGAGACTACTAACCTGGGATATGTTTATCAAGATGTGGATATTCCATGGCTACAATCTAAGCCAACCCCACGTAAATCAAAGCTCAAGAAAGTAGCTAAGTTCTTTCATCTAGGACATAAGGATGTAGCACTTGCTGCTGAAATATCGGCAATTAAGTTTCCAATTGTTTTGGACTCGGTGATAAGTACAGTGGTGCCTAGACCCAAGAAATCGAGGAGTAAAAAACAAAAGGAAGATGAGGAGGAAGTGTTGGTGATTGAAGGGATTGAGTTTGATAGAGATGTGGCTGTGAAGTTTGATGTTTATATCAATGATGAGGACGACTCGCTTAGTGGACCAGACAAGACCGAGTTTGCAGGTAGCTTTGTGAACGTGCCTCATAAACACAAGCATAGGAAGAAGATGAACACTTGCTTGACACTAGGGATCACTGACTTGTTGGAGGACTTGGAAGCTGAAGATGATGATACTGTGATTGTGACCTTGGTGCCAAGGTATGGGAAAGGGCTTGCCACCATCGGTGGAATCAAGATTGATCATCTTTCTTGAGCTTGAAATTTGAACAATAATTGTTGTGTTCTTTCTTTTGCCACTGGCCTTTTTGGTGAATAAACATCAATTTTCAATAAGCAAAAGAGAATTACGAGTATAACAAACAAATCCAAAACTCCATAAAAGCCATTCATTTGCCATTGTCCTGGCATAACGATCTTCTCTACTTTTTCTTTTTTAATTCTTTCCCATTTGATATGGAGTAATTGGGATTTTTTTTTTTTTTAGTATTAATTTTATTTTTGTCCTTACTATATTGTGCTTTCTTTAATTTGTTAGTAAGTGATTCTTGATCAGATGTATAAAATACACAAGGTGTCACGCATGAGGTGGCACGTTTGAAGCGCACTCATCTAGTAGTTTTTTTTTTTTTTGAAATTCATCTAGTAGTTTATTCATCTAATATATTAATGGATAGTTAATTAGATATTCCATATTCACTTTTAATCTTGTAGGCACAAAATGTCGATACGTCATTGGTAAATGGTCAGTCAATATGGGCTATAATCTTAAATTTCAAAATGTGTGTCACTGTATGTCTAGAAATTTTCGCAACTTTAGAATTTCGTCCCAGCTTTTTAGGACTAAACCTGTAAATGGACCACTGAGAGCTTTCTGGGGAGGCTGCGTAAAAATTGAATTTTTGAAGCAGTTTCCTATTTTCTTCTAGTTCATTTTCTGACCTATAATAAGTATTGGTTTATTTTTTGAGAAGTGCTATTTAATCAACATTCTTACAACATTTTCACAAATAAAATTTAAATGATAAATTATTATTGGTTTAATATGAATCTAACACTGAAATTATTGTTTTGCTTATTAGTAACAACTAGTAACCAACTCGCGATCTAAGATTTGTTGTAAAAATGTTATGGATATAAGAGCATTCACATTAACCTCACTAATTTAACATTTCAGCAAAACTTTGTATAAACTCAACAAAAACATGTGTGCATCAATCTCACTAAGTTAACAAAAAAATTTAATGATGCATATTGTCCTTGTTGTAGTGAGGCACTAAGCATCGCTACATTAAAAAAGAATATTTTTTATTCAATTTTAGACTTTCTTTCTTCTTGTCTCTCTCTTCTCCCCTCATCTCTCTCTACCTCTCTTCTCTCTCTTAGTCCAACTGCCACTCTTCTCTCTCTTCTCTCTCGTTGTCTTCAGCTATCTCTCCCCTCCTCTCTCTTCACCAAGGAGTTTTCAGTGGATGAGGCATTGGTCTGGTGATAGTGCAGTGGTGTTTTCTTGTGGGCGTGGCGGTAGATCGATGGTGGTGTAATATGGTCTAGTGGAGGAGTGATTTGCTATGTCTCTCTTCTCCTCTCTTTTCATCAAATCTAGTATTTTTGGTGTTTTTGCTGGTGGTGCGGTGGTGAGATTTGGTAGTTCTAGTGGTGTTATGGAGGTGATCTAGTGGTTCTAGTGGCGGTTAGATTTGGTTTCTTGTTGTTGTTGTAGATTGATTTTAGTGGTTTTATGATTTATATTCTTTGTGAAAGTTGAGTGGATTTTGGCATTCGCTAGTTATCAGTGAGCAAGCCCTACTGGGTTATGGTTGTGCTCGGTGGTTGTAGAATTTAGGATTAAAAATGTGAATGGAAAGAAATAATATTTAATTCCTATATTGATAAAGTATTGAGGCTAATGTATGTGTATGAAAAAAAATAGATAGCTAACATTTAATATTTATTTCTTTAACATTTCTCTTATTTTTTGGTTAAGCTTGTAATTTGCCGTTACCTTATCATAAAATCAAAGGGAATATATTTTTGGTTAGTTTATGTGAAAATAGGCAATAGTTTTGCATTAAGAAAGGAAATTAATTATAAAAAAAAAATCTAGGCCTCCTTAGGGATGGCTATTTTGCCCTACCCTACCCCCGCGCCACCCTTTGTAGATTTTCCTCGCCTTGCATGATGATGGGGTAAGGATAGGGCAAGATTTTTTACCTTACACTGTGGAGTGGAGTGGGCATGAGTTTAGGCATTTTTTACTTGCCCCGTTTTATTAGTGTTAAAGACTTAATTTGTATTACTAAGTGTGGATGATTTTTTTCCCCTACCTCGGGGGGTTGTTGCACATTGGGCCTTTGGCGATGTGACTCTTGAGTGATTGTGTTTCTAGGGTGGGGTGTGTGTGAGAGTCCCTTTTTCTTATTTCTATTTTAGAAGTTGCCACCAACCATTGGTATTTTATTAGGTGAGATTGGTCACCTAGATGTCTAATTTATTTTAAGTTACCTAATTAACTAAACCAAAATTTAAAGGTTCATTAGTTAAGGTATACCAAAAGTATTTGAACAAAAGATCTTGGACTCAGAAATTTGGTTACGTGTAAGGTGTTAGGCATCCCACAACGCTTATTCGAAAATAGTACCTCATTTTAATTTATTCCAAACGTTAACTTTTTATGAAGAAATGAAATACTTAACATTTTGATTTTTTTTAGAAAATTTTTTTTTAGACCAATATACATATATACACATGTGAGTACATATCTACATATAGCTAGTGTATATTACACCAGCCAAGGCATATAAGAGTGCTAACGTGGCTGAATTCAGACCCTACACGTGGGCCAGCTGTGAGGAAAGGAAGGGAAGCGTTAGCTAAAGTAGAGAATCTTTATCTCATGCCAATGGTGTGACCACTTTGGGGAGAAGTGAGATTTACACTTAACATGGACACCTAGCACTTGCACCAAAAGGAGATAGCAACCCCCTATGGTCAGATGCTACAGAACACCCCTTATTGGCTAATTTTGTGCTAGACCATGTTGAGGACACGTGTATCACTCTTGGCTTCCTTGATGTCCTTTTCCTTGTATATGGCTTGCTCACCATGTAGTAGCAAAGACACCCTCCAATCTACTACCTTGACATTGGCGTGTTTTGTCTCTTCTCTAGCCATGGTATAGTACGATAGCTATATTAGGGTTTGTAATGAGGGAATAAAGGTTTGACACCTGTGTTAATATACCTCACAACATCCCTCATACTATAAGTGGAACATGTTACGGAACAATTAGGTCGAAGACCCAGAGAAACAATGAAAAAGAGAAGAAAGTTTGGGTAGGAAAGTAAGGTAGAGAAAAAGGCTTTCTTTGAGAAGAACATCACCACTATACAAAGACATTGATTTTCACATAATAGAGAGCTCTAAAAAGTGAGGGACATTCTTCCCTTGCTCACCCGTTGTCAATGCCTCGCGACTACTCGACCACCCATAGCGGCGACACTCATGTGCTTTACATGTGTATAGAGGTGTGTCATACATCGGGAGTGTGACTGAAAGGTGAGTCAATTTTATGGAAATTACCAAGGGTAAATGAAGTCGCCACCAATCATTGGGTTTTTTCTAAGGTATGATTGGTCACCTAACTCTCTTTGATTTTATTACCAATCCTAGGTTAAGAAAAAAGGTTATTTTTCCTAATGATGTGGATGGGCAAAAAAATCTTGATTCTTGAGTTCGAAAGTCTGGTTACGTGTGGGAAAGGTGTTAGGCACCCCACAACGCTTGTCCGTAGACAGTCCTTTGTTTTGGTAAAATCATAATTTTTAGACATTGGCAGTTGAAAACAAGTAATTGGCATTAGCTTTCGGGGCTTTAAATGTGCTGGGCTTTGAGGTTTGGTTTTGAAATGGGTGTGGTCTTGATCAATGCTTTCCAAGTGTGTTTTAAAGTTATTGCTAGATTTCCACAGCGAAAATCTAGTAGCATTTCGCCTTATTTTCGTGGTGGAAATCCGGCAGCGCTTCACCTCAAATGCATCATAGCACGCCAAACATTATTCTCACCAAGCTTTCAATGTAAGAATATGGCAATGGGGATGCCCATTTTCATGGCAAAAATCCAGTAGAGTTTCATGTTTGGTGCGCTATGTCACACCAGCAGGATTTCGCACCTGTGTATACGGCGTGTATTGACATGCTCACACCGTGATGAGCCGGCCCTCCAAAGTGTTAAAATATGTTGATACGTATCACATACATGGGGAAACCAATGTCACTTGGTGACATGGATCAAGACAATCACACCGGGATGATTGTGCACACAATATAGCACGAATATGCACCTACGACAATTGTTTTGAGCACATACCCATACTACAAGGTCAAGAGCTCTCATGACTAGAGATGGTCGCTCATGTAGCTACGAGACTACTAGCTCATTTCTGGGTTTATCCGCCATCAATAAACTCCATAACATGTCCTTAAAGGAATTACAATGTCTAGTCTCAACCGGGAAAACTGTTTTAGAGCACAGCCACAACTCATGGGCTCTCGGGCATGTCCAAAATAGGTGCCCCGTAGTTTCCTCTTCTTGATTACATCCCCCACACCTACTTTCCTGCAAGAATTTCCTACGCATTAGGCTACTCTTTGTTGGCAGAATGTCACGGCATGCCCTCCAAGCGAAATGTATGATTTTGTGGGGGACAGAGAGCTTCCAAAGATGCTTCCAAAAATGCCTATTTAGGCTATCATCCGAACACATACCAATGTTGATAGGTCTGTATAATTGAAGGGCACCATAGTAAGCACTTCAAACACTAAACACCCCATTTGAGTTGAGAGCCCAAATCTGTATGTCAGAAGGAAACCAAGAGCTGAAAGGGATACTTTTAATTACCTCAGCTTCATGGGGCAAAAATAAAGCATCAAGAACTTTATTCTTCCATGTGGCCTCCTCCTTGTTGATCAATTCACAAACCCGTGTATCTGCATGCAAGAACAGCCTAGGAAAGGAAACTTGAAATGTGGTAGGTGTTGACAACCATTTATCACCCCAAACATTAACTTGCACCCCATTCCCGATTCTCCATCTCATACCAAACCTCACCAAGTTCTGAGCAGCTAGTATACTCCTCCATGTGAATGAAAGGTTGTTTACCATAGATGCATTGATGAAATCACATTTGGGAAAATACTTTGCCTTTAGAACACGATACACCAGAGAGTCATGCTTCATTTGGAGCCTCCAACCCTATTCAGCAAGAAGAGCCAAATTGAATTGTTTTAATTGCTTAAACCAATGCCCCTTTTCTTCTTTGATTTGACATAATTTATCCCAGCTCAAGCATGCCATCTTCTTCTCATTTCGCTTTTGACCCCACTAGAAATTCCTAATCATTGTTGTAAGTTCATCACACAATGAATCAGGAATTTTGAAATAGCTCATGGTATATGTGGGGATAGCTTTCGCCACTGCCTTGATCAAAACTTCCTTGCCAGCTTTGGAAAGCATTTTCTCCTTCCAATCTACCAACTTCTTACCCAATTTTTCTTTTATTTCATTGAAAGTATTGCACTTACACCTCCCAACCAAAGAAGGTAAACCCAAATACTTTTCATGTTGTTTGATCACTTGAGCTCCAAACCTATTTTTTATCTCCTCCTTAATGTTACCAAGAGTATTGCTGCTAAAAAATAGGGAAGTTTTTGCCCGATTCAACTATTGCCCGGAAGCTTTTTCATATACATTTAAAATCCTTTGTAAAGAAGTACACTCCTTAATGGATGCTTTGTAGAAAAGTAGACTATCATCCACAAAGAAGAGATAAGATAGTTTAGGTCCACCATGACATACCTCAATACCTCCCATGTAACCATTGGCCATTGCAGATTTTATCAAGGTAGAGAGACCTTCAGCACATTAAAAGAAATAAATATGGTGATAAAGGGTCCCCTTGACGGAGCCCTCTATTTGGTACTATGTGACCCCTCAGCGTTCCATTAATTCTGACGTAATAAGTGACTGAAGTAGCACACTTCATTAAGAGCTCCCTCCATTTAGCTGCAAAGCCCAGCTCAATCATGCCATCTTCTTCTCATTTCGCTTTTGTCCCCACTAGAAATTCCTAATCATTGTTGTAAGTTCATCACACAATGAATCAGGAATTTTGAAGTAGCTCATGGTATATGTGGGGATAGCTTACGCCACTGCCTTGATCAGAACTTCCTTGCCAGCTTTGGAAAGCATTTTCTCCTTCCAACCTACCAACTTCTTACCCAATTTTTCTTTTATTTCATTGAAAGTATTGCGCTTACACCTCCCAACCAAAGAAGGTAATCCCAAATACTTTTCATGTTGTTTGATCACTTGAGCTCCAAACCTATTTTTTATCTCCTCCTTAATGTCACCAGGAGTATTGCTACTAAAAAATAGGGAAGTTTTTGCCCGATTCAACTATTGCCCGAAAGCTTTTTCATATACATTTAAAATCCTTTGTAAAGCAGGACACTCCTTAATGGATGCTTTGTAGAAAATTAGACTATCATCCGCAAAGAAGAGATAAGATAGTTTAGGTCCACCATGACATACCTCAATACCTCCCATGTAACCACTGGCAATTGCAAATTTTATCAAGGTAAAGAGACCTTCAGCACATAAAAGAAATAAATATGGTGATAAAGGGTCCCCAGACAGAGCCCTTTATTTGGTACTATGTGACCCCTCAGCGTTCCATTAATTCTGACGTAATAAGTGACTGAAGTAGCACACTTCATTAAGAGCTCCCTCCATTTAGCTGCAAAGCCCAGTTTGTCCATTATTTTCTCCAAGCAAACCCACTCCACTCTGTCATAAGCCTTGCTCATATCAAATTTCAGTGCCATTTCCCTTGTTCTTCCCACTTTCTTTTGGCTGATGTGATACGTTGTTTCAAAGGCAACAAGGATATTATTCGTGATGAGCCTTCCATGCATAAAGGCACTTTGGGTATCACTAATAATAGATGGTAAGATCTTCTTCAACCTGTTAGCAATACTTTTTGATGCAATTTTATACACCACCTTACATAAGTTAATAGGACTATATAATCAGTAATTCTCTTAGGCTCTTTACACTTTGGAACAAGCACAATATGGGTATCATGAAAGTTTGGAGGGGAAATACCTGCATTAAGGAAGTCAAGGACAATCTTTATCACCACATCTCCTATAGTGGGCCAGAAATGTTGAAAAAATAAAGGCGGCATCACATCTAAGCCTGGCACTTTAAGTGGATACATTTGCTTCAAGGCCTGTCTTGCTTCATTGGCTATAAACTCCTATGTCAAAACATGGTTCATGGCTGGAGTAACTCTTGGTTGAACTGCATGGATGAGCTCATCAAAGTCTAAAGGGTTGCTAGAAGCAAAAAGAGTTTGATAGTAGTCAACCACGATCTCTTCCACTTTTGTATCTTCCTCCTGCCATACCTTTGCCGAATCCATCAGACCTATGATTAAGTTTTTATTGTAGTGAGTTGAGGCCTTGGCATGGAAAAATTATGTGTTTCTATCTCCGGACTGTAACCAATTTATACGGATTTTTGTAACCACATGGCATCTTCCTTTTCCAACCAATAATTCAGTTCAATCCTTGTAGTTCTCACATCTCGAATGATTACTGGAAAGGGTGGTTGAAGCTCCAACCATTCTAAGTGCTTCTGCAGTTTGGCAATGGTTCTTTCCACATGGCCAAACTCAAGTTTGTTCCACGCTTTTAGGCGGATACGACATTTGTCAAGGCATTTCCCCAACACATAATTTGAATTCTTCGCTAAACCTTCACGCCACGTCTCTTGAACAATCTCCTCACATCTCGGGTCTTTAAGCCACATCGACTCGAAGCAGAATAATTTTCCAACCTTTCTTTTCCATGGCTTAGGTAACAATCGAAGTGACAATGGAGAGTGGTCCAAAGCTGAGGAAGCTAAGTGAAAACGCTTAGCTGAAGGAAACTGAATCATCCAATCCGAAGTAGCGAAAGCTCTATCCCTCTACCACAAAATGTATTTTTAGTGACGAAAATTAGTGAGGAAATATTTTTCGTCACTAAAAATATAGATTTAGCGAGGAAATATGAATTTCGTCACTAATAATGAAAGTATTATAACATTTAGTGACGAAAAATAAATTTCGTCGCTATTGTGATCTGAAAAATGGGCACTAGTAGAGGGAAAATTTGGTGCTTGTTTAATTAATCTATAGCAACGAAATATTTCATCGCTAAAAGTTGAAATTTTTAGTGACGAAATATTTTGTCACTATAGGTATTGTTATGGATAGTATTAATGACGAAAATAATTTCATCGCTATAAGGAAGAATTAGCAACGAAAAATATTTGTCACTAAAAAATTAATAGTTTTGCACTTCTATGTTTTTAGAGACGAAATTACAATTCGTCACTAAAAGTATGCTTTAGCGACGAAATATGAATTTCGTCTCTAAAAATCCTAACAAAGCCTGGGTCTTTAGTGACAAAACTAATATTTGTCGCTAAAACCTTAGCAGCCTACTACCTTTTGTGACGAAAAGGAAGAAATAGCGACGGACCAATTTGTCGCTAAAGCCAGTATAACTAGCCAGTTTGTTTTATTTTCTTCCTATTTTCTCCTAAGCCTTCAGTCCTTCGTTCCAAAAAGAACCAAACCCATTTGTTCCCAAAAGAACCAAACCCACCCTGATCCCAAAAGAAACAAGCGACAGTTCTTAAGAACCCAATCTGTCGCCGATAACCATTGCCGATAAAACCTGAACCATCGCCAAAACCGTCGTCGAAACCATCACCGATAACCCACTTGAATCGTCATCGATAAGAACGAATCGCAATGATCTAAGCATCAGTGACGCTTCGATTTCTCCGCATTGACGACACTTGAACTGTCGTCGATAAGAACAAATCGCAACGATCTGAGCATCGGTGACGCTTCGATTTCTCCGAATTAGCGACGCTTCAATTTCTTCGCATCAGCGACACTTCGCCTTCCTCCGCATCGGCGACACTTCGCCTTCCTCCACGCCAGCGACGCTTCGCCTCCCCTTCGCACCGGCGACGCTTCGATTGCTCCGCATCGATGACGTTTCGGCTTCTAACGCATCGGCGATGCTTCATCTCTTTCTCCACCTACCAATCTATACATCTCATTTCTCATCAGACATTTCTCTTTTTCTTTTTTTTTTAATTGATAATTATTGATCTTAAATTTCATTCCATGAGTTTTACTTGTCTAATCCGTGCATCTTATTCAGAATGGTAACATTGTTAATTTCTTATGTGGTTTCTTGCGCTCTTTTAATTTTGTTTTGTTTTAGATTTTTTATTTAATTTTAGTTTCCATCGTTTGTAGGAGTACAAGTTCATATGCAACATATCTGTTACTTTCTGTTGTTGTGTTCTTGGAATTATTGTTTGCTGTATAAGGTTTATCTTAAAGTTATGTACAAGTCCAGTCTGTAAATCATGGGTGACATCTGACCTTAGTGGTATATTCTAATGTATGTGCAGTTAACTAGCAATGTTAAGTCATCATGGACTCCCTTGCAACTGGGTCATAGCTGGTCAAGTTTGACTAGAGCATTCAGTTATAATGTGGATTTAATAAAGAGAATGATAAACTCACCTGAAGTATTACTAATCAGTTGTATTTGTTAGATTTGCATTTGGATTTGAGGATCAAATTCAATAGATTCACTTGATATAAATTTTAACAAAGGATGATGGATTTTAAGTTTTGAGGATTTTGCTCCAAAAAAAAACAAAAATTTTATATATATTTTACACTTAAAAATCATTTCAAACCCAACACTTTGTTTTGAAATAGACACAAGTGAAGTGATCTCAAATGTTGTTGTGAACAAGAATTGGACAATGGACACTGGTCATATATAATCATAAAGGTAAGATTATTCATGGGTCTTTTTATGTTTTGCTTTTCTGTACTCCCTTTGGTTGTTATGTGTTTGTTATTGGTTTTGTTTGTGCGTAAGCTTAAGTACTGAGCTAATTTTAGCTGGGATTTTTTTTTTTTTTTTTTTTTTTGTGGGTTATCCATTTCTTAGCAAACTAAAAGTTTTTTTTTTTTTCCTTTTGTATGTGGGCTAAAGCCAACTAAAAGTTATCTTTCTTTTATTTTCAGTTCTCTTTCTCTTTTGTGGCTGAAGAAATTATGAGGAACAAGGTAAAGAATACAAGTTAACTTTGGATTTTTTCTGAAAGTTGTAAACTTAGCTTGAGCAAAGTAAGTAAATAGTAGTTAAAAACTTATAAAACTCTATACTTATGATGTTGGAAATTGGATTTGTGGTGATATGTTGTATTGGAGCAAGCGGGTGGCTTGCATGGTGTTATAAGGTGGTTTAAACTAATATTGGGAGTGTTTTTCATTTATTACAAATGTGAATGAGTATTGTTGATTAGATTGATGGATAGTATTTTGTTTGATTTCAATACTTTTATGTATTATAGTTGTGATGTTTGTAATTAGTTTTGTGGTGGGTTGTTGTGTTGGAGCAAGCGGGTGGCTTGCATGGTGTTATAAGGTGGTTTAAACTAATATTGGGAGTGTTTTTCATTTCTTGCAAATGTGAATAAGTATTGTTGATTAGATGTGATGAATAGTATTTTATTTAATTTAAACACTTGTAAAACTCAATACTTGTGATGTTGGAAATTGGATTTGTGGTGGTATGTTGTATTGGAGCAAGCAGGTGACTTGCATGGTATTATAAGGTGGTTTAAACTAATATTGGGACTGTTTTTCATTTCTTACAAATGTGAATGAATATTGTTGATTAGATATGATGAATAGTATTTTATTTGATTTAAACACTTGTAAAACTCTATACTTGTGATGTTGAAAATTAGATTTGTGGTGGTATGTTGTATTGGAGCAAGCGGGTGGCTTGCACTTCCATGTTATAAGGTGGTTTAAACTAATATGGGGAGTGTTTTTCATTTCTTTCAAATGTGATGTTTGTTATTGGTTTTGTGGTAGGTTGTTATGTTGGAGCAAGTGGGTGGCTTGCATGGTGTTATAAGGTGGTTTAAATTCATATTGGGAGTGTATATTTGTGTGTGCAATGTATATTTGTTTAACTATTAATATAGACTTGTGCATTCTTGAATGGGATAGAACTTTATCTAAGTAGCTTATAGACTTAGATGTTAGAATACATTATGCATGAGTTGTCCTTATTTTACTAAAGTAGCATTCATCTTGTAATTGTAGTCAAACATGGATAAAAGTTGGATGACAAAAGAATATTCTTAACTTTTTGAGGAGCAAGGGTTATGATGACACTCTTACCTATGGGGGTGGTTCAACTTTAAGTTAAAACACTTTTTGGTTAGTACTTTATTTTAGCAATTGACCCACATTACATGGTTAATGTTTTTGCTTTACGATTTGTAATGTATTATTGTTTTTATATTTGTGCAGATTTCTTATTGGTGGCTTTTAAGGGATTTACTTTTGGCATTACTTGAAGACATATGAAGAGATCTTCCATTAGTTCTAATTATATTATGCTACCCTTTTTGTATTGTTAAAAAACATCTTAAGTTATTGTATGTATTGCAAACAATTATTGTATGAAATGAGTTTGAATTGGATACTTGTTTTATTTTTTTACTTGTGGAATGTATGAATCTTTTTTTATAAATGTGTTGTTGAAATAAATGTGTTGTTGAAATAAATGTGTTATTCAAATGTGAGGTTTTAATAATGTAATGACAGGTTACAAGTTAATATCAAAGCCATGAAAAAAATAAAAACAGAAAATAAGTTTTAGTGATGAATTTTTTCGTCACAAATATAGCAATGTTGACACCCTATTTTACAACCTGCATTTAACCTCACATGGAGGGTAAAAGGGTAATTTCACCTTGAAAATATGCATCTTGATTATGGTCATTAGATCCTTAATCTCATTTCACCAAATGATCTTGATGTTGTAACGATCAAATCGACTGGTCATGAGCCCTAATTGGACTACCAGATTGAAAGTTATCATCAAATCAAGTTTTAGTTACTGAGATGCACAATCACAAATTGAGTCCGACTATATGTGATTATGAGCAACTGATTTCAATTGGTTATAAGTATAATCAATTTGAGATCGATGATGTGTCATAATTTGATTGGTTAGGACTACATTTTATGGTGATGTTGCATACACCTAATTAATTAGATAGTTAAATATTAATTATTCAATGAATAATTTGTGCAATTATCTTTTAATTAGAGTAAATTTGGAACCAATTAAGTCTGAAATGGGAGTGATTAGAGCCATTTAATGTTAATTGGGAGCTAATTTGGGACTTATTAATGTTAATTGTGGTGAAACGATTTTCTAACAAATGACCTCTGCTCACCATTTCATCGATATCTCTCATAATATTTTGAATTTGTGAATGAGATTAATTTTCCCAGAAACTAGACATCCGGGGCTTCAATTTGAGTACAAGAATGAGGCAATTCCGATCAAAATTAAGTCAGATATGATTTTTCGAAGTTGGCTCTATATGCTGTTACAGCAGTTACGGGAAAACCGAATTTTGCTTGCTCCTCACTCTCATCAATCTTCACATTTAATGTACCAGATTTCCCCAAAAACTAAAATGAGGTCTAGGTTCATGATTCTTTTTCAACCCTCATTAAATGGTCTTCCATTCATATTTCCTCCACCACTACTATATATACCCCCACTCTCATTCATTCCAGGATACAAAAAAACTCTCTCTCTTCTCCTCTCTTGAGTTCTAGTGAAGTTAAGTAGTTTTGTCATATCTTGGTCTTCCTGAGACTCAAGGTATTGAGTGAGACTCACTCTTCCTCTCCTAACTCTTCTTTTCCTCCACCCTTAGGATCTCTACCAAGAGTCTCCTCCTCCACCATATAGATCTTGCATGAAGATATAATCTATTTCCCTAACTTGTTTTTTGTGTTGTCATAATTAAAATTTATGATTAAAGCATGATAGTAATTATTTAAATTATCTTGAATATGTTTGAATGTTCTTAATTGTTCTTATATGTTCTTCACATATTCTTGGTTGTACATCACATGTTCATGCATATTACTAGTTTTGATCTTAAATCTACATCAAAAATATGAAAAACATGTTTGTTTAATAATTTTTTCCAAATTCTTGAATCTAGGATATCACCATCCACACACATTCACTAGAGTTTATTTTTCAATCCAAATGTCATGCTTAATAAATTGAATTAGGATCATCACATGCACACACTTTAAATTCAACATATAAATTGATTGACATATTGGATGATATGATATGAATGTTGGCCACCATAGTCTAGAAGATCGGTTTCACCGGGTAAGGTGGGTGCCTAACACCTTCCCATCTTGTAACATAGCCTCCGAACTTAGATCAAGGGTTAGTAGATCAAATACTTATCCATGTAATTTTCGATTTTTAAATTGTAATTAGGAAACAAAGCCATGTACTTTATCTTAAATTGTATCTAGGACCAAAGCTATGTAATTTTCCTATGATCAAATGTAAATTCAATTTCAAATTAATAAAATGAGGATTTTTTTTCAATTATGGTTTTCTTATTTTTCCAATAATTAAATAAATGACGACTCCATTGTAAAACCCTTAATCTAAAAGGGAAAATATAACTAGTCGAACCTTCATTTTGAGAGGCACCAACACGACTCCACCTATTCACGTGGGTTTGGCCCAACATCATAAAAAAACAGGCCGGGGGCGCGGTCTCTCATAAGCAACAAAAAATTGTTTTAGTGACGAAATATTTTGTTGCTAAATGTAGCAAAATTTTGTAAGAAATGGTTTTAGTGACGAAAATTTTCGTCGCTATATGTGCTTGGATTTTCTTAAAAATAGTTTTAGTGACAAACTTTTTCGTCACTATATGTACCCGAACATAGTTTTAGTGACAAAATTATTCGTCACTAAATATGATTTAATAAACTAAAGTGTTTTTAGTGATGAAATATTTTCGTCATTGAATAGTGTTTTTAGTGAGGAAAACATTTAACAACGAAACGTTTTCATCGCTAATTTTTTTTTTTTTAAATCAAATCAGACTTTTAGTGACGAAATTTTTCGTCACTAGGACTTTTAGTGACGGGGTTTCAATGACAAAATGAGTTTCATCACTAAAAGTCCAATTTCGTCACTAAAGGTCCTTAGTGACGAAATATTGGACTTTTAGTGACGAATTTTTTTGTCACTAAAAATACATTTTGTTGTAGTGTCCAATATCTCCCGTATCTGAGATCCATCAACATTTTGGTACAACCATGTGAATCTAGGCCCTACAAAACCAATGTCCCTTAAGCTACACCAATTGATTGTATCCATAAAGCTACCCATCTACAGTCTATGTCTAGTACTGCCCCCCTCCTTCTCAGACATACTCATGATTTCATTAAAATCAACTATCATCAACCATGGTAAATTAGAGGTACCTTGTAAGTGTTTGAGTCTCGCCCAAGATTCTAGCCTTTTTTTTTATATCTGGATCACCATAGAACCCCGTCAAATGCCACCAACCAACCTCCCTCCCACCATCCACAAGGGCATCAATATGGTTGGGAGAATAAGATTGAATATCCAATTTAACCCCCTCCTTACAATAAATTTCCAAGCCGCAGCCCTTGCCTCTACTCGATACCATAAATCCATGTTGAAATTTTCATCTATCCTAGACCTTAACCATCCAGTCTAAATCCGATTTCATCTCTATAAGGAAAACAATTGTGGGCTCTTCTTGTAAAACCACATTTTCCAAGGCTTTAACTGTTTAGAGGTTCCTAAGCCCCCGATAGTTCCAGCTTAAGAGACTCATTGGACTCGGTGGGGTTGCCCAACAATCTCCGTCGATACTAATGATACATCCTCAAAGGAGTCAAAAGTCCTTGAGCCACCAACCAATTTAGATTTCTTGTTATGTTCCAACTCTTCCATCTTACCTAACGATAACTTTGACTTTCGTTTCAAACCCACCTCAACCTCCCTAATGTTCTCTCATTGTTAGGAATCATGGGCTTAATGGTAGATTCAGACCTATTCACATTCTTGGGCCTCTTCATATTTGCTGTAGCAAGTTTGGGCTTACCTTTTTTCCCCCCAGTTCCTATAGCTTCCACGTTACCTACCTTACATCCCATGCTGAATTTAATTTCCTTGATAGTAAGGTTGTGGCTATTTGAATATGGCACCGGATAATGCGAATCAACATCCAACACTACCATATCCGATTCCTTTGAATTTTCCCCATTATTCCAATTTTCAAAAGGAACCAAATTTCTCTCCTTTGTCATAGTTGGCAGATATGATTCCGTTTTGAGTCCAAATTTTTGTGATTCCCGTTGATGGACTTATCAATCTCTTGGATTAACTCCTCAAATTCAAGAAGAGATTGATTTGTGAAGGTGTTTCCAGAAACAACTCTCGTCGTCGTCACTGCCACATCTGGCCCCGACTCTTCAAATTCCATCATGCACTCCTCAACTGAACCCGATTATAGGTGGCTTGAATCTAAACAACCTCCACATGAGCTCATTTCCTTCGCTGCATAATTTTGATTCAATACCTCAAACCCTTGAACTCTGATAGTAGCTTTCTTGGTTGGATTGTATTGGCTTGCTCTAATCCATACACCAAATTGCTGATCCTTCATAAACAGTGAGCCTTTTCTTTGGAGCCATATTAAACAATCTTTATTGTCATGGGACATCAACCCACACTAATAACAGAGATTCGGAAGCTTTTCGTACTTAAACAAAATCCATCCATCTGATGATTGATCCCAAGTAACATGTCAGCCTCTACATAGTGGTTTTGAAATATCCACAGCCACCCTAACTCTCATGAAGTTACACCCTCTCATCTCACTTAAATCTTTCGGTTTTGTGATGACGCCATTAGTTTCTCCTAAACTAAGTGCAGTCTCAGTATTTAGCAACGAATGGGTAGGTTATGAATCTGAATCCAAAACGAAGTAGTATTAAACTTCAAATTTTTGACTGGTGTAGAACTGTCGTATCGCTCCAAAACCACCAAGTGCCTATCAAAAGACCATGGTTCCCCCAAGAGCACCTTCACCACATCTGCCTCCAATTCAAACTCAAATAAAACTATGTTATTCCAAGCATCACTAACCTCAAAATCTCTACGAGTTCTCCAAAGAGGGCGAAAAGTCCGAGCCACCACTTCGATGTTCACCGTGCGCCTTGTAAGGAACCTGGCAGCCAAAACCAGACTCCCCTCTCTTTTGTTCTTTGATAAATCAATATTCCTACCTTCCTCCTCTAATAGTGACAACTTCCTCCAATTCTGCGTGATTTCCTCCATTGTATGGCCGCTATAGTAAGGAAAGAGAGCACCCTAACACTACCAAGAACATTTTCATTTTTGTTTCATTTTTGTTTGAGTTAATACTTGATTATTTTGGAAGTAAGAATTTGATTTTATATCAAAACACAATCTTGGCTACGCTAATTAGTCCATTCAAACTAGTTCAGTCTACTTTAGTCCACTTCGGTCCAATCTGCCCGGTCTACTTCGGTCCACTTCAATTCAATTAGGTCCATTTGGTTCATTTCAATCTATTTTGGTCCATTCGGTCTACTTTGGTTCTGTTCGGTCCACTTTGATCCATTCCTTCCAATTAGGTCCCTTTCAGTCCAATTTGGTCAATTCAGTCATGTTCGGTCTATTCCGTCCACTTTGGTCTATTATTTCCAATTTAGACTATTCAGTCCACTTCCATCTATTCGGTCCAATTTAGTCCATTCAATCCACTGGTCCATTTGGTCAATTTCATATGACTTTGGTCCAATTAAGTGTACCTACTTAAGAATGGGAAAATAAAATTTTGGATTGAGAGTACTATCAATTATTTGAATAATATCAATTGTAATTATATAATAAGTTTTGATTATTATAATAATCTCCTTAAAACAATGACAAATTGAATAATAATTTTAAAAATTAAAAATTTTAATTGTACCAAAAGAAACTATGAAAATATAATGCATAATAAAAATAATCAAAAAAATATAAACCATTTCAACTAGAGTGATGAAAATTACTTTTTAAAATTGTTTAATTTTTAGAGAAAATTAAATATGTATAGTAAAAAAAGAAACCAAATTACTTTTTTTTTTTTAATAGATCCCAAATCACCATAGATCAATGATAATATAAAAAAATAATAAATAATAAAATAATAAAAACCAAAACAAATCTAAGTAGTAGTGTGCAATGTACCCACTCCAACGTGCCCCCCATCGGCTCACCTTGAATCCATTGTTGTAGGTCGACTCCATGCTTCTATGCCTCGCAGTACCATTGGTTTCTCCCTCTCTCTCTAATCTGTAAATGTTAGTGTATTGCTAAAGAGTGACTCTGTGAAGACTAAACTAGACTTTTGAAGTTTAGTAGTTTACTGCTTTTGTTTACCGTGTGCTGTGCGCCTGTGCTGTACAGTTTAGTATTCTTAAATTTGACTGATTTTCATTTGTGGTCGTCTGCCAATGTCATTGAAAAAATAGTAAATATGGTGGTCAATTTCTTTACATTTTTTTAGTATTTAAAATATATTATAAGTTTTTATTATCAGTCTGAATTTGGTAAGATACACCTAATAATATCTCAATAAAATTTTATTTATTGGGATTTTTAAATAGGTGTTAGAATTAATTGGATGTGATTATATTTATTATATAATATTTTATAAGATAATATGACATATTGAGATTAAAGAGTATAAAACTTAAATTTTACATCACATCTTTATTATATTACCATATAGTTGATTCCCTTTATTTAATTTTTTTTTTTAATGGAGATTTCATGTTGCCATGTTATTTTTTTTAGAGAATTTCAACTTATGATGTCCACTCCTAATGATATAGCTTATTATCATCAGATCAAGACACCAATCAGTTTCAATCTATTGCCATGTTATTAAGTCATGAGTAAATGTTATATAAATATACAATGACAGTGTTGCTTATTGTAAATTAATGTATTTTTCTTTGGTTTTGAGATTTGCTTAATTGTTTTATTTTTTATCTCATTGTATTGCCTTAGTAGTTTAAACTTATTGTTCATACTTTTTTTTCTTTTCTTTCTAAATTAACTAAATAATTAGGCTATAAAAATCAATATAAGGCACAACTTTGTTAAGTTAAAATTATTCATTAAAAAAAGTTAAAGTTAATTTATGAAATAAAGTATTTTATTATATTTAGTTTGGTCTCTTTGGAAAAACTTTCTAGCTTTGCCCCTGCATCTAACCAAACCCATTATTTTTTCTATTCCAACTCTCAAATTTTATTGAAACATTTTATTGCACTCTTTATTTATCTAAGTTGGTTGAAAATTTCTGATTATAAATAAAATTTACTTTGTATCATTTTGGATACTGCTGAAACGCAGTGCGTCTGCGTTTCACGCTTTTTTCTTTATTGAGAAGCGCGTTTCAATGCTTTATAGTGGGTCTCGTGCACTATTCACGGGACTCACAAATTTCTTTTTTCAAAAAACTTTTATTAAAAATGAGTCTCATGGCACTATTTACACATTTAAAAATTATTTTGCTACAATGTTTTCAGTTTTCAATTTACAGTTTTTAGTTTTCAGCGATATCCAAACGGACCCTTCATGTTGATGTTGTTTAATTTGGTTTTGTGTGAAACTTTGTGGAGCTTAAAACCCTATATTTATGTAAGATTGTCTATGCTCAATTTGGTTCACCATTAGAGTCTTGGTGTGAAATAATTAATTCCTAACAACCAAAATCTTTGGGATGGTTGCTTCCGGTTTCAAGAGTTCCGATCAAGAACAGTTTTTGGTGTGTGCTATATCCATAAAGGCATAAACATGTATAAGTCACTACTTGAGATGCTAGGGGTGTAAACATGTCTAAAAAAAATTGTTTACAATTTTACAATATCTAAATAAGCAATAAGATTGTCTATTCACAATTTAATTCCAAATTTATGCTTTACTAGTCACAGGCCCGCACATTGCGCTTGATAATTTTTTAGATAAAATACTATTTTAGTCCCTAAATTTTAAAAAGAGTTTAATAAAAAATAGTTTTATCATATTTTTCATAATTTTGTCTATAACTGTAAGGACCAGATTTGACTTTAATCCAGAACAGGAACGGATCCAGGCCCACGAGGCCCAAACAATAAATTTGTAGAGTGCGGGAGAAAAAGCTAGCCTGAATCTAGGATAAAGATATTGGATTATAGCGTTAAAAGGAAAGAGTTATTCGTATATATTGATACAGAAAATATCCTCGGACATGCCCTAATACTATGACTTAAGAGCACTCAATTATTTAATTTTTCTCTTTTTTCTTTCTCTCTTTTTTCTTCGTCCTTTTTTTCTATCTCCCCCTCTTTTTTTCCTTTCTTCGTATTATATACTATGGCTTTTTTACCATTTCCTCCATCCACATGTGGGTCAGGCGTTGATAGTCCTTTCTTTTTTACTTCTCTTGCCTTTTCTTGAGTCTTCCATTCTTAGCTGTAAGGCTGCGTGTTCACTGTTCAGGCATCACCTCCACATTAATGCGACCAGAGGGTTAGCTGGGCAGCATTTAATGCGGAGGCAACAGTACCCCCAGATATTTGTTATCTCTCACTCTTATCCTTTATTTGATATTTTCTCATTCAGTTTGTTGCAAGGTTTGTCCGAGGCGTTACTCTAAGAGACTAATAAGTCTACCTGCCACCTCGGACATAAGTTCCGAGGTGGCTATTGTCCTCAGACACGGTCAAATTCTTCACAGGCATTCTTTACTCTTCTCAGAGTGTAACTTTCATCTCTTCCTTTGCTGGTCGTCCTCGGATACTCTCTTATCCTCGGACTGGATATTGGGTCCGGCCCTTTCTTAAGCAATCTGTTCATACGAGGCTAGATATTGGGCCCGACCTTTTCTAATGCAATTTGAACATATGGGATCAATTGGCCCCCACAATAACCCCTCAAAATCTTGCTTTTCGGCTCCTCGGGAGAAAATGAGGATTTTGATTACCTTGTCTGATCTGCCTTATGATCTGGTTTCATTAGGTTAAATCGCAATACCACGTGTTTGTCTTCTTGTGACTCATCCCTGACTCTTCAGTGCCCAGGGCGTGCCTTCATTTAATTTTGGCAACTCCTTTGTCTCCCACGTTCAACGGTTGGATGAGAATCCAATGGCGGTTGAGCTTTCTGGGAATTTGAGCGAGCGAATTCCCGCTCCCAATTTTTGCACCACTATAAATAGCCTTTCAAATCAGTTTCTTTTCACTTTAAACGATTGCGTTATTCTAGAACCCGATATTTTCTTTCTTTCTTTCACTCCTTTGTGCATCTACAAATACTAAAATCCTGTCTGAGGACCATTTCTCCCACCTGTAAGTCTTCCTAAACTATTTCCAACTCTTATTCCTTTTATTGTAAAATTTCCCTTGTAGGATTTCTTAGAAAATGGGTAGATTTAAGGTATTAGTAGACACCGAGGAGAGAATGAGGAATTTTAGAGCTAAGTATAACATCCCTCCTCATGTGGGCATTAGGTACGCGGCACAGGGAGAGTGGTATGATGAAAGGAAAACAAACGAGGTGGTCATCCCCATGATTGCCTTCGTGGAGGGGGGAATGACCATTCCCATGGGTACCCTCACTAGGAACTACCTTAGGTATTTTAGGTTGTCCCCCACACAATGCGCGCCGAATATGTTTAGGGTGTTAGGGTGTATAGAAGCCCTAAACGAAAGAATGAACCTAAACCTAACCCACCACGACGTAAACTGGATTTACAATCTTCAACACCTAAAAAATCAGGGATATTACTTAAAATCTAGGCACGCCGAGGTTAGGTTGATTCAGTGTCTCCCTGTATCTAACAAGGGATTAAAAGAAGATTTTCTAATCTTCTCTGGGCGATGGCATGATGGTTTACCATGCCCGGTTACAAAGGGTGAACCTGGTGGGAAACTAACTATTTAGTTTTGACATTTAACTTTACATGTTTTTGGTATTCCCATTGTTGTCTGATGGTACTAAAATTATTCCTTGTTGTCCCTACTGACATTGCAGATCCCCGCGCAACTACGCCTTCACTGCGCTTAGTTAACAAAGCCAGCTTGGACAGAGTTCTTCAAGCTGAAATTTACGTCAACGAATCAGACGGTCAGCTAAGAGTAGCACATCTCATCCTCGGCTACAATCCTATATCACGTGCATTCCAAGCTCCTTCGTGCGTGATAAAGGCTAAGGATCCTCGGCTTCGCAGAATTAGCGTTGCTTACGAAGGATTCATAGTCCCTCAAGGCGTTCCTCTTCCCAGATACTCCCCGCTTACCAAACCATTGCCTGTTGCTAGCCTTACAGAAGCAGCACCATCTTCTCCCCCCGTTTTTCAAGTAGAGGAGGAAGAAGAAGCTGAACAAGAGGAAGAAGGTTTTGTGGACTTCACCTCGGCCACAGACGATTACGAAGTCTTCAATCAATCTACTCCATCACCCAACACTCCTGAAGATATGGGCATCCAGAGGAAACCCCAACGCAGTCTTCAAGAGTTATTGGAGAGCCAGCCAGGAAGGGGGGAGGCTGGGAGGTCTGCCCAACCAAAACTTCATCCTCCCCCTCCTAAATCTCCTCCTTGTGCCCCTCAGCCACCTCCTGCCTCTAGGACTGAACAACCTGATCCTAAGAGGAGAAGGGAGCCCAAGGGCAAGGAAGTAATGGAGACTGGAAGAACTCGTTCTTCCAGTGAAGAAGAGGCCCATAGGCCAACGAAGCAACTAAGAATTAGCCATGCCCCCAGCCGAGGACCAGAAAAGGGAGAGGTTCAACCGCCTGAACCTCAAGCATGGCTTCCAGCCCCCATGCTTGGTGGTGAGCCTCTGACTGATGATGTATCGATCAGAGATTACAATGGGGGTATAGGCTGCCATGTGGCCTCAGTATTGGAAGAAACCCTCCTACTCCCCAAAGATATGGTGGAGCTGCGAGGACTGAGGAGGAACGAAGTCTTTCTTCAAGCCAAACGGTTTTTAGGAATGGTATGTATTGTTACTCTTTCAATTTTTTTTCTTTTCTTTTCACTTGGCATAACACTTATTTCATGTTACTTATATGTATATACATTATTATCCTTATATATTTTTTGTGTTTGTTTTGTTGTTGTCTTTTTTTTTTTTTTTAAACAGGCTGTTCAAAGTACATTTAGAATGGAGGAAATATATCACTCTGTTGCACAGCAATTGGACGACGAAAGAAAAAGAAGGGTTTCTGCTGTGCAGACATTGACCATAACTGAGAACAGCAATGCCGACCTTAAGGAAAAGCTGAAGGCTGAGGAGCAGCAGAGGAAAAGCGTTGATGCTGCCTTGAAGGGTGCTGAGACACAGGCTGAGAGCCAGAGGAAGCTGACCAATGAGATCAAAGGGCAGTTGGTTACGGCCAAGGAGCAGATTGCAGCCCTAAGGCAGCAGCTAGAGGAGGCTAATAGGCTCAAGGGCTTGGCCGAGAAAGCCAAAGTGCAGGCTGAGGAGGACAAGCTCAAAGCCGAGAAGGAGAGGGACGAGGCTGAGCAACATGGCTACGACGTTGGCGTAGCTGAGACCGAGGACGCTCTTCGGGCTAAGGTCCCTGCTGTCTGTCGTGCCTACTGCGGCCAAACTTGGGAAGAAGCCCTCAATCAAGCTGGAATTGATGCTTCTTGTGCGCTTAGGAAGCCTGAAAACATCGTCTTTCCTCTCGCCTTGCAGATTCCTAATTAGAAAGATGCAGCTCCTCCTGTTTCCCAGCCAGTCAAAGAGGCTCAATCTCAGCATCCTTCCTCAACTAGTCAGCAAGAACAGGGCAGGGAGCAAGAGACCCTGAAAGACTCTTCTCTGTATAAAGTGACTGAGGCTCCTCAGCCTAAGGCAGCTTCTCAAGACTTTGAGAAGCAACTAGCCTCAGTTACTTTTCCTGCAGAAGGATCTATTAAGGAGAAAGAGAAAGAGGCCCCTCCTGAGGCAGCTGACCAGGCTCCCAAATCCAAACTTCAGATTAAGTTGAAGCCTTAGTTTTTATAATTTTTTTTAGGATAATGACAATGACTGTACTTTCATCTTTTGTACTTAAAGATCAATTTTGATAATGTATGAAACATTTTTCTTTATTCCAATTAATATTTGTCAGCACTATTGTTTTACTTAGCTGTATGATATTTACTTTGCTTTATTCCCTATCTATTCTCAAAACATGATATGTTATTAAGGAACTAGCATACATTACTAAGGAACACAATACGTTAATAAAACATAATATTAACTCTCAAAAATGTATTTTCCTTTTTCCAAGTTCTCTAATAAGTTCCACGATTTCCAAGCAATGTCACAACACTTAAGTAACAAGCAGGATGTCAATATATTGAAACACACTTACGCTTATTTGATATCCATGAGGTTTACCATGACTTATGAAACAAGCCAAAACTTAATCCAAAAAATAATAACCCATACTCAAGATCATGTTCTAAAGATTTTAACACAACTCATATTCCATTGAATATATTCTTTGATATTGCAAGGGCAATTATTTTTACAATGTTCATGGTCCGAGGACTTGACACAGATGATTTTCCAATTCACATTTCAAGAGATGTCCTGGAATATTAATTTCCACTAAATTTGTGGTCCGTGGACCTAACATAACTTAACTTCTGTTTAATATTTCAAAAGATGTTGTAAGATATTAATTTCCACTAAGTTTGTGGTCCGAGGACCTGACATAACATAGTTTCTGTTTAATATTTCAATAGATGTCATAGGATATTAATTTCCACTAAGTTTGTGGTCCGAGGACCTGACATAACTTAGTTTCTGTTTAATATTTCAATAGATGTCATAGGATATTAATTTCCACTAAGTTTGTGGTCTGAGGACCTGACATAACTTAGTTTCTGTTTAATATTTCAATAGATTTCATAGGATATTAATTTCCACTAAGTTTGTGGTCCGAGGACCTGACATAACTTAGTTTCTGTTTAATATTTCAATAGATGTCATAGGATATTAATTTCCACTAAGTTTGTGGTCCGATGACCTGACATAACTTAGTTTCTCTTTAATATTTCAATAGATGTCATAGGATATTAATTTCCACTAAGTTTGCAGTCCGAGGACCTGACATAACTTAGTTTCTGTTTAATATTTCAATAGATATCATAGGATATCAATTTCCACTAAGTTTGCGGTCCGAGGACCTGACATAACTTAGTTTCTGTTTAATATTTCAATAGATGTCATAGGATATTAATTTCCACTAAGTTTGTGGTCCGAGGACCTGACATAACTTAGTTTCTGTTTAATATTTCAATAAATGTCATAGGATATTAATTTCCACTAAGTTTATGGTCTGAGGACCTGACATAACTTAGTTTCTGTTTAATATTTCAATAGATGTCATAAAATGAATAGAAGCAAGGGAAAACACAGTATGACTTTTATTATCAATAGTAATACCTTTTCAGATTATTTACATTCCAAGGATGAAGTACAGCTCTTTTATCTAAATCTTCTAAGTAGTATGCTCCTATTCCTGCCACCGTCGTAATGCGATATGGTCCCTCCCAATTGGGCCCCAATTTTCCCCAAGCAGGGTTTTTAGTGTTTCCCACAACTTTCCTCAAAACCAAATCCCCTGGGGCCAATGGTCTCAATTTCACACTCATATCGTATCCTTGCTTTAGCTTGTGTTGATAATAAGCTAACTGCACCCTAGCGTTTTCTCGTCGTTCTTCAATTAAATCCAAGTTCCTTTTTAGCAATTCGTCATTTCCATCCGAGGTGAATGCGCTAGACCTCATGGTTAGGAAACCGCTCTCCAGAGGGATTACGGCTTCAGCCCCATACGTCATTGAGAAGGGGGTCTCTCCAGTAGACTTCCGAGGCGTTGTCCTGTATGTCCACAGAACGTGTGGTAGCTCTTCAACCCATCTTCCTTTGGCATCATCCAACCTCTTTTTAAGTCCGTTCACGATAACCTTGTTAACAGCCTCAGCTTGCCCATTTCCTTGCGGATAGGCTAGAGTGGAATACCGATTCTTTATTCCCAGATCAGAACAATACTTTCTAAAAGCTTTGCTGTCAAATTGAAGACCGTTGTCTGAGATGAGGACGTTGGGAACCCCAAATCGTGTAACTATGTTCTTCCAGATGAATCTTTTAACGTCCACATCCCTGATATTGGCTAAAGGCTCAGCTTCGACCCACTTAGTGAAATAATTTGTGCATACCAGGAGGTATTTTTTGTTTCCCACAGCCTTGGGGAAAGGACCCACAATATCTAGGCCCCACTGAGCAAAAGGCCACGGACTAGAAAGAGGGTTGAGCACCCCTCCAGGCTGATGAATATTGGGTGCAAATCTCTGGCATTGATCGCATTTCTTGACATATTCCTGCGCCTCTTTTTGCATGTTTGGCCACCAATATCCTTGGGTAAGAGCCCTGTGAGACAGTGACCTTCCTCCTGTATGACTTCCACAAACCCCTTCATGTAATTCCTCTAGAAGTGACTCTGATGCCTCTAGGTGCACACACAGCAAATAAGGTCCAGAGAAGGAGCGCTTGTACAATTTTCTATCCTCGGATAACCAGAACCGAGGAGCTTTCCTTCGCACTTTATCAGCTTCAAGTTTTTCTTCAGGCAGTATATCTTTTTCCAGGAACAGTGATATAGAATCCATCCAGCTTGGGCCCAGCGTGATCTGGTGTATCCGAGGAGCACCCTGATGTGCCAAAGCTTGCGTATACAGGTCTTCCACCAATATTACCCGAGGCAACCCCTGGGCCGAAGACGTGGCGAGGGTGGCCAACGAATCTGCATGGGTATTCCCACTTCTAGGAATGTGAGACAAGTCAAAAACTTCAAACTTTTCTCGTATATTCCTAACTTGACCTAGATATTCCTACATTCTTGGATCTCGCACTTCTAGGTCACCTCTTACTTGTCCCACAACCAGTTTTGAGTCCGAAAAAACCCTTACTGCTTTTCCCTCCATTTTTTGAATCATCTCCATCCCCTTCAGCAAAGCTTCGTACTCGGCTTCATTATTCGTAGCTAGGAAATTCAGTCTTAAGGATTTCTCGATGGTAATCTTCTCAGGTGACACCAGTACTAGCCCCACTCCTGATCCCCGTTGATTGGCTACTCCGTCAACATATAATTCCCAAGGCGACAGGCCCTGAATAGAGGCCACGCCTACCAACCTTTCATCCAGTGCTTCATCTCCCATTTCCACCTCTTCTGGACATTCAGTAAACTCGGCCGCCAAATCAGCGAGCACCTGCCCCTTTACAGATGTATAGGGCATGTACTTTATATCGAAAGCCCCTAGAATCGTACCCCACTTAGCTACCCTCCCTGTATAATCAGCGCTCCTAAGCACTGACTTGAGGGGGAGTTGAGTCAGAACGACCACAGTATGCGCCTGAAAGTAATGGGGAAGTTTCTTAGTAGCATGCACTACAGCCAGTATCGCTTTTTCTAGTGACAGATAGCGCACCTTAGCCTCGTTGAGTGACTTGCTCACGTAATAGATTGGCCGTTGTATACCATTGTCCACTGGTATGAGCACAAGACTTATGGCATGTAAAGCAACGGCGAGGTAGGCAAAGAAGACTTCGTCCACCACTGGGCTAGACATTATAGGCGGATGGGATAGGTAGCGTTTAAGCTCTTGGAATGCTATGACGTACTCCTCGGACCATTGAAACTCTTTCCATTTGTGTAATAGAAGAAAGAAAGGTCTACATCTTTCCGCTGACCTAGATATGAACCGATTTAAAGCTGCCATCATCCCAGTAAGCTTTTGGACTTCCTTTGGATTCCGAGGTGGTTGTAAGCTATTGATTGCTTTAATCTGATCTGGGTTTATCTCGATTCCCCTATGAGTCACCATGTACCCTAGGAACTTTCCTGACCTCACTCCAAATGAGCATTTAGAAGCGTTCAAATGCAACTTGTGCCACCTCAAGATTTCAAAAATGTTTGAAAGATCTGCCAAGTGCTCGGACACTAACTTGCTCTTCATAACCATATCATCAATATAAACCTCAATATTTTTTCCCAACCGCGATTCGAACATTTTTGTCATCATTCGTTGATAAGTTGATCCTGCATTTTTCAGACCAAAAGGCATTACTTTGTAATGGTAGTTACCCACAGGAGTGACAAAAGCCGTTTTTTCTTGATCTTCCGTTGCCAATGGTATTTGGTGATAACCCTGAAAGGCGTCCAGGAAACTCATCCGAGGATGGCCTACTGTTGCATCTACTAATTGATCTATCCTCGGCATAGGGAAGGGGTCTTTGGGGCAAGCCTTGTTAAGATCTGTAAAGTCTACGCAGACACGCCATTTTCCCGTCTTCTTCTTAACCACCACGGTATTAGCCAGCCATTGAGGGTAGAATATCTCTTTAATAGCCCCTGCCTGTTTAAGTTTAACCACTTCACTCTTGATTGCCTCCACGTGTTCATTAGAAGGGCGCCGAGGTGGCTGCTTTTTTGGAGTGACTGAAGGGTCTACATTTAAACGATGGCAGATGAATTCAGGATTTAAGCCAGGAGCTTCATAAGCATCCCATGCGAACACGTCTATGTTTCTTCTCAAAAGTTCAATTAGCTCTTTCTTCTCCTGTAGGGGCAGTCAAGCCCCAATCTGGAAGAATCTCTCCAGGTCGTCCCCTATGGTCACCTTATCCAGGTCTTCGCATTTCAGATCGTCGGCTTGCTCGCCGAGCGGTGACGATGAGGTTTTTAATTGCTATAAATCATTTTCTTTACTGGCCGAGGTGCCAGTCTCTAGTTTGTGCTGAATTGCCGCAACTAAGCATTGCCTGGCCATAGATTGGCTTCCCACTATCTCTAGCACTTGACCTCCAGAGGGGTATTTTACCTTTTGATGAAGGGTGGAAGAAACAGCACCCAAGGAATGCAGCCATGGCCTGCCCATAATGGCCGTATATGGGGAAAAAGCATCTACTACGATAAAATCTACCTCAACCACATCCGATCCAGTTTGCACAGGCAATCTGATCTGGCCCCTAGGGACAACCATCTTACCTTCAAAACTCACCAAAGGTGAGCTATATGTAGTCAAATCCTCGGGCTTCAAACCCAGACCCTTAAAGAGGTCAGGATACATAATTTTCGCTGCACTTCCCTGGTCAATCATGACTCTCCTGACATCGTATCCACCAATTCTAAGGGTAACCACCAGAGCATCATCATGCGGCTGTATGGTTCCCTGTTTGTCTGCCTCTGAAAAACTCAGCACTAGAGGAACGTTCATCTTAACTCTCTTTGGCACTGAATTAAGCTCATCATCGGAATAATGGGATACTGACATTATCCTGGAAGGGCAGGATCCAGTCCTCCCTGGAGCAGCAAATATAACATTTATGGTACCCAGAGGAGGCTTCGATGCAGGATCTCCCTGAGACGCCGAACCAGTCTGGCCTCCTCGACCACTGGAATGATGCAATAAATGCTTTAACCTCCCTTCTCGGACCAGCTGCTCCAAATGATCCCACAAGTTCCGACAATCTTCAATAGTATGACCATGATCTTGATGATAATGGCAGTACAGGTTTTGGTTACGATTGATTGGATCTCCTGCCATTTTATTCGGCCATTTAAAAAATGGCTTACTCCTTAATTTCTCTAAGACTTTCTACACTGGTTCCCGAAACACAACGTTGGCCGCCTGGGAGTTGGCAGATGTAGATTGCCCTGAAAAGTCTCTCCGAGGACGATTGTTTTGCAACCGATCCGACCTGGAATCCCTCCTCTCTTGGGGGATTACCTTCACTTTCCCCTTTTCTTGCAACTGATCTTCCTCAATCCTCCTATACTTGTCAATCCTATCCATTAGCAAGCGTACACTGGTGAACGGTTTGCCAGTGAGTGACTTTCTCAAATCATGCTCCGCCGGCAATCCTGCTTTAAATGTACTGATGGCCACATCATCATAGTTCCCATCTATCTCGTTAAACATTTCCCAATATCTATCTGAGTAAACCTTTAGAGTCTCTCCCTCACGCATAGACATAGATAGCAAAGACCCTAAAGGCAATGGTACCCTGCTACATGTGATGAAGCGGGCGCCAAAGGACTGGGTAAGTTTCTTGAAGGAGTCAATGGAATTTGCCCTGAGGCCATTAAACCATCTCATTGCCATTGGACCCAAACTGGACGAAAAGATTTTACACATTAGGACCTCATCCTTTGAATGGACGGCCATTTTTTGATTAAAATGACTAACATGCTCCACTGGATCTGTCCGACCATTATAAAGAGAGAAGGTTGGTTGATTAAATCACCGAGGAAGGCTGGCACCCTCGATCCGCCGCGTGAAAGGCGATTTAGCGACCTGATTTAATGCCTCGTTCATGGCTTTGTTTCCCAGACCCTTATGCAATGTACTTTTGTTCTTCCGCCTATGACTACTGTACTCCTCACCACCGGAGAAGGTTTCACTAGGCGGGGTTCTAGATCTTTGCCTATACGTGTCATCCTCTATATCCCCAGAAGAAGACTCAGATTCAAATGATGCTCACCTTCGCCGTGCGCGGCGTAACTTCTTCTTCAATTCATTAATTTCACGTTGCATGTCTTTCTCATTCTCTGCATGGGACACATGACTTTTCCCACGCGATTGGCTCCTATTAGTGTGCATGGTTTGCCCACTCTGCTCACGATCTCCCCTTTGTTGAGGGTTGACTTCCAATTGGCTATGTTGTGAACCTCCTGATGCCGCCTGGTGCGGATTGTCATCACCTTGATGTGGCCCTATCGTTGGCTGATGCGAACCTGATTCTTCCATTTTGTACACTAAACCAAAATCTCTTTCTGATCAGATCAAGCAATTCCCACAGACGGCGCCAATTGTAAGGACCAGATTTGACTTGAATCCAGAACAGGAACGGATCCAGACCCACAAGGCCCAAACAATAAATTTGTAGAGTGCGGGAGAAAAAGCTAGTCTGAATCTAGGATAAAGATATTGGATTATAGCGTTAAAAGGAAAGAGTTATTCGTATATATCGATACAGAAAGTATCCTCAGACATGCCCTAATACTATGACTTAAGAGCACTCAATTATTTACTTTTTCTCTTTTTTCTTTCTCTCTTTTTTCTTCGTCCTTTTTTTCTGTCTCCCCCTCTTTTTTTCCTTTCTTCGTATTATATACTATGGCTTTTTTACCATTTCCTCCATCCACGTGTGGGTCAGGCGTTGATAGTCCTTTCTTTTCTACTTCTCTTGCATTTTCTTGAGTCTTCCATTCTTAGCTGTAAGGCTGCGTGTTCACTGTTCAGGCATCACCTCCACATTAATGCGGCCAGAGGGTTAGTTAGGCAGCATTTAATGCGGAGGCAACAGTACCCCCAGATATTTGTTATCTCTCACTCTTATCCTTTATTTGATATTTTCTCATTCAGTTTGTTGCAAGGTTTGTCCGAGGCGTTACTCTAAGAGACTGATAAGTCTACCTGCCACCTCGGACATAAGTTCCGAGGTGGCTATTGTCCTCGGACACGGTCAAATTCTTCACAGGCATTCTTTACTCTTCTCGGAGTGTAACTTTCATCTCTTCCTTTGCTGGTCGTCCTCGGATACTCTCTTATCCTCGGACTGGATATTGGGCCCGGCCCTTTCTTAGGCAGTCTGTTCATAAAAGGCTAGATATTGGGTCCGACCTTTTCTAATGCAATTTGAACATATGGGATCAATTGGCCCGCACAATAACATTTTTTACCATTATCATATATTTATTGGTTGATGATTTGCATAACATAGACATTAAATAAGACGTAGAACTATTCATTAAAATTTTAAAGTCATAATGTATGAAGTTTATGATTATATATATATATATATATATATATATATAATTTCCCTAGTTAGAGTTTGATTAGTTTTAAGATTAAATTTTGTATTATTATATTTAGTTGTTGATTTTATTGCATTATAAATTTTTCAATGTCCTCTATATAGCGATCTCTATTTTATTTCTTAATCCTCTTGACCACCTTTTTTATTTTCCAAATAACAGTTATTAATTGACGTTTGATTTCATTTCTTTTTTTCTTCCTTCATTTATTCTTTATTACTTTGTATTTTCTCTTGCTAGTTGTAAAATGTATGGTTATCAATAACAAATAGATATCATGGATGGCATAAATAGTTATAGATGTAGTTACATTAATGGTATGTCAAAGGGTTTTTGTTTTTTTTTTTTTTTTTTTTTGAATTTTCAAGGAAATATGAAAATCATTTCTCTAGTTTAGTCTCAATCAATTAAGTTATCCATAATATATTAATGGAAGTAATAATGAGCCTTAATTGTTTTTAATGTATGAAGTGGTTAGGTTAATGGTATGTCAAAGGTTTTATAAAAAAAAAATTAAAAATAATTCCAAGGAAATGTAAAAGGCATTTTTTTGAAAAAAGAAATTGTGACTTTTTGAGTTGTAGAAATATGATTGTTTTTGTAGGGATGTTAAGTCCAGGAGTTCATTATCTATTTATATTTTGGGCCTATGGCCCAAGCCAAGGACTCAAGTTGTCCAAGGAGGGGAAATCTTGGTTAGAAGAGACTGTGTTATTAAACAAAAAGGTTAGTTTTGGTCATAACGGCTCAAGAGGGTGAGCCGAGGATAAATACATCCTCGGCTAGCCAAAGCCGAGATCTGAAGAGGTGGTTTGTCGACCAGAGTAATGTTTCAGGAAATTCTTTTGGTACGGATAGGCATTACAGAGACATCGGATAGGAAAGAGTCCTAAAATATCTTAGAGAAAAGCTGCTGCCACCACATTAAATGCACTGCAGCTAACTCTCTGGCCACATTAATGTGGAGGTGATACCTGAACAGTGGTTATCAGCCTTACAGCTACTACACAAGACTTATGGAAGGGGCTGATGGAACAAGTATCAACACCAGTCATTTGGCATGCACGTGGAGGACAAGGATGAGAGGAGAAGGAAGTATAAGAGGGGGAAGAAGTAACATGAGAGGAGGATCGAGAAACAAAGAGAAAATTACTATAACATCAAGAATTGACTTTGTAATCAAACCTGAAAGAAATATATAAGAATATATCTCCTCTGACTTTGCCAAGGACGATTTTCTTCATTATAAACCTGTCCATTTACATCTTCTTGTGATCTAAATCTACTTTTGTGTTTGTCTGATTCATTAGAGCACAGTTTTCCATCCCATTCTCTTCAAATTCATTGTTTTAGGCTTTTTGGACCTCAATCCATCTATCTATTGGGCTAGGGATTCAAATCTGGTACTTACAGTTTTAATTACCTTACTTATAGATTTCATTGTTAAGTTATAAACATCTAAATTAAAGTAGATAAATATATAAATGCAAAATTATATGTAAAGTTAAAACCGCACAAGATAAATATGTGTATATATATATATATATATATTTGATTATTCATGAATCATTATTTCATTGTTTACTTATAAATATCTAAATTAATTTTTTTTTTTTTTTTGAAAAAAAAATCTAAAGTAAAATAGATGAATATGTAAAGGTAAAATTATATGAAATTTAAAACTACCCAAGATGAATGTTTAACCACTTGTAGATATGTGTTTTTTGAAGATTAAAAGTATACAAAATTGCTTTAGCTGGAACTATATAACTATACAAATATTGTTGTGAGTGGTTCTATCATTTGCAAATTATCAAGTTTGGTGACCTTACAAAACAGATATTTTATTTTGCAAAAAACTTTATATGAACTCCTCTTTTGTGATAACCTTCTTTTTTTCTTTTCTTTTCTTTTTACCAAAACAACTTAAGTTAACACATGGGGTAGTTGTTAAACATGTCAGTAATATAAAAAGATAGAAAGGTTTAAATATTTAAAAACATTTTTAGTAGATTGTAATATAAAACATTTCTTTCTCAATATTTTATGTAACTTTTCCCATAAGATCAATATTGTTGGCATCCTTTAAAGATGATACATAATATTTTTGAGAAGAAGAAGAAGCAGAGTTGATACTAACACATAATATAAAATTATTAAGTTTCCTTGATTTAAATTTGTGGCAAAAAAATATTAATGCATCTATAATAAAAGTTTTTATCTAAATGATATATAGTAGTTTATATTTTTTTAGACTTGATTCAAAAAGTTCATTCTCAATAGACTTTTAAGTCTACAAATTGCTCAATCTATGGGCCTAGACACATTCAAAGGGTGCTATCTAAATTATAAATTATATGAGTCTTTATCACACAAATATATTGATTCCCCCAATGTATGATAAAAGAAGGCAAGTTTGTATCTAGCCATTTTTTTTTTATTTGTACTGCATAATTTAATAGTATGGAGAATGTGACTGGATTTAAATATTGAATAAAATAAGATGAGAGGAAAAAAGAGTAAAAATAAAATATATAGCAATAAACATCAAATTATCCAAGTCATTCTATGTAATATAATAACATTATATTATTATATACTATATGTATAATGCAGTAGGATAATATTTAATCAAACAGAATATAAAAGATAACAACTTAAAACACAAAACTAAATTGCATCAACCCAAAATAGAATTCTAATTAACACAAAAAATCATCAACCTAAAGAATTGATGCAATAAAAATAAATAAAAAATCAAACAAAAAATGAAAAACAAATTGAGAGAGAGAGAGAGAAGTAACCTTTTTTGTGTAAGAAAACTATGCATAGAATGAAAAAGAAAATGTCAAATTTATAGTAAGATGTTGAGAATAAGAAGAGTCAAAATAAATGAAGATAGAAAGGTAGAGAAAGAATGATATTAAGGTAGAAAGTAGTGGGGAGATGAAAAGGTAAAAGGAATAGAGAGTTTTGGAAAATTAATAATAAAAATAATGATTAAAAGATATTTTAATTTTTAAATAATGGAGTTTTTAAGTCACCTTAAATGAGAAAATGTTTTAAAAATATATATAAGAAAAATTGGAAACAAAAAATGATGACGTGACTGCTGATGTGGCTCAACGTGAGCGTAGCAACATTAAATACTACACTTCAACTTTTAATAATATATAGATTTGTATTACTTTGAGACCATTTTTGATAAATTCTTACTTTATGCTCTATTTGTATTAATATGAGACCCCATTTTTTTCACTTGTTTGTGTTTGGATTTAATTTAAGTTTATTGGTTGTGTTTTTGTTAATTTTAATTTAAGTTTGATTAATATTTTCATTTAGTAATTTCATGTTTCATATCAAATATAGGAATTTTTTGGACTGGAATCCTAATGTATAATCAAAGAAGAAGAAACAAAGAATTGTTTAAATTTTCATACACAATAATTTTTCTGTGTATTAAATGGATTAGCGACTTGTTCTTATTATTATGCAAACATATTTCTTAGTTTTAGAAATATGTTCTACCTATACGGAATTATTGCAATTTCCTTTTGACTTTTGCAAAGTGTGTAACCCTACTACTATAGTATGTATATACACATTGTAGAGGAGTGCCGACTCATGTGTTTTGTGCTGGCCTCTTTGTGAGTTTTATTTTCATAATAAGAAACTCTTCAATGACAAACCTAGATCCCTTAAAAGGAGACAATGTTTAGAAATAATGTACAGAATCAATCACATAAATAAATAAATAAATCTGACGTACATATATATTACATACTCCAGCAGTGCTAGAGTTTTGCTCCAGAGTTTCATGGGAGTTGAAAATCGAAACTTCACAAAAATCCGTACTAATTATGCCCTATCTCATTAAAATCATATGTCCAACAAATATAACAAAATGTAGCCTTTAGAAGGCCCAGGAGAAACAATGTTTTAGCATGAAGATTACCATGGATATCTCAGATTTTATAGAGTAGATGGTATAAATAATATTGTTTGGTTTAGTGCTTTTGATGAAGTAATGAAGAGGAAGAAGAAGTCACTGGTGGTGGGGATCATTCTCTATTTCATGAGCCAATTCTCTTGTCAGCTTGTCAGCGCGATCATCGTGTCCACCAGCAAAGCTATAGACACGAAATGCAAATTGGAAAGCCCTCCAAAGCATTTTGACACATCCCTTTGTTCGTTTGTTACTTTTTGATCCTGGTTCTTCCTTCTCTGCCACCTTTGCTTCCCTCCTCTCCTGATTAAAATCCAAAAAGACATCAACCTCTTGTGCAAATGATCCACATATTGTTTGAATTTAGTATTTATTATTTTCGCAAGACGTGTTTTATTTATTTATTGAGCTACCTTCAGAGCCAACTCCATGCAGCTTGAGGAAATATCCACCATTGCTTCCTTGATTCTTATAAGGATGTTGAAGTCAAAATCGATATTGTGACTTTGAAATTTCTTGGATTCTTCATCTTTGGTTCGTTCCAGTTTATCCACTTCTCCTTTTATCTGTATGTTAGTCTTCCTCATTAGTAATTAAGAGTTTTATAGTTCAATGGCATTCTTCAATCCTTTCAACGAGGAGAATGTTGAAAGAATTTGGGTTTGAATTTCCTTTCCATGCTTATTAAAAAAAATAATAAAGATGTATAAAATAAAATATGAAACACCGCCCAAACCAAATTACCTTAGTGAAGTAACTTTCAACTTTGTCAAGCAGCTGGCCCATGGGAGTCATTATCTTCCAGTTATGTAATTCAGAGATTATGGAATCCAACTTCGAGTATAGTGCTGCTGCTGTCCTTAATGCTTCCAACTTCTTTACAGGGAAACCTTCGAACCTTGCTAGCACCTGCAGCTTTAAGAATTGCATGTCATGATCATAACAAACAGAATGGACAGTGATGTGAAAATTAATGTACTGTGATCTAGTGGATTTGAATGAATTAATAAGCTCTTATATATAATATGGACCTGTGATTCATCAGTTAAATTCTCAAGAATGGATTCCACGTTTTTGTGGAACTTGATCAGCTCAGCCATGTCCTTTGTTTTGTAAGTACTAATGACAGACCTCAGCTCCGTAATTGATTTTGCATACTTCTGAACATCTTCTTCAATTTGTTGGAAGTACGCTGATCTGAGACACAAATGGGGAAGATAAGGTTATGTATGCCTTTAAATCTATATCATTGATACATACTAGTTATCAACTTAATTGTTGTGTTGTTAATTAAGGCTCTTTGAAAAGCATAAGTACCTCTTTGTTATCTCAGCTAGAGCATCAGCCATTCCTTGTTTTCCACCAGCATTGTTACCAATTGCACTCTTTTTCCCATTAGATGATTTACCGTCAAGATTATTACATCCTTCCACCTTTCCCTTAAGAACCCGATACAGATTACCCATTTGGGATGATCTCTTCAACTTGGTAGCTGCTTTTTTGGGGCGCAAGGATTTCGCTGCACCAGGAGGAGGTGGTGGAGGTGCTGCTCCATTGGCAAGTGGCATGGGTGGTGGTGGCGGCGATGTTACTGATCCTTTCATTGGAGGTGGTGGTGGTGGTGGTACTGATCCATTCATTGGCCGTGGCAGTGGTGGTGGTACTGATCCTTTCATTGGCCGTGGCGGTGGTGGTGGTACTGATCCTTTCATTGGTGGTGGCGGTGGGGGTGGTGCTCCTTTAGAAGGAATCGTGGGTAGTGGAGGTGGTGGAGGAGGTGCTGCTTTCATTGTTCCCATTGCCATTGGTGGTGGTGAGGGCACTTTGGTTGCTGTTGCTTTTGATGAAAGTTCAGGTGGTGGCGGTGGGGGTGGTGGTACTAGTGCTAGAGAAGGCAAGGGCTGTGATGGTTGTGGCAGTGTTGCCAAGGTCACAGTTGTCTCAGGTGTATCTTTTTCAGTACTGCTATCTCTAGCTTCATCAATTGTTGTTGTCACTTCAAGATTGCTCTTTTCTTCTTCTATTCCTGTCTTTGGTTTATCAACCTTTTTGTTTACACTTAAAATGCTGGAATCTACCCCTCCTACACTTGACAATGCGTAAAATGAGAGGCGGGTTACATCAATTGGGTTCAGTTTTTCCACAGCTCTAGCTCTGAGAGACCAGAGGCCTGGTGGGCTATAAGAAAGATTTCCTTTCTCTCCACCTTTCTTTGAGGTTTTAAATAATTCTGGAAGCACTGTGGTCGGGGTGAGTGGAGAACCCGGAGAAGCAGAGCAGGGGCTGTTGGTGCCTGAAGAGCAATCCCTGAAGATTTTTCCAAATGTGTTAGGTAGTGGACTTTCATCCTTCTGGTCATCTTCATCCATGAAATCGAACTTCTCTTGTGCCATCCTAATCATTGAGTCAAGTGTTTCCAGGACTGTCTCAACTACACAATAACAAAATCAAGGAAGTCAAGTATTTAGGTCTTCCCAAGATACTTCGTTTCAATTTGAAACATGAAATAAATTCATTTAAAATGGAGATGATCCCAGTCCTAATCAAATTTCTTTAATTTTTCCTACATGAAAACAAATGCCGAAAGAGAATGTTGCCAACTACATCCTAAGATAATATGTAACATACCACGTTGTTCCGAATTGATGTTCTCCTTATATGGTGATAAATCACATTTAAATATGTCCAAAGAATCCTGACTCATCATCCATGAATCTCCAATAGATTTCAAAGCCTCCAAGAAGTAAATTAGACCCTGCTTGAACATGTAAGAGCTTAGTGCTCAGAGTTAAATTAGCATCCAAATAAGTAACTCAGGCCAATTCTTGGTGGATTTAAGTTATAAACCTGATCTATAGATGTCTCCTTTATTTCTGACAGCCAATTACTTGGTATTATTTCCGGGTAAAGCTCGTGGAGATCTTCCATTGTGCCCATCACCAGCTGCCAGAAGACAAATAGTTCGAAGACTAAACAAAATGTAGCCAAACTTAAAGAGGTGTTATTGCTACATATGTTAAGTTGCAAAAGAGAAGTGGGGGAGGATACCTCATTTATGGAAGTTGATCCATCACAAGGTGGTAGATCAATGATGTCTCGAAAGATTGAGATCTTCTTCCGGAGCTCCAACATCAACATTAAGTTGCTGGCATGACCCAATGGGCTGCCTATTGTCATGCCGAGCACTTCCTTTTGACTTTTGGGTAGATTCTTGTGTATGTCATAACCTTTCATTGTCTACAGCAATGATTTCTTTTAGTGTCAAAGATTTCTAATATTTCAGAACTGTTTGTATTTTATTGCAGGTTTTCCAATTTACTAGATCCGGATTGAACATCTTTTAGGAATACCATGATGATGTATCTGATAAACAGCTTTTGTTTTTATAAAATGGCAAGTGAAATCTTTTTTTGAGAGTTAACCTGGGCTGGTAGAACTTAATTAGAGTGTGCTCTTTTTCTGAGGAAAACCTACATGGAATTGCATTTCTCCTTGTATGTGGAATTTACATGTACCAAAGACTTGCATATGGTTAATTTGGCTTCATAAATAGTATGCAGATAATATTGGTTGTTTGGTTTTAAAAATTTTGATCTCATTAAACAAAAGAAACCTAGATAATGGAGAAGTTCCATGAATTGTATTGCATAAAATCATTAGAGTACTATTCAAAGAAAATTAAACAGGAACGTATATAAAAAAGAAGGAAAATAAAAAAAAAACCATGAATGCAAATTCAAATGGCTTAGCTAGAATTATATAAATTCCAGTTAGCATGTTCAGGGAGTTAGAGCAAGACTTGTATTGGAATTAAAGAGGATTGCCTAAAGTCCTAAACTGTTCATATCTAGATACATAAACAGGTAGGGTACATATATGATAATAAAAAAAGCACAATAGATTCATATGAAGAAGAAAAAGGACAGGCAGAACGAAACTGAGAAACCATGTCAAGTTGTACCTCAATTCCATATGCCTTGCGTCGAAACAGAAATGGTGTCAAACCGCATAAGCTCCCGGTCATAGCCATGGCATATATCACCAAAATGAGTCTTATAAAAGACTTGATTGGAAAGAAATCAATGATGATTTTGATGATGAAGAATGTCAACAAAACTTCTTTTTATTACAATGCTTCGGGGTTTGAAAAATGAAAATGACTAAAAGGAAAATATAGAAATAATTAGAGAATTATTCTAAGCTTTGTGCTGAAAAAAAAAAACGAGGAAAAAAATCAAAATTTGAGTTGGGTCTCTTAGAGAAAATTATAACGTGCGTTGCACTTTGGCTAATACAGAGGTGAATTTTGAACTTCCTCTGAGAAGAGAGAGTCAAAAGAGTGCAAAAAAGAAAGACTAGTCTTTATAAGGAGGAACTTCCCGCGTTTGTTTTGTACTTGGTCTAGCGCTGTTACTCTTAGGACCACTATTTACGGCTATGTAATTATTCATTAAAAAAAAATCACAGCTTAATTATAGGAAGTGATAATGCTAAGAGCCTAGGATGAGCGGCTGATAGCCAGAAAAAGAGTAGACCAACTTCTATTTTGTGCAAGATTAGGTGTTTAGTTCTGCGGAGCACTGTAATTTCTAACAAAATTCGTTCAATTATTTTCTATATTTATCTATACTTACTTCTATAAGGATACAACAGTTGAACTAGTCGTGGTTCTTCCAATCCAATATACTTCCTAAATACTAAATAAGAGTTTCTATTCCTTAAAAATAAACAAATTAACTAATAAGAAAGCTCTAGATTATTGAATATATATATTACGAATACTCTCCATAGCATTTTCACACATTGTAAATTGTGAAAATGAGAATGCAATCTTGATTTTTCTTTCAGTTTGACAATTGCATTTCCAAGTTTGAAAATTCTATTTGAATTTCCCCCCACGATTAGGCATTCTCCAAAATTATTCCCAGATTGCATTCAGGGACCAAAAAATAGTTTACTGTTTAGACTTTGTCAGTGTTCACATTATGATCAACAAATGATAAAATTTAAAAATAAAAAATAAAAAAAGTTTAATAATTTGTTTTACTCAATCTGATTTGATCCACCTCTTACAATCTTACTCTTAGTAGTTGATATCCAAAAGCATGCAAATATCCCTCTTGTTTTAAATTGATAAATATGGCCGAACAAATTTAGTAATTGCTGAAACTCCTATAAAAAAATAAAAAGTTGCTTAATCAGGAAGTCTCTCTCTCTCTCTCTCTCTCTCTCTCTCTCTCTCTCTCTCTCTCTCTCTCTATATATATATATATATATATGTATATAAATTAAAGTGTAGTATTTATTGTTATTATACTTCTGTTAAGTCACATCAGCTACCACATCTATTGGAAAAATACATGTTTATACCGCATACAAAACATACGCAACAGAAAAATAACAAATTTACTTCATTCACAATTGATAACATGTACTACGTAAATTTCAGAATATAGGAACAAAAGAGTGTACCTTGGTACGGTGAAATTTAAAACCAAATATTAGAAGTATTTGGGAACAATTTTAATCTTCACTCCAATTCCACTTATGCCCAAGAAGTGTATTGTCTCAATCAGTTTATATGTATGTGTTCAAGGGAGAATAAGAGAATATCTCACACTCATATACAAATCATTTCATTCTCGTACAAAATTTTGTATGTTTCTCTCCTTATAATTGATTATCTCATTGAGCTAACTTTTTAGGTCATTCCAATTGGGTTTTAGAATGTGACTTGGAGTGGGACCAAAAAGGAACAAATAAGACACTAGCTCCAATAGGCCTTGAGCTTTTCTGTCAACTCTTAACAAGTCCAAAGTTACCATTAATTATATTTAATATCACTATATAAATATAATTGCACTCTAAACCTTATTAATAAATTATATCTGAAGACTTTATTATACATCCAACCCCTTCATAAAATATTCGTAGTAATATAAAGTCATGAATGTAGACTGCCACTTTAAAGATTACTACATCTTAATCCTTGAGTACCCAGTTTAATCCTTTAAGTTATTCATCATATATTTATAAAATCTAATTTCATACATATATACTTTAGTAACTTCTTACTAAAGTAGTTAAGCCTAACACTCTGAATAACCGAACCCCTTAAATTTATCTTAAGGAAATATTTTATATCTCTGTTAAGAGATTATAAATTTCATCTTGAGAATATATGTTCCATCAACACTAAATATGGTTACCCAACATACTGAGGTTTTGATCGTGACTTTAGATCTCACTCCTGATATATCAAAGCAACCTACACTTCATGATCAGGTCCATTATTCTCTCAGGATTAAGAGTTCATGCAAATAAAAGTCATGAAATTTATTATTTATTTGACAGTCGTTGGGAGAATAATAAATCTCACAGCAGTCCAGTTCAATATGTTTTTACTCTTAAAACATATCAACATATCAACTAAAAGTCTTCACTTCCATGATCAAGACAAATCATCTTAGTTAATATGTTATAATCTTCACAAATGAAATGTCCAATTTCATCACCGACTACGAACTAAAATTCTAAGTTTACAAAGAATTTGTGACTTATATCTTTTGTAACTAAATTACATAAATCACATACTATGCATCTCATGGGCTATATGATAATGTCCAAATATTCATTTTTCCATTATTTTAGATAATAATAAAACAACTTTATTAATCACAACATTAAGTCATACATAGCATCATACAATAGGATTTAAGGGCACTAATCCTAACAACATCATCTACCTATTTTCAACTATAATTTCCATTTTAACTTTTCATCTCTCTACTACTTTTAACTTTAGGACCCGTTTGGATTGAGAGGGGGGGAGGGGGAGTAGAGTAGAATTGGCTGAAAGTAGATTAATTTTAATTTGAGCCAATTCCACTTTACTCTACTCTATTCCTCTCCCTCCCCCTCAATCTAAATGGATGATTAATGTCACTCTTCATCTATCCCTTACTCTTCCTTTTATTTTGGCTCTTCTTATCCTCATTCTATTACTATAAATATGTCATCCTTTCTCTTATTTTATACATATTTTCCCACATAAAAAAGGTTATCTCTCTCTCTCTCATGTTTTATTTTTGTGTGAAGTTTTTATTTTTGTGTCTCTATTTTAGATTGACAAATTTGTGTGTTCTTTAGAATTCTACTTTGAGTTGATGCAATTTGATTTTTTTTTTTTTTAAGTTATTATCTTTCTTTCTTTTCTATGATTGTTAAATGTTTTCCTATTGCAAATAGTTTACAAGAATATAATGTTATTCTATTATATAACATGGCTTTGATAATTTAATGTTTGACTCAAAAAATGTGATTACTCTCTCTCTCTCTCTCTCTCTCTCTCTCTCTCTCTATATATATATATATATATATATATATGTGTGTGTGTGTGTGTGTGTGTGTGTTATTTATTCTTTTTTGCAACTTTACTATAGGTTGATGAATCATTGTATTTTTTTTTTTTTATAATACTATTTGGTAGTGTTTTTTTTTTTTTTTTTTAGTTTTCCATCACAAGTCTTCTCTCTCCCTTTTATAACATAACTTTTGTTTGATTTTTTTTTTTTTTTTTTTTTTGACATAATACTTAGTTATTTTGGAAGTGAGATTTTGAATTTATATCAATATACAATCTTAGCTTTATATTTGAATGTGTCTATCAACTTTTAAAACTGCTCAAGATGAATATGCATAGACAATATATATATATATATATTCCTTTTATCAGTATGTGTAGAGAATATTTTTGTTTTAATTTTTATTGATTTTTATATAGTTATAACATCAAAATTAAAGTAGATGAATATGTAAAGTTAAAATTACCTAAGATGAATTTGTAATGTGATTGCTTCTTGCTTAAAGATACTGCATCAAGCATTCTGCAGTAATGATATTGAAGCCATAGCTGTAGTTCGGGCTCTATCTTTCACATCAGATGTTGGTGTGAAGCTGGTAGTTTTAGAGGGTGACTCGTTGGCAATGATTAAAGGACTAAAGGAGGATGATAGTTCATTGGCAACTTTTGGTCTGCTGGTTGAGGATGCAAAGGTTTTGTCTCAACAATTTGATGAGTTGCTTTACTCTCATACAAAGAGAGAAAGTAACACGATAGCTCATAGTCTGGCTAGATATACTATCAACATTCCATATTTTCTAATGTGGATGGAGGATGTTCCACCACAGCTTCATTCTATTTTAAAAGCCAATTTATTAGGCTTATTTTAATAAAATAAATTTCGATGCCCCCCCCCCCAAAAAAAATTTGTAAAGTCAATATATTTATATATTTAATATTGTCAAAAAATTAAAAGTAAGAAATAAATAATAAAAAGAATAATGATGTGGCAAATGAGTATCGTAGCAACAATAAATGCGATATGAAGGTCCCGTTAAAGGTAATTAAATCTTAATAAATGAAAGTGCATGTAGACAATTTTTTTTGTTAAATCACGATATCTTTATGTTGTTATACAAATTATTTTCTTTTATTTCAATAGGTGAAGTGTTCAATTTTAGACATAAAGTCTACTTTGTTTTTATACATATTATTTTAAATATTAAATTTATAATATGGTAAAGTCTCTTAGGATGGTCTAAGAAATATGCAGTTTCAATCTTATGTGTCTATATATATAGTAAACAAAATCCGATCAATAGTTTGAAGCTACTCTCATGATAAGAAAAATTATAAATATGATAATCTCTTTCAAGAGAATGAAAATTTTTAATAATATATTTGAAACTTAAATAGTTTAGTTGTATAGGGAAAAAATTAGGAAAATATAACACACAATAACATAATTTAGCAAAATATGAAGTGCCTAAAAAATGAATAATATCAATCAAACAAATCAAAATAATAAAATGGTGATATATTTTTTGAGATAGATAAATGAAAAATAATTTTAGAAATAATTTAATTTTTTAGGTGAAAAATTACTTTTGACAAAATTTAGAGAACAAATATATATTATACCATAAGTACAGGAGAAAATGGGCTTTAGCCCTTTTTTTTTTTTTTTTTTAAAATCTAGCATTTTGCCCCATTTCCCAAACTAATTAGAAAAATGCCCCTATTATAACTCGATTTTCCAAAAATCGAGTTTCAAAACGCCACTATAGGGTCCTTAAAACGTCACTATAGGTATGGGGCAATTAAACTTAAAAATAAAAAAAATAAAAAACTGCATGGAACTCGAGTTCATAGAGCTCGAATTCCAAAACACCGCTATAGGATCTTAAAACGTCACTATAGGACTCTTTAAAACACAACTATAGGGTTTTAGATTTTTTTTTTTTCTTTTTAATTTCAATTTGTTATAACTCAATTGTCCAAAAATCGAGTTTCAAAACAGGGGCATTTCTCTAATTAGTTTGGGAAATTGGGCAAAATGCTAGAGTTTTTTTTTTAAAGGGGCATTTGTCCATTTTGGCCCATAAGTACAAAATAATTATCTATTACATACTCATTGTGTGGGTCTATGACTAGTCTATATATCTATATATATATATATATATATATATATATATATAAAATAGCAGAAGCTGAGAGAAAGTGGATTCCTACCATTAAGGAGGTGTTGACAAATAGACTAACTATCTAAAATTCAGACACGTGTAGATTGTTAGAACCGGATCCGGTACGTTTCCTCCATTTTTTTAGATTTGGGTATAAAATATCACTTTTTATTGAGTTTTTTTGTTGGATTGGTTTAGATTTGATTTTGGTTTTGATTCCTTTATGTTTCAAGCTTTTGGGTTCTCCATGAAAATGTTTGTTTTCTCAAATTTTCTATTTCTTTTCCTATTTTGGATTACAGAAATCACTAAGCCTTCCCCTGTTTTCTAATATCTGCGTACATCGTTTTTTTTTTTTTATTATTTGAAAAACGGGTTTTGTTGTTGATTCATCACCAACAGCAAAACTTTTATCCCTATGGAAAAATATATGGGTTTAGTAGAAGGTAGGCATGTTTTTTTTTCCCCCCTTTTTTTTCCCTATTCAATTACCGTTTCAAATTGTATAAAACTACAGGATTGAATGTTACACTGATATTTCTTTCTTCTTTTTCAATCTTATTTTAGGTTTTTTTTTTTTTTTTTTGGTCGGAACCACATGCACACAAGGATATAGTTTGGAAGGCTTTCTTTTTTTATAGTTTTTTTTTTTTTCATTTGTAAATATGGGGATTGAATATGATTTAGGTTTGAATTTCTTGGTTGGATTGATTTAGATTTAGATTTAGTTATCGGCCATGTAGGAAAAATACTCATTTAAAAAACAAACACCCGTGAAACAAAATTGAAACGCCACACAAAGAAAAACGATGCATCTATTCGGACCCAAAGAAAAACTATGTATCTGTTTCTGTTACTGTGATGTGGTTGTATTTCTGTGTTGCAAAATCTACTTCTGCAGAATAGTTTCAGGATTTTCTGCATAATCTATGCTTACAGGGGGGGCTGAGTGTAATATTTGTTACTGTTTTTGTAATGTATGTACATGGGTGTATTTCTGCTGCTGCATATTCTATTTTCTGCAGAACAATTTCAGGATTTTTTGCACAATCAGTTCTTACAGGGGGCTGAGTGTAATATCTGTTGATTTTTCTGTGATGTATGTCCATGGCTGTATTTCTGTTACTGCATATTTTGTTTCTTGCAGAACAGGTTTAGGATTTTCTGCATAATCTGTGCTTACAAGGGTAATTGTAATATCTGTGGTTGTTTCTGTGTTGTATGTCCATGGGTTGTATTTCTGTTGTTGCATATTTTGTTTTTTGCAAAATAGGTTTAGGATTTTCTACATAATCTGTGCTTACATGGGGTAATTGTAATATCTATTGTTGTTTCCATATTGAATGTCCATGGGCTGTATTTATTTTCCTCTACAATAAAATGAAAGGTATGATAGCATAAATTTTCCTCTTTATTTCATTGTTTAATGAAATCTCTTTTCCATTTGCAATTGCTTTGATTTAGAACAAAAATTTCCTTAACAGCAACACAAATAAGACTATAGGTGCAAACGTTTTATGGGAAAAGAAAATCTTAAAAAAAGAAATTTTAAGAACTTAACTGGAACTTAAAATAAATGGGTACATTCAAGGTTTTACTTTTAAGGTAGAAAACGTTGGAGGAACTGTTGTCAGGAGAAAGGAAGGAATTGAACAAATGGGAAGTAAAAGCTAACTTCAAAACATAGATTTATGATAAAGAAAAAAAAATTCAAAAACAAAAACAAAATGAAGATTATCAAATTAACACAGTCGTAGACTATTATTTTCAAATTAATCATATGGGCCAACATCAAAATGAAGATTATCTATTATGTGACTAATTAGTGAAGGTGAGGGAAGAGTGCCAAAAACTAAAATGAAAACTTACTAGGAAATGAAAGAGGAGCCAGTTGGCGGCATTTAAGGGCCTTAATAGCCCTTCTCTTTAACTTATAGCTTCTTCTTTTTTTGGCTAAAATTTAGTTGACTATAGATTTAATTTTTAATTCTTTTGCTAAATTTTTTCTAACTGCAGGTGTTTTTTGATAGGATATAACCGCAGATTGGTCATGAATAAATGTGCTATTTTATTGGGTTTAGGCTAGTATATAATCTGTTAGGAATTGACATAGACAAAGAAAAATCTGCCACCATCAGAAAGACAGGCCGTGTACCCATAACTGGTAAAGTTATTGTCTTCCTTTTTTACTTTTTCCCCCTAAACTACACACAAACATCTTCTTCCATTAGAGAGCGATAGGGAGATTGAAGAAGTTTGATTTTATTAATTTGGTTTTGATTGTCAATTTGTCATATACATACTGCTACAATTATTGTTTCTTCATGTCTTATTGTTATTTTCTTTTATGCATGTTTTGTCTGATGTTGGGTTAAAATTATAGGAAAAATTAATTGTGTTAAGTTCTTAAAATTTTCTAATTGTGTAATATTTTGTTTTTGTTTTAGACTTTTAGTTGTGTTATATTGATCCTAGAGTTTCCAATGGGGAGATGGAACCGCTGAAGAGAATAGATAGCGCACAATTATAAAGTAATGTGTTCCCCTTTAGTGCTTCTTTTAGGTACTATTTATCTATTTCATTATGTTATTTACCTCATTTGATGCCTTTTCTATTGTACCATATGATAAAAAATATTCGAAGGTTATTACTTGAACACCAAAAGAAAATTATAGTTGTATGTTTTTTTGTAATTCTTTTTAGCAAGTCAATGTAGTTAAGTTTTGTGATAGCTAATATGCAAGAATAGAAAACACGCAATCCTATTACGTAATTCTCAACTTAAATTACAAAAGGTATCCATCCATGACTAGAGTAACCAACAAAAGCATAACTGCAATTTGATTCTACACACCAACTTAGAGTCCCATTGAGAATCTCATTTAGAACCTATAGTTTATCATTATAGCATTACAAAAAAAGTATAGACACATACTCTCTTAGAGAGAGAACATCATTGTCAGAATCATCAGAACATTTCTCCTTCCATTTTCTCAATTTGGTTCATTTCACTTCAATTCTTGATTTGTTTTGGGTGATAGAGTTGCAACATTGAGTGTGTGTTGAGTTAATATCTGTGTTTGTGTTTGTTTTTCAACCATGGCATCTCTGCTGGATGAAGTTACAAGAGAATTCTAGAAATTCCAATATAGTTGCTTTGTAGATAAAATAGAAAATTTTATTATTGAAATCCATGATAGTTTGGCTGTGTAATCCATAGAAAGTTTAGCGGTAAATCCCTATTTCTATCTGCTCATAATCATTTTTTCTCTTCTTGGAAGAATATGAAACTTAATCTTAAAATGAACTTTTAGACTCTAATTCTTATAGGGCTCCCAAGTTGGAACCCTTCTATATTTTTCTCTTTAAAATTGAATTACAATGGCCTTTAAGATTACGTATTTGAAAGTTAGGGGAATCTGATAAGTAGGTTTGGTTTGTTTATGATTTATTTCTTGGTGGCTTTGTGCATTGAGATTAGAGTTTGGATTTTCTCTACAAATTTTTTAATTTGTCATTAAGAATGAATTGTTAGTTCAGTGAATTTGGGTTTGATTTAGAGGTGGCTTGGTGTTTTTGAAAGTATATTCGTAAAAAAAAATTGTGGGTCTGTGAATGTGATCTTACATTGGAGATTTTTACTGATTTGGTGGTGGCAGTGGTATTGAACTTGGACTTGGTTTTTAGCATAAGTGAATTAAACTTATCTTCTAATAAGATTAGATTTTATACTCCAATATTTGTTTCTATGATTGATTACAAACCACAGTTTGATATTTTGGTTTTCTAATCCTCCTTTTCTCATCAACACATATTCTTTTATCTTACTCTCATCTCTCTTACAAATTTCACTATATATAAAAAATAAGTACCCAAAATGCACAGAATATATTCCTTCTTCCATTTATTTATGTGCCATATATAGGGGCTGTCTTATCGTTTGATTTATTTTTTCACTTGATATATCAAAATTTTGTAGATGCAACAACCATTTTTTTGGTTACTAATATTACAATTTGACTAGATTGTTTGATTTATTTTTTCACTTGATATATCAAAATTTTGTAGATGCAAAGACCATTTTTTTGTTACTAATATTACAATTTGACTAGATTGTAATAAAGCTTTGGCATTTTTTTAAAAGCATTTGAGAAAACTGGTAGTAATAATGCATTTATTTGTTTAATGACAGGTATATATTAATTTTGAAATATCAAAGGGTGAGGTTGAACAGATCAAAGAGCTTGATGAGAGACTTATAGACATATTAAAGCATTTGAAGGTCTGTATAAGCTATAAAAAGTTGGAGGTTACTTTTAACTTTGTGCCTAGATAGAATAAATCACTCAAATTTCTTATATTGGTGTACTGTATTAAGAGATTTGAGCTTTTATAGGGCTTTGAACTTCTGTTAATATTCATGTATTACTTATGGTTTTTTTTTTTTTTTTTTTTGGTATGGAAACTTTCATCTGGATCTAACATTTCTTTATTGTTATATTTTTTTAATTATGTTTTAATTACTTGAATTTTTTCCTTGAATTAGAAGCATATAAGTTTGTGAATGTATAAGAAAACTTACTTTGTTCTGTATAACCAAATTTGTAGTCCAACTTGCAATAGATTTTGATTGCAAGGAGATATGGGTACACTTTTTGCAATTTCATATTTTGCCCTGCCATTACAGCTCCCCATACACTTTCAATAACACAATAAATCTATGTAATAGATTATGATCAAACTTTGCGGTTTATATGCATTTATGATTTTTTTTTTTTAATTTTAAAGTTTCTTATCAAGCTTCTAAGATACATTTACTTTGTGCAGTATATAAATGTTGGGGTTGAACGAAATCTACAAAGGTCTATATTTATTCCTCACAAAAGGGAGATGATAGGTGGAAAATAAGAAGGGCAAACGATATTTGGCCAATTGGAAAGGAGCAAGAACAAAAAGAACAACTGAGATATGAAATGAGCATTGAGCACATAACCACACAAAAAGCAATGTAGAGGCACATTGGAATTCAAAAGAAAATAAAGTTAGCTGATGCTGAATTAGCATCTTCAAATGCACTTGGTTGGATTGTTTTAGCTTTAGATATTTGAGTTAGATTTGGTCTTAATTATGGTATTGGGTTTAAAATAAATTTTGTTTTGAGTATTTTGTATTAGATTTTGGTTAAATTAGTTTTTGGTATCTACCTATGGTGTTTGTAATTAGATTTGTAAATGGAGATAAGTGTTGGGTGTACGCGGTAAAAGTGTGTTTAAATATATTATAAAAAAAATTCTTTCTAATAAATATAAATAAAAAGGTTCCCGCACATAGTGCAGGTTAAAAAACTAGTATATTATAAAAGTTGGATCTCAAAACTAGTGGATGCATGCTACGATGACACTTATTAATTTTCAAAGTATACTACAATGACACGTGACAACTTCCTATATTTAATTGGTATAATTGGACAAAAAATGCCACATGTTAAAATATTATTTGTGCATCTCAATGTGTTTGCCATAATACTAGACAAGTGGTATTGTAGTTGCATTATCTCGGAAGATGGCTAGGATGACCATTCATATACCCGAAAAAATCATAGTTCCATTACATGCATTAATTCATTCATTGCATATCATAAAAACAATCTTGAGGTTCTAACAGTTGTGACTGTATGTCTGATTTCCAAATCATGCCATTGGATTGAAAGATATCACATGATCAAGTTTACACTATCTGCATGCATTTTGTTTGGGTGGAGCCGATCACGCATGATTAATTTAAATTAATTCTGATTAGTTGAAGAATTAAAACTAATTAAATCATTTTGTGATTGGTCAAGATCAGAGTGAAGACTCCAAAGAGAACCTAAGACCAACACTCAAGCTAAGAGTTCTAGTTCCAAGCCCATCACTCCCATCACGGTACTAAAGCCCATGACCATAGAAGACACTACACTGCTGCAACATCACAAACACATATTCAATCTGCAAGAAAATTCAAGCCATAAGAAGTCTGAAGATCCCAACACTATGGCAGAAGAGGGAGAACATCCAAACACTGAAGAACCCATGAACACTTAAGAGCTACTCAACACCATGGTAGCTAGTCAAATCAAGTTGAGGGAGGACATGAACCTTATGATGCAGTAGTTTTAGAACCTGAAGAGTAACCAAGAAAAGAACAGGGCTAACCATAATCCTTCAACCATGGAGAGTGAGAGGAAGATCAAAAAGAGGATAAACAAGATGGAAGAGATGATCAAGAGAGCTCGCAAGATGGAGGACCTCATGGACTACCAATCACTCTCACTTTTCCCCGATATGAGATTGCCTCCCAAGTTCAAGATGCCAACCTTGGACAGGTTCGACGGGACTGGATGCCCAAATTCCCATTTGAAGATGTATATGAGGGCCATGCAGCCCCTAGGAGCAACTGAAGAACTACTTGTTCAAATGTTCCAAAACACCCTAACTGGAGCCGCTCTTAGGTGGTTCCTCAACCTAGATGATGCTAGAGCAAGGAGTTAGGAGGACATCTGCCGCAAGTTTCACCATCAGTACAAATACAACATAGAAGTGGATGTAACAATGAGAGATTTGGTGACCATGAAGCAAGAGATGAAAGAATCTTTCTCTAAGTGAAGGTCCAAGGTAGCACAAATAATGAATAGGCCAAGTGGAGAAGAGCAGTTAACCATGGTTGTAAAAAACTCATTACCTATATACCATAAATATTTGTTTGCCCAATATCTTCCTAATTTCAAAGCTTTAATTGCTACTGGAACCCAAATTAAGGATGCAATAAATAATGGCACTATAAAGAATGAGGACTCACCAATGTTTAAAAAGAATTTAGGATCTAGTTCTAAAACTGCAAAAGTTTCTAATATATACAAAAACGATCATTATCAACTTATTGCTCCCATTGCCTCTATGCCAATATCACAAGGGCCGCCTCCAAGGCCTAGGCGGGAATTTCATAAGTTATATATACCTATGAGTCAAGTGTTTGAAAAACTGAAAGCAAAAGGGTTACTAAAGCCCTTAGATCCAAGACCAATCCCAAACCCATTGCCCACAAGATTTGATGTGACTAAGAGATGTGCTTACCACCAAAGCCCTGGCCATGATACTGACAAGTGTTTTGACCTTCATCATGCAATTCAAGACCTAATAGACAATAAGGTGATTGCACCGCCTATAAGGCCTAGCATCACTAATAATCCCTTGCCCAACCACAATTTTGGGAGAGGACCAAGGATTAGTTGCTTAATGACTAAAGAGGAAACTGAAAGGGACCCATCTGAATTGATTTATGACTTACCCGAATACTTTATGATGACATGGGAAGAATTGATGGGTATGACATCCGCCGCAGGATATGACATATGCAGTGAAGATGTAACTGAAACCTCAAATTACCCGACATCCACAAATGGGAGGAGATACTTCAAACCCCAAACAAATTACCCAACATCCACAACTGAAGAGGAAACTGAAAAGGACCCATCTGAATTGATTTATGACTTACCCAAATACTTTATGATGACATGGGAAGAATTGATGGGTATGACATCCGCCACAGGATATGACATATGCAGTAAAGATGTAACTGAAACCTCAAATTACCCGACATCCACAAATGGGAGGAGATACTTCAAACCCCAAACAAATTACCCAACATCCACAAATGGGGGGGAAACACTTCAAACCCTAATCAAATTACCAAGCACCAACATATGAGGGGAGATACTTCGAACCCCAATTAAACAACCCAATACCTATAAAAGGGGAGAGACACTTCGAACCCCAACCAAATGGCCCAACATCCACACATGGGGGGAGACACTTCAAACCCCCACATTGGGAGATAGACAGCCCAATAGAAGTCTTGAACAAAGCCACCCAACAAACACCTACTGAAGAGGATGAGGTCTTTAAGCAACTACAGAAAACTCAAACCAATATATCTTTATGGGGTTTACTTATAGCCTCATACAAGTACAGTCAAAATCTAGTAGATCTTCTCAATCAAATCCAAGTTCCTACAACCACTACCTCTTAAGATCTGAATGCTATGATTGGATCCATAAGTAAGGAACTCACTATTTCCTACTCTGACAAAGATTTGACGAAAAAGGGGAAGCACGATAATAACCCATTGCACATTATTGCAGATGCTAAAAGCAAAAGGATTCTGATGGTTCTAATTGATGAGATCGGAACAACCTGGGGAAAGTTGTCTTCCTACATAACCTACCTCCCAGACCAAGGGAAGAAGATATCAGATCTATGTAGTTCTCGACCCCTTTTGTTAAACCAGTTCCTGTGCCTGGGATGCATTCCAGTCGGTAAAGTAATCTGGTGGATGGGGCCCGCCTCACCATTCCCCTTCTCCAAAGCAATCAAAAAAGCTTAAAAATGGCCCAATCAGCTACAGGTAAGAAATCATTGTTCTAATGGAAACAGGTCTCCCAGACCCATGCTCTAGTAAGCGATTTAATCAAAAATGGGCATTGGAACCTTCCTCCTAGCCACAGAATGGCTGGACAGTGTCTAATGCAAGAGATTCCCTGTATGAACTCCCGCAGCTCCCTGTTGGAAGTGCCTTAAATGTGTGTCCTTTAAAGACTACAAGTTGCTTAGGCTTAAGTATTGAGGATTTTTTACCAACTGATTAACATGTGAAGGCATATGACAATAGTAGAAAGGAGGTCTTGGGAATCGTGACACTAGAGCTTAGTATAAGGCCAATGATCAAGAAGGTGGAGTTTCAAGTCCTGAATATAACATCATGTTTTAATATGTTCCTTGGGCGACCATGGATCCACGACACTAAGGCCGTACCTTCATCCCTATAACAAAAGGTCTGGTTTCCACATGAAGGAGCCATAGTTACTATATATGGCGATACTTTGACCATGCCAAAGCCCATTTTTGGTATTAATTCTAAGAATGAGCCATTGACCTTGGATGGCTTTGAGATTGAGAAGCCTAGTTTTGAAAGAAGAGAAGAAGGAGTGAAGAAGATCCCCCCCTACAACAACGACGACATGGTGGCAATGATGAGGAGAATGAATTACCTTCTAGGAATGAACTTGGGGAAAACTGTGAAGAAGCTAATTGTTCAAGACCCAATAATTCCTACTGCCACACCACATTTTAGGCTAAGCTATAGGCCCACTGATGATGACTTGTTAGAGATAGAGGTGAGAAGAATCGCCCAAGCCAAGGCCAAAGCAAAAGCACTTCCTTGTCCCCCGGATCCCTTAAAGCCCTATAGTCCCACTTTGAATGGAAAGTTTATCAAAGCTAGAGATAGTCAACGTTATTGGGGATTCCCTGAACCAAGATTTGACCCTAAGACAAGAACAATGGTGCTCAGATTTTAGTTATTATTTTATTGCAACAACAAGCTTCCAAAGCTGAAGAAGGAAGACACAAATTGGGCCCTTACTGATTGGGCTGATTACATGGACCCTAATGCAATGAATACACTTCTAAGAGATGCCATTTGTAATATAGAAGAAGAAAAGTACTGGGAAGCTTGCCAACATGCATTGAAGAGCCCGTATGAAGCAAAAACAAGTGACGAGGAAGAAGAAAGGGGAGAAACCCCTAGTGATGATGATGATGAAGGTAGTAACAACAAGAGTGATAGTAGTAGTGATAACAGTAGCAATGACAGTGGAGATAGCAAGAATGATAGCAACAGTGACAGTGAAAGCAACAAAAGTGAAGCCTATGATAGCTAATATAGTAGTAATGATTAGGGTGCACCCTCTAGTGATAGAGAAGATGATGATGAAGGGCCTTTTTATGAAGACCACTTTGATGACGATGTAGACTACTATGATGGGGATATAGAGGATGATGCTGAAGTTGAACCTATAGACATAGAGAATGGAGCTGAGAGTGAAGAATATGAGCTAGAAAATGTGTTGGAAGCTGCAGGAGAGAAGGTTGAAGAAGCCAATAATATAGATTATGATGATTACCCCTATGGGCATCCCTCAGATTGGAGCTGCATTACTGATTGTAGCTCAAGTTCAAGCCTGTGATATGACAAGCATGGTAGAGAAATTCCTAAGTTAGGGTCATTCCATAATTCAGAACTTGGCTCATTGACCCCATACACTAAAGAAGAAGATGACATAGATGCTAGATTGGCCACCCTAGACAAAAAGTTAATGATCCACAGTTTCAAAAACTTAACACTGGGAAGTTTTGAAGGTGAAGATGGAAGGGAATGCGTTGGAATATCTCCCCCAATACATCCACTTGAGCAACAAAGGAAAGCAAGATATGTTTGGTGAATGGATGGATAGTATAGAGAATCTGAATGCTTATGTGACTGACAAGCCCACAGATATGGAGATTGATGGTGGAGGCATGGATTATATGGATGAAGACCCCTTGGTACTGATGCTGAGGGAAGAAGGAACTCGTTGGGAGCCACCCACCATTGTCAAAGCCACAACCGAGTTGAAGAATTGGGCATAGGAGGGAGCTACCCACCCCGTGGAAGACTTTGCCATGAAGATCAAGACCGTCAAGCCAATCACTCCTATCAAGAAGATCAAGACCATCGAGCCAGTCACTCCTACCAAAAACATTGTTTCTATTCCTATTGAGTCTGTTTCTGCTAATATTATTGTTCCTGTTGAGTTTGTTTGTGATCGTAGTCCTATAGAGTTTATTTCTGTTGAGTTTGTTGAGTCTGTTGAGAACTCTTTTCCTTATAATATGATTTCTGATTCTGCTTATTTATTGGCTTTGAATGTTTTTATTTTAGAAATTGGTAAAGAAACTCTTAATAATAAGGAATTAAAACAAGGGCATGTACAACCTATAAAAGAAAAAACCCAACCTATTAACCTGGAAACTAATGATGAACCCAAAATGATACAAGTAGGCAATACCCTAACCACCTCTGAGAAAGATGCATTAGTGGCACTACTGACAGAATTCAAAGAGGTATTTGCATGGTCATACAAAGACATGCCTGGGATTGATACAAATATAGTATAGCATAACATTCCAATAGATCCAATCATGAAGCCAGTCAAGCAAAAGTTGAGAAGAATGATGCTAGAGTGGACTCTCAAGATTAAGGAAGAGGTTGAGAAACAGTACAATGCAGGATTTTTGAAGGCGGTCAACTACCCGAAATGGTTAGCTAATGTGATTCTTGTACCAAAGAAGGACGTGAAAGTGAGAATGTGTGTAAATTTTCGAGATCTAAATAAGGCTAGAACAAAAGATGATTTTCCCTTGCCTCACATTGACATCTTGGTTGATAATACAACAAGACATGACTTGCTGTCATTCATGGATGGTTTTTCAAGATATAATCAGATAAAGATGGGTCCAGAAGATATGGAGAAAACCTTCTTCGTTACTCCATGGGGGACCTATTGCTACAAGGTCATTCCATTTTGCCTTAAAAATGCTGGTGCTACTTACCAATGTGTAGCCACTACTCTATTGCATGATTTGATCCACAAAGAAATAGAAGTCTATGTTGATGACATGATAGTGAAGTACAAAGAACCATTGGGATTTATGGTAAGTTAGAGGAGAATTGAAGTCAATCTAGACAAAATCAAGGCCATTGTAGAGATGAAGACTCCTAGGACTAAGAAGGAGATCCAAGGGTTTCTAGGAAGGATACAATACATCATCAGATTCATAGCTTAGCTCACCATGACATGTGAGCCACTTTTCTGACTGCTTAAAAAGGAAGTTCCCATGGTATGGAATGAACAATGTCAAGAAGCTTTTGAAAAGATTAAGAATTATCTGATGAAGCCACCAATACTAGTTCCACCAGTACCTGAAAAGCCATTATTGTTGTATCTCACAATACAGATACAACAATGGGGGCTTTGCTTGCTCAATACCTAGAGGAGTCTAGGAAAGAGAATACGATCTACTACATCAACAAGAACATGTTAGCCTATGAAGAAAAGCATTCATCACTTGAGAAGACATGTGTAGAACTTGTATGCGCAATCCGCAAACTCAGACATTACATGCTTGCTTTCAAAGTCTTATTGATTGCAAGAATGGACCCTTTAAAATATCTAATGGAAAAGCCTATGCAAGATGAGAAGACAGCTAAATGGGTTCTGGTTTTATCAGAATTTGATATTAAATATGTGACTCAGAAGTTTGTGAAAGGGAGGGCAATTGCTAATCACTTAGCCCATTGTTCACTAGAAGAAGCTGAAGAAATCCAAAGAGACTTTCTAGATGAAGATATCATGGGAATCGAGGTAGAATCATGGAAGATGTATTTTGATGGAGCAACTAATCAAAATGGAAGTGGCATTGGAGTTCTCTTAATTTCTCCAAAAGGGACACACATCCCATTTTCTAGTAGGCTCAATTTTCCTGCCACTAACAATGCCACTGAATATAAAACTTGCATTATAGGGTTGCATGCAACCATAGGTCTTGGAGTAAAAGAGTTGGAAGTATATGGTGATTCAGCCTTGATAATTTCTCGGATTCAAGATAGATGGAATATCAAAGAAGAAAGGCTAATGCCTTATCATGAATGTCTCTAGAAGTGGGCCTTGAAATTTAGTAGAATCCAATACCAATATGTGCCAAGACTGCAGAATCAAATTGCAGATGCTTTAGCAACAATGGCCTCCATGATGGATGGACCTAAGGAATATGAAGCTAGACCAATAATGCTAGAACAAAAAGAAAAGCCAGCCTATTACATGTTAATAAAAGAAGATAAGGGAAAGAACGGGGAAGGTGAATGGTATTCAGACATCCTACAGTACCTCAAGGATGGGACATACCCAAAGTCTACAGACAAGAATGACCAATTGACCATCAGAAAGTTGTCCACTAATTATATTATTTGTGGAGAAAGGCTTTGCAAAAGATCATATGATGGAATTCATCTCCTTTGTGTGACTGCCAAAGAAGCACAGCAAATAATTAAAGAGGTTTATGATTCAAGTTATGGGCCACACATGAATGCACACATGCTGTCACGAAAGATAATGAGGGAAGGGTATTACTGGACTACTATGGAAGCAAACTGCATAGCTCATGTTCGCAAGTGCCACAAATGATAAGTACATGGAGATTCGAAGCACATGCCACCTATGCCATTACACACCATGACTACACCCTGGCCGTTCTCTACATAAGGAATAGATATTATTAGGAAAACTCACCCAACAACATCTAATGGCCATGAATTCATACTTGTTGCTATTGATTATTTTACTAAATGGGTAAAGGCTACCTCATACAAGGTTTTGAACTTGAAGAAAGTTGCTCAGTTTATTCAGATCAATATCATTTGTAGATATGGGGTACCACACAAAATTATTTCTAACAATGGGCTACATTTCAAGGGAGAAACAGAGAAACTACTTCAATAGTTCAATATTCAACACCACAAATCCTCACCCTACCGTCCTCAGACTAATGGGGCAGTTGAAAACCTACTAGGTTGAAAACCTATAAGGGCGGCCTAGGAAAAAATTAAAGCAAATAAAAAATGAACTACGTGATGACTTGATCCTTCTGTCAAGGAGGTATGTAGGCAACCATACATTAGTCCGGTCACAACTTTCCCAAACCCACAATTTACCCATTAAGCCAAAAACAAAAACAAAAACAAAAAAGTTTTCAAGACCTAACCATTCCATTAAATCATACCATTATATAGAAATCAAAAACACAAACCATAGATCAAGCCATAAAAAAAATCAAACCCTAAAAACCCAAACATTAAACCAAGCCATAAAAAACCAAACCCTAAAAACCTAAACCCTAAATAGAGCCATTAACCTGAAAGCCCTAAATAATTCCTAAACCTAATAGTTTCACATCAACTTTTAAAATAAACATGTTCAAAGCCAAAAAATAAGAAGATCATTTTGTCTTCAGTCTTTTCTCTTTTGGTTGTTCGTTGATTCCATCTATGCTAGGTACTTTTTCATCATTGTCCCTCCTTTTAAACTCATAGTTGTCAGCCTCATGTCTTTCTCAGTTGTCTCTAAGAAATTGTTTTCTCATAGCAACCATGTCAGCCTCCTTGTCAGCAACTTTTTTCACCAACCAGTTAGAGTATTCTGTGGTCATCTTGGGAAAGTGAACTTTGACAAAAGATTGGTCCACTCGTCAGCCATCTCCAAGCCCAACGACATTTTCCTTATAGAAGTAGGATTTGTGTCCACATGAGTGAAAGGTTTTCTTCCTTTTCCACCAAGCATTCCTTGTCATATTGGAACTGCCTCAAGAGTCTATCTGCCTTACAAAAAGTTGCCCTCCTTAATCCAATTATAAAGATGTGATCTAATCCTAGAGACTGCAGCAGAGGGGGTGGACACTTCCACCAATAACAATTCCATCGAATTGGGGCACTAGATTTCTTATTCAGAAATTCCATCCAGTCGCTTTTAGTTTCACAATCAGTTTTGAGGACAGTCCTATTGAAGAAACTACCGGGACCATAATTAGCAACAATAGGCTTGTCAATCATGTCCAATCTTTCCATCGACCTTATCTGCAAAGTCAAGGGACTTCCAAGAAAGTTTTGTGACTCTCCACTATGAAATACAAAGTCCAATCCTAAAAGAGTTTCTGCCAAGATTAGAGAAACAAGATTATCACCATCCTTAATTTGACACACAATGCTTATGGCTCGAGCATCTGCAAAACCGGGCCTTCTAGAGCAAAGCAAAAGTTCCCCTACAAAGTAGAGAGCCAAGTCAAAAAAATTTTGCATGTTGTTAGTCACTCCATAAATGCGTTTGTTAATCAGCCTCTACCGGTACTTGAAGTAGGAAGTCCTAGAGCATTGGACAAAATCTCCCTATGTCTAGGATCACAAGAAACTATTGCGGATTTTTTGTTAGGATCATAACCCATAATAGTTGAAAATTCTTCAATTGTGGAGCAAAGTTCAGCAGTTTTAAACCGGAATACGTGATCTTCAAGATCCCAGAACTTCACAGTAGCACGGAGGAAATCCCACTAGATCTTGACATTCCTCAAAACCTTGATTCCCTCAAGCTTGTAGGCCGTAAAATTGGTCTTGGTACTAAAATCAAAGCTACGAACCCATCTGTTGATATCATGAGTGGGGAATGAGAAAATTTTTTATTATTAGCCACAGGTAACTCTTGCTTGTGATTATTGTGTATTGATAACCTTGATGCAGAGATTTGCTTGCGGGAAAGATGCTAAAATAAGATACCTCTATCTTTAATCAGGTTTAAATAAGTTTTAAGAGTTTGTAGCTAACTAGGAAAGTGTTTTACGGTCACAAATGGATAAAATATTTTTCAAAAACCAAAAAAAATAAGAAATGCATTGGAAAAGTGCAAGGAGTCGACCCAAAATTGGGTGTGCTTGTCGGCACCTTAAAGTGCCAATCGACACCCCCCCCCCCCCCCGAGTGCTGACTGGCACCCAGTTTAACCGAGCCCCAATCATCTCTATTTAGTGTTTTTTGGACACTTCTTAGGTCTGTTATAACTCCATTTTTCACTAAAAAAAATTTTGGTTGTGCAATAACTTGAAGCATCAAACTAGGGCATTCAGGCATGCCTTGTCCATTTGTTTCAAAAAAAAAGGGGGGGGGGGTCACCTGCATCACTGCTTTCAAAAATTTTGACCAAATTGAGATTTTTTTTTTTTAAAAAAAATCATGCATTCGTCTCTTAAACTAGGGGCATTCGGCTATGCCTTATCCCCTATTTCTAAAAAATATCACTCATTCCTTTTCAAAAAAGAAAGAGAGATAAATTCTTTAAAAAAAAAATGAAGGGTTATCAAGCATAAAAGTTTCCAAACTAGGGGTATTCGGTCGTGCCTCATTCAAGTAAAAGCAAATCCCATCAGAAGTGGTCAGATAAATTCAAATTATTCATTATAAGACTCTAACAGGTTAATTCTAAACTTGTCTCATTTGAGTTTCAGCAAGATCAAAAGCAATCTAAAGGTGAAGAGCTAAAAGTTGAAATTAATACAAATTGTCTAAGGAGTACTTTCTTGTTTTTGCAAGAAAATTGAAATACAAGTCAAGCATCATTCAGACTCCAGGTAGGCCTGTGGGAAGATCTCCTTGACCCGCCTTTAAAGGAGCCACCCTCAATGTCTCCTTCCTGACTTGCATAAAACTGGGATTCTTGCTACCAGTTCTGAAGTTCAAGATTTCTGATCCTTTCCTCCAAAGATCTTGTGTTGGCATCGACCAATGCCATTTGGGTATTCTAAAAAATTAACAAAGACCAATGTTAAATCAATTATCATGGAAAGCTCAAGCAAAAAAAAAAAAAACACTCAGAAAGCGTCATCTTATACCTAGTTCACTTCATTGATCACATATTGGGAAGACTGAGTGCGTGCTACTAGTTGTAAACCTCCAATCATCCACATGCTTTCCTCCACAAAATCAATCCCAACCTGAAACACAAATGCACCAGTTCATGAACAGTTCAGTGAGCCAAAAAAAAAAAAAAAACCAAGAAACTAAAAGATTCAGGAACGCACTAGGTCACTCCTAGGAACATTTGGGGTATGCTCTAGCCTATCTAAAGTCATGGAGTTGTATGACCCATCATGATTCATCACTTCATACTGCCATGCGGGAAAATGAGGATAGGTCTCCATGAAAGAGCTAAAAGAGCCGCTAGCATGGCTAGTAGGGGGATTCTCTTCTTCCTCTTCCTCTTCCTCTTCTTTAGAAGATGAAGCCTGAAAGTGCAACATACAGATATTGTCAAGAGGAAAGAGAGATACCGAGGTTATGGGAATGCCAACTAGGCAACCCTATAATTGAGTTTGAACAAATTCAAAATAATCCCTCAGTGTCCCTAAAATAACATGGCCGACTCGAGCATGAGCAATTTCTTCATTAGCTAGAAGGTTAACCAGCCGGATTGAGGGACAACGAGGAACCAGAATTATCACAGGAGTGTACATATGCTGAACCTGAGGCAACACTCAGTCACCAAGATATCAATACCTCCCATGGCCACACTCAGACAATACCTGATGGCCATTCAGCTCCTGAGCCCATTCACACTCAACAAACTCCTCACACCCAAGCCAAGGATCCAAAGACATCTGAAAATTACAAAGAACCCAGAACGAAAAGAAGACCAAACCATAATTAAACACAAAAACCCTTAACTGAACAAAAAATTCCAAAAAATAAAATAAAATCACATCAGCAGCAGTTAAGTTTTCAATCACCATGCGCCAAACTTCCAAAGAATACTTAGAAGGCGTTGACAAATGCCTTCAACATCTTCCTAAACTTGAGGACCAACCCCAAAATATTCATATATCCATACTTAAAAAAAACCAACATACATGATTACGACATAGCCAAAATGACTTTCCAAAACCCACACATAGCCAAAAATTCCAAACCTCACCTGCCAAACAAATGATATACCTCCTAAGCTTGAGAAACTACGCCTAGAAAGTTGAGTTATGAAATGCAAGAGGACTACATAAGCCATGCCACCCCAATCATAATTTTTGATCTAGCCAATATCTCTCAGACTCCACAAATAGCACAAGCTTACAGTACTACCCAAGTCTGGACATAAGAAAGTTCCAATGAAGAGAAGCATAAACATGCATGTGCCGGTTGCTACAATCTTACAGTTCTCGATATTCTGATATAGCCACATCAAGGAGACATATTTGCTCTTCAGTTTTGAAGGCATCACACCCAAAAGACTTTTAATCTCTTTTGAAGTGAGGAAGTTATTGACCATGATTCTTTCACCACCTAGTCTTAAGCCAGTAATGACTGAAAAGTCATAAGGAGTCAACATCAAAAATGCTTGGAAAATGGAAAATGCATGTAGTGTCCAAAACTGCTCTGACAAAGCAAGGAGTAATTGGAGATCTTCGTACTCATGAGTATCCTAATTCGATAAAGTGTGGAAAAAAGTTTGGAAGCCTAATGCATCAATGATGTTCTTAATATCTGGAGACAATATCTCTCATATACCTTTCAACATCTTGAGGCTACCTCGATTCTTGAGGTTCTACAAAACAAAGTAGGCCAATCATCAAGATGCTCACAAAATACTCACTTCAAAAAAATAAAAAAAATAAAAACCCATGCCTAACAAAAAAAATTTATCATGTCCCAAAATTTTATTCCAACCAATATCTCATGTCAAACAAAATATTACATGTCAAAAAAAAAAAATTTTCCAATGACCAACCAAAATTTTTCCATGTCTAACACAAAAAATCCATACCGCCATAAAAAATGTATCTCATACCCATGTCAATAAAAATGTCCATACTCATGAAATAAGACTTACACATTCCAACAAAATTTCCACATTCATCAAAAATGAATTTGTTCAACCAAGCAGACACATTAAATTTTCATGACTTCAATGCCCACAAAATTCAAGCCAAAACACATTCAACAATACCACAAAATAAATACATTGCCAAATTTCATGAGTCGTCAATATTGTCCAGGTTACACCATGCCAAATAGCTTAACAATTCAAAAATGCCTCAAGTCCAAGATTACAACATGATCAACCATACTATGCAAAATTTCAACAAGAGCAAATAACCACCAAATGAAAATTTCTGAACACGAAGCTTTTAATAAAACATGAAATCAACAAATTTCCCAACAAAGGAATCAAGAAAAAGAAAAACTTACCTTGAAGTCCATTTTGGAATGTGATGCATGGGTCTTAGGGTCTTGAAGGGGCCCTTCTTCATCATTCCATTCAAGAGATGGGTGATATTGTTTCCCATTAAAAGTGAGAAAGGAAGGTCCACAGGAAGATGCCATTGCCAATGCAAAGAAAAATGGAGGTTTGGAGATGGGTTTTAAAAATGGGTTTGTGGTAAAAATGGTCAAGAACACAAAGATCTAAAAAGATATTGAGGGAAATGAATGAAAAAAGGATGAGAAGCTTGGGAAAGTGATTTTTTAGAGAAGAAATGGTGTAATGAGGGAGAAAATGCAAGTTGGTGAAGTGTGTAAATAGTAACAATGGAGGAAGAGAGAAGAAAGAAAAGGGAAAAGCAAACAAGAAAAACAAAACAAAAGAGATGGGAGCCAAAAAAATCCCCCCCCCCCCTTTTTACCACTTGAGTTGTTGAGTCAACTCTCCCCAAAAAAAAAATTTTATTGACTTCAAAGGGATAAATCTCTTGAACAAATATTCAAGGGATAAATCTTCATGAACAAATTTTCAAGGGATAAATCTCCTACACTTCAATCTTCATGAACAAATCTTCAAAAGAAAAAATCTCCTAAAAAAATTTTCAAATGACAAATCTCCATGAACAAATTTCAAAAAATAAATGATGAAAAATTTTCAAAGGACTACAAAAATCGATCAAGGTTCTCATTCTAAAAAGGAAATTCAAGTCAGAGAAAAGAGAGCGAGGAAAATCACACATCTCGAAATAATGGAACAATAGGGCACCCATCATTTAAAATTTAATCCCAAATTTTGGTCTTTCGCAGGCAAAAACTCAAGGTTTCAAGATAGAGACACCCCTTGATTACCTTCCATCAAGATCAAGTTAGAGAAGCCCCTTGGTCATCACAATTCAAGATTGAGATAGAAAACCCTTTCAATCGCCCTAGGTTCCGAGGTAGAGAAGTCCCTTGGTTACCTTCCATCAAGATCTAGGTAGAAAAGCCCTTTAGTCGCCACAATTCAAGATTAAGATAGATAAGCCTCTCAATCACCCTAGGTTCCGAGGTAGAGAAGCTCATTGGTTACTCCCCATCAAGATCGAGGTAGAGAAGCCTCTTGGTCATCACAATTCAAGATTGAGATAGAGAAGCCTCTCAATCGCCCCAGGTTCCGAGGTAGAGAAGCCCCTTGGTTACTTTCCATCAAGATCAAGGTAGAAAAACTCCTTGGTCATCACAATTCAAGATTGAGATACAGAAGCCTCTTAATCGCCCTAGGTTCCAAGGTAGAGAAGCCCCTTGGTTACCTTCCATCAAGATCAAGGTAGAGAAGCCCCTTGGTCGTCACAATTCAAGATTGAGATAGAGAGGCCTCTTAATCGCCCTAGGTTCTAAGGTAGAGAAGCCCTTTGGTCACTACAATTCAAGATAGAGATAGAGAAACCTCTCAATTGTCCCAATTATGAGGTAGAGAAGCCTCTTGGTTACCTTCCATCAAGATCAAGGTAAAGAAGCCCCTTGGTTGCCACAACTCAAGATTGAGGTAGAGAAGCCTCTCAATCGCCCTAGGTTCCGAAGAAAAGAAGCCCCTTGGTTACCTTCTATCAAGATCGAGGTAGAGAAGCCCCTTGGTCGACCCTCCAGATTCAGGCTGAAATAGAAAAGCCTCTCAGTCACCCCAGATTTAAAGATTGAATTCAAGTTTATCAGTTATCAGGTAAATTTTCATTTTGTCAAAACAGCAAAACACTAGTTTTATGTTCCTAGGTTTTAGGTTCTAGGGCTAGGTAATCTTTGAAAAGTCAGTCTTGATTAAATCATGGCTAATAAAATCAATGTCTTTGTTTTACATTAACATTTGCTTTACAAGCTTTATCAATGAGGGGTATTTTGTAGACACTCGATTTTGCACCCATAATTTAATCTCAAAAGATGGTTAGGATGACCATTTATATACCCGAAAAAATCATAGTTGCATTACATGTACTAATTCATTCATTGCATATCATAAAAACGATCTTAAGGTTCTAACAGTCTTGACGATATGTCCGATTTCCAAATCGTGCCATTAGATTGAAAGATATCACATGATCAAGTTTGCATGGTCTATATGCAATTTGTTTGGGTGGAGCCAATCACGCATGATTAATTTAAATTAATTCTGATTGGTTGTTGGTCAGTGTCAAATAGACTTGCTTGCATGGGAATAAAGTGGATAATCAGATAACAAAGAAATTGTGGATAATCAAGACTTTTTTTGGAGTGTTTATCTACAAGTTAGTTATCATTTTAAAAACCTGAATATCCAGAAAAGGGGATTAATTTTTAGAATACGAATTAAAAATGAGTCTATGTGCAATTCCTGGCTCAAAAATCCTCAAAAAATGAGTCCAATTTAGACCAAAATTCAAACGTGGGTTTAGTACCCAAGAGGGTTGTTCGGCACTCTTGGAGTGCTGATCGGCTCTTCCCAAATGCCGATTGGCCCAAATCGTCAACTCTGTCCGAGGGCTTCTGGATTGGGATAAACCTTACCCTTTTTCGATTTTTTAGAGATAAGGACACATGCCAGTTCATATCTGATCATTCAAATAATTTTTTGAAACATTCCAACCACTATAAATAAAGGATGCCTCTCAAAATTCAGCACACTTTCTGACCCCCCCCCCCTCTTTCTAGCTTTTCTCTGCTGATTATCTCCTTATGCTAAAGACGTTCTAGAGGCTCTCACCTTAGGAATTTCATTTTTGTAAGTAAATTATTTTATGCTTCAAAGAGTTGAATAAATTTCTTTGAATCCTAAAATATTCTTTAAACTAGAAGAGTTATGCAAGAGGTATTCTATTGTTTTTCTTCTCTTTCTTTTCTTCTCCATTAGTTTTGTTGATGATGCATGAATATGTTTAACATGTTTTATTATTTCTTGCTCTTAATGTATAATTACCATGTTCTGCTTGAATTTTTCTTTAACATGTTCTTAGATGATTACTTATTGTGGTTCTCTTTCTTAAATTTCAAAGTTTGCTAATGTCTATCAAAGATTTCCTTAAAAAACTATAATAAAAAAAACAATAATAATAACTGATCTGATCTTTCAAATATGATTTCTAAACTAAAAAATTGATCTGATCTTTCAGATCTGATTTTTCAAAACTAAAAAAACTGATCTGATCTTTCAGATCTAATTTTTTAAAACTAAAAAACTGATCTAATCTTTCAGATTTGATTTTTCTAAACCAAAAAAACTGATATGATCTTTCAAATCTGATTTTTCTAAATTCAAAACTAATCTGTATTTTTTAGAGCTGATTTTTCTAAATTCAAAACTGGTCTATATTTTCATTAAATACAAATCTGATTTTTTTTAGAAAAAATTTTCTTTGACACAAAACTGCAAATTTTGATATTTAATAAAAGGACTGAAAGTCAGTTTGTAGTTTTTTATGAATGTGATGCATGTGTAATAAATTCATCATATGAATGTGGATCCTCTTTCAAAAAACTTCTTTTTTTTTTTAATTCATAAAAACAAATCTAATTTTTTCTTAACAAAATCACCCTTTTCTAACTTTACACAAAAACAGATCTAATATTTTTTTACAAAATCTTATTCCTTTTATTCAAAAAAAAAAAAAACAGATTTTATTATTCTTGATAAAATCACCTTTTTTTAATTTTTTTTTTTTTTTTTTAAAAAAAAACTTTACACAAAAACAGATCTAATTCTTTTTAACAAAAATCTTATTCTTTCTTTTACATAAAAAAAAGATCTGATTTTTCTTTACAAATCAAATTTTCTTTTATACACAAAACAGATCTGAATTTTCTTAAAAAAAGAGGACACATCCATAAGGTAAATTTATTTGAATTAGTTTCAATCAAGTGTCGGTCATGTGTGTTCAACATATCATTCACATCATGCAAAGAATGGTATATTGGTTATTAGAGTCTAGAAGACAAGACCATGTCTAGGTGGAATAGGTGTCTAACACCTTCCCATTCCATAACCTATCCCCCGAGCTTAGGGTTTTTGGATAGGTAAATTAGTGTTTTGTCTTTCTTTAATTTTGGTATATTGTAACTAGGACCTAAAGCCTTGTAAGGTTTAATTTACCAAAGTTGTATTTTTCTTTATTCAATCAATGAAAATGAAGTATTTTGAATATGTAATTTGTATTTATATTTTTTCTTATTTTTTTGTATAAAAAATAAGTGGCAACTCCACACCACTTACCCAAAAAGAGAGGTGCCTTTATAAGCACCCAAATCTCTTTTTTAAGAGCACCCCTAAATTAGTGCGGTCTCTCACAGATATTTTAGTTCATATTTTTATTATTATTTATGACCACTAATTCTTAATTTGTAATTTTTCTATTTATTTTCCTAACCATTCCCCTTCCAAAGACTATTCAAGTATTTTGTTCTTAAAAAATGTAATTTGTTGAAATATGTGTAATCTAATTATCTATTAGATATTATCTAATGAGATTTTTAAAAAAAAATTATTTTGGAACCATAATTAAATACATCACAATTAGAAAAGAAACCTAGAAATTTATGTGTATATATATATGTATATATAAAAGAAATTTTTTAATAACAATAGTAGATATATCCTTTGGTCATAAGTTTAAACACTTACAAAAGATAATAGTAGATACAAAACTTTGAACTGAAATGTAAAAAGGTTACAAGCATAGGAACTAGCCTAGAAACTATAGGGAATTTGAGTCTAGGAAAATTTGTGATGCCTTCATCTAAAAGGGACATCCCCCCTTTATAGGCAAAATAAAACCTTATTAAACAGTGAATAGTGAATAATGAACCGTGAACAGTAAAATTTATTTTTTTACTATTCATAATAGGTCAGTAAATTTGTCGACATTTGCTGTTTGGAGGGAATCAGCCCCCATGGGGAATAGCAAAGGTAAGAGCCATACTTCTATCCGGGAATCAAAGCAGCTTTAGTAACTTTAATAGGGAATCAATGCAGATTAGTAGCTATTATGGAATCAAAGTAGCTTTAGTAACTTTAGTTAGGAATCAATGCAGATCAGTAGCTTTAACATGAGATTCTTTGTCTGTGGACTTAACAATTTTGGCCATTATGTCGACAGGGTTAATCCTCACCTAAGTCTAGTGTGGAAGGTTCATCATGACCAAATAATTCCTAATTATAAGGATAATATGGATCGTCATTAGTAACAGAGGCTTCTAAGGATGCCTTATGTTCTTTTTGTGCATGTGCTACACTTTCTCGAGCACAAAATCATATGATATGTACTAAGGTATTCATGATTGGCTAGTAAACAATAGTGAGATGGTTATTTATGCCTTTCTCTTAGAATTTTTTAGTCCTTACAATTAAAAGCATGTGACTTCAAAATCAAGATCATGTGATCAAAAACTATAAACAACTCCCACACAACATGCACTACATAGCTAATATTAGCAAAGTGTAGTAAAATAAGCTCATCCAAGCTAATCAAGGTACACAAACATGTTATGTAAAGATAATATGGCCAACCTTAATTACAAGTCCAAGAACAATAACACAAAACACATTTTTCCTTCCTTTTTTTTTAATATTTATTTTTAAAAGGAAACAAAACAATCTATCATGAAATGCATGAATGTTATGCAATACAAATCCTAGAATAAAAAAAAAACAAAACATCAAAAGGAGAAAGGTCACAAAGAATATTGAGATGAAGCACAAGGATTATGTTAGAAAGACTCAATTAGATTAAGCCTTTTGAATCCAAAACCTTTTAGATGCAACTCTTGCATTGGAGTTATTATTCATATTAGAATGATGAGCAACTCCAAGATTGGTATAAAGGTTTAACACTGTAAAGTTGTGACTTACAAATATATAGTTTGTTGACTTTTATTCTGTGCCAAATTTGATTGTAGTTTTATTCAATCTTTTGTACCCTATATTTAATTTCGGATTTGATTGTAAGGGTTGTATGATAGAGAGAGAGTGTGTGTGAAGACTTAAGCTATTGAAGACTGAAGAGGTTTTCGCAGGTATCTCGCAACCTAGCATCCTGCGAAGTAATGCATGTGCCCTACACATGACTGGAATGCGAAAAGTCACTACAGATGGAGACAGTTGTGTCTCGTAAGTATCTCACAGGTAAGGCCTTCCCGCGAGACACCCGCGAGACATTCTGTTCTGCCAGACTGTACTATCTGATACACACTTTCTGCACCCACACTATATTTATCCACATTACCTACAAATGATAAGGAGTGCTTCTGAGAGAAAATCCTAGCCAAACACCTTGAAAGTTAGAGATTATCATACCCATATATTTCTACACATATGCTTGTGGATTTCCTCAACTCCTACCTCTCCATTTTCATACCATTGAGAGTTTAATAACCCAAACACTTACCACACCCTTCGAGAGTGTCAAGTGAGGATTTGGTGTTGCTGGGAAGCATTGGAAGAAGCCAAGGATGGCAGATGCAACATGGAGCTTGTTGCAAGATCCGGAAACCTAGACAAGACACGATTCCGAGAAGCCTTGTTGGAGTATGAGCTTGGAGGGCGTAGGTACAGCGGGTAGATTAGGCTTAGAGGGTCTCTTGCTAACCCATGTATCCCAACTGATTGTCTAGTGGAGAGGTTTTTCGCCGTGTTCTTCGGTTTCCTCTTCGATAACACATCAGCGTGTTATCTGTGTTTGCATTCTTCTTCCCTACTGTTTTACATTTCATTTTACTGCTGTGATTATATGAATATGTGTTAGAGTAGATTGTTTGTTTATCTGCTTGCATTTACACTATTCCGCACTTAGAATTAAGTTAGTGTAAAATCTATCGAGCCGTAACTTTTATTTGGGGGTCGAAAAAACTTTTATGTTTTTAACACATTTTCGAGCTTTCAAACACCTTTATCAACTCACCAATGAGTACCATAGGATCTTGTGCTTGAGACATAGGTACTTTTGGCTTATTTGCTCACTTTACAGCTTGCAACTTGAAATAGTTTGGACGAATATGTCCAATCTTTCCACAAAAATGACAAACCCATAAAAGTCTATCAAGCAACTTATCCTTAGGAATATGAGGATTCTTAGACTTAGACTCTTTAAGATTAACCCTAATCTTCCTAGAAGGTGGTGTAACTTCTACTGGTTTGACAATCTCACTCTTGAGGGGCTCAGAAGAAGAAACAAAGTTTGTAGAATGAGTTTCAGACATAGAGATGCTATCTTCAAAACCTAGACCAGTTTTTTCTAAGGGAGACTTTTGTATACTCAACATGTGATCAAGTTTAGAACTAGCAGACCTATTTGTTTGTTCTCTAGCAACAGATAATTCTAATTCCAAGTTCTTAACTTTATCAAACAACAACATGTTTTTTGTCTTCACCTTATCAATCAATTCATTAGCATCAAACAATTTCAACAACAAATTTTTCTTATCAAGTTCAAGAGAAGCAATTTTCTTTAAACCTAAGTTAACATTCATAGCATCCCTTGCAGCAACCTTGCAAAACTTATTATAGGCTTCTTGCAAATCAGCATTTTTAGAGAGTTCCCTATCAGAAGGGTTCTCATCAACCACAACACTTTCATCAAATATAGCAGTAGCTGTGAAAGTAATGAAGTTTCCATCCTCATTACTACCAGACTCATGATCAAAAACTTCATCATCACTAAGAGTTACAGCCATAACTTTACCCTTTAATCTCAAGAATGTGAGACATTCTGATTTCACATGACCACACCCTTGACAACCAAAACATTATTGACCCATGGAATTATTAGAGGTTTTACCTACTCTTTCTTTAGATTTATCAGTATTATTCACTTTAGTGGGTTCATTCCTCTTAAAATTCCTAGGTTTAGCATTGTTTTTGCCTCTTGCCCTTTTGTTGTTGTTCCTAAGAAAGTTTTTAAAGTTCTTGTCAAGATATGCAATCTCTGTAGGAGTTCATCATCAAATCCATTACCATCAATATCATCAACTGACTTAAGAGCCATTGATTTGGATTTGTTTGTCTTAGGTAGGTCTAGCTCATAGAACTGGAGAGATCCTACAAGCTCATCAACAAGGATGGAATCCACATCCTTGCTTTCAATAATGACAGTCACTTTGAGCTTAAAATCCTCAGTCAAGGATCTAAGAATCTTTCTAACAATCTTATGTTGATCATAAATTTCACCCAAATTATAAGTAGAGTTAACAATATCATTTAGTTTAGCATAAAATTCATCAAAACATTCATCATCAGACATTCTAATATTTTCAAATCTAGTAGTTAACTACTGCAGTTTGTTAATCTTAACTACCTTTGTGCCTTCATGCACAGTTTGAAGAATATTCCATGCAGTATAAGCAACCTCAACATTTAAGATCCTCTTGAATTTCCTCATAGAAGCCTTAAAAATAGCATTCATGGCTTTGCTGTTAAAAGTGTCTGCTTTGTTCTGAGAAGTTTGCCACTCGCTTATAGGGGTAGTCGGTTTCTCCCATCCGTATTCAACGGAATTCCAAACTCTCTCATCAATAGATTTCAGGAATGCTTTCATCCTTACTTTCTAATAGGCATAGTTATTCCCATCAAAGTGAGGTGGGATCACAAGAGAGTGTCCATGTTCCATGACAATGAGGGTCAAGGATCAACTCTTAGATCAAATGATCTAAATATTAGAGCTAACCTGCTCCAATACCACTTGTACGTTTTTAGACCTCTTAAAGCACAAGTTGTTTAACCTAGTTATTTAGCCAAGTGATTACTTAGATAAATTATTCAGATCTAGGTTAACATAATCAAATCATATTATGTAAATAATGTGGAAAAGTAAATAATACAACGATATGATAACCCAGGAAAACCAAAAACCTAGGGAGGATTTAACCTAGCTATCTTCAAGGTAAAACAGATCTACTATGAAAGAATTGAAGTTTGTACAATAAGACCCACACCACTAACATCCTATTGCTACCTCGAGTAGAAAACTTACTACCACGACGACATGACAACTCCAAGTCCATGGATTACTTCTTTCCTTGATCCACAACAACCATAAGTTCTCCTACTTGTGTTTTTCTTTAAGCTCTTGAAACAACAACTGAAAAGATCACTAAGTTCTTGATATCAATCTTGATCTTGATAACCCTAAGTATGTATGAAGGTAAACACCTTTAGATCTCACAGAAGATTCACACACACACACACACACACACACACAGCATATCAACAACCCCTAAAATGTAGTTAGGGTTTTTCCTTTTATACTTGAAGCAAAACATAAAACCCTACACGTTATATGGGCTTGGGCTAAGTTTGAAATTATGCAGAAAAAAATAATATGCACGAGGTTTGATTGATCGAGTCTAATTTTCGATCAATCGAGCCTTACAGATTTAGTCCAATAAATTCTGCAATCACTCGATTCCAACTTTACACATAAACACACTTTGAGCAGCCTAAATCTAGACTCTAAGTTTTGATCATGGTTTGCCAAAACATTACACATTGAAGTTCTAATACATTAAGTTTCTAAAGTCTTAGAACCTAACATGGGTGATCAAGTTAAAGTCCAATATATTCCAATGTTATTGATTCCATTCCATTCCGGCCATTCCAGCCGGAATTTTTCGTACCGGTATGCAAACTTGTACGAGAATACCTCACGATCCACCTCGGGTCAAATTTCGAGCTGTTTCGGGTCATTTCGGTCATGCTAGACAATTTCAGCCAAGATGTGAATTTTGGTCGGTACCAAATTTTGCTTGTTAAAAAAAAAACCCACAGTAAAAGGTCCAAAATTGTGCCGTTTTGGACTTTCCTAAAAAACCTAATCTTATTCTTTCACTCTCAAGTCTCTCACTGCCATTGTGTTGTCTCATCAAATATTGACTCTCTACTCTCACTCTCTCGTGACTTTTCCTCCTTATCCCTCTGTCTCTAACTCGCCCACTCTCTCGGATTGAAGCTTTGGCTCTTTTCTCCCTCAGCCAAATTATGTATTCTTTCTCTACTCTCACTCTCTCGTTCTCCTTCTCCCTTTGTCATAATTTTTTTTTTCTTTTGATTTGTTTTGTGGTTAAGAACTTAGGAGTTAGGAGTTAAAGATTAATGGCCTATTTGGAAGTTTAAAAAAGGAGGGGGAGTAGAGTAAGGGAGGGAGCGTAATTCAATTACCTTGTTTTGAAGTTGTTTAAGGAAGGAAGTGGAGGAATTTGGAGGGGTTTCAACTACCTCCAACCTCTCATTTTTAATTCCCCCAAATTAGAGAGATTTGGAGGGAGAGTAGAGTAGATAAATTATTGACCAAATAAATTCTCTATTTTACCCTTTCTAAATTAACAAAATTACAAACTGATTATATAAATAATTTTTGTTTGTTTCTGAGAAAATTTAAAGCGAATGAAAAAAAAAAAAAAAAAGAATCTCACTTTTCACTGACATTGAAACTAAGCATACATCTCTTTGATGTATGTGTGTGTGTGTGTGTGTGTGTTTGTTTGTGTTGTGATTTTTTTTCTGTCGCGTTGAAGTAATCGGATGAGATATCTGATCATCAGCAGCGATCGAAGGAGATGTTCATCGTTGGCAGAGGTAGAAGTGGAATTAGCTTTACCGTCAGAGCCGGTGGTGGAGGTGGCGGAAGGAGGTCGAGGACCGAGTAGCTCCGGCGAGTCGGTGGTAGTTGTTGATAGCAGCGTTGTTGTTGTTGTTGTTGTTGTAATTATAACCGTTATTGTATGGTTGTGGTGAAGATGAAGAAAATAAAGGCAAAGGACAACGGTTTGTTACTGAACTCACTCAGAATCATATCGTCGTGCCTCAAAACAGTTTCCACCAACGCTAGCACCGTTGCTTCCACAGTTCACTTCGTTGGAGCTTCGATCGCTACTTCCATTTCCTCATCTTCTTTCGAGGATCACAAAGATCAAGTTCATATCTCTTTGATCCTTCAGGTCCCCTCTTTACTTTATTTCTAAATTTTTTATTATTTAATTTTGATTTTATTTTTTAATTTTTTGGTAATTGTTAATATATTATCACTTGGGTGAAATCTATATGAAAATTATTAAATAATTAGTGGTATTTAATTTTTTCTTTCTTTTATTAGTGGTATTTGATGGAATGAGAATGTTGATTAAATAATTATTTAATCTAACAATTTAATCATAGACCAATGTTGCAAGTCCATTTTCAAATAGGGGTAAATTTGTCTATTTAAATCATTTCTTCTATTTTCCATCCTAATTTTTAAAACATCCAACCAAGGGGAATGGCTAATTACCCCCTTCCCCCTTGCTAATTTTAAAAGCGTCCAAACAAGGTGGAGGATAACCATTCACCTCTACTCTACTCTCCACTACTCTCCTCCTCTCTACTCCCCTCTACTCTCCTCCCTCTCTAAACTTCCAAACAGACCATAAAAGTTAAGAACTTAAGATATGTGATTTGTGGTATACATTGTCATAAATTAAATAATGTCTTTTGTTTGTTCATTCCTTCTCCCTCTGTCATAAATTTTTTTTTCTTATGATTTGTTTTGTGGTTAAGAACTTAGGAGTTACGATTAAGACTTAAGAGTAAAGAATTTAAGATATGTTATTTGTGGTATACATTGTCATAAATAATGTCTTTTGTTTGTTCATTCACTTCATGCAAATTAAATTAAATTTTAGCTACTGCTTTTGATTGAATTTCATTTCATTTCATTGAATAGTAAACTATGGTTGATCATACTCATGCTCATCATAGTTCGGTTGGTACTTCTTTTGCTTCTGTGGCCTCTGACCGTGCAAGATCAGAGGATCCCGCATGGGCTCACGCCCGTGCAGTGCCTAACGCAAAAAATAACACTATATGTTTGCATTGTCATAAGTTGATTAAAGAGGGTGGTATTACTAGACTTAAGTATCATCTTGCTAGGATTAGGGGTCAAGTTGAATCATGTAAAGTTGTTTCATCTGATGTTAGGTTTCAAATGAAACAAATGATTGAAGACTTGAAAAAATCTAAAGAAACTAAAAAGAGGATTCAATCAGAAATTAGGAACCCATATGGTGATCCATTTGATGTTGATGAGGAGGAGGTTAGGGTTGTTGAAAAGACTCAAACTCAAAAGAGTCCCCCTCAAACATTAGGTAAACGAAAATCTAAGGGAAGGATGTTGACACTAATATGGGTCAAATAAGAGGAAAGAAGAAAATTAAGAGTTATTTTGCTCCAAGAACAACCCCCGGGGCTCAACCCTCTATAAGAAGTGCTTTGGCTACAAAAGCAATGATTGATAATGCAAAAATGAATGTGGCAAGATGGTGGTATCATTCTAATGAACCACTTAGGATTGGAAAGTATATGGCTGTTCGGTGATGTCTGATGGGTGGACAAATCAAAAACAACAACAAATAATGAATTTTTTGGTGTATTGTCCAAAAGGTGCCATGTTCTTGAAATATATTGATACTTTAGGCCTTACAAAGGATGCTGAAACATTCTTCAATATATTTGATTTTGTTGTTCAAGAAATTGTTATGGAATATATTGTGCAATTGGTTACAGATAATGCTTTTGCCTATATAAAAGCTGGAAAAAAATTACAGCAGAAGTATGGTACTTTATTTTGGTCTCCTTATACAGCTCATTGCGTAGACTTGATGTTAGAGAATATTGCTAATCCTAAGTGGTTCCCTCTTGTTGATGAAGCAATTAAGAAGGAAAAAAAGATAACAGAGTTCATTTACAACCATGGAGTTGTTTTAGACTTGATAGAGGCAAGATTTTACAAGTGGAAGATAGTTGTGTCGTCCTGCAATTACAAGGTTTGCCACTAACTTCTTAAGTCTATAGAGCATGCTAAGGTTCAAAAAAGAGCTTAGACAAATGTTCACTTGTGATAAATGGCTTGCATGCCCCCATGCTACGACTGTCGTTGGGAAGAAGATAAGTAAAATTTTTTGGAAGATTATTCGTTTTGGTCTCAATGCAAGAACATAGTGAAAGTTAGTGAGCTTTTACTTAGAGTACTTCGTCTTGTTGATGGGGATGAGAAACCAGCCATGGGGTACTTGTATGAAGCAATGGATAAAGCAAAAGAGGAAATGAAAAAAAGGTTGAAGAACAAAGTTTCTTTGTATGAACATTATATTAGAGTTATTGATGCTTAATGGGAAAAACAACTTCATAGTCCTTTGCATACAGCAGGTTGCTTTCTTAACCCTGCAATTTACTTTAGGCCTTCATTTAAAAGGCAAAATGAAGTTCAAAGAGGGTTGCTAAGCACTCTAATGAGGTTGATTCCTGATCCTGACATTCAAGACAACATAAGTTCACAACTTGATGAGTACAAAAAGTCAATGAGTGACTTTGGCACATTGCTAGCAATCCACCAATGAGAGAGATTGAATCCAAGTAAACATTAATAATTTAATAGTATTTCCTTTAAATATGTCTATTTATCCTTTATAGTTGTTATTTCATTTTTACATGGGCAATGCTTATTTTACATGGGCAATGCTTATTTTACATTTTTACTTGTTATTGTAGTTTCATGGTGGGAGCAATTTGGACTTGGAGCACCAGATTAACAATCATTTGTCATTCGTGTGCTAAGTCAATATTGTAGTGCAACTAGTTGTGAGAGAAGTGGGGCACATTTGAATATGTTCACTCAAATAAGAGAAATAGATTGGAACATAAATGATTTGGTCTTTGTCCATTATAATTTGAGGCTTCGAGAAAGGTAAATTTATCATCGTTACTCATAAGCAAATGAAATGTACTTTCAAATAATTATAATTTATAAACTGTTACTAATGTTTAATATTCTCATTGGTAGGAACATTCAAAGGAATAAGTATGCATTGGATCCTATAAGCTTGGATAACATTGACTTGATGGGAGATTGGGTGGCTGAAGAACCTGCACTTCTTAGTCCAGATGAGGTAAAGGGAATGAGAAAGATTGGAGAAAGTATAAATGTTAAAAAAAAATTGAGTACAATTTTATGAGGTCAATTTTATTTATTTGAATTTAAGTAAAATATTATGTGTTTAATTTTTAAAAATAAAAAGGAGAAAAATATAGATAATTTAATGATACGTAGAATGTGATTGAATTTAAATGTTGAATAAAATAAGATGAGAAGAAAAATAATAAAAAATAAAAGATACTCCATAACAATAAACACCAAATTATCCAAATTAGGATATATAATTTAATAATATTATATTCAAATATACTATCTTTAATCATTTATAATGCAATAGGGTAATATTTAACAATCAAAGAGAAGAAAAAAGAAAAAAGAAAAACAACTTAAAACACAGAGCTAAATCGCACCAACCCAAAATAGAGTTCTAAAGAACACAAAAATTTATCAACCTAAAGTAAATATGCAAGAAAAATAAAAAATAAAAATCCACCAAAAAAATTAAGAGATATATATATATATATATATATAATATTGTGATAGAAAACTATGCATAGAATGAAAGATAGAATGACAAATTTATAGTAAGAGAGTGTGAATAACAAGTGACAAAATAAAGAAAGATGAAGGGAAATAAAAAGAGTGATATTAAGGTAGAGGATAGTAAGGAGATGAAAGGGGAATGGAGGGAGAATTGTTGGAGAAAGTATAAATATCTAAAAAATTGATTTAATGTAAAAAAAAATATATAGGAAAATTGGAAATAAAAAGAATAATGAGGTGGATGCTGATGTGACTCAATTGGAGTTGTCATGCCACAAACCCAACTATAAAGATAGGTACGTGACAATGGCCGCACGCTTATAAAGTAAGCGCCTTACAAGTATGCAAGGCCTTCTTGAAAACTAAAATTTATCCTCAAAATTACATCAAATAAATCCAAAATACCTCAACAATTTATTTATGAATAGATCTCAAATAATTCGAAAGGAACAAAATCCAAACCTCATGTACATAATGCCAATTCGCCAATAGATATAAGAATATTACAAGACCATCTAATCCCAAAATCACTGAGCTTCTTTCCCTGTTCACAACACAACAACAAAACTCTCAAAACTTGTTATTCTTCACAATCTAAAACTGGAGGGGAAAAGGGGGTGAGTTGACAACTCAATAAATAACCAAAATCCTAATAAGTTCTATCAAGCAAATAGATCTGTAAAATAATAAGCTGTATATAGATCAAATATTTTAATCTTACAAATATATCATAGATGGATTAGAAAATAATCAATTTTCCATATATCAAAAGTTGTAATTTACAATAGGTTCTGAAAACACATAAGCAGTTTCAAGGGTGCAAAATAGTTCAAATACTTAGACAAAGTTCACATTCTTAACAATCTTTTACGACTATAGTCACGCTATATCCCCATGACTGGGCATAAGATTCAGATGAAACTAGTTACATGCTAATGTATATCCCCCATTAGCTGGGTCTAGAAACACAATAGGCTCGTGATGCCTTAGATAGAACTAATTTCAGAACCAATGAATAACCCCCATTGATTGGGTATCAAAGTCAAAACATAGTTAGATTGTCTAAAATCATATATATCAAATCATAGTTCAAACAAAAATATATCTTAGTCAAATACATATATAAAATCATATATTAAATTATCAAATATATTTATGACAATTCTTTATTCTTTACTTTAAATCAATGTAGCTAAAAGAATTGAAATAAAATTGTAACATTTGCGAACCAATATTGAGTAGCTAAATTACAATGATATAAGCAAAATAAAACCAATTAGGAGAAAGGTTACTTATCTCCAAAAGCCATAACAAAAGGACACCAAAATTAGGAGTTCAACCTATTACAATCCAATACACAAATTAATTCATAGACTTAGACAAAACTACTTAATCCAATTTAAGCCTATTTACCTAAACTTAATTTATTCCTCTCTAGAAACCTCAATTCAAGGAATACTCAAAATATATTCAATAGAGTAACTAATTTCACTAAGCAACCTAGAGTCCAACTAGTCGAGACCCTCTTCCCTTCACTGTAGTAATTTTTTTATCCAATTTAGCCCAAACTCTTCTATTATCAAGTAATTCACTTGAACTATTCCCAACCCTATACATGCTTGAACCCGTAGGCTTCTCAATCCAACAAATTGATCTAAAAATAACACAATATATCAAACCCCATAAAAATTAACATGTTATACTCCAAATTTATCCCCTCAAATGCATTAATAAAATTCGGTGTGTATATTAGTTAAGAAAGGCTAAGAATGGAAAAAGGCTTGGGTGATTACTTGGACTTGGGCAAACCAAGACTTTAGATGCAACCTTTCTCAATTCTAGCAGATTTTGATGGAGTTAGACCAAAAAGTAATCAGAGGTACTGGCTAAATACGAATAGCCCAAGGGAAGAGAGAGAGAGAGAGAGAGCAACGTCAAAACTTAAATGAGGGGGAAGAAGCTGCAGCAGCTCCTCTTAGAAATCTTTAGGCGTAAAAAGCAAAATCCTTAGGGTGGCTAGGGTTTACATCCTACAACTAGGCTATAAATATTGCTAACCCCAATATCAGAATTATTAAGTTACCCATAAAAAAATAAAAAATAAAAAAGTCTCCTTTTTATTTATTTGTCTTTTTGGAACCGTGTATCACAGGAGCTTAACAACAATAAAAGCTACACTTTAATTTTTAGATATATATATATATATATATATATTCTTCTTTTTTTCCTTTTCTTTTTCTTTTTCTTTTGAATATATTCCGTCCATCTTCTAAATAGTTTCCGCATGTCAAAATTATTGTCCTCTAATATGTGGCAACCAAATTAAGTTCTATGATATGAGAAACAGATTTAAAACGTTAGATGATCCTTTTATTCATTCTTTTGGTCCTTACCATGAATTATCCCCTACTTGCTAAGTTCATCGTTTATGGAATTCACTTGATGGGTTTGCAAGCAATTCTCATTGTTCTCATAGCCAATTTTCTCTTGAAGTGCACTATTACAGAAGTTTTATATGTTTTGAAACACTGCATATTTGATATTTCAGAAATAAATTTTATTTATTTCCCTGGCAATCTAGGACAACGTTAGTCTTAAACTCCAAATATGCCATGGAAGAACACCTGTGATTCAAGGAATAAAATTGAAGAAGTGACGTATATTTATAACTCGAGAAGTAACATGTACATATAAATTGTAAGTTTTAAGAATCCAGTAGGTACAAGCCAAATTCGGCCGCAGCAGTTGAATCAACACTAAGTTGAAAGATACTGGTGCTTTATAGTATGTAATAAACAAACATCATGAATTAAGACTAAGAATAGTATCATCATTGGGAGTATGGCTCAACAAAAAATATATATAAGGAACCTCGCATCCTGTTGCAGCTGGGTAATGGATTTCTTGGCTGGTCCATCTCAATAGTAAATTAGCTCCTTTCCATCACATTACTTGGTGATGGTGTAGTCCAACAATATATACCGTTGGTTCAAATTTCAAAGAGGCACCAAGTAAGGCTTTATCATATTTAAGAGGGATTTCTATGTCCCCACAACAAAATTCATGTTCAAGCTTGCATTTTTTAACTTGCCCTGATTTTGATGGGACCTATTCTGTTTGTCTCATGAGTTGTGGAATGAATGTTGTTCTTGTCGCTCTTGAAGGAACCTTTTACTCCTTTACTTTTGGATGGAGCTTTCTTGGATGTTGTGGGAGAATAACCACTGGCTGCAGTTCTTTCAGCAATTCTTTTTTGGCGTTGAATCAACTGTTCTTCCATCTTCTTCCGAATTTCTTCTTCCTGTATACAAGACCTTATCATTTATGAGTACAAAAAAAATGATGGAAGGTAAACAAAGAAAAATTCAGGAAATAAAGAAGCATTTTTCACTACCTTCTCCAATTTGCTCTTTTGAACAATCAGCCTGCTCACAGAAGATGGTTTCTTGCTCTTGGGCACGATCTCAGATTTACTCATCCCAAGAGATCCATGCAAAGCTTTTGACCTTGCTTCTTTACCAGGATTTTCCTTGCTATTGGAATTGGAGCTTTTACAATTTGAATGAAGGGTCTTATCCAAATGATCACTTGCTTCAACAACAGAACCTCTTCTATTAGCTTCTGTAAATGAGATGTCGATTCCATAGTCCATAGTCCAAGAACCCTCAGCAGACTCCAATCTAGAATCTCGTTCAAGCACTACACAAAGATCATCTGGCTCATTGGTATTAGATATTTCATGCTTAACATGTGAAATATCTGAAGTGCCATTTTCCGAGAAGGCAGACAAAGTTATATCAGTCTCCATGCTTATGTCTGTTTTCCATTGAGAATCATAATGATCAACTGCTGGTCGAGTCTCTATCATGAATGAATCATCAATAGGTTTCCCTATTATACTTTTCTCAGTGTGAGAGAAATCACCCTCTAATGATAAAATGCTAACACCATCAAGGAATGTTTTCTTGATGCTTAAATCATGGTTTTCTGACATTCCAGAGTGATTGACAGTGAACAAATCTTCCATTCTCCAAATTTTAATTATAGCCGATTCAGCGGAACAAGTAGATAAAGTATTCCCAAAATAAGTTCTTGATTCTTCAATTCTCTGTGAAAACAGTAATTCCTCATTTGCACAGTCCCTCCTTTTCATAAAAGGATGGGAATTCTCGCCATTTTCAAAGTCTTCCAACTCGGCTCTAGCATCACTTCCACCCGTCCTCTCAGTTACAACAAAGGAATCGGCTGCAGCCATCAGTCTCTTTGGAGCTTTCTCAAACTCCATTCCCACAGCAGGTCTGGCTGTGAATGAAGTTTCACCTTCAGAGCTTCTGAGTCTAAAATGTTCATCCTGAACATTTATGGGCTGAAGCTTCCCTACCTCTCTAATGTTCAGCTCATTATCTTTGTTGGTAGAATTATTTGTCTGGTTCAAATTGTAGCCGCCCTTATCTAAACCTATTTTCTTGTAATCACATGAGTTAGGCTCATGAAACTTCTCTAGTGATCTAACTCCATTCTCTCCATTAATTAAATCCTCATCTGGAGTAGATTCATCAGAGACACTGCCCTTCTTCCCATCTCTCCCCTTAGGACTGATATAGTTGATATTACGAATAACAACTGTTCTGGAGGATTTCTTCCTTTGCGTTTTTATTTTTGGATGCTCCCTTGAAGAATGTTGTCTGTCTTGCTGTAAGTATAAATTTGAATGACTCCCAGAATCAGAGTCACTGGATTCTGTACCTCCGTCTCCTGCATATTCAGGTTCGTTTTTATTGGGCTTCCTCCCTGCTGAAGTTGTCTTATTATTCCTATAATTGGGTTGTCGAACTAGACCATTACTAGATTTATCCATATTAGGAGGCCATTGCATATTCTTTGGATAGTAAGGAGGAACAGACTGCAAAAGAGGGAAAGCATGTCCTTGATACGGAGGTATTTGTTGGATAGGGATTTGAAAGTTGTACATATACTGAGGAATCTGGCTTTGCCATGGCATAGGCAATTGAACTTTTGCCGTAGTTGATGGTGTCTGATCTGATGCGTTATTATCTGCACATGATGTAACCTTGACATCAAAGAACAGCCCTTTATCGGTAGGAACAGATGTCACTAGATAATTCCTATTATATTATATGCATGCCATTGCAAAACAGAAGTTCATAGTAGCTCTAAAATTTACAGAAGCACCATTTTACACCAAAATTTTTGTTGTTCAGTTTCACATACTGAGAATAAGAAAGTACATTTACAGAACTTCAAGTTTTAATTGTATAAACAGAGGTGAGTGAAACTGTAAAATAAAAAAGAGAGAAAAAAAAAAGTAACATCAACAACGTATTATGAACCATGAAGTAGTTCAAATAATTCAGTGTAAAATAAGTTAAATGCAATTGTTGTGTTTGACTCCTTGTTTCTTTTCCTATGACACTTATAATTGCACTCTTTGTGCATCATAACACAAAATTGATGGATCTATTAGATTTGCTTTGTTTTATTTGAAACTAGATTTGCTTTATTTTGCTTTGAGGAAACGTCTTACTCAAGATACAGGAAAAACATTGGTGTCTAAATATTGAATGTAGAACTATCTTTTTGTTTATCTTCAGACTCTAAATTGTGGTTTATCTTTGGTGTATCCAGAAAGCATAAATATTGAATGTGGATCTATCATTCGAAACAGGAAAAAAAAATTCAATAGCAGGGCTGAAAGGCAATATAAGAAGAATTAGTAGTACCTCTTTTGCTGTCTAAACATGCATGACTTGTAGATGAGCGAGATTTTGGTGTATTCATAAACCCATTTGCCAAAAGATTACAGGTAGAGGCATCATCTTTAGATGAATCTGAGGTGGTACTCTGATAATGGGCACTTATTTCATTCATAAGTACAATTGCAGATGTTCCCATAAATGAAAGTTCTGATGGGGAGCATGACTTCACGGCTGCTAATTCCTCCATCCAAAGACCATCCACATGCTTTTTCTTGCATAATTCTTTGAAATTAACGCATGCTTCCCTGAATATAGTACACACTTGAATTAACGCATAATTCTTTGAATTTTATTCCTTAATGAGATGACGAGAGAATATATAAATGCAATCTGCCAAAGGTAGTTCAGTATGAGTTTAAGTGACCTGATACATCTTAACTCATCTTGAAGCATTTAGGTACCTCTTTCTTAACTGAAAAGGGAAATCTTGTCTTCTAAAATTACTTCATAGGACATAATATCGCATAAAAATTAGCCAGACAAATAGTGTCACTGGCAGGAATACATTATGGCCACAACAAATGAAGAAGGTAAAAACCATTGATAATGGCTGCCAAATGCAATGAATCTTGATACAATTCTTTAAAATGAGTACATATGGAAGAAAAATAATTTCATCATAGACGAAATGACTTAGAAAGCATTTGTATTTCTGGTATATATATATATAAAATTTTCTGTTCAATACACCCAAAATATATATATATATATATATATATATGAAACTGGAATAATTCATAAAAGAGTAAGCCATTGCCTGTGTTTTAGTATTGACAGTTCTTATTTTACCTCTCAAAAGATTTAGCCTCCAACGACTTATATAGAATGTACTAGTTTATACCTTAAACGCAAAGCTCCAAAGGCATCTGCAAAGGAAATGAGGTCATCTACATTGTCCATTTCAAATCCAGCAACAATACCACGTGCATAAGCCATTGCCTGTTCTTTCCGGAGCAATGTTTTCCGGGTATCCAAAAGACGTTGGAGGTGAACCCTTGTCATTACAACAACTGAATATATCAATGACAAAATACTTGATGCACTATAATGAAGAAAAGGAATTGACATTTCACCAAGAGAAGGAAATTAAAATATAGGATGAGTTACTTGGAGTTTTCTTCTTTCGCACCATCATCCATGCCTCCTAGTTCACATTTTATCTAGATGGAAACACCAACAATTCTTTTAAACTAATTATATTCTGTGAAAAAATAACATCATTGTTCCACAGTTACCTTAGATGAATCAGCTGACTTCTTTGTGCTACCATTAGCAGCTGAAAAACTTCCTAAAACACTGAAGTTAATCAGAAGACAGAATTATGACATTTGAGAAAGTAATGTCATTTTTTTTTTTACAAAAGTTTGTTTTCCAAGATGAACTAGTTCAGTGTGACTCAGAAAAAGCAAATCATCTCTTAGAGGAGTCTTTTGTTATTTATCCCATTTTGGAGGAAAAACTATCGATTTTAATTGAAATGAAGTGTTTATGAAGTTAAGCTGAGTTGACATGGGCAAGATCACATAATTTATGGAACTTCCTGAAATGTCGAAGAGAAAATCTAAGAAAGTGCTTCACACATGATCCAATATTCAGGGCATATATATTGACAAAAATCAAACTTCAGGAGACAAAGTTATTTTTAATATTAAATATACCATTTCAACGGGTGAAAATCATTATATGAAATCTCAGAAAGGAGTTTGCATTACCTAGGCTTGAACATGTTCCTCAAAAGATTAATTATGAGGTCTCAACTCAAGTAAAGCAAATTCAACAGAAATAGAAAGGTTTCCTGTTAGTATTTAAGTCTAGAGCACACCTTCCACTGATTGCCTAGATGCATGGATGATGTTGGATTCATTAACTTGAACTGAACTCTCAATCTGCAAGATCTCTTTTTCTATGCTGACAAACCTCTCAAGAACTGCTGGTGTGCTAACGAAGCGCACAAATCTAGCCAAAACATATAAAAATAATTGATGTACATCATAGATCCAAGTCTCAATTTCCAAATAAGTATATGTAACAAAGATTCAATATCTATGAAGTTTTTTGTCTCAAAAAGCCCTCATTCTATTATACATAGAACTTAGCCAAATTAAATACCATAAGAACCAAAATCCAAGAAATTTTTGGGACTGGATTAAATATAACTAACCTACACCACCACAGTTTAACAATTCCACAGAAAGAAAATTCATCATTTGCGAATTATTAGGCATAAAAATAACTTGGAATTCCAAAGATACTTGGAAAAATATCTGCAATGATGCAGGGATTTCCAAGAATCAACTTGCTAAGACAGGTGAGTTACTATTCTACACTCAGTAGCAATAATTTGGCACCTGTGGACAGAATTACCGAATCATTCTCAATTTAAAAGATGATCCTGAACTAATTGGGTTCCAAAAATAGGGGGTGGGGAAGGGTTTTTATACATATTTGCCTCAAAAGTTAAAACTAGGATATTATTCACGTTAATCAGATAATTTTAAATCATGCAATATAAGGAATTATCGCACATAACCTTCAATTGATTAAACTCAAAATTGAGAGAATCAATCATGTCATAATGTGTACAAGATATAATAAGAAAGAGTAAAAAATAGTTACCTCTGAAATGTAGCTTTAGTGAACCAGGGTGCACCATGGTTGGGCGGACGAAGCTCAATTGAATACCCACCTTTGAAAATCTCATCTTTTGCAGATTTGAGGTGAGAAATGAAAGGTTCAAATAACCCAGAAGCTAGTTTCTCAGAAATGCCACCAGAAAATACCACCAGATCACATCTTTGCCAATACAATATTATTATTCACACATACAAAAAGAACATGGTACTTTTGTTATTATCAGTTTATCTTAAAAATAAATAATGAAACAAAAGAATTGTAAAGATAGTGAGTTGTACCTGGTTCTAGTTGGAGTGAGTTGGAAGAGAGCATAATCAAGACGAGCTTTTGAGTCCATAGTAGCAGAGAGAAAGAGAGAGATCAGAGGTGTATAGTCTCAGTATCAGAATGTGTCTAAAAAAAAGGTTGTTGCAAATGTAAAATGTACGTAGTTGAACTGAACATCTATCTATGAGTGAAAGATGATTTTTTTGAACGTGTCCTAAGATGAACTGTATCTGTATCTTTATTATGATTTATGAGTAAGAGAGAGAGAGAAAGCCAGCCAGCGGGAAGTGATGAAGCACTGCACATGCATGCTGCTTGGCCATTTCTTGACTTTTTGGCCCACAACCAAACCTGACAGCTGGATCTTTACAAACGACAAATATATATGCTATGCTTATCACTATACTTCTAAACCCGCTGGATCAATTTCATAACATTTTTCCCAATTAACAACTTATTATTGTGCACTACACAATAATAATAGAAGACTAAAACTAACGTTGGGGGTAATCACAATTCTTTTTTTCAATAAATTATGATATATGTGATCTCTATAAACTGTAACATTGTTGCTTATGTACCAATTCTTGAAAAGGACTGCACAATTTTTAAAAAAAGAACTATTTTATCATAGCACAAAATTTCCAAATATCCGATTGTCAAATATTAGTATTAATACACCATATTGAATATGCTAGTACGGATACAGAAGCAGAAGCATAAAGTATAGAACACAATAAAATATGAGGGTTACGTGGTTTAGCCTAATAGCTTAAGTCTATAGAGGAAATCCTAAAGGGTTACATCAAAATATATTAGAGTGTAGTACAAATCCTATATTACAATGAAACAATATATAGTAGGCTAAAACCTAGACTAGAAGGATTGAGTTTGGGCCTATTACATTAGGCTAACATATATCTAACATAGATAATTTTGTAAATCACACAACTACTAATTAAGTGGTGTGATTCAAAATACATCACGTGACTACTGAATAGGTCACATGGTTGGAAATAAATGTAGATTATCTTTTTAATTACTATTGTATGTGTGAGGAATTTCACAATTCGCTCTATTACCAATGGGCTTGGTTTGCGATCAAATGCTATAAAAGATTTGTGCCCCCTCATCCTTCACCAATTGGTTGTTGGATGGATCGGTAAGGCACACAGTCCGATAGTACGTATAGAGAATAGTAGGCCGACCCTCGAATTGCCAGGGCCATCCATTGGAATAATCTCGGCCCAATTCAGTCCATATAGCCAATTTGTGTGGAGCTAGCCAAGCATATAAGGAAGTAGCCAAGACATGCCAAGAATAAGAAACAATGCATTGGGGGAATCCGCCCACCAAGCAATAACCAACATCAAGTATGAGTTACTAGGGGGTCATGTCAACAGCAAGAGTCTGACTAGTGATATGATATGGAGGGACCCACTGACATGTGGAATATCCTCTCATTATGACAACCCCACTGAAAGAATGATGTAAATAGGGGAGGAAAGGAAAGAAGCAGGGGTTGGAAAAATTGGAGAGAAAGACTAGAGAGAAGTGAGGAGAATTATATTTTGAGGAGAAGGAAATTCTATACTGATTTCAGACAGTGTTCTCAGCTTCTTGGTAGCCTTCACGGTTGAGCCAAGATTATGGTAGTTTAAATCCAAACTAAAGCTAGGATTCCATCAATTACACAACCAAACACTCTTTTGGGCCTCCCATTGTGGGATAAGCCCAACCCTGAGTATAAATAAATTGGGGTCCCATGCCTAACAGCCAAGATGATTGGGAATGGATCACCATAATTGGCGCTGTCTGTGGGGAAATCCTACTACGCTAAAGGTCTAAAGGTGTTGGAGGCAGCAACCGAATAAAAGGGTAACATGCAGGTGAGGGGTTAGTGGCATTTAGTGGTAACTGATCCAGGGGTTCATCACAGGCCCTTAGGTTGGTGGAGCAAGAGTGTCAAAGGGAGCACCGCTGCCATGATGGATAAGAGACTTGGGATGACTCACATGCAACGTCATCCCGAGGAGAAAGTATGGTCTTATACGTGATGGAAGGTTCGTACCATAGCGATCGGGACCGCGAGTTGGAAAATTTGCAAAGGCAAGTTAAGGAGTTGGAGTTGGAGGCAAGGAGCGGGTGTCGAAGGAGGTCTCCTAAAGGGTTGTCCTATGACCATAACTCAGTAAGCGGTCATATAGGGAGATCATCTCACCAAAGTCACTCGCAGTTGTTATAGGACAGGTCAAATGAGTCTAGAGATAGAAATTTGGTATCACCGAGGAGAGAAAGGGATGGGCGCCCAAATGCAGCCATGAACTCCATGGGCCGAGCACTAATAAAGATAGCTTCATCATCTTTTTCCAAGGAAATAGAATGCACCGAGATGCCAAGACACTTCACTCACCAGCTGTTCACTTGTTACAACAGCAAGACAGACCTAGTGGTGCATGTAAGTCATTTCACCCAACTTATGGCTCTTTATTCTCGGAATGATGGCTTTTGTGCAAGGTGTTCCCTTCTAGTCTCGACCCTATGATGATGATGAAATGGTTTAACAATCTGAAGAAAGGGTCCATCCACAGCTATTTCGACCTAAACCAAGCCTTTAGAGCTTACTTATGGCCAAGAATAGCAGCCTATTGAAGCACTATTATTGATGGCCATGGGGAGTGAGGAGACCCTCCGGTCCTACTTAAATAGGTATTGGGAGCTATATAACGAGATGGGGGGAGACAACAAACATGTGGTTGCAGCACTTTCAAATTGGAGCTACCCCTTCATTCCGAACTAAGAGACTCCTTGACTATGTAGCATCCTGAGAACAAGCACCAACTGACAAGGCACATAGAAGAACACAAGAGACTGGAGGATGATAGGCTGCAAAATAAAGGGAAGGCCTCTGCTACATTTTAGTACTAGGAGTCCTGAATTGTGGGCTTTAAACAAAGGACTAGAAGGAAGGTTGGTGCACAAAACCCCATTAGCAGAGCAGAAGGGGTGAACATTGCTTTTAAAGAGCCTGTGCATAAAATCTTGGAGAAGATTAAGCATGAGCCTTATTTTCGCTGGCTCGATAAAATGAGTGGAGATTCGGCCAAAAGGAACCAAAATCTGTACTGCACTTATCACCAAGAAAAGGGGCATACCATTGTGCAGTGCAGAATGTTCAATGATTATTTTGGAATAGTTGGTCTAAGCGGGGCATTTAAGGAGTACGTGTTCGGTCAAAAGGGAAGTGCTATAGGACAAGTGTTAGGAAGCTGAGGAGGAACAATGCCATCTCCCCTTGGCATGATCGAAGTCATACATGCCGCATCGATTGGAGTCAATACTAGCTGCTAAAGGTGGAAACTTAGCATAACTCCTCAATAGGAACTGGTGGTAATTGACCGTCTCAAGAAAAGGTAGCTTTTGATGACGACAATCATGAGGGAACAACTCAATTGCATGATGACGCGCTGGTTATAACCCTTAGGATTGGAGGGTTCCTCATGAAGAGGGTTATAATTGACCAGGGGAGTGGGGCTAGATTTCATGGGCCCTTTTTTCTGAGGGTTATGAGGAACAGGAGATTTGTAATAGTGGTGACTGACTACTTTTCTAGGTGGGCAGAGGCTGAGGCCTTAGTGAATATCCGTGATGTCGACATGAAGAAATTTGTTTAAAAGAACATTGTGACTCAGTTTGGAGTACTAGAGATGTTGATCTCGAATAATGGACTGTAGTTTGACAGCAAGGCCTTTAGAAAGTATTGTGGTGACCTTGGGATTAAGAACAGGTATTCTATGCCGGCATATCCTCAGAGCAACGGTCAAGCCGAGGCAACCAACAAGACTATCGTAAATGGGCTAAAAAAAAGGTTGGAGAGCATTAAAGGGAGATGGGCCAAGGAACTCCCCAACATGCTATGGGCCTACCGAACTACTCCTAGAAAATCCACAAACAAAACTCCTTTTTCCATGACTTATGGGATCACCGAGGTAGTGATACCAATAGAGACTGGCTTACCGAGTATAAGAACCACAAGCTTTTCTTTGAATGAGAATGAACTGCTCATGGCCGAGCAATTGGACCTTGTAGAAGAAAACAAGGAAATAGAATCCATCTGATTGGCTGACTACCAGCATAAGCTATCTAGAGGGTGTGATAGAAATGTAAAGCCACGAGAGTTCATTGCTAGAGATCTAGTCTTGCAAAGAGTACTTGGGAGCATAAAGGAGTTGAGTTTTGGAAAACTAGCCTCGATCTGGGAAGGCCCGTACCGCGTAACCGATGTGGCCAAGATCGAGGTTTATTACTTGGAAAATCTGGAAAAAGGCCAATTCCTCAGCTATGGAATGTAAGCAACCTTAAGAAGTATTTTTATTAGCCTCTATACAATCTTGATGTATTTATCCGTCTCTGTAAATTTCTTAAAGTTGGATTATTCATATTTTACCTTGTATAAGCGTACTATTAGTAGATTGGGAGATGTGAGATGAGTTCAGTATAAGAAGAAAAATGATAAGAGCTAAGGACAAAAACCTAGCCTCAGCCTAACCCCAACCACTGACTAGGTGGAAACCTAGCTCAGGACAAAAGTATGACCTCGGCTTGATTTAAACCACCAATTGGAAGAAAATATAAGTAAAAAATGGGGGGGGGGGGGGGGCGAAGGAAGTGCCTTGTAAGCATTAAAGGGCCGAGTGTCGTGCTAACATCCTTCATTTCATTTTTTATCAACAGTTGACATGTCTTCAGGTTAAAAAGCAAGTAAATGATCCTATGTATCAAACAAAAATTCAACCACGCGAAATCGAAGGACATGTAAATACATCAAAGGGCAAATTATTCTATTAAATAATTCCAAGAAGTACAAGATAAGTAATAATAAAGATAAAAATGAAAAATATAATCAGCCCGCTTAAGCATTGGGGCTCTGCTTGGTTATAGGGAGAGCAGGATTAGGGGTGGCCTCTGCGACTACCAACCCAACTGGAGCCACAGGGGGCTGAACGGTTCCTAGAGGGTTTGGATTGTCCATGTCAATAACATCCACAGTGGAATTATGAGCCTTAATCTTCTCCAAAAGTTCATGAAAACTGGGGTTGTCTTCTTCTATCCTAACTTGCCCTCTTTGAGGGACCTCTTCAATCGGTGGGTCCTCAGGTAAGGGAACCTGGGGCAGGTCCCTGAACAGGGAGGTCAAAGGGAGGTTTATAGCATCAAAAGCAGCCACCCATCCCTTCAAGTACCCCACCCGCTGAGCCTCCCTTATAACCTTGTTGGCGGAGCGCTCGGCGTCATTAAAGCCAAGGTTGTATTTGTCCTGCTTTGCCTACTCCAAACCCTCATTCACAGTCGCAAGGTCTATGTCTTTGGCCATGATAACACTCAAGGCCTGAGCAAGTTTGGTATCAGACTTCTCCACCTTCACTTGCAAAACCTCCGCCTTTTAATCGACAGAAGCCCGTGCCCTCTCAAAGGTGGCTAGCTTTTCCTTGGCCTGGGCCACCTCCCAATTCTTCTCTTAGATGTTAGACTCCAAGACTTGCCATAAGGCCTTCTCACCGTCTACTTCTTTGTTATCCTTTTTCAGCCGATCTTCGAGCAGATGCACCCCCTACGTGGCCTACAATCCAAGAAAAGACATGTTAATGCCAAGGTTATAAGACATAAATATATACTGAGTTATTGGGAACTGGCTGAAGAAAACCCTTACCACTATGGAGTTCCACTTGAGCGTAAGGGTGACGTCCTCATCTGCAACATCCTTCTAGAAATGCATGTCCTCGGGCATTAGTAAGGCCTTCCCAAGGCTATCAGGCACACACCCTTCTTCGCCCTTCCTCCACTTCCGAACAAACGATGTGGTAGGAAAGGGCCCTTCACCCAATGTGAAGGAATGGTGGTAACCTAAAGGTGAAGGAGTAGAGGATGAGGCCCCCTCTACCCCAACAGTCGATGGGGGCCGACCAGCCCCTGAGTAGGTACTCTTGGCTAGGAGATTGGTGGGTCAGTCGTAACACTTGTGGTGGAAGGATCACGCCCTACAAGTGGATCATCGGTTTAACCCTTCGAACTGTTAGCAACTTTTGGCCTTTTTCGCCCATGGGCAGGGGCCATTGTTGTAGGCCGAGGAGGAAGTGTTTTTCTCATGGGAACTCGGGCCCCAAGGAAGTAGTCTAACAGTTGGATGTCTCTCCTCTAGACCATTACCTCTGTGACTTGGACTTCCTCAAGCTTGTTCATAGGAGTATGTTAGGCTTCTGCTCAGATAACTAGGTCCTCTAAACCATCATTGAATGGCTTTGGGGATTTATTCCTATTAGTGTTGTTTAGACCCCTGTACATTTAGATTTTTTAACCTAATTAATTAACCAAGTTGATACTTTGGTTTAATATGAGATCTAGGTTAAACACATACAATCATATTAAAGCTCGCTACTTCTTTTCTAGCATTAGACCATTGATCCACAATAGTGGCAGGTCTTTCCCAACGGGTTTCCACAGACAACTAAACTCTCTCATCCAGAGATTTTAGGAAGGCTTTCATTCTTACCTTCCAGTAGGCATAGTTATTCCCATCCAAGTGAGGGATCACAAGAGAGTGACTGTGTTCCATGCCAGCAGGGATCAAGGATTAACTCAAGGTAAAACTACCTAATCAAGAGCTAACTCACTCTGATACCACTTGTTTGTATTGTTTAGACCCTTGTACACTCATATTGTTTAACCTAATTAATTAACCAAGTTGATACTTAGGTTTATTATGAGATATAGGTTAAACACATACAATCATATTACTTAGTGCAGAAAAGTAAAGAAGGCAAGCAATATGATGACCCAGGAAAATCAATGAAACCATCCAGTTTTAAGGTAAAAAATTTGTAGATGATTTTACCTAACTATCCTCAAGGTAAACAAATTCACTATGATAGAATGAAAGTTTTACAATAGATTTTCTTCATAAAATCTAAAGTTACCTCTTGTAGCACTTACTCACATGGCCACGTGCAACTCCAACTCCACAAACTCTTCTATCTAAATTTGCTACACACAAACACCCACATTTGTGACTTTGAGATCCCATTCAAAAATTTTAGATCACCATCAGTAGTAAATCATTATGCAGCAACTTGTCTCCACTAGTTCTTAATTGTAGATCTAGCTTCCGATAGATGCTTGTTGAGTTAGAAGGCTATAGAAACCTCATAAATCTCATAGGAGTAACTCACAAGACTTCCAAGAATTTCTGAAATGTATTTAGGGTTTTCCTTTGATACTAAGTAGTGTTGGACTGAAACCCTAAACATTTTCACGGGTTTTGGGTCTAATTTAAATTTTGCAGAATACGACTTTCAATCAGTCAAGCCTTTCTTTCAATTGGTTGAACTTCACAGAATCTGAACTCTTCTTTTTGCAACTTAGCTGTTCTTGAACCTTGACTTGAACAAACTTGAGCAATTTCTAACACCTAATCTAGACATGTTTTTGTTCTCTGTTTGCCAACATACATAAATTTAGAATTTAAACATTTATCCTAAATATTTAGAACCTAACAAGCCCTTCTTCTGCATGGGCCTCTTTGCTGAGCCTTGTTCTCCAAGATGTCTGGTAGGAACCCCTTTAGTCGAATGTCTATGTAGGACAGCAGGGAGTGCTACGCTCAGAAGGTTTCTCCTGGATCTTGAAACCCAGTGTAGGAGGGGGTAAACTCGAGAATAAGATGTGAAGCTTAGAGCTACCCGTCAGTGTGTACGAACAAATCATAATGTAGGACCCTATTTAAATCCCGAACTTCGACGAAGCTAATGTTTAGCTTTGTATGCCTAGAATCTGTAATGACAAGCTAAGGAAGAACTGTTAGTAAAACACAATATAAAATATGGCAAGTAAAAAGAAATGCAAAAATAAAACCTAGGTGTTACCAACCTACCCTTCGAGGAAAAGTTAGGCAAGTGAGCTCATTAGCAAGCCAGTTCCTACTTACCTTTATGAATTCCCTTTAGGAATTCTTGTTAGAATCCAAGAGGTAAGATACTAGCCTCATTTGGCTGTCATGAACTTTGAGGTAGTAGCCATTTTAAGACTACCACAACAACTATAGAGGAAGTTGATGTTGAGATGGGTGAGTCTTAGGTTGTAAACCCCCACTGAAACCTCATAAGGTGATTATTTTGCTAAGTTTAATTTCTTTCCTTCACTCACATTTTTCATTGGATATGTGTGTGACCAAATTTTTTGATACCTCATTTATAGATATTCAATATCAACATTTTAGATGTTTTCATACATGATTTCTATGTCATTTTCCTTGCTAACAAAATATTTACTTGCTAGTCCCAACTCCTATCCGAGATCTTCATTACAAGTCTAGCTCTAAAAATTGTTAATGTTAAATGAGGTTTGATAGATGAATTGAAAATAGTTTGTACAAATCGAAGCGTCAATTTATAGAAATTATCATGGATAAAGTTCTATCAATCTGGACAAACCCTAACCATGGCAGAATAGGTTTCATCAGATCTCATATCTCTCTCCCTTTTATGTGTATTATGATTCCAAGGATTTTTTGTTCTGCTTGTAAAATCGTCATTTATGTACATTGCAGATAGAGAAGAAGTTCTTGAAGCAGCCCAAGGTTTTCCTCAAGTAAGATCTCACAAGCTATATTCAAGCTCCTTTATTTTCTTTGAAAATGTGTGACGATGAAGAGTGAGATTTAAGATTTGGATTTGTTTCTTTTGATTTCTAATATTTTCCTTATGTAAAAAGTATTCCTTAGCTTAGGATTATTCTCTTCCATATTTTACTTCATGCCTTAATCTTTCATTTGGACTACTCGAATATATCTCATTCCATAAAAAACTCCCCATGCCTAATATACTCTCCATTTGCTTTATGGACTCTTTTCTCCAAACTTACGATATAGGGCTCCAACTACTCCACCCTCAAATTTACAAGATATTTAAATGACACTTTTTTGTTAGAGTAAATGAAGTTGACTCTACCAACGTTATTTTTCCTTACTTGACCTCCTCTTAAAATTTTGATATTCATAAACTCTGTTCTATACTCTTTTATCACCATGCATGAGTCACCCACATATAGATATTGTTTAGTCAATTTCAGTCCATTCAGTTCCAATTTGGTCCGTTTCATTCCTGTTCGGTCCATGCAGTCCATTTGGTCCTGTTTGTCCCATTCGATCCATTTCAGTCTAGTTCGGTCCTATTTGTCTTTTTGGTCCATTCCAAACTGAAAAATTTGAAAATAAATTTCAAATTTTATTTGGAGGGTGGATTTGAATTGTGGACACCTTTGTTGAAAACACAAAAGGATAAGGTTTCTTGAATGGTGAACTAATTCAAATCATATTAGAGAAATTCTGCCCAAAACATTTGCATCATTGCACCAATTCCATTCTCTTTTCCATTTTTATTGAAAATAAAAATTGGCTTGGATTATTCATCATAACTTTTTTTTTTTTATTGTGCTTTAAAGAGAACTTAAAATTACATGGTAAGATGAGCCTTGTCACATTATAACATATCATGTTTTCTTTTATAAGGAAAATTAGTGTTCAAATCTCTCATCCTCCATTGTTGTAACTTTTGAATTTTCTTTGAAAAAAGGTTACAAAAGGAGATCAATTTAATTTTTTTTAATAAGATCACATAAATTAATTCTCAAAATCATTTATAAAATGAGGCATCTCAAGTTCTTCAGATGTCATTATTTTGTCACAAACCCATTTTATAACTTTTAACTTTTAGTATTTTACCATGTAATCATTTTATGAATGTTTGACATAAATTGATTGTCCCATTGTTGACTCTTTATTGTATAATAACCTACTTCTATGGGTGATTTCCGATTTGGTTGAGAGATCTAATTCTTTGTAAAATCTAGAGAGTATAGGAGTTCGTTATAAAATTTTGATGGATGGTGTCGACAAAGTGATCTATTGTTTATTTCTAAGGGCAAAAGTTAGGTACACACTTAGATGCCATTCATTTGGTTTTTCTCGTAAAATTCAATCGTGTGGTTGTACTAAATTAAAAATACACTTCTATCACATGAGGAAAAAAAAAAACACATGGCTGAATTTTAAAAGAAGAACCTAATGAACAGTACTTAAGTACTGTACCTAAGTTTTATCATATTTCTAAATATATGTGATTGGTAACGTTTATGCCAGTAAATAGTGATGGAGCCTAGATTTTAGTCTTGAGGTAGAATCTTTTTAATTTTTTTTCTTTTTAAAAAAGATAGATCAAATACTTTTTATAAGAGAAAATTTATTTTGTAACAAGAAGTGGGTGACGGGGTTTTTTAAATATTAGCATTAAATTACAAACTTTTTAGACTAATAAAATCTCGTGTCTACCAATAAAGTAAGAAAAAAATTAAAAAAATAAATAAAACAGCAAATCATGATGTGTGATTGTGAGTGAATATAGTGTAAATTGAAAGACATCGTAAGGCACAAAAGAAGGCTTAAAAAAAGAAGACTGGAAAGTGAAAACAAATATTCCTTTATTTTTCATTTTGGAAAGAAATTAACCATTTGATGTACTTATTGACCTAACCTGACCGTCACCTAATCATTTAATGACAATGAGTTGAGTACAAGTTGACCCATTTCTCTAACTAGAGTCTAAATCTAGACCCATTCATAATTTTCCTTTTGGGTTCAAGAGTGGATTAACGAATCTGGGTCCAAATTTGTTAGGGAAAAAAAAATTTGCACCTAAGTCTCACCTCGTTAATAATAGGTGAAATGTTTTATTTATTCTACAATTTACAATTGGATTCGGGAAAGAATATTTACAGCGTGGATTTAAATTTTAATTGGTCTCTGAAAATGCAATATCTAGTAATCTCCTTCACAAATCACACACCACTAACTACTAAGTCCTAAGCTCAAAGCATTCTATTGGGCCAAGTCTTAAACATTCTAGGCATTGAGAGATTGCAAGTGATTTTATGCACAAATTATGCTTTTGATTTACAGTTCAACTGTTTGATAAAATGCCTCTTCGGAATATGCATGATAAATGTTTAATATGTGTGCGCTTTCGTGCATGTGTTCCTAAATTGAATGCTCAAAACTATTCAAACAGCCTTATGATGCTCAAATTTTAATTCCAAAATCTTTATAAAATGATCCTTAAGGTGCTCTACATTTCACCTAAATGAAACAATTGGACCTAAACTTTGAATGGTGTCCTTTTGATTAACCAACATGCCACTTAAAATTTACAGGAAAAAAAAAAGAAAAAAAAGAAAGAAGCCTTTTCACAAAATTGCTATATTGACACAAAATATTCTTACAATATATTCACAATTATTGAGATGTCAATTCCTTATATCTCAAAATAAAATAATAAAATATGAAACTGTAACCAATTACAACTGAAAATAAATGTATTGTGAAATTATTATAACATCTTGTTGTTGTTACAACATTTCCACAATAATTTTATAGCAAATCCTAAGTAGAGTAATGTATTATTGATGGTGTAGGATACAAAAATTTAATAAGGTAATAATGACATGTGTCATACCAGAGGCCAAGGAGACCATACCCTCAGACCATATGGCCAAAGAGGCGAGCCATGGCCACGTCAATGACACATTACCAAAGGAGGCCACACTGAAGAGGAAGAGTTTCAGAGAAGGGATTAGTCCTGACGTGATTGGAGGGATGGTAGCTGCTCCCATATTTAATGCACCCCACCAACCCCCCTGGCCGCATTTTTGTGGAGAAGACCCCTAAACAGTGCTGTCTTTGTTACTACAACTCACAAAAGATTTGGAAGGGCGTCTGATTGTCCAGTGTCCTGCACGATCGACAAGTGGAAGGCCAAGATTAAGTGAAAGAGGCTATATAATGAAAAAAAATCCTCCTGAAAGGGGGGTGCATGGATGATCCCAGAGAGAGAAATACTGTAGAAAATCGTTCTTGAGATCAAACTATATAAATATCTGTCCTCGGATCTTTGCTAAGGACTAATACTCATTATTCCTTATCTTTTTCTTTTTCTTCGACTGTGCTAGGTTATTTGATTCAAGTTCCAGCCTCTACAAATTCATTATATTACGTTAACTCATTTTTAGTACTTACAGATGGATAAAAAAGTGACATCAGTAATGGACTCAATTTTAAACTAGTAACAACTTGTCATCAATTTATTGTTGTGAAAATATTGTGGAGGTAGCATTTCTTTAACATAAAATAATAAAATATCATATTAGGACCTACCATAGCTGAAAATAGGCATTGTGAAAATATTATGACATTTTGTTGTATTTCTAGACTTCTTTTTTATTTAAGTTAAATTTGGTGAGTCAAAATTCATTATTTCACACATAGTTTTCTTGTGATGAATTTTTGTTTTTTGTTTTTAATACACAATTTAAAGTGGTGGTTCTAGTTTAAAATAATTAATAATTTGCTACTAAAAATTTGTTGTGAAAATATTGTGTATGTAAAAAATAAAATAATAAAATATTAGACCAAAACCTACCACAACTGGAAATAAAAGATATTGTGAAAATGTTGTGATACTTTGTTGTGGTCCTAGACTTCTTTTTTTGGTTTAGTCAAAATTTGTGAGCCAAAATTCACTGTTTCAGGCACTATTTTTTTCAATTGGCTTTTTATTTGTTTTTTAACTGCACAATTTAAAATCAATAACAATTTATTACATAAGATTTGTAGTATAAATGCTTTGGACATAGCATTACTCTAAAATAAATAATAAAATATTTGACTATGACCCACAATAGCTGAAAATAAAAAGTATTGTAAAGATATCATGAAATTTTATTGTGTTCCTCGACTTTTTTTGGATTAGTCAATTCGTTGAGCCAAAATTAATTGTTTTATGCACAATTTTCTTGGGTTGGTTTATTTATTTTTATAACACATTATTTAAAGTAAAAAAAAAAAAACACACACACACACACTCACAAAAAAAGAAAAAAAAAAAAGAAGAAAGAAAAAAGAGAGAGGCGAAAAATCACTTTCACCTTTTATGCTTGGGGTAGTTTCATTCCTTCCCTAAACTAATGTTGAAAATTTTCCTCCTTTACAAAATGTAAAGGAGCATATACCTCTACTGTTACACTCTTGGATAAACCTTAACTAAATCTTATGATTTCTAGAATATTTTATTGTGCAATTTCTAAAATACACTCTAATAAATTTTAATGTCCCAAATTTTTTTTCATGTATTTTGAATTTTATGCGGTAATCATGCTTGGAAAGTGAGAATGGTGATATATGGTATTTTATTTGTTACTTAAAAAACACTAATTTATTACGTTTAAATCTTCTATACTTATAATTTTATCACGAAAACTTTGATGACATATGTCTTTTATTATCTTGTTATTTTTTAATTTATTTTCTTGCTTAAAAAGACTTTTCATATTAAAAATTAATTAAGCAAAACTTCATAATTATGCTCATAAAATAAGATAATAAAGAATGAAATATGGATGATGAAATCTTCATTGTAGATGGTTGAAAATATTTCATTTGATGAAAAGTTTCAATTGTAGCATATATCATCATTTAGTAATAAATTTTATATATTGCGACAATGTCTTATAAAAACATAGTCGTTTATTGTTGGAAGATAAATACATTCATTATAATTCTTAGCATAAGTTTTTGTGAATAGATATTATATTTAGTAAATAGATTCTAAAAAATTGTCATAGTAAATAAATATTCATATGTTAAATAGCTATTTTAAATTAAGTACATGACTTTGTACTTCTTCTTCTTCAAAAAAAAAAAATTACATCTTATTTTCTCACTAAAAGTGCAGCATGTGCCTTGCTCATGCACCCCAAACAAAAGGTGTGGGCGGGTGTTTATGTAGTAAAATATAATACTTGGACTAGTAAGTTTAGCCCAGTCTTATGCAGAACCTCACAAACATGAAAAGGCCCAAGTAATTGCTAGACTTGGGCCTATATTTGTGGGTTCTTTTAGTCATCGTGGACTCACGGTGGTTGCCTAAACTTGGAAATTTTATATTGTTAAACAAATATGCAAAAAAAAAAAATCATTTTAAAAATTACATCTATATTTTTCACATAATTTTTTTATAAAAATTAAATATTAAACCTATATTTTAGGAGTGTAAGAAATTAAATCATATAATTTTACAAGTGATAAATTAAATAATGAGATTTCAAAAAGTAATAAATTAAATCTTATAATTTTAGAAGTAAAAAAAAAAACTCTAAAATTTAAAAGAGTAATAAAAATTAAATCCCCAGCCTATATTAAACTGTAAATTTCTTTCCACTTGAATGGTTAAGTGCAAATTATTATTTTTTTAAATTATATGATTTAATTTTTTTACTTTGACAATGGGGAGTTTAATTTTTCCAAATATTTGTTAGTGTGTTTTATATTTGTGCATTTTTACATACTAAAAGAGCATCTACAACATTTTAGTAAAAGTTTCACCTAAATTATACCCCCAAAATCCACTTAAAAAAAAAAAATTATCCAATTACATGGAACCACCACTAACAATTTCTAGCGTTAATCTAACCCACCAATCAGACAAAACTAATCCAAACTAACTCAACACGATGCTTTGGCTTGGTTTTTTGTGGGTTGGTGGGTTAAATCGAGTTCTAATGTTTTGTTAGCCTTGAGTTAGGTTGGGTCTAGGTTTTTTTTTTTAATTTTTTTTTTCAGTTCGACCCATATATATGTAAGTTCATTTTAATATATTTATTAGTTTTATTAATTATGTGAATGGTATAGTTTGTTTTCAAAAAAAAATTATGTGAATTGTAATAATTTATTAAAAAATATATAGTGCTTAAATAGTCGATAAAAACCTTTCAAGGTATGAAACATGTAAATACAACACATTGATCCAAACTAACCTAACCCGTTTGGTTGATTTTTTACATATATGACGGGTTGAAAATTTTTTCCCTTGATCTTGTCGAATTTGGTTGAAAAGACTTTCAAATCCAACCAATGCACATCTTTACTTATAGTGGATAACTTTTGTAATTGTGAAAAAGGTTGAACCATACCATTACTAAGTGAATGTTTAGATAGCGGTAAGCATTGGCGTTTTGTGCGTGTATTTGTACACTATTCACGGGACCCACAAACCTCTTTTTTTAGCAAAATTTTTATTAAAATGGGTCCCATGACATTATTCATACATTTAAAATTTATTTTGTTACAGTGTTTTCAGTTTTCAGTAATAAGCGGCATCCAAATAGACCATAAATAACCAGTTTGCTATTTTCCCAATTCTTTTTTTTTCTTTTATTTATTTATAAAATCATCTTCCAAAAAACTTAAGTTGATAAAAAATAATACATTTAAGGTTTGGTTGGTACTGTTATTTGAATAACAGTTTTCGTTGTTTAAACAACATAACACGCATTTCTACAATATTTTTTCACTCACACATATTTTCAAAACACTTAAATAATGTTACTAGAACAATATCCTCAAAATGAAAATTACAAATAACTTAAAATTGAGGGAAGTGATCGATAAAAAATAGTCTTTCGCAGCACAATGTTCTCAAAATTATCATACCATTATAATAAAAGTTATTATGCTAAATGATAGAAGTTTAACGAAAATCATTAGGCTAAATGACAGAAGTTTAACTCAAAAAAAAAAAAAATTAGAATTTAAGGATCCGTTTAGTACATGTGTTTAAACACATATTTTTAGTTTTTAGATAACATTAAACGTATTTTTACACACTTTTTTACTTACATATATTTTCAAAATTTTTAAAAATTAGGGTCCGTTTGATATATGTGTTTAAAAACTGAAAATTATTGTTTGAAAACATTTATAAAAATACGCGTGGATGAAAAAGTGCGTAAAAATACGTAAAATATTATTTAAAAACTAAAAATTATTGTTTGAAAATACAAACCAATCACTCTCTTATCGTTTAAGATAGTACCAAACCTGGCCTAAACTTTCCTTAGACCCACAATTTCTCTAGTTCCTCAAACTTCTACAGACTATCACATCACTTTTATCCCCCAAAAAAAAAAAAAAAAAACACCCCAAACAATAAAAACTCTGGGACTGGGTATATATTTTCAAAAAAAATAGTACAAAGATTGTGGGCCCCATTACAAGTTCCAACTCCAACGGCTCTCTCTCTCTCTCTCTACACTCACAAAAAGCAAATATCACGTCTCTTATAAATTAAATTAATTCCTCTCTTTACTTTTATTTTCTCCTCTCTATCGCTCTCTTTTCTCTCTTCTCTCTGTTAGGGTTAGGGTTAGGGTTTTTGATTTGATTCTCATCATTTTTTTGTTTCCGTTCATCGCCGAGCCCAAGAAATGTAGGCGAGTCGGGTGAGCCTACTTCACTTTTCTGTGATTTTTTTTTTTTGTTTTGTTTTCGGAAGCAAATTTTTTTCTTTCACATTTTAATGCTGTTTCCTTTGTGTTTGTTCATGTGTGTCTGCTTCAAATTCTGGAATTGAGGGCAAAGATTGCATTAAGGTTCACCTGGGTGTGAGTATCAATTTAGGTTTTGAGTATTATTTATTTATTTTTTATATTAAAATTTTTGTTGGATTATGTTGATTTTATTTATTTTTTGGTTGATTGTTATGTTCTGCTTGCATGCATGTTTGGCTAGTGAGAAAATGTGGGAAAATTTTAATGTTTGGGTTCTCTGTTTCCCTGTTTGGCTAGTGAGAAAATGTGGGAAAATTTTAAACTTGGCAAGATAGTATAAAGTAGAAATAAAAATGTTAAATGAAATACTGTAACTTACCCTCTTAACTTGCCTTGTCAATGGAGTTTTGTGACTCATTCCCTTTCCCCCATTATTTTACTCTTTGCACTACTAGTGCTGCATCCAACACGAACACGCACACATGAAGACACAATTCTATCTTTCCTGTGAATTTTTTTTTTTCATGACTATTACATATGGAAAAACTTGGAATTTTTTTTTCATGACTATTGCATACGCAGAAAAACTTGGAAATTTTAAGGAACCTATAATTTGTGTTATTAGATATATCAAATACTTGGTAGAAAAACAAGGATGCAATTAATGAACCCTTAATCCCATATTCCTGAACCTCTCTCTGTGCTTTGTATTACTGTGATGTGTATGTTTGACTTTATGGGCACTACCTTGGTTGAAGATGAATTCCTTCTCCTATGCTGTGCTGGAGGTATATCTCTTTTATATTGTCCATCATATTTTGAATTTCTTGATTGTATTGATCCCAACTGGCAAAATGAGGACGATGTCATACTGTGGAAAGACTAATTTCTCTCTCTCTCTCTCTCAGAAAACCAATTCATTTTATATCAATTCCTAGTTGAATGCTTATATTTGAAAGGATTTGAAAATTTAAATTCTCGTGATTTGTTAACTGTTCCTGATTTGAAATTAATAAAAATAAAAAGACATTGTGGTTAGAATGACTTATGTTCAGTTCAATTTGCCAACTACCTTTAGTAGCAAATTTGATTTTTTTTGTGTAGTCGATGTTTGCCCAATGTAAAGATCCTTAGAGTGGTGTTCATATCAGATATTTGACATTGTTTTTGTCCTGTTTTGGTTTGCTAGACTTCATTTGTGTTTGGAATGATAAATTACTAACATAAGAAAAAATTGTAATTGCTGTTTTTCTTTCTTTTATACCTGAGTTAAGCTTTTAATGTGTTAATTAACTTTTTTCCCAATTAAATACTGAAAGTGGAAAGGTAGTGATAAGATTGTACAATGAATGATGGCATGCAATATGTTTTTCCCAGTGATTCATGCCTTATGTCCTTAGACGATTTAGAAAGCCAGTAATTCCATCTCTAGTGATTCAAACATTCTCTATTTGCAATGTATTTCTTTCTGGCTGAGACTAGACCATGTGGTGCTGTTTTCATCTGATTCATTCAAAACATTTTTATATTCTAGAAGTGACATAATTTTTGTTTTCATGGATTTCTAAAAGATAAGATTTTGTTATATTTGCATTTATGGAACAAAGTTAACATTCTGCAACATTGCAGCAAGTGAGTTTCTCCAATTAGAGTCCACTGTTGCAATTTAAATGATTTTTTAGCTTATTAATTATTTTATGTCAATTAGTATGTCATTATGTACATGTTGGAGCTATCTCTTAATGGTTCGTGGTGCCATTCAAGTTTTGGCATGAAAAAGAGCTATGCTTAATTGCTTTATTCTCAAGGCTGGGACTCAACTAATTTTCTCTTCAAGTTTGTTGTTAATTTCAAGGTATGGCATATAGGTAGAACCAAGTAGTTCCTTCAGTACTTCAAAAGATTGCATTAAGGTTTACCTGGGTATGATTTAGGTTTTGAGTATTAATTTATTTTTTTATATTAAAATTTTTTATTTTGTGTGTTTTTATTTTCGGAGGCAATTTCACATTTTTAATACTGTTTCCTTTGTGTTTGTTCATGCGGGTCTGCTTCAAATTCTGGAATTGAGGTCAAAGATTGCATTAAGGTTTACCTGGGTATGATTTAGGTTTTGAGTATTAATTAATTTATTTTATATTATAATTTTTGTTGGATTCTGTTGATTTTAATGTTTTTTTTTTAGTTTATTTTTGGTTGACTGTTATGTTGCATGCATTAGTAGTTAAAAGGCATGTTTGGGTTCTCTATTTCCCTGTTTGGCTAGTGAGAAGTTGTGGGAAAATTTTAAAGTTGGTACCTTTTAATATTGTTTTTTTTTGGGGGGGGGGGGGCTTTGAGATAGTATTCTCAATAGAGTCAACAAGGATATGATGGTAAATAACAAAATCTTGATTTGAGTTTCTGTTAAATGGTTAAATTATATTGGGGTTGATTACAAAGTTTTTTGAACTGAGGTTCTTTGAAGATCAGCTTGGTTTCTTGAGAATCTGGAATCTGAGTAATTCCCGAGTGAGTCGTAAAAAGTTTGTAAATGCAATGTCTGGTTATGAATATTGAATATGATATCCTCGTTCTTTGCAATATTTTGTTTTTTGGTTATCTGGCGAAATTTCTCTGGGCTGTTTCTAGTCTAAAAGGGTGGGCAATGTGGCACGGTATAGTGCGCATGTTCATGTGTCGATTCTCAACTAGTTAACACTTCTGTGCATGTGTCAATATGCAATCAATTAATGCTTGTGCGTGCAAGCATGTGTGTCTGTGTATGTTCATTACTTCTACTGCACCGTTGCTTGTTTTACATTTTACTTGCTGCATAAGTTGTGGAGAAGAAAAGAAGAAATTCTTTTGGTCATTATATACTATAATTTTTCTTTGTAATATGTTGAGCTTATGTTGGCGTGCATTGGTGTGTGTGGCTAACACGACTGTCCTGGGCTGTTTGTGCAGCTGACTAGGTGTGTGAGACAGGAGATTACACACACCTGGTAATTTTATAGGGAGAAATACCCTTGGTAGTAGCCCCAAAATGCTGGCTAGGAGACTTGAACCACTAGGAGGTTCTATTTATATGTATTATGGTGTGTTTCATACCACATGTTTGCTTTTTTGTTTGAAAGAACCTTTCTTGTAATTCATTGCCAAACCCGTCTTTGGAACCTAAGCTTGATAGGTTCTTGGACTGCACCAAGCCTTCGGTCCCGGTACCGTATTTCTCTTAGGTACATCTCTTATTTTATCCTTTTGTGCTTTTCATTAGTTGTAGTTTTTGGTGCCTGCTACTAACACAAATTTTTGGTTGGTGTTTCTATAAATTTCTACAGCTGTTGCTTTGGTTTCAACAATCTGCTTACCAAATAATTCTTCCTTTTTAAAATTTTTTTTATCTTTCTTATGTCACATTCTTATTTATACATAAAATGCTTTGTATTCTATTTCTAGTGCAACTATTGCCTGCCTACTTTTATAGATCCATTCTGTTTAGAGCTTTCACCGGCTTTCTCTCTGACATTCCAACTGGCTGTGCCACATTCTGTGATTATCATGATACTGTAGCTTCTCAGTCTTATTTGTGAATTTGGACAGTTAGAGTAGTTTTTATTATTTAGGTTACTGTCACTGAAGTCATTCTTACCTCAGTCATGCTTATCTTTCTTTGGTTTTGATTTCTGGAAATTGTTTACAGAGAAATACTGTCTTTTGTATGGCAGCATTAAGTACAATAAGATCTACGTGGACGATGTGTACAATAAGATCTACATGGACAGGTTACACATTTTAATAGATTATGATGGTATTGTTTTCATTAAAGTAAATTGGGTTAATCATTTTAATAGAGCAATTTGGGTGTATTGTACCCTGATTTAGTTGTAATCTCACAATTGAAACTCCATGCAAAGTGAGACAGCAAAAATGAGACCTCATTTGATTCTGATGTCACTTATTGCTGTTTTGAGTGTCTTTCAATTATTTAAACTCACAACTTACTGGGAATAAATCAAAGAGAGTAGGATCCTGTCTTTGACCATTTATAACATCTGCTTATGTATTTTCAACTTTTTTTTTCCTCATTTTTGGTTGTGGACTTGAGCACTATTCATGGACCAAATTACCTTGTTATTTCTGCAAAAGCAAGGCAAGAATTCTTGTCTGCAATTCAGGAGGCTATGAACATGGAATTTTCTAATCCTGCGGAGATAAGATATGTTACTCAACTAGGAATGAAGTTCCACCATATATGGGGTAAGCTGCCCTCCATTTGACTGTTTACACTATGCACATTTCACATTAAAAGGATAGGCAATGTGGCACCGTATAGTGCTCATGTGCATGTGTTGATTTGCAACTAGTTAACGCTTCTGTGCATGTGTCAATATGCAATCAATTAATGCTTGTTTGCGCAAGCATGTGTGTTTGTGTATGTTCATTACTTCTACTGCATAGCTGCTTGTTTAACATGTTAACTTACTGCATAAGTTGTGGAGAAGAACCTGACTTACCTTGCATAATTCTTGATTGTATGATAACAGTCATAATTTTGAACTTAGTCTTGATTCTTAACAAGTCAAGCATCCAATTTATCTTGGAAACTTATCAGATAGGCAGCTACAGATTAAAAAAAAAAATTTTCATTTCTTCATTATATACTATAATGTGTCTTTGTAATATGTTGAGCTTATGTTGGCGTGCATTGTGTCATAGTTTCTAGCAAAGAGGAAGTGGGTTCTTTGTAATTTGAACACATCTTTATTTGATTCATGATATGTGTTGAAGTATTAAGGTCTTCAAGTATTTGATTAGGTCTTTGTATAGGAGTTTCTTTAAGAGGACGAGGATGGAAATATGGATATGTTTTTGTTGATGGAATATTTCCATCTTCCTATCAAAAAAAAAAAAAAAAAAAGAAATTTCCAGCACTGAGTCTCATTGCTCAGCAAATTATGGACTTTTCCCTGAATGACCTCGATCATTGGGGCTTAAGTGTTGTGTTACTTCAGGTTTGGTTTTGTTTATTGTAGCAGCTTTTTACTTTGATTTTTATAGTCAATTATCAAGTGATGTGTACTGAATCTTCCGGTGGATCTTATAATTTTTTTTTTTTGTTGGTGTTTGGCTAACACGAGTGTCCAGGTTTGTTTGTGCACCTGACTAGGTGTGTGAGACACGAGATTACACACACCTGGTAATTTTATAGGGAGAAATACCCTTGGTAGTAGCCCCAAAATGCTGGCTAGGAGACTTGAACCACCAGGAGGTTCTATTTATATGTATTATGGTGTTTCATACCACATGTTTGCTTTTTTGTTTGAAAGAATCTTTCTTGTAATTCATTGCAAAACCCGTCTTTGGAGCCTGCGACTAACCTTGATAGGTTCTTGGACTGCACCAAGCCTTTGGTCCCGGTACGGTATTTCTCTTAGGTACATCTCTTATTTTATCTTTCTTCTTTTGTGCTTTTCACTAGTTGTAGTATTTGGAGCCTGCTACTAACACAAATTTTTGGTTGGTGTTTTTATAAATTTCTACAGCTGTTGCTTTGGTTCCAACAATCTGCTTACCAAATAATTCATCCTTTTTTCTTTAAATTTATTTTTTTCTTTCTTATGTCACATTCTTATTTATACATAACTGCTTTGTATTCTATTTCTAGTGCGACTAATTCCTGCCTACTTTTATAGATCCATTCTGTTTAGAGCTTTGACAGGCCTTCTCCCTGACATTCCAACTGGCTTGTGCTACATTCTTTGGTTATCATGATGTTGTAGCTTCTCAGTCTTATTTGTGAATTTGGACAGTTTGAGTAGTTTTTATTATTTAGGTTACTGTCATAGAAGTCATTCTTACCTCAGTTTTCTTTTACTCATATTTTGTTTGGCTTGTTACAACTATGTACTTAATAATATCTATTTCATCTATGTGCAGGTTCCCAAGTCTTGGTTGGGAGACCATTGAAATGCTTATCGTTCTTTGGTTTTGATTTCTGGAAATTGTTAACAGAGAAATACTGTCTTCTTAATTGCATGGCAGCATTACATAGAATAAGATCTGCATGGACGATGTGTAAAATAAGATCTGCATGGACGGGTTAGACATTTTAATAGATTATGATGGTATTGTTTACATTAAAGTAAAATGGGTTAGACATTTTAATAGAGCAATTCGGGTGTATTGTACCCTGATTTAGTTGTAATCTCACAAATGAAACTCCATGCTAAGTGAGACAACAAAAATGAGCCCTCATTCAATTCTGATGTCACTAATTGCTGTTTTGATTGTCTTTCAATTATTTAAACTCACAACTTACTGAGAATAAACTAAAGAGGTAGGTTCCTGTCTTTGACCATTTATAACACATCTGCTTATGTGCGAATGTAAATGATGTCCCTGAGCAAATTTTTAACTTCCTTTTTTTTTTTTCCCCCTTATTTTAGATTGTGGACTTGAACACTATTCATGGACCAAATTACTTTGTTATTTCTGCAAAAGCAAGGTAAGAATTCTTGTTTGCAAAAGCAAGGTAAGATATGTTACTCAGATTAGTGCTTCCCCTCACCCAATTTCTCTCTCTCTCAAACAAATCATTACAATTTTTCTTTTTTAGGTTTTCAAATTGCAATACTGAATAGTCCCACCCAATTTCTCTCTCCCACTCTTTTCCTCTTGCAATCTCCCTCGGTTGTGTTGCGTGTGTGTGTTTATGGTTGTTTGGCTGTGGGTTTGGGTATTGCTATTCTTGTGGGTATGTGGCCATGTATGTATGTAGAGGTAAACGAGTGTAATGTGTGTGCTCTGATTGTGTGTTTTTAATTTGGGATTTGGGTTTACTGTTTCATATTGCAGAGGTATTTGCTTTGAGCCATTGTGGTTTTGATTTTTGTCAAATAGCAAGCATTATGGTTTTCAACTTCCTTAACAGCAACCTTTCTGCTTTAATTTTGAAAGACTGGTTTACAATTACTCTTTTCTGCATATGCTTGTTTTCATTGGAGGATATGGAGTTGAAGATTCTTTGCAACTGAATAATTATTTTCCTTCATATTCATTATAGGCTGAAATTTTCTGATCATGCCCTTTGTTTATTATAATTTGGTGAGTTAGTTGTTTAGCACCAACAGTACAATTTCCCATGAAAAAAAGGGATTGGATGTTTTTGGTTTTCCCCTTTTTTCCTTAAAATTTTTTTTTTTTCAGGTATTGATTTCCTTTGATGGTGGTGAGCTAGCAACCACCCACAGTTCAATCAAACCAAAGACCCCTCCTTTATTTTCTTTGAAAACGTATGATGGTGAAGAGTGACATTTAAAATTTGGATTTGTTTTCTTTTGATTTCTGATATCTTCTTATGTTTGGAGTTTGTGTAATTAACAGAAAAGCTGTTTAGTTACTAGAAAATGGATAAGAAGAAAAGTATTAAAGATCTGAATTTTGAAGTATCACTTTTGTGGAGTTGAGGTTTGCTTAGGTTTTGCACTTGATCATGAATGCGCTTTTCTACTTTATTTCGCTGCAAAATTTGGTCATCTTGGTTGCTTCTTTTTATCCAAACCTGTGCTATTGATGGTTTTGGTATGTGGCTCTGTTTATAGGCTCTAGAAAGTTAATTTTTGCTATGTTGATAAAACAAAGTTATGAAATTAACTTTATATGTATCTAACTTTATATTTAATTTTGAGCTAAATTTGTTCTATATTTGTTTCCTTTCAGCTATTCATATGTCCTGCTTACCTTTTTGTGTATCTCTGGTTTTCTATGGAGAAATGGCCTGATAACTAATGGAGGTTAAATGCTCATATGTTGATTACTTTTTCTTTTTCTATTGCTGCTTGTTTAATATTTTCATGGGATTCCCTTTATGAAAGAACAACGTGACAGTGCTCTCTTTTGCATGCCTTTTCCCCACTCATTCCTAATTCAATCCTTCATTGCTCATGCAGTGAAATTTTCCTTCTCAGCTTCAGTTATGCAACATTTTTTTTTTGATGAGTAAAAAAAATATTATAAAAAGAAGAAGGGTGTGACCTGAGTATACAGGAAGTATACATCAGGGACAAAGTACAAATTAAGTGTATAAAGTACAAAAGTCCATGAAACCTTGAACAGGTATGAAATATTTGTTTGCATATCATACTTTTATTTTCTGGGTTGAGGACTTTATAAGTGTTATTATCTAATATTGGTTTGTTACAGCACGTAGTTGCGTTATAGATGTTCCTTTTTGGGTTATTTGGAAGATGAAAACTATTGAGTATTGATATACTATAATTTTTCCCATCCTGTACAATTCGTTGTGCTTTGAGATAAAGACTGGTGAAAATTCATTGTGTTTTGAGATAAAGACTGGTGAAAATGGCATTTTCAAATCTTATTATAACCTACATGTTTGTTATGTTGACATTATAGGACTACTAGTGGCCTTTTTTAGCCACAACAATATAAAGCCATATAGGGCATATGACAATTTATGCACTCAGTTTGTACTCCCATATTACCAATGGAACCCAAAAATCTGTGACATGTTATGAAATCATATTTTTTCTTATGAATAGTATTCTTCTACTCCCATATTAATTTTTATTAATAAACATGGTAATGTTTACTTTGAAGATGCTAGATTTTTCATTTTCTTTCTTGCTTTCCCTTTTTTTTTTTTTTGGTGGGTTTGGTGTCTTAAAAGTGGGTTTATTGAGATTTAGTAAGTTAAGAGAAGAAAGATTTTCCAACCACGTTGACTAAGGAATGTAGTTGTTTGAAATTTAGCTTGAAAGAGGTTTTTATTTTATTTTATTCTTTTTTATTTGGGTGTTTAAGTTTGAAAATTGTTGCTATGCGTTTTTTTCCTAACAATTTTCTCTAAATTCAAGTAGACCCTTAATGTTTTAACAGATTTTCACATATAAATATTCTTGAATGTGGAATGAGATTAGACATTTTTTTATTTGCTTGAAACTAATTGCAAAATCAGCTTGTGTATGCTACTTATAAGATAAGTAAAAAATTATTTTTAGGGATTTTGCTAGAGAGATGGAAGTTCTACATCTTTCTTCAATATGAGTTCTCTTCCTTTTGTTTTGTTTTTCCCTTTATGCATATATACATATATGAATTCTCTTGTTGGATTTTATTTAAAGCATACGGATTATTTAATGAACATGATACTAAAGACAGTAATGAGCTCAAAGAAGACCATAACATCAATTACAGTGTAGGCTTTGGAGTTTGGGCTCAATTTAGGGATAAATTTTTGATGCATAGAAAGCTTCTTAATTCTAATTGCTCGATTGCTTATTCTTTTTTGGACAGTGGCTGAAGAGAAAACCTTTGAGCTCCAATTCAATGTTGGTCAATAGGATTATATGTTTGGTTAGTTTCCTATTTTTTATTTGAAATTTTATTTATTTATTCATCAATCATGAATGTCTTGTGCATGGGTTTAGACTTTGTTGTTCCACATTTTGTATGCAAAAAATGGCATGAATAAGAGAATTATTACTGAAATTTACAAATTTTAAAATGCAAATTATTTTGGACTTTGGTTATCTCTTGGTTTTTGACTTCTGCAAATGCAAACATGCACAACTTCACATTTTTATCTCTAAATCTGCATGCACCCTGCACTCCAAGGTACAGATTTTACTTCTTTTTTGTGATTGGATTTAATTTTATAGGTTTGTTCAATTTAAGTTTATTGGATTTTTGCACATGTTATTTTAGCTTCACTTCGTGATTGTGTGAGTTACTTTAGCTTCATTGTCTTATTTCAACATATCCAAATTATGTGTTTTTGCATTTTGTTTTCAATTTTTATTTTCAATTTTGAGTTTTATGTGGTAGTCAATGTCCTATTTGGAATGACAGCGTATGGGCATCTTATTACTCAGTGTGGGCTTCTACATCATCTCTTTGGTCTTCTTGAATCTTTGGTGTCCTTAACCTTCAATCTCCCTCTATTTTTCGTTTCTATGTTTCAGTATCAGTCCTGAACAATCAAGCATCCAACCTACAACAATCCAAGACTTCATCATCCTCTCTCTTCTCCGCTAATTGATTACACAGGTATGATTCGTTGTCCTTCAATACATATTACTCTGAGTTTGTGGTTTCTGTCTAATGATATCATTTATGTGTTTTGGTATGAGATTGGGAGATGAAGGGAGAGGAGTAGATTAAAAATGCGGAATCAGTTGTGGTTTGGTATTCTTTTCTCTCTACAAATTTCTAATTTGATTTTTGATTCTCATCCCTACAAAATTTCAGGCCTGAATTCGTCCATCACAGCTGCTCAAGGGTATTTGGTCATGGAAACTTCAGGTTTGCTCAATTTTTAACCTTAAACACAAGATACACATTACATTTGATATGTTTATTTGCTCGGAACCATCGTTTTGATTTCTGTCAAATACCAAGCATTATGATTTTGAACTTCCTTAACAGCAACCTTTGTGCTTTAATTTTAAAAGACTGGATCATGATTACTCTGTTCTGCACATGCTTGTTTCATTGGTAATATGGAGTTCAAGATCTTTGTAAGTGATTTAATTTATTTCATATTCATTATAGGGTGAAATTTTCTGATCATGCACTTTGTTTTATACAATTTTTGCGTGTTAGTTTTCAGGCACCAACAGTACAATGTCCCATAGAAGAAAATGGGACTGGGTGTTTTTGGTTTCCCACTTCAAGAGGTAGTGTTTTGTATAATTGGAAAAGAAGTGTTCACAACTTTTTGTAAAGAAATAAAAATTTTCCTTCAATAGTATAAATCTTCCTGGCCAAAAAAAAAAGTGTGTGAGCCAAGGGAAACTTACTAATTTAATTAAGAGGACTTGGCGGTATTATTATGCTGTAAATTTGGCATTGCATACAAAATCTTATGAGGCAAAATTCTATCAAGCATGGCGAAATTTTCAATTTTTATTATTTTAAAAAACAAACACGCATGCGTGCACACACACACACACACACACACATATATATATATATATATATATGGAATGGCCTTACAGACTTTGCCACTGCCAGACAAGTCTTTCTCTGAAAGCATTACTGGTAAAGTTTTTAAATTTTGTTTTATAAACTTGCCGGTTAGGTATGGTATTTCAGTTAACTTGATTTAAATTTAGGGTTACATTTGGTTGTTTTTGCCTATGAATGATTAGCAGAAATTGATGGGGGTTTTGATAATTTCAATTATTGGGCACATTGCTCTCACATTTGTATTTCAATAATTCAATCAAAACTCCTTTTCCTAACCGTATCCTTTTGTGAGAATATAACCAAGTGTGATATTCATAAATCACAATCTGTTGATTCTCTCTCTCTCTCTCTCTTTAGGTTAAGGTATTCTTTTCTCTCTACAAATTTCTAATTTGATTTTTGATTCATCCCTACAAAATTTCAGACCTGAATTTGTCCATCACAGCTGCTTAAGGGCATTGGGACTGGGAAACTTCAGGTTTTCTCAATTTTTAGCCTTAAACACAAGATTCACAACCCATTTGATATGTTTATTTGCTCGGAACCATCGTGGTTTTGATTTCTGTCAAATAGCAAGTGTAATGGTTTTCAACTTCCTTAACAACAAAACCTTTGTGCTTTAATTTTGAAAGACTGGATCATGATTACTCTGTTCTGCACATGCTTGTTTCCTTGGTGGATATGGAGTTAAAGATTCTTTGTAAGTGATTTAATTTCTTTCATGTTCATTATAGGCTGAAATTTTCTGATCTTGCACTTTATTCTATATAATTTTTGCATGTTGTTATTTTTCAGGAACCAACAGTACAATGTCCCATAAAAAAAAGGGACTGAATGTTTTTGGTTTCCCACTTCAAGAGGTAGAGTTTTGTATGATTGGAAAAGAAGTGTTGACAACTTTTTGTAAAGAAATAAAAATTTTCCTTCAATAGTACAAATCTTCCTGGCCAAAAAAAAGTTGTGTGTGAGCATCAAGTAATGGCTATGAACTTTCAAAATCAAAGGGAAACTTATTAGTTTAATTAAGGGGACTTGGTGGTATTATTATGCTGAAAACTTGATGTTGCATAAAATCTCATGAGGCAAAATTCTATCTAGCATGGCCAAATTTTTAATTTTTACTATTTTAGAAAACAAACCCACACGCACACGCACATGCATGTATATATAAGGAACGGCCTTATAGACTTTGTCACTGCCAGACAAGTCTTCTTCTGAAAACATTACCGGTAAAGTTTTTAAATTTTGTTTTATAAACTTATAGTTTAGGTATGGTATTTCAATTAACTCGATTTAGATATAGAGTTACGTTTGGTTGTTTTTCTTATGAATGATTAGCAGAAATTGATGGGGTTGTTTTTCTTATGAATGATTAGCAGAAATTGATGGGGTTTTGATAATTTCAATTATTAGGCGCATTGCTCTCACATTCGTATTTCAATAATTCAATCAAAACTCCATTTCCTAACCGTATCCTTTTGCGAGAATATAACCAAGTGTGCTATTCATAAATTTTCTTTCCTAATCTTCTTCTTCTGTTCTGTTTAGAATTGGTTTTCTTTTGAGTATTTGTTTTAGTCTCCATATTTATATTGACAACTGTTTTTGTGTGATTGCATAATCTAGTGGATCCTTCTCCATTGCCAACATTTATGTTGAAGCAGTGTAAGAAATCAAAAGCAGAAATTATGTGGAGGTATTCCTTTGATATTGTATATGGAAGATGGAGCGCATCGTTTGGGTTGAAATTCCTAGTTATTGTTGGATATTGTATAAGGCAGATGAAGTGCATCTATTTTTGGTGAAAAATCAATGCTGGAGCCAATGTCTTTAGATAGTAAAGAAAGTTGGAGAAAAGAAAAAATTGCTTTTATCTGTAAAATATCTTTTTCTCTCGCAACCCGTGTGATTTTGATTATGTTAATTTCCCCTCAGATTTTTTTTTTTTCCTTTCATGATTTTATCTGCAATTCAGGAGGCTATGAACATGGAGTTCTCTAATCCTACAGAGGGAAGATATGTTACTCAACTAGCAATGAAGTTCCACCATATATGGGGTAAGCTACCCTCCATTTAGTTATTGTTGGATATTGTATAAGGCAGATGAAGTGCATCTATTTTTGGTGAAAAATCAATGCTGGAGCCAATGTCTTTAGATAGTAAAGAAAGTTGGAGAAAAGAAAAAATTGCTTTTATCTGTAAAATATCTTTTTCTCTCGCAACCCGTGTGATTTTGATTATGTTAATTTCCCCTCAGATTTTTTTTTTCCTTTCATGATTTTATCTGCAATTCAGGAGGCTATGAACATGGAGTTCTCTAATCCTACAGAGGGAAGATATGTTACTCAACTAGCAATGAAGTTCCACCATATATGGGGTAAGCTACCCTCCATTTGACTGTTTACACTATGCACATTTCACATTAAAACGTGCACTTTCAAAATTGTTATTAGGATTTAAGTTCAATCTAGGTTGAGATTATGAGAGAATCGGGAAATGTAGATCTCTCTGAATATTTTTGTGCTAGAAAAAATATAGTTGAGTTTAAAAGACTTGACAACTAATTGAATCGCTTAATTGTCAGACATTAGTAATGCTTAAAAACCTTGTTTGAAGATGAATTCCTTCTCCCATGCTGTGCTAGAGATTATATCTCTTTCATATTGTCCATCATATTTTGAATTTCTTGATTGTATTGATCCCAACCATCAAAATGAGGACGATGTCTTATTGTGGAAAGACTAATTTCTCTCTCTGTCTCAGAAAACCAATTCATTTTATATCAATCCCTAGTTGAATGCTTATTAATTTCATTTGAAAGGATTTGAAAATTTAAATTCTCGTGATTTGTTAACTGTTCCCGATTTGAAATTAATAAAACAAAATGACATTGTGGTTAGAATGAACTTGCCAACTACCTTTAGTAACAAATTTGATTTCTTTGTGTAGTCAATGTTTGCCCAATGTAAAGATCCTTAGAGTGGTGTTCATAGCCGGAATTTGACATTGTTTTTGTCCTTTTTTGGTTTGCTAGACTTCATTTGTGTTTGGAGTAATAAATTACTATTTCATAAGAAAAATTGTAATTTCTGTTTTTCTTTCTTTTATACCTGAGTTAAACTTTTAATGTGTTAATTAACTTTTTTCCCAATTAAATACTGAAAATGGAAAGGTAGTGATAAGATTTTACAATGAATGAAGGCATGCAATATATTTTTCCTAGTGATTCATGCATTATGTCCTTGGACAATTTAGAAAGCCAGTAATTGCATCTCTAGTGATTCAAACATTCTCTATTTGCAATGTATTTCTTTCTGGCTGAGACTAGACCATGTGGTGCTGTTTTCATCTGATTCATTCAAAACATTTTTATATTCTAGAAGTGACATAACTTTTGTTTTCATGGATTTCTAAAAGATAAGATTTTGTTTTATTTGCATTTATGGAACAAAGTTAACATTCTGCAACATTGCAGCAAGTGAGTTTCTTCAATTAGATTCCACTGTTGCAATTTAAATGATTTTTTAGCTTATTAATTATTTTATGTCAATAAGTAGGTCATTATGTACATGTTGGAGAGCTATCTCTTAATGGTTCGTGGTGCCATTCAAGTTTTGGCATGAATATGCTTAATTGCTTTATTCTCAAGGCTGGGGACTCAAGTAATTTTCTCTTCAAGAATGTTGATTTCAAGGTATAACCAAGTAGTTCCTTCAATGCTTCAAAAGATTGCATTAAGGTTTACCTGGGTATGATTTAGGTTTTGAGTATTAATTTATTTTTTTATATTAAAATTTTTTATTTTATGTGTTTTTATTTTCGGAGGCAATTTCACATTTTTAATACTGTTTCCTTTGTGTTTGTTCATGTGGGTCTGCTTCAAATTCTGGAATTGAGTTCAAAGATTGCATTAAGGTTTACCTGGGTATGATTTAGGTTTTGTGTATTAATTAATTTATTTTATATTATAATTTTTGTTGGATTTTGTTGATTTTAATGTTTTTTTTTTTGGGTTGGTTTTTATGTTCTGCTTGCATGCATTAGTAGTTAAAAGGCATGTTTGGGTTCTCTATTTCCTTGTTTGGCTAGTGAGAAATTGTGGGAAAATTTTAAAGTTGGTACCTTTTAATATTTTTTTTTTTTTGGGGGGCTTTGAGATAGTATTCTCAATAGAGTCAACAAGAATATGATGGTAAATAACAAAATCTTGATTTGAGTTTCTGTTAAATAGTTAAGTTATGTTGGGGTACAACAGAGTTTTTTCAACAGAGGTTCTTCGAAGATCAGATTGGTTTCTTGAGAATCTGGAATCTGAGTATTGCCTGAGTGAGTTGTAAAGAGTTCATAAATGCAATGTCTAGTTATGAATATTGAATATGATATCCTTGTTCTTTGCAATATTTTGTTTTATGGTTATCTGGCAAAATTTCTCTGGGCTGTTTGCTAGTCTAAAAGGATAGGCAATGTGGCACCGTATAGTGCTCATGTGCATGTGTCGATTTGCAACTAGTTAACACTCCTGTGCATGTGTCAATATGCAATCAATTAATAAGTGTGCAGGCAGCATGTGTGTTTGTGCATGGTCATTACTTCTACTGCACAGCTGCTTGTTTAACAATTTTAACTTACTGCATAAGTTGTGGAGAAGAACCTGACTTCCAGCATGGTTCTTGATTGTATGATAACAGTCTGATTTTGAACTTAGTCTTGATTCTTAACAAGTCAAGCATCCAATTTATCTTGGTAAACTTTTCAGATAGGCAGCTACAGATTAAAAAAAAAAAAAAATGTTCTTCATTATATACTATAATTTTTCTTTGTAATATGTTGAGCTTATGTTGGCGTGCATTGTGTCATAGTTTCTAGCAAAGAGGAAGTGGGTTCTTTTTAATATGAACTCATCTTTATTTGATTCATGATATGTGTTGAAGTATTAAGGTCTTCAAGTATTTGATTCTTTGTCTTTGTATTGGGGTTTCTTTAGGAGGATGAGGATGGAAATATGGATCTGTTTTTGTTGATGGAATCTTTCCTGTACTGAGTCCCCTCAGCAAATTATGGACTTTTCCCCCTCGATCATTGGGGCTTATGTGTTGTGTTTCTTCAGGTTTGGTTTTGTTTATTGTAGCAGCTTTTTACTTTGATTTCTCTAAACAATTATTAAGTGATGTGTACTTTATCTACCGGTGGATCTTATAAGTTTTTTTTTTTTCTGGGTGTGTCTTGCTAACATGAGTGTCCAGGGCTGTTTGTGCACCTGACTAGGTTTGTGAGACAGGAGATTACACACACTTGGTAATTTTATAGGGAGAAATACCCTTGGTAGTAGCCCCAAAATGCTGGCTAGGAGACTTGAACCACCAGGAGGTTCTATTTATATGTATTATGGTGTTTCATACCACATGTTTGCTTTTTTGTTTGAAGGAACCTTTCTTGTAATTCATCCCTACAAAATTTCAGGCCTGAATTTGTCCGTCACCGCAGCTTAAGGGCATTGGGTCATGGAAACTTCTAGTTTGCTTGATTTTTAAGATCCATTCATTCATTTGTCCTCACTTAGGATAGATTATATTCTACGCTCACATGCCCATGCATTTATATATAAGATGTTCTCACTTGCCCATATGTTTATGCATTCTACTTGTCATCCCTTAGGTTGATTGTACATGTTCACATGTTTCTAAAGTTTGTTGAATGTCAAATTCATAAGTTATCCATTTGTAAGCATATAACCTTCATGCCCCATTGTTGTCTCTTTGCCTTTTTTTGTATGACAAAAATGCGTAGAAAGGAAAAACGCTAATCGAACGTGTTATTCTATGCTTTGGAATGAGGTTAGTTGTATTTAAATTAAGAATGCAATTTACATTCCTAACCATTGCCATGCAATCACATGCTTAGCTATACTCTTTAATGTTATTTTCTAACAAAAACTGCTCACTTGCCTATGCATTTCACATGTCATCTCATAGGGCAGACTTTATGTGGTCACATGCTTGCATATCTATGCATTCATTTGTTATCGCTTAGGCTAGATTATTTTCTATGCTCACATGTTCATGCACCTCACATACCCTTGCATTCGAATATCATATGTTCTCACTTGCCCTATGTTTATGCATTCTACATGTCAGCTCTTTGTTTGATTGTACATAGCCTCTTGGTGCCACTATTGAGCTCCAAACCTTGATATTTTGACACGTGTGAATGATTCCCTTATCTCGCATGCATATTTTCATATCCTTGTCCATTGCAAATTTCTATTAGTTTTTTCTTTTCCTTGGTTTATTGTACAGTGGATTATGTAACATGATTGGTGCAGCAACCCAAAAGAGTTGGATATGATTATGCCTTTCTCTGTTTTAATTATTTTGGAGGATATTCCTACAATAATTAATACTCAATCTAAGAATGCTAACTGATGTGGTTGTTCCAATTTTCTATGCATTTTATCTTCTCAATGCCTATCATGGAGGCAATGCAAATGCTTTTATATCTTCAGAGCACACAAACTATTAGTTTGATGTTAATACTAATGGCTTTGAAGAGGCTTTGGATAGGCAGATTTTGTTCTTCATTTTTCTGCTGCCTGTAATTCTCATAACTGCTCTCAGAAATGTAACCATAGAATGTCTTTTTGTTGTTGTTGTTGTTGTTCAGATTTGCTCAGTTCTTTATTAAACCTTTGATGTAGCTGATGCTACCAATGAAATGAAAGCTGTTGATTCTGTTTTTTTGTTCTTTTCTGACCGAACACTGTTACTTGCCTCTTTTTTTATTTATTGTTTATCATCTCTCTCTCATGCAGATAATCAGAAAAACTTGTCTGATGCTTGCAGAATGAACCAGGTAGTAGTGATTGCCTTTTCTAAGCATTTTTATAATGGCAAGGTGCTCTATATATCAATCTTAAAATACTATATGGGTGAAATTCAAGGTAGTAGATAGTTTTTAGGAAAAGCAGATATTTGAAACGAATGTAGAAACTACTCTCATATCTATGGTGCTACCATTGTTAATATAATTCATTGGTTAGATATACGCCATATGGCCTGTATGGTTAGATTATTTCATATATCAGCTTCCTCTGTTCAAAGCTCTGATACTTAGAAGCCATTTTTGGAATTTGGCCTCATAGCGTTTTCCAATTTCATATATCAGCTCCAGACATGAATTTCCTGGTTCATCAATGGTGATGGGAAGTGTTTTACAAGGGTGTCTCTATTGAACTTTGAATTGCTAACAGAAAAGAAAAGAAAAAATTATGTACCGGATAGGGAATCTAAAAATAGCTGAATGGATTCCATAAAAGACAACATGGTCCCTGCAAATAAAGCTAGGAGTTGATCCCCAGTAAGCTCCATATCAGCTACAGATGCCTCCCTATAAGTAGCAATCTCAAATAAAAACGGGAAGGTTATTATAAGAACAGTGTTTAAATGGTTTCATGTTTTGGGCTCTTGTGAGCTCTCACAATAAGCATGCTTTCATGGTTTTCAATATTGAGCAATAGTGGGGTCTCAATAATAATTTCTGATCAATTTTGTTTAATCAAGTAACCTTATGTGGAAAGAGTCATGAAGGGCTGAGGAGTCTGGTTTTTTGAATAATTTTCCGATGTCTCCAATGGATATGATTTCCCCTATAATGGCACTAGGCTAGACTTTAGAGTCTCCCTTGTTATGGAAGATTCTAATTTCTTAACTTGGTAAACATCTTAACTTATTCAAATGAAGTTAATCACTAATTATTTTGGTCATAGATAATCATTCCTCTAGTGCCTCTTTGGTTGCATTCAGTTGGCAAGAATTTAAGTTGAGAATTGAAAATTCTAGGGAGTTACCAAATTATGGGTGCTCGGTTGGTACTGCAGATTTTGGTGGGCCTACGTGGAAAGCTCTTCCATTCTCTCTCATTTCTACCAAACCAAACATTGGAAAAATCCCATTTTCCATCCTCCTCTTTTCCACCCAACCAAATGGACCATTAAAGGCTTGATGTTCCTATGCTAGTTAGAATGACTAAGGAAATAACAGTAACTTCTTGCTAGAGTTGTGCCTTTTATTTCACGTTTTGAGCAAGATAACCTAGTGCTTAAGTTGCACAAAGGAAAATTTGATGGCCATACCATTACATATTATGTATTTTTGTTCCTTTAATTATTGCTTTTTTATGTGAAGCAAACCATGTTGGTACTGGTAGTTTTCATGTTAAAAAAATACTTCTAATTGCATTCTTATGTGAAATTTGTTGCTTACGTACAACTTCATAAACATTTAAGTATGGAGGGTCATCCATATCATAAATTCAGGACAGGTCAGTAGTTTAATTATTGTATTCTTGGAAGATTTGTGTTTTATTTGAAGTTGTAATTTAATTCCATAGTTTTAATTCAAATATTTAGATACATTATTTCACTCCTCAATTACGATGCATACCCTTTTGTGTGTGCATCTTTCCAATGAAGAACTAATTGAATGGGCATAAACTCTTAAATCTCTCTCTCATTATTTGTGTTAACTTTGCTCTTAATTTTACTTTTACTCATGTTTTCAATCATTCCTGATCTCTGTTTTATCAAATTCTCAATTTCACTGAGGCGTTTAGATCATTTTGTTGCTAATGGTTTACGTGATTGTTCACTTTACAAAGGTTGGTTTCGAGGGAAGAATCCGATGAAGGTCTATATCATGTTGAATGCATGTAGTTTTTTTAGATTTATGGTGTTTGACGTTGTTGATGTCTGTAACTTCATTTGATTTGCAGATTCGCTGGCTAAGTTTCCTCCAAATTCTGTTAAGAACTTAAGATGAAGCGCCATTTTGAACTTAGCCTTGGGATTCTTCTCCAGAGATTGTCAAGAAATTGTTTAAGGTGCATAGTTAGCAAAATTTTTTATCAAACTGAATTTTTGAAATTAGTCTTCTACCAAGATATACCATATGCAAAAGATGCTGCATACTGTCCGTTGCAGTGGCTTTTATAATGCACATGTTTGAAGTTTTTATTCATGAATAATTTTACCTAGTAAATGCAAGATATACATTATCTGCTGTCCTTAATGATTTTAAGACTTAGATATGGTTATTGACTGTCTTGTAGACTTACAAGGGCTAGTTTCCCTGCTATATGCTGAAAGCATTCAGTGACTTCCTACCTCTTATTTGATCTTTTGATTAGCATGTCCATTGGGATATAAAAAATGCTGACAGTATGCTTCTATATATATATGTATGTATGTATATAAGCTTTTGTTAATTATCATTCTAATTTAGAAAGCTGTCATGTTTATGACTCAGAATTAAGATCATTTAATTTTAATTAGTCCAAACTGATGGGGGTTGGCTCTATCCTATAGTGTAATTTTTATTTATCACATTCTTCTCTAGACTCTCTTCATCATGTGTTGCAGGACTAAGACATGCTCATTTATTGTTCTGCATGAAAACAAATTAATGAAATAAGTAATAATGTTAAAGCTTTTTTCTTGATTCCTGCATTTTTCCCACGGTAAGATTTAATAGTGGTTGTGGGAAGACGCTTTCTGTTGGGATTATTGCATGTTGAATTATTATGCTAAGACTTATTCTGTTGCAGTTCCTTCACTCTTGATGAGTTTGCTTAATCATTTCATGACAAGGTTAATCTCATTTTTGATCCACCTTTACATATTGAATTTTTGTGTCTTCCCTCATTATTTGAATAAGATTTAAATTACCTTATGTTCATTTCTTCTTTTCTCTATGCATTCCTTTCATGATTCCTTGTTACTTGGAAAAACTCATGTGGCCCTTCTCAAGCTTCTTATATCTGATGTTGAAGCAGAGCTTTGTAATGGATATTTTCCCCCACATATGAGCATATCTTGCAATTTTCTTGCATTACTTCATTTTTCGTTGGGATTATTGCATGTTGAATTATCATGCTAAGACATACGATTGGCTTTTCTTGAGCTGGTTTTCCATTTCCTTTATACTTTTAGTGTTGTAGTTGATATATGCTCCTTCAATCTTGATGAGTTTGCTTAATCATTTCCTGACAAGGTTAAATCTCATTTGTGATCCACTTTTACATATTGAATTTTTGTGTCTTACTTCATTAATTGAATAACATTTAAATTACCTTTTGTTGGTTTCTTCTTTTCTCTAGGCATTCCTTTCATGGTTCCTTGGTACTTGGAAAAACTAATGTGGCCTTTCTCAAGCATCTTATATCTGATTTTGAGGTATAGCTTAGTAATTGATATTTTCCCCCACATTTGAGCATATCCTGCAATTTTCTTGCATTACTTTATTTTCTATTGGGATTATTGCATGTTGAATTATCATGCTAAGACTTACGACTGACTTTTCTTGAGCTGGTTTCCATTTCATTTATACTTATGATGTTGCAGTTGATATATGCTCCTTCACTCTTGATGAGTTTACTTAATCATTTCCTGACAAGGTTAAATCTCATTTCCGATCCACCTTTACATATTGAATTTTTCTGTCTCTTACCTCATTATTTGAAAAACATTTAAATTACCTTTTGTTGGTTTCTTCTTTTCTCTATACATTCCTTTCATGATTCCTTGTTACTTGGAAAATCGCATGTGGCCCTTCTCAAGCTTCTTATATTTGATGTTGAACCAGAGTTTAGTAATGGATATTTTCCCCCACGTTTGATCAACAATAACTTTGTTTATGTTTGTAACTGTCTTGTACGCTTGCATCATCTTGGGACAAGAAACAAATAATTATAGTGAAATGGAAATGACTGTATGCAATGGGTGCAAATGATTTAGGCCTACCTTTCCACTGTTAGGATGTGAAAATGATTGAGTGACTATTACCTGTCAATGATTAGATTTTATAAAGGTCTTGCATAATAAGACGTAGCTGTTGTAAGGAGTTTTTAAATTGTAAGATAGAAAACCACTCTGTAGTATTTTTTCACACATTCTTACTTGATGATGCTTGTCTTGTTTGGTTCAAAGATGAACTTGCAGTTGAGTTTGTTTTCAAAATCATTAGTGTAGATAAGTGTGTCCATTGTTACAATCTTATAGGGTGCATGTGTAACTTACCACTAAAAAAAATCAGGTGACAAGCAACCTGTGTGATAGTTGAACTTCCTTCTTCTCAAATAGAATTATATAGATCTCAGCAAGTTGACAAAATTGGTGATATATTTCATATAATGAAGTAATGGTATAAAGAGAATAACAACTCATAATAGAAGAGTTCCCCTGCCAAGACTACATAAAAAGCCTCACACTCTAAAAACATGATAAAGGGCCTAATGTTTCCGATTTTCTATGAATATTCTTTATAAATATGTATCTTCCTATTAGTAGCCCCTCCAAACACTTTTTAAAGATCCACGTGCTCTTTTTTTTTTTTGATAGTTACAATGTGTTTTTTGAGAGGGGGGGGGGGGATTTGAACTTTAGACGTTTCTATTGGAAACACTAGGAGGTGCCAGTTGAGCTACAAGGCTTTTGGAAAATCCATGTGCTTTTTTTGCGATGTTGGTTTCTAAATCGATTATAATGATGCTTATAACTCTTTCCCAAAGTTCTACATGGACAAGTGATTTTTTTAATGAATTTCTCTATGATGCTGATTTAGTAGATTTTTGAAGGTGGGTAAAATGTGGAGTTTTGGTTAATTCTCAAGGGATTCTTTCTTAATTCTTTTATTAAAATAAAAATTAAATGGAAGATCTTCATACTTGTGTAATTTTATTGATGATTTTGGCAGGCTGAAAGCCTAAAAAATTGCTTTGGAGTTTTGGAAGAGTGCTCTAAATCCTACATGGACAGAAATACTGCGTCAAGTATTTGTTGATGCTGCTTTTGGTTCAAAGCTAGGTGCAATGCATAGGGAAGCCCTTAACAAGGTATTCAAATTATTAACTCTTTGTTTTGCACCTGATTTAAGTGTCTATTTGAAACAGTTTCTAGATTTTTGCTGAAAGTATTGTAAATAAAAGATAAAAGTTTAATTTTAGCCAAATCTCTATTCTTTATGCAATTGATGGTATCTGCCAGCAATGTTTAAACTGATTGTTGGAGTTAGGATATCCAGTTTTCCGAATTGGGTTGCAAATGCACAATTAACTGGGATGTACAATTTGGGTTTGCAGTTCTAGTGAGTAGGGGAATCCATTAACTCTGGTAGTGGGTTATGGGGTCATGCATTAGTAATTTAGTATCCTAATGCTTGTAGATTGGGAGGTAGATTCCGTAATTTTTTTGAGCCCCTTTAGAGGCACAAGCTGCAGGATATTGGAGGGAAATTTTGGTCTTGTGGTGGCTAACTAATGATGAAAGTTTATATGTGACGTTGTGTTTTAAGGCTTGTGTGGGATAAAATTGTAGGACTTTTCCCTGAAAAAAGATTTGGTGTGCTGTGCTTATGCATAGGTGGCTTTGTTTATTTTTCAAGTAAAACAATTTAAAGAATTCTTTGAGGCGACAACTTGTTCTAAAGAAAGAATTTTGGTAAGTTGGTGTTATGTGTGTAAAAGGGACAGGCACTTGGTGGTTAATATTCAGTTAATACTGTTAGGCTTTGCTCTTTAGTCTTTATTGTCTTTAGTTGTGTTGATTCCTTCTGAAATGCGTGTTAGGGGAACTTCATTGCTTTTCCTCAAGAATGTTTTTGCCTTCCTTGTGGGGGTGGTTAAATTTGTTACTTTTTCTTTGCTTGATATTTACTTCTACTTTCCACAAACACTGTTGCTTGGAAGTTATTTAGGGGTGTGTTTATACTTCCTTTGTATGGGGTTTTGTTTTCTTTTGAAATTTTCTAACAAATTAGTTTCCTAACAATGAATTGGTATATGGTAATGGGAGACTGATACAGCAGCCTTTTTGGGCATTCATTACCCTGTTTGATTTTCTTTTATTCTCCCATTCTCTCTCACACAATCTTAACTTTCCTTGCATTATTTGGTTCTGTATTAACATTTTGTTCATAATGTCTTTTGCTTGTTTACATCCTAAAAATTCTTGTCCATCTTGCCAAGACAACCAAAGAGCAGGCAAAAGGATTAAAGGTTCTTGAGAAAGATTTTTACTTGCCATTCTCTGAAAGTTGTCATGGCCTAGTTGCTTTACCCTGGCCACTCTCATTACACTGTCTTTACTAATTTTCACATGAACTCCTTGACTTTTTTATCTGTGTGTGTGAGTGGGTGGTAGGTGGAAGAGCACGCCATCTTAAGTCACCAGTTTTCTAATAAAAAGAGTGCTTCGGCGAAGAAGCACGGTTTTGGAAAAGGTTTGATGACTCTGGCGAAGAAACATGGTATTGGGAAAGTTTGATGGGCAACTTATCCTGTTGGGGGTGATATATCTACTGGTAATGGTTATACTGACAGGGAAGTGGTTGTATCTCTGTCTCAACATCTAAAGCACCTAAAAAACCACAACATCGGGCGTAAAGATCACGACAAGCTCTTGTGGCTTTAAGTAATTTACTTTTAATTTTATGAAATATTTTTGTCCATTTACCTTTCTGTATGGGCTTTGTGGATTGATGATCTTATAAATTTATCCTAATGGTTACTTACAGTGTTTCTGACAATTAGTTATGTATTTAGAAACTGGTAAGGTTAAGAAATAAATCACATGATAGGAGGAAATAGTCCACCGGAAGAAGAGAGGTTTGTAATAAGTTATTGAAATTATGTTGTTTAAGTAGTAACATATAACTTCCTGTTATATGCCAGGTGGAACCCAACTGGGATGATCATCTCAAACAACCAGATATAGTAAAAGGTGAACTTGCTTTGGAAGGAGCAATATCTCGAGAATACCTTAATCATTTAGTCATGCTTTTGGATGATGAAGAGCTGGAGCTGCAAGAGTTAGAAGCAGGACCAAATCCACTGAGGTGTTCAGATCATTTTGCTGCTAACGGTGTACATGATTGTTCACTTTACAAAGGTTGGTTTTGGAGGAAGAATCTTACAAAGTTCTATATCATGTCAAATGCATGTATTATTTTTAGATTTGTGTATTTGAAGTTGTTGATATCTGTAACTTCATTTGATTTGCAGATTTGCTGACTAAGTTTCCTCCAAATTCTGTTAAGAACATAAGACGAAGCATCCATTCTGTACTCAACTTTGGGATTCTTCTCCAGAGATTGTCAATAAATTGTTTAAGGTGCATAGTTAGCAATATTTTTTCTCAAACGTAATTTTTTAAATTAGTCTTCTATCAAGATATATCATATGCAAAAGATGCTGCATACTGTCTTTCTATTGCAGTGGCTTTTATAATGCACATGCTTGAAGTCTTATTGATGAATAATTTTTTACCTAGCAAATGATTTTAAGACTCAGATATGGTTATTGACTGTTTTGTATACTTAGAAGGACATTATTGATTCCCTCCCTCTTATTTGATCTTTTGTTTAGCATGTCCATTGGAATAAAAAAATGCTGACAGTATGCATCTATATATATATATATATATATAAGCCTTTGTTAATTATTATTCTAATTTAAAAAGCTGTCCTGATTGTGACTGGAATTAAGATCGTATAATTTTTAATTAGTCCAAACTGATGGGGGTTGGCTCTATCCTATTGTATACTTTTTATTTATCACATCCTTCTCTAGACTCTCTTCATCGTGTGTTGCAGGACTAAGTCATGCTCATTTATTGTTCTGCTTGAAAACAAATTTATGAAATGAGTAATAATGTTAAAACTTTTTTCTTGATTCCTGCATTTTCCCCCCTGTGGGATTTAATAGTGGTTGTATGTGGAGGCTATTTTTTTGGGATTATTGCATGTTGAATTATCATGTTAAGAGTTATGGCTGACTTTTCTTGAACTGGTTTTTCTTTTCCTTTATGCTATGCTGTTGCAGTTGATATATGCTCCTTCACTCTTGATGAGTTTGCTCAATCGATTGATGGCTAGGTTAATTCTCATTTCTGATCCACCTTTACATATTGAATATTTTTTTTCTTACCTTATTATTTGAATGACATTTTGTTGGTTTCTTCTTTTCTCTTTGTATTATTCCTTTCAGGATTTCTGTTACTTGGAAAAATTCATGTGGCCCTTCTCAAGCTTCTTATATCTGATGTTGAAGCAGAGATTAGTAAATGGATATTTTTCCCCACATTTGAGCATATCCTGCAATTTTCTTGTTTACTTCACTTGGTGAGTATTAAACAATGCAGGTTGATATTTTTCCCCACATTGTTCCTATTGGTTGTTTTAAAGCTTTATCATGATAGATGAGCATGAATTCTGACCAAGGCCAATTCATTATTGTTAAACAATTCACCATTTTTAAATTGGTCAATCTCCAAAAAGCATTTGACAACTTGAATCTCCAATGCCTATATACACAAATTCTTTATTTACTGGCATCTCTCATCTTGATGTTGAGGCAAAGAAGACAACATTAGGAACTGATTGATTTGTTTCCCTTGGAGTACAAGAATTAGATAATAAGTTTCATCACCGCTATTGAAGGGTGCTCAAATTGGGTTCTTTGTAATATGAACTCATCTTTATTTGATTCATGATATGTGTTGAAGTATTAAGGTATTCAAGTATTTGATTCTTCGTCTTTGTATAGGAGTTTCTTTAAGAGGACGAGGATGGAAATATGGATTTATTTTTGTTGATGGAATATTTCCAGTACTGGGTCCCATTTCTCAGTAAATTATGCACTTTTTCCTGAATGACCTCGATCATTGGGGCTTAAGTGTTGTGTTGCTTCAGGTTTGGATTTGTTTATTGTAGCAGCTTTTTACTTTGATTTTTCTAGACAATTATCAAGTGATGTGTACTTTATCTACCGGTGGATCTTACATGTTTCTTTTTTGGTGTGTGTGGCTAACACGAGTGTCCAGGGCTGTTTGTGTACCTGACTAGGTGTGTGAGACAGGAGATTACACACACTTGGTAATTTTATAGGGAGAAATATCCTTGGTAGTAGCCCCAAAATGCTGGCTAGGAGACTTGAACCACCAGGAGGTTCTATTTATATGTATTATGGTGTTTCATACCACATGTTTGCTTTTTTGTTTGAAAGAACCTTTCTTGTAATTCATTGCAAAACCCATCTTTGGAGCCTGCTACTAACCTTGATAGGTTCTTGGACTGCACCAAGCCTTCAGCCCCGGTACATTATTTCTCTTAGGTACATCTCTTATTTTATCTTTCTTCTTTTGTGCTTTTCATTAGTTGTAGTTTTTGGAGCCTGCTACTAACACAAATTTTTGGTTGGTGTTTTTATAAATTTCTACAGCTGTTGCTTTGGTTCCAACAATCTGCTTACCAAATAATTCATCCTTTTTTATTAAAATTTTTTTTTCTTTCTTTCTTTTGTCACATTCTTATTTATACATAAATGCTTTGTATTCTATTTCTAGTGCGACTAATTCCTGCCTACTTTTATAGATCCATTCTGTTTAGAGCTTTCACAGGCCTTCTCCCTGACATTCTAACTGGCCGTGCTACATTCTGTGATTATCATGATGCTGTAGCTTCTCAGTCTTATTTGTGAATTTGGACAGTTTGAGTAGTTTTTATTATTTAGGTTACTGTCCCAGAAGTCATTCTTACCTCAGTTTTCTTTTACTCTCATATTTTGTTCGGCTTGTTACAACTTATGTACTTAATACTTTTTATTTCATCTATGTGCAGGTTCCCTAGTCTTGGTTGGGAGACCATTGAAATGCTTATCGTTCTTTGGTTTTGATTTCTGGAAATTGTTAACAGAGAAATACTGTCTTCTTAATTGCATGGCAGCATTACGCAGAATAAGATCTACATGGACGGGTTACACATTTTAATAGATTTTGATGGTATTGTTTTCATTAAAGTAAAATGGGTTACACATTTTAATAGAGCAATTTGGGTGTATTGTATCCTGATTTTGTTGTAATCTCACAAATGAAACTCCATGCTAAGTGAGACAACAAAAATGAGCCCTCATTCAATTCTGATGTCACTAATTGCTGTTTTGATAGTGTCTTTCAATTATTTAATCTCACAACTTACTGAGAATAAGCTAAAGTTCCTGTCTTTGACATCTGCTTATGTGCGAATGTAAATGTAAATGATGTCCTTGAGCAAATTTTTAACTTTTTTTTTTTCCATATTTTAGGTTGTGGACTTGAGCACTACTCATGGACCAAAATACTTTGTTATTTCTGCAAAAGCAAGGCAAGAATTCTTGTCCGCAATTCAGGAGGCTGTGAACATGGAGTTTTCTAATCCTGCAAAGAGAAGATATGTTACTCAGATTAGTGCTTCCCCTCACCCAATTTCTCTCTCTCTCAAACAAATCATTACAGGTTTTCTTTTCTAGGTTTTCAAATTGCAATACTGAATAGTCCCTCCCAATTTCTCTCTCTCACACTCTTTTTTCCTCTTGTGATCTCTCTCTCTTGATTGTGTCCAGTGTGTGTTTATGGTTGTTTGGCCGTGGGTTTGGGTATTGCTATTCTTGTGGGTATGTGGCCATATATGTTTGTAGATGTGAACGAGTGTAATGTGTGCTCTGTTTCTATGTTTTTGATTTGGGATTTTGGGTTTACTGTTTCGTATTGCGGAGGTATTTACCCTGAGCCATTTTTGGTTTTGATTTTTGTCAAATAGCAAGCATTATGGTTTTGAACTTCCTTAACAGCAACGTTTCTGCTTTAATTTTGAAAGACTGGATTACGATTACTCTTTTCTGCATATGCTTGTTTCATTGGAGGATATGGAGTTCAAGATTCTTTGCAACTGATTTATTCTCCTTCATATTCATTATAGGCTGAATTTTTCTGATCATGCCCTTTGTTTGTTATAATTTTGGTGAGTTAGTTGTTTAGCACCAACAGTACAATTTCCATAAAAAAAGGGCTGGATGTTTTTTGTTTTCCACTTTTTTCCTTTTTTATTTATTTATTATTTATTTTTTTCAGATATTGATTTCCTTCGATAGTGGTGAGCTAGCAACCACTCACAGTTCAATCAAACCAAAGACCCCTCTTTCTCCATTATTTACACTTTCTCCATTATTTATACTCAAACACGTGCATTGGCTTTCAATTATTTGTGCTCATCTAATTTATTTGACACTATAATTAGTATCAATAATCCTTGATATGATTTTTGGTATTTTGGGCTAACGTAAGACAGGTAAGCCCTCTCTCTCTCTCTCTCTCTAATATTTCAAGTTTGAAGTTTAACTATTCATAATTTGGTTCATTTTTGCCTAATCCCATGCCATTCTCTCTATTTTACGAATATATAATCTTTCTCTTTTTTTGTTTGGTTTAAATCAATCTTTTGGAATGCTAATGAGTTATATATATATATATATATATGTATGTACGTACGTATGTATGGCGTAAAAATTACCTTATATATAATCTTTCTCTCGTTTTATCTTTTAGTGCTAATTCATTTTTACAAAATTGCTAATGGGAAATCTTGCAGGTGAAGCGTATTTGTGGATTGTGGCTTTTTGTCCATTTATAAGGTGATTATTTTTTTAAGTTTAATTTCTTTCCTTCACTTATATGTTTCATTGGATATGTGTGTGATCATATTTTTCTGATACCTCATTTATGGATATTAATTTTGATCAAATATCAGCAGTTTAGATGATTTCATACCTGATTTCTTTGTCACTTCCCTTGCTATCAGAATATTTACTTACTAATCCCAACTTCTATCCAAGATCTTCTGTAGAAGTCTGGCTCTGAAAACTGTTAATGTTAAATGAAGCTAGATAGATTAACTGAAAATGGTATGTACAAACCAAAGCGCCAATTTATCCAAATTATCACGGATAAAGTTACTATCAATCTGGACAAACCCTAACCATGGCAGAATAGGTTTTATCAGATCCCATATCTCTCTCCCTTTTATGTATATTATGTTTCCAAGGTGTTTTTTTGTTCTGCTTCTAATATCACCATTTATGTACATTGCAGATGAATAAGTTGTTCTTGAAGCAGCCCTAGTTTTCCTCAGGTAAGATATCACAAGCCTTATCCATGCTCCTTTATTTTCTTTGAAAACGTATGATGGTGAAGAGTGAGATATAAAATTTGGATTTGTTTTCTTTTTGATTTCTGATATCTTCTTATGTTTGGAGGTTTGCTTAGGTTTCCACTTGATCATGAATGTGCTTTTCTACTTTATTTCACTGCAAAATTTGGTCATCTTGGCTGCTTCTTTTTATCCTAACCTGTGCTATTGATGGTTTTGGCATGTGCCTCTATTTATAGGCTCCAGAAAGTTAATTTTTGCTATGTTGATAAAACAAAGTTATGAAATTTAGTAACTTTATATGCATGTAATTTCATATGTAATTTTGAGCTAAATTGGTTCTATATTTGTTTCCTTCCAGCTATGGCATCAAGTGTCCTACTTACCTTTTTGTGTATCTCTGGTTTTATGTGGAGAAACGGCAAGATAACTAATGGAGGTTAAATGCTCATATGTTGATTACTTTTACTTTTTCTATTGCTGCTTGTTTAATATTTTCATGGGATTCCCTTTATGAAAGAACAACATGACAGTGCTCTCTTTTGCATGCCTTTTCTACTCATTCCTAATTCAATCTTTCATTGCTCATGGTGTGAAATTTTCCTTCTCAACTTCAGGTATGCAACATTTTTTTTTTCTTTCTTTGATGAGTAAAAGAAATATTATAAAAAGAAGGGTGTGACCTGAGTATACAGGAAGTATACATCAGGGACAGTACAAATTAAGTGCATAAAGTACAGAAGTCCATGAAACCTTGAACAGGTATGAAATATTTGTTTGCATATCATACTTGTATTTTTTGGGTTGAGGTTCTTTATAAGTGTTGTTATGTAATATTGGTTTGTTACAGCACGTAGTTGTGTTATAGATGTTCCTTTTTGGGTTCTATTTGGAAGATTAAAACTATTGAGTATTGATGCTCTAATTTTTCCCATCCTGTACGATTCGTTGTGCTATGAGATAAAGATTGGTATTTTTCCTACATAAAATTAGTTGATTAGTATCTTGGGCTTAATTATTTTCTACCAAAACAGTTTGTAAAAATATTGTAAAAAAGTTTGTGAGTATAACATTACTTTTAAAATAATAAATGATATTGTTTAAAGAGAGAAAAATGTAATTTTATAAAAATAAAATTGCTAAAATTAGTACATATATAATAATATTTAAAAAAAAAATTAAAGGGGGTCATTCCCGTGAACATTGTATCTTCATAATCTTCAATATTATTAATCTTATTTAAGCCTGCAACAATTAATCATACATAACATTGTTCTATATTGATTCTCAAAAAAAAAAAAAAAAAAAAAAAAAAAAAATAATAATAATAATAATAACAACAACAACGACGACAACAACATCGTAGTTCTAAGTTCTATAGTGAATACAAAACCGTCATAATTAATCTATTCTTTGAGCTATATATTTAAAAGACCATAAGACTTGACGGGTAGCCAAAACAAGATTTCCCAATGCCATGCATGACTGCAATAGATGCTGTGATTATTATTAGTTAATACCAAGAAAGTTTCATTACAAAAAACACTGTTCATAGTGGCCTTTTTATTAGTGTCGCTCATAAAAAAACACCACTATAAACTTATCTATAGTTGCGTTTTAAAACACTAGGAGAGAGAGAGAGATTTTAGGATTTCTAGTAGCATTTCATGAACGACACTATAGAAAACACAACTATAGCCTAAAGCGTTATTAGGACTTCTAGTAGCATTTCATGAATGACACTATAGATCCAGTTTTTTGTAGTGTTTATACTATACAATACCAACTGTTCCATTACAGTACAACTTATTAGCCATTAAATTGGTACTGGTATTCTTCTAAAATGTACCCGATAAAATATTGGGTTATACCAGTTTGTACTTGAGTTATTTTGGGTGTTTCAGCTGGTATTAGCATTTTCGCCAATATAATTAAAATTTGGAAGAAAAAATTCTTAAAAAAACATGTTATTTGAGTTAATATATTGGGTTAATGTACTTAGGTTAATAATTAGGCTTAAAATATATAAAATTTAAATTTTATGTTGATAAATATAAAAATTAATAATTCATATTTAAATTAATAAATACAAATATATATATATATATATAGAGAGAGAGAGAGAGAGAGAGAGAGAGAGGTAATCCCGAAACACTATATCGATATCAACTAATATGAAAATATTTCGTTCTTGTGAGGCTATAACCAAACTGAAACAGCAGTACAAAATTGACTTTCTTGATTTAATACACCATTTAAATTTAAATGCAATTTAAACAAAATTAATGCATTGATTTTAGAGTTTGAGTCATGAAATTTGAAGTTTCATAGCCATTAAAGAAGTGGAATGCGGATTGAAATAGATGCGGCGACTAGTAATCTTGTATGAGTGGTTAACACAAAAAAATTAATTTAATTGTAGGAGTAATTAATATAATTAATGCATTGATTTTAGAGTTTGAGTTGCTTACAAAAATTTTAGGGTAAACTATGAATTTAGTCCTTGACCTTTTAGGTACTTTTCAATTTAGGTATTTTTAATTAATATAATTAAATGTGTTAATTCATTTCCTAATCTTTTGCAATTATGTCAAATTAGTCTCAATTGTTAAGGGATGGATGAAAAATACCGATGTTGGCTAACAGCCAACATAAAAAATAATTTTATATTAACTCAGATGCCACCTGTACTACTAACATGGATTAAATTTAAAAAAAATAAAAAAACAAAACAAACAAGACCCAGCTTAAGGAAGATGCCAAATTATGATAAAATCCTATATCAATCATGATCTCAAAATCTATGTGGGGTTTTTGTTGCTAAGGTCAGATTGCCGATGGTGAAAGGGACATAGGGTTTGTAGTCGTCACCAAAGCGAGTGGAGGAGCTATATGGTTTGAGTAGCCATGAAGCATCTCATGTCCTCTGGCAATATGGTCATGAGCCACTGGATTTTCTCGTGGAATTGGAGGAATTCGAGACCGGTTTCGTCGGGTTTAGGTTGGATGGGGCAGGATCTGGGCACACTTGTTGGATTTGGCTCCATTGAGATTTCAGACTTGAGAGCTCCAATCTCTTGGAATTTAAATCAAACACTTCACTAATTAAAAACAAAACCAGACAATGTTTACCCCTTGCATGTGAGTAAAAATTTGGGATTTATTTATTTGTTTATTATTATTATTTTGGTTATAGATTTGGTAAACAATTTGTGTTCGATTGCAAGGTTTGGGATGAAAGAATTCATAGAGATAAAGGTATTACTACAAGCCAGAGCGGATGTGAGCATGATTTGGTCAATTCGATACTACCTTGTTGATAAGGTAATTGTGACAACAAAGCACAATGACAATGAATAGTATATCTTTACGCTGGTGGTTCATTCACTGTGACAAGGGATGTTAATGGAGAGCATGATAGGGGTAATATAAAATTAGTTACGACTTATGAGGCACGGCAGGTGCTTCAATGCCAGTCAGTCAGTTTCTTTTTTTCTTAGTATTTTTTTCATTGTTTCTCAGTGTGTCTCTGAGATATTACTTCTCAGCCATTTGAAGTATTGCGAAAGCAACGTTGCTTACAGTTACCAGAGCTTATTATAAAGAACTCTTTTCTTTACTTGATCAATTTAGGATTTTGATCCCAATTTGGTGTCTTCATTAAGCTAGGTTTTTTTTAAATATTTTTGAAGTTTAATCCATGTCAGCAGTACACGTGGCATTTGAGTTGACATAAATTATTTTTCATTTTGGCCATTAGTCATATTAGTATTTTTCTCTATCACTTAACGATTGAGACTAATTTGACACAATATTAGAAGCTTAGGGATTGAATTGACACATTTGAAATGCTAAGGAATATTTTTTTTTTTTCGATGGGACGTTAAGGACTAAATTAAAAGACAATGAAAAAAAAATTAGAGATTAAGGGTTTGTTTGTGATCTGCTTATTTTGTTAAAACTGAAAACTTTTTGCTGAAAGTACTGTTAATAAAGGTAAAAGTTAGCTAAAATAATACAGTAGGACCCATGAATAGTATCAAATAGTACAGTGGAGCCTATAAATAGTAGAAAAAAATAAGCTGAATAGTAAAATAAGTTGGTTTTTTAATTTGGAGCCAAACACACACTAAATTCGTAGTTTACCCAAAATTTTAATTTTCATTTAGCCCCATATAAGAGAGTTGACACAAAAAAGTAAATTTGTCTCACCGACAAATATTTTATGAAATCCGTACCACTTTGTAAGATGGTGCAAGAATAAGGGGCCAAAATGGGCATTTGTCCCTTTCGCCCAAAAGATATAGCAAAATTCTTCTGTTTTGAAACTATCTAGCAAAATGCCTCTGTTTTGAAACTCGATTTGATGAAAATCGAGTAATGTGAGAAATTTTACATTGAACTTGAGTTCCATGTTTTTTTTTTTTTTTTTTTTAGTTTGATTTCACATAACTCGATTTTCTAAAAATCAAGTTTTTCATTGAAACTAGACTTTTAGAAAATCGAATTTAAAACAGGGGCATTTTGCTAGATAGTTTCAGAACATGAGCATTTTTTTGGAAAGTTTTGACGAAAGGAGTAAATGCTCATTTTGGCCAGAATAAGGTACAAGTCCTTAACTGGCCAATGTCAAAGACCACTTTTTCCAAGGAATTTGTATAACCTTATAGCATTCTCATTAGGTGTGTCAAATGCCAAATATTTGGCATTTGACACACCAAACACCACTATTCAAGCCTCATGAGGTGTTTCAAATGTGTTAAAATTTTGCAACATGCTACAGTACCATCTCAAATATGAGACAGTACGGACATCAATGCCAAAATTTTTTATTATTTGTTTATTCACCAGGTTTTCTCTCTCATATATTCACTTACTTTCTCTCTATCTTTTATCTCATCTTTTCTCTCATCTTTGTTCTTTCTCTCTGCATCTGAGTTCTTCTCTCTTGCCGATCTCATCGAAGCCGCCAATCTCGCCGCTAATCTCGCCGGAGCCATAGTCGTCCTCCATAGCTCCCTCTTCACTCTCATTCTCTTCCTCTCTCATCCTCAAGCCACATGAAGTCGATCTTGCCTAAAGCCACCTCAAGTCGATGAAACTGATCTCACCTGAAGCTGCCTGAATCCGATCTTGCCGCTTGAGCTGTGGGTTTGTTTGATTTGGGATGGGCTTTGAGGCTTGCGAATGTGGTGGGTTGTGGGTTAGTTGTGGCAGTGGTATTGTGGTTGTGGTGGCAATTTGGTGGTTGTGGCGGTGATTATTGGGTAGTTGTGGTGGTTATTTTTTGGGTTGTTGTGGATTTTTTTTTTTTTTTTAAAAGGTGCCGTTGGTGGATGTGGGTTTGTGTCGGTGGTGGCTGTCGGTGTGGTTGCGGCAGTGGTTGTTGGTGGTCATTGTTGCGGCAGTGGTGGAGGAGTTTAATATATTATTTTAATGTGGTGTAAATATTATTTTAATGTATAGAAGGGAAGAATAAAACATCTGATAAATGAGATATTATAAAATGATGTGGTAAAATAATAAAGTATGCTTTTGGTGTGTCGAAATGACATTTTTTATAAAAGAGCTTATGAAAATGCTCATAGTATAGAAAATCTACATAAAATTCTTATCCAGCTATGATGGGTCGTATCATAATCCTAATTTGCAGAAATCAACTAAATTACTTATATTGAGAGGGATGGTGTAAGTGAAATTAGCAAGTTCTACTGACCTTCACGCTGCAGTCATTTTGCATCCTGGTCCGATTACAGAAGATCAAATCAATGATGTGAAACTTCCTATTGCTACATTGGTAGCAGAGAATGTCCATATTTTCCCATCGGAACAACTGAAACAGTTTGGAGAGAAGTCGTCAGCAAAATCTGAGATCGATAGCTTTGTGAAAATATTCCCTGGTGTGGCCCATGGATGACGGCTAAGTACAAGGCTGACGATGAGTCAGCTGTAAAAAGTGTTGAAGAGTCTCATTTGGACATGTTAAATTGGTTTACCAAGTATGTTAAGTGAAAATTGGTTTGTACACTGGTGCAAACACCAGATATTGGCCGATTTGAACTAGATTTTGTGCTTTATTTGAGTTTTGAATAAGTTTGATTTTTATTTTGATTGGGGGTTTTATTGAAAACTAAATTACTTATAAATTGCTGATTACTTTTTGCATTACAAACAAAGAACATTTGCTTTGCCTGAAGAACAAAGGACAAGTTCATATTACTTTTTTGGCTAAAATTCAAATCCTTCCCTCTAAGGTTTTTTAGAATTAATTGTAGTTATCTAATTTTGCTTTCGTTCATTTCAATCCTCTAAGTTTCAGATTTATTCAATTAAGGCATTTCCTTAAACTTTGTTATTATTATTTTTTTTAAAAGAATCTGGAAAATACTTTTCATTCATTAATTGAAATTTTTTAATTTAAAAAAATTTGAAGAAAAATTTAAAAAATTGGAAAATTAACCATAAAATATAACAAAAATTGATGAAAAAGCCTTAACTGAATAAACTTGAAAGCTACAGGACCGATATGAACAAAAGCAAAGTTAGAGATCTGAAATGAATTTTAGTAAAATATAGAGGGTGTGTTTTGCATTTTAGTCTACTTTTTTTTTTTTTTTTTTTGGTTAAAAATATCAAGCTCAATCCAAGTTAAGATCTAAGCTCAATCCTACTTGGTATGCAAGTAAAGTATTCTACTTGTATTACAAGTTTTATAATCATGGTTTTAGTGTATAGTTAGTTTAAGTAGCCTCCTATGAATACTTCACATTAGACTCATTTGACCCATTAAGTTTCTTTTTTGTGTGTGTGTGAGAGAGAGAGAGAGAGAAATGAATCTTACACACACATTAACACACAAACTTACATATGCAACCGTTGTAAACTAAAATCATGAATTTTAGTTTAAAATGAGCGTGTAATAAACACACCCTTTTTTCGATGAAGCCATCTGAATAACCAATTTAGGATGTGTTTAAATGAGTCTATTTAAAAAAAAATAAAAATAAAAATACATACACACATATATATATATTCTATGAAAAAGTATGATTTAAAATTTTTTTATATAATCAACTAAATAAAATCAATAAACTAGAAAAAATCAATTTAGCCTCATAAATCATTATATGTTGGCATTTTTGTTTTCTCGTTCTTCTTTATAGCTAGCGGTGGTGAGACTTGTGCGGTTGTACTAGAGGCGCTATCCTGATGACTTTTTTCTTCTTTTAGCGGAAACATCCTGATGACCTTTTTATTTTTTTGATGAAAGAAACATCCTGATGATTCTAAAGTTTGAACTTGAAGTCTTTAATATAGAATCAGTCATTGTTAGATTCTATAAAAATAAAAAATAATAAAAAGAAAAAGAAAATCATAAGTTATTGTTTATTCACAACTTAAATACAGAGTGCTTTTTTTTTTTGGTTGAATAGTGTGCTTAAATAAAAATTGAACAAAAAGAGCGAAAAATTTACCATTCTATCTGGAGAGTTTATTGGAAAAATTACGGAATCCATTTTAAATAATGTGTTTAATACCTCCAAAATCCAAATACTATTTGGAAAAAATAAGATTGAACTCATTTAATTCATAATTGATATATTATTGACATATCAAAATGTGGGCTAGGATTTTTATCACAAACTGAATTTGGTAAAAATGATTTCTCAGTGTTATTAATTATCGAGAAAAGAGTTTATATACAATCTGATCTAGCCCCAAAACAAAGAAACTAAGCTTTATTTACAAATAACAAACTCTAACACGTGTGGCACGTGTGTACACTAAGCTTTATTTACAAATATACTAAAACTACATGACGTATTGTCAAACACAGACTACAACACTATTGTTTTTCGGGGGAATGTGCTGGATAGCTGTGTAAAGGGGTTATATATAGTTAGTTAGACGACGTTTGAAATAATAAAGGAAAGTAGCATCTCGAGTTTTAGAAACTCGAGATCCATATTAAAACTCGAGTCCGAAAGACTTGCTTAGTGAGTGTGAAAATGCCACATAGATCTCAAGTCTTTAAGACTTGAGTTTCATGCAAAACAAATTTCCCCTATAGTGGCGTTTTTAAGTTTTACAGTGACGTTTTAAAGTTCTATAGCGGCGTTTTCCTGCAAATTTTTTTTTTATAAGTACCAGGTTTAGGGAGCCCTATAGTGGCATTTTTAAGCCCTATAGTGGTGTTCTATAGCGGCGTTTTTTTGCAATTTATGGAAATCGAGTCTTTAAAACTCGATTTTCACGTGGGTTTTTTTCCACATCAGACCCATCCTCTAACAAATCGAGACCTAAAAACTCGAGTTTTATCTTGGAACTCGAGTTTTAGACACTCAAGATGCTAGTTTTCAGCATTGTTTTGAAATGTGACAACTAACTAAATTTTTTTACATTTATTGTTATTTGAAAAGGGTGTTCTTGTTTTTCTCTTCTACATCCTTTCCCTTCATTTTGTGTATTCTGCAACTAGGAGCTTTTGTAGCATCCTCTTGCTTATCTTGAATCACCGCTTGACTTGCTTGTCTTGTGGTAGATTTTTGACCGTGACCTTGATACTCCCCCTTAATATGGACTAATGGTTGATGAATATTAATTAGTCCCATCTTGGATAAGAGTTCAGAAAACTGCTTAAAGTACAAGGCATTTGTAAGCAAATCAGCTAATTGACATTGAGTCTTCACATGAATCAACTTAATCACCTTAGCTTGCACCTTATCTCTCACCACATGACAGTCTATTTCAATATGCTTGGTTTTGTCATGAAAGACAGGGTTAGAAACTATGTAGAGAGCTGATTGGCTATCTCAAAATAAAAAGGCTTCTCTGCCATGATCAACTTGAATGTCTCTCAACAAATAAAGGATCCAAACAATCTCACAAGTGGCCACTTCCATGGCCCTATATTCTGCTTCGGTAAAAGATCTAGAAACAATAAATTGTTTCTTAAACTTCCATGAAACCAAAGAATCTCTAATGAAAATACAGTACCCAATGATAGACCTTCTTGTATCTTAACATGATGCCCAATTTGAATTAGTAAACCCTTTTACATGTAATTCCGACCTTGCAGAGAAGAAAACATCCTTTCCAGGTTCATTTTTCAAGTATTGCAGAACCTTAAGAGCTACTTCAACTTTGGGTTTCCTTGGCTTAGCCATGAACCCACTCAACTTATGAACTGCATAAGTGATGTCAATTCTGGTAATTTTCAAGTACAACAATCACCCAACCAACCTTTTGTATTTGCTTGGATCATTAAGCAAAACCCCTTCATACTTGCTAAGCTTTAAAGTTTTGTTCCATAGGCACCTTTGTAGGCTTACACCCAAGCAAACCAGCATCTTCCAAAACTTCTAGAGTATACTTTCTTTGACAAAGACTTATACCATTTTCTGCCCTAGCCACTTCTAATCTAAGAAAATACTTTAATTCACCCAAATCCTTTAGCTTAAACTTCTGATCCAGCTGTACTTTAAATTGATCAACTTGATCCTTATCATTGCTTGCTATTAGAACATCATCCACATAGACCAACAAAGAAATGAATGATGCACCTTATTTTCTAGTGAACGAAGAATAATCTGCCTTGGACTGATTGAACCTTAATTGAACCAATGTGGTAGAGAATTTTGAAAACCACTATCTAGAAGCTTGCTTGACAACATAGAGAGACTTATTGACTTTACAAACTAGCCACCCTTCCCCCTTGCTATGAAAGCCTAAAGGAAGAGCCATATATACCTCTTCTTATAAATCTCCATGAATAAATGTATTGTTTACATCAAGTTGGCTTAGAAACTAGCCTTTCACAGTAGCCATTGGAAGTAAAGTCTTCACAAGCACTATCTTGGCAATAGGAGAAAATGTTTCAATGTAGTCCAAGCCTTCTTTCTGAGTAAAACCCTTTGCAACTAACTTGGCCTTGTATCTTTCAATAGAGCCATCCGATTTATACTTGATTCTATATAGCTATTTACACCCTATAGGCTTTTTGTTAGGTGGAAGAGTAGTCAAGGTCCAAGTTTTGTTAGCCTCTAATGTTGCAATCTTAGCATCCATGGCTTCTTGCCATTTAGGGTCACTAACTGCTTAGGAATAGTGTGTAGGTTCTGCGATGGTGGAAATAGAACAACAAAAGGTTTTGTAAGCAAGTAACAGATTATCATAAGAAAGGAATGAAGATAAAGGATGAGAAGTACCTATATGGATTAAATTAGAAATGAGAGCAGATGCAACTTGATTACAATGATATGCTTGAAGGTAAGATGCAGGTTTAGATGGTCTGGCAGACCTTCTAAGGACATTTGGATTTTGATTTTGGATAGGATTATTTGGTGGATTCTGATGCTAGACAGGATCATCAAGAGCATTAGGATATTCTTGAACACCTTCATCAAGATCATGATGAAGCTCAATGATAGAGTCATTAGATACAAAAGAAGAAGATGAAATAGGTGAGGAAATAGTAGAATCAAGGTAAATAGAAGGAACAATAGAATATTAGGTAAGGGAATTAATGAAGGACTAGAAGAAAAAGAACTAGGGGGTGATTTAGAGAAAGGAAAAATTGTCTCATGAAATATAACATCCCTAAAAATGAAAATGGAGTGTGTTTGAAGATCAAATAGCTTATAACCTTTGATGTTGAAAGCATGGCCTAAAAACATAGATTTTCTAGCTCGAGGAGTAAATTTGTGCTTGTTAGGACTTGTGTTAGTAGCAAAATAGAGACATCGAAAGGTTCTATGATGAGAATAAGATGGAATTTTATTGAAAAGGAGTTCATATGGAGATGTATTATGGAATAAAAGGGATGGTAGTCTATTGATTAAGTAAATAGCAGTCAAAACACAATCACCCCAAAAGGAAAGTGGCAAATGTGACTGAATTTGTAATACTCTAGCAGTAGCAAGGATGTGCTAATGTTTCCTCTCCACAATTGAGTTTTGTTGTGGAGTGTAAATACAACATTGTTGATGAATTATGCCATTGGAATTATAGAAGTTAGATATGTTAAATTCCATAGCATTATCAGACCTAATAGATTTGATTTTTGTATTGAATTTAGTTTGAACCATAGTATGGAAGGAGATGATTAATGACCTAACCTCAAATTTAGATTTTAAAAGGAAAATCCAAGTTGCCCTTATGGCATCATCCACAATGGTAAGAAAATACCTGTGACCACCAGAAGTAGGGATAGAAAATGGACCCCAAACACTCATATGAACAAGATCAAAAGGAGAATCACATTTATTATTGTCAAAAGGAAAAGGAAGCCTTTTCTGCTTTGCTAGAGGATAGATATTACAATCCTTAGCACAACAATTTTTGAGAAAAGGAAAAACATGGCCTAGAGTGAAGTTTTACATCGCGGCGGGGGGGGGGGGGGGTGTCCTAGTCTAGAATGCCAAAGAGAATACAACCTTTTAGGTGGATTTTTTGAAGAGAAAGCAGTAAAAGAACCATTTATTCTTGGCAAGAAACTCATTAAGGGACTTTGTAGGTTGAGACAGACTTAATCCTTGTAGCAAATACAAACCATCATGCATTTGGCCATTCCAATCGTGTTCCAACAGGTAAGGTCCTATATAAAACAATAGGCAAATAGGAAGAAAAGAAAAAGAAAAAAGAAGAACATTTGTGATTGAGTAATAACACTAACATATAGTAGATTGAAACTGAAAGAGGGAACACAAAGAACATTTGTGAGTGTTATATGAGATGAAATCTTTATTGTACCAATATGTGTGACCACAACAGCTTCTCCATTAGGCAATTCAACCATAGCATAAATGCATAGAACAAACTATATGGTAAGTGGCGCTAGTGTCTATTACCCAAGTTTCAATACCATATGCTATTATGTTTACAACTATGGTAGAAAAAACAGAGTGCTTAAGTTTCAAGACATTACTTGCAACTGCATTGAATGGTAAAGCAACAGTGTTGATCATATGAGAATCTTGGCCTGTTGTAATTTGTGGTAGAACCAATCAAATCCAAGAGTTGTTGGTATTAATTAGGTGTGAAGGCTAGTGTATGTGTTGAAGTTGCAAGAGGATTGAAATCTTGATTAGGTGTAGCCATTTGACCTTGAAATTGATCATGAGTGGATGAAACTTGATGTGCCATAGAGTTCTTGTTGTTATTGAACTTAAAACCTAGTGGGAATCCATGTATTTTGTAGCACTTATCCATTGTGTGACCCAACTTACCATAATGAGTACACAAAGGCCTTTCCTTTCCCTTGGAATTATGACTAGAAAATTTTTGACCCTTTGTAGCCAAAGCAGTGGATTTAACTCAAAGAGAATTCCCAACACTACTTTGCATTTCTTCTTTAATGAACAAGGAATAGGCCTTATTGATTGAAGGAAGAGGATCCATCAATAGGATCTGCATCTTGACTTAAGAGAATGATTCATTCAATCCCATAAGGAATTTTATTATGGATTCCTTAGCTTGAAGATTTGCTAGCCTCTGGTTAATATTGCAAACACACTTTCCATAAGTGCAAAAGGGAAAGGGGTTAAATTCTGTAATTGATCCCATAATACCTTCAATTGAGTAAAGTAATCAGTGATTGATTGCTCACCTTGATGAAGCTCAACAATCTATTTTTGGAGATTGAAGACCTTAGGTCCATTCTCTTGACAGTCCAAATCTCCAAAGTTGTGTCTTTGTATATGATGCTTGCTTGAATCTTTGGTGAAACCGAGTTGATGATCCAAGTCCCAACCATATTGTTAGCTCGAATTATGCTTGAACAACTGATGGTGAATCCATTAATGGTGAAGAAATGTGTTAGGTTCTAAAGACTTAGGTTTTATGTATTTAGAATCCTAATTTGTATTGTTGGCAAACCATGATCAAAACAATGTATTTAAGTTGTTTTAGATGTGCTCAAAGTTGGTTCTTTGTTGTAAAGTTGGAATAAACTACTGAGCTAATTAAAAAACTGTTTAAGTACATTTCGATCGATCGAAGCTTAGGCTCGATCAATCGAAAATCGTACCTGACGTTTTTTAATTAGATTTTCCAACTCAGCCCTAAGTGTTTTAATTGGTTTAGGTTTCTAATTTACCCTAGGTATATAAGGGAAACCCTAGCCACGTTTTTGTGTTGCTCATATTGCGGTTTATGTGAATCTCTTGTGAGATCTTTGAGGAGTTTTCCTTCACATAAACTTAGGGTTTTCAAGGAGAAGATTTTTCTACACCTTGATGATCATTCCAGTTGCTACCATTGAAGCTTAAAGAAAACACAAGCAGGTGTGCTTGTATTTGGTGGAGAGTCCAAGAAAGAAGGAGTCTGTGGATTTGGAGCTTGCATGTGGTTGTGTCAGTATGTTCTACTGATGGGTAGCAATAAGAAGTCGAGCGTGGGGGCTTGTAAGTCTTATTGTATGAACTTCGATTCTTTCAAGATAGTAGATTCAAGTTTACCTTGAGAATAGCTAGGTTAAATCCTCCCCAGGTTTTTACCGGTTTGGTTTCCTGGGTGATCATATCTTTGTGTTATTTATATTTTCGCTGCTTTACTTGATATGATTATTTGATTGTGTTAACCTAGATTTAATTAATTTGACTAAGTAACAACTTGGCTAAATTCCTAGGTTAATTCAATTGTGTTTTAAGGGGTCTAAAAATTAACAAAATGGTTAATGAACCATCTATGAAACCAAGTTTGTTCTTTGCAGTGAGAGATTTTCTCATAGAACGAGCTCAAGTAAGGTAATTCTCTCCTCTAATTAGCAATTAAGAAGTGAGGACAACACTTGGATTTTCTCCATGGTGCAAGAACATAGGATCGTTTGGATTGTATGAATCTTGTGAGGAAGGAGGTTCAGAGGAAGAAGCACTTATTGTGGCAGCCATTGATGAGCTTCAAGAACCTTGAAAGAAGCAAAGAAGAACAAAGATGAAGAATAGAAAGGAAAAAATCAATTTAACTCCCAAATTCGATTAAAGAACCCTCAAAATTTTTAGGCTCTAATACCATATCACAAACTAAATTTGGTAAAAATGATTTCTTAGTGTTATTAATTATTGAGAAAAGAGTTTATATACATTTTGATCTGGCCCCAAAACAAAGAAACTAACTTAACCAACTTGAAAACAGAAATAACAAACTCTAACACGTGTGGTATGTGTGTACACTAAGCTTTATTTACAACTATACTAAAACTACTTGTCGTATTGTCTAACACAAACTACAACACTGCCATTTTTTTCTTCTACTTCTTTTCCCTTTATTCTGTGTATTCTGTAGCTAGGAGCATTTGCAGTATCCTTTTCCTTATCTTGAATCATCACTTAACTTTGTATTGTGGTAGATTTCTATGGTGGGCCTTTTTGTGTTGTTGGGCTTTGATCCCTCTTGCTGTACAGTGGCCCATGGGTTTGAGGTAAGAGAGTTGGGACTGGCCTAAATGAGGCTACACTTTAGGCCAACTTGTGCACAAGTCGAGCCATCCCAATATAAACGCGTTCTAGTAGAGGCATCGCGGGCTGAATGTATGACATGGCCACAGTAGGAACAACTGTTATAGATGTTATAGCAGGAATACAGTATGGCAGAATAACTGTAATACTAAATGAAATAAATGAGACTAACACCAAGAAGGAAAGTAGCTAATAAGGTAATGGCAGAATAATACAACAAATGGAAATAACGCTACAGCAAACAATTTAATAACTGAACGGTAAACTAATCACATAATAAGCATGAATAGTAAAAGGAAAGCTTGTCTACCATAAAAGTAGGCTTAGCCTTTCAGTAGAAGTGGACCCAAGAAGGGAACCAATCTCCAACATGGGTTACCTCAAGGAAGGCTTCTACCATAGAAGTTACACACTTTGGAAAAATGGCCTAAATGTTTTGAGCTCCGAATTTCAATTCTTCAGAGAGTGGGTCTGTCAAGTGGAAGAGAAAAATGTGGTCTATTGATGCAAGCCTCTATTCCTACCACTTATCTCTCTGGTTTTTCTATGTATTCTTTCTCTTTCTTTGTTTTTCTTTTCTTTTATTTCTACCTCACTTCCCTTTCGTTTCTCCCCTCTTTCATTGTTCACAGTTACACCCTTTATACCATCTGTCATGGTGGGATTTGCCAGTTTTACCCCTTAACTACTTTTGGCTCCTTGTAGGTGTCCTTCTAGGACTGCTCACTAGCTTGCCGGTTGCTCAGCCACTACTATTGCTCTAAATGTGTTGGTTGCACCACTCTCCATTCCTAGACAAAATTGCTTGTCTTGTTTCTTACCTTTCTCTATTTTTCACCTCCCTTATTTAGATAAGGATTAGGCATCTTCATTACCTACCTATATGGCATACATCAAGTGGACCCAACCTATATTTATCTCTTTTGGGTGAGATGCTATCCCAGTAGGACATTAGTCCTTAAGGAAGTTTGAGTGGAAATCCCAAAATAGTCTCCCTTTTTCTCTCTACCACCAGACCACACCCTCTGAAAGCTTTGACCCATGGCCCACCTCCCATGTATTGGCTGTTGGAAAAACACATGTTTGTATTGCATACAAAACATACGCAGCATAAAATGAATGGATCTACTTCATTTGCAATTGATAACATGTACTATGTAAATTTTAGAATAAAAGAATATGAGAGTGTACCTTAGTGTGGTGAAATTCAAAACCAAAGATTAGAAGTACTCAGGAACACTTTTAATCTTCACTCCAATTCCACTTGTGCCCAAGAAGTGTGGTCTCTCAATCAGTTTATATGTGTGTATTCAAGAGAGAATAAGAGAGTATCCAACACTCACATACAAACCATTTCATTCTCATACAAAATTTTGTATGTTTCTCTCCTTATAACTAATTGTCTAATTGGGTTAGCCTTTTGGGCCATTCTAATTGGGCTTTAGTATGTGGTTTGGAGTGGGACCAAAAGGGAACAAATAAGACACTAGCTCCAATGGACCTTGGACTTTTCTCTCAACTCTTGACAAGTCCAAAGTTATTATTAATTATATTTAATACCACTATATAAATATAATTGCACTCTAGGCCTTATTAATAAATTATATCCCAAAGCTTTACTATACATGCAACCCCTTCGTAAATATTTGTTGTAATACAAAGTCATGAATGTAAACTGCCACTTTGAAGATTACTACATCTTAATCCTTGAGTACCCAGTTTAATCCTTTAAGTTATTCATCATTGATAAGCCAAGAATGTATTGACCCCTTGTGATAAACTAGTCAATTGATTTAGCCAAGTTAATTAATTAATTCAATTAACATACAAAATGCGTGGTAGCATAAACAAATCAACAACTAAGTAGATATGCAACGAAAAATAAAGTTAGCACGGTGATTTGTTTACGAATGGGGAAACCAACACGGCAAAAACCTCATCGGGTGATTTTAAGGTCACCACTCCCGAGAATTTACTATTATCAGAACAAGCGGTTACAAGTAAAGGAATCCCAGTACCTTATACCAACCTACAGTTGAACTCTTACCCCAATACCCAATTGGACTTGTTCTGTAGTGACAATCTCTCATTTTCAATGCACGACTCCCGATACGTGACTAACCAATATATGCGTGAATCCCAATATGCGACCTAATCACCAACTTGAGAAAGATGTTGGCTACAAAGTTCTTCAGTTCATCACACGATGAATATCATGAAACTCCTTGGTCATAAAACCCTACGGCGTACAAACGCAACAGCTTCTTCAAGAGAAATATGAACTAGGGCAAATTTTGTCTCTGGTCACAATTTGCATGAACAAAACTTTGCTTCACACTTATGCAACCTTTTACGGCCCTTAAAATAATCCTTATATATGTTTAGGGTTGTGAGAAAAGAAAGCCTATACATATACCCACAGATTGGATGAAAATCAGCTCTGAAAAACTGAATTTCATAAACCTCGACAGATAGGGTATCTATCGAGCTAGTTGTCGAGTATCGGACTTCAGCAGCTTTTTAAACCTCGATAGATACTAGCTATTGAGCTTTAAAATCTAGCACTTCTTCACTTGTTTCTTGGATAGATTTGCATGGCTTTAACACTAGAACTTGAAACCTTGTTCCTTGAAGTATTAAACACATCCTAGATCTACCCAATTACAAGTAAAGTACGTTTCGTCAAAAGATTAGCCAAATCTAAATTGACATATGTTCCTAACATCAAATCACATATATCCTAACAATCATACATTTATGAACACTCCCCCTATCACAAAAATCTCCCATGTTAACCCTCCCCTTATGTATGACTATTTTCATATCAAGTAGACATCTCATCATCACTGGGTAAGTACATCAAGTAGAAATCTCATCATCACTGGGCGAGCTAGCACCATCGTCCTCATTAGCATCATCACTGTCGAAGCCTTCGTCATTCTCATCCTCAGAAGCTGGTGTAGATGGAGAAGAAACAACAGTGAAACCACCCATGACAGCCTGATGTCGTGCGACTTACACAACTCATCACTAAGAGTGTTAAGGCGAGCATCCATGTGCACAAACTGTGCCATGATGTCCTCTAGTGTCATTCCACCCACAAAAGACGAAGGAGCGAAGGTGGATGGAGCAGTAGAAGTTAAAGGAGTTGTCGTCTCTATCTGGGATCGCCTTGGTCTGAGATGTGCCTTGCTCCATCAAACAATAGCTGCATCTATGGCACACATGACCGTCAAGTGAGGAGACTCGGGAAAGGAGACAAAAAAAAGGGCGAAGGATCCGCGTTATAGCTAAAGGAAAAATGAACTTATCACGGGTCACCATATCCTAATAGACATCTATAAGGGATAGAATGAAGTGAGAAAGGAAGTCGATAGAGATATCCTTTAAGAAGGATAACAAAAATCGAGTACGAGGCACTATATTGGAGTTATAGTGAGACAAAGGATGAAGAATAAATGTCATCACCATGTTCAGGAATCTTGGACCTTTTGCAAAGCCCGAGCAAGGGGTGTTTTGATGGTTACCCAAAGAAGAAGGTGTCTCACAAAAGAGAGACGAGAGTTCATCTTTGAATATAGTCCGCAGACAAGCACAACTACTATACATGTACCTCAAACATGAGAGAAGAAATGAGGTACAAAAGTGTCAATTTTGTGAATATTGGAGTAAAACTCATGTATGATCATAGAGGAACAAGTGATCGGGATGTCACAAAGTGACCCCCAACCCCTATTGTGAATGACAGTGGGTAGGTCAGTATTGGAAAATTCCGATAAGATGACTTGGCGTTCCGAATGAATGCCTCATCGACAAAAGTTCTTCGGAAAGTCCTTTCGGGCTTTATCATCACAGAACTGTACATGAGAAGGTGTATGGTCAGAAGAAGAAGATGCCTCAGAACGAAGAGAGTTCTGGAACGGAGTGGATTTTCATTTAGGTGCCATGATGCAACTAACCAAAAGAAAGAGAGAGGGAGAAAGAGAGACATGTAGAAAAGCACCAAACACATCAATATATAAGAATATAAAGAAATGAAGGTACGTATGCATGAACATGTGACATGCAAACTTAAATACATCATAGGCTCAACCCAATCCAAACTTAATAGTACACATCATTGCAACAAAGTACACACACATCTAAACTGCATGATACATTGTCATAATGCAAATGTAATGCAATGCATGATGTTTTAAAACTCATTTAAGCAACACCCAACCCAAAAATTTTGCAAAAACCTTACTAAATTTTGAAAAATCCCAAAAACTTTTCAAAAACCCAAAACTTAGGTAAAAAAGAATGAAATGCATGATACAAGAGAGAAATAAGATCATACCAGATGAAGAAAACTTGATTTGGGCTAAAGATCAAGTGAGGAAAGTGCAAAGGTTGAGTTTGAGGAGTTTTGGAGTGAGAGAAGAGAGAATCTATCAAGAGAGATCGAAGAAAAATGACAGAAAATTGTGTGGATCCAATATATAGAAAAACATAATTCTCAACAGATTAAGGTGTCGAGAGGTATCAAGGATTAAAATGCGTGTTTTATCTGTCGAAGAGCTATCCAACATCTGTCAAGAGATGTCCACAGCTAAAGGATCTCGACGGATCGAGATAGCTATCGAGAAGCTATCGAGCATCTAGAAAGTTTCTCGATGGATTGAAGTAGCTACTGAGAAGTTGTTGAGAATGTGATAAAAAGTAATTGAAAGGTCTCGATAGATAGCCTAGCTGTCGAGAGGTGTCCAATAGCTGTTGAGATAGCTTAAAAACAATTTTTTAAGAAGAGAAAAACACAAACATAAATGCAATCAAGCATGCTACACAACCAAAGATCTAAATGACATTTTAAGCTTTCAAAAACATCTCTCAACAAAAAAATGTTAAGCACATAGATCCAAAACACACACACACACACACACACACACGTCTAACCAATTTTATATTTCAAAAACAAGTTAAGACGGTTTAGTGAGCATACACTAACACATGTATTCCTTGTGATGGCCAAATCACATTGTACTTGCACATGTATTAAAGGTAGCAAAGAATATTGCGTGTTGCATGTGAAAAGTATCGCAAGATTGCATTAGTGTCTATATGTTATGACGATTTGAGATATGAGAAAATCACTTTAACTTACACACAATCATAACTATTGAATGGGGACTATTACCTTCGAGATACATCGTATAACTCCCACATCTCCTAGAATACACGCTTGCAATCATGTATAAAGCATTTTGATTCTTTTTTCTTTTTGTTGTTCTTTGCATTCTTTTTCTTTTAAGCAAACCATGCATGGGCATATAAGAGATAGAAAAGAAATACCCAATGATGTTAAGCATTTGACATTCCACTTTTGCTATGCCGAAGCATACAAATGTCATTTCATGATTGGTGGGCAACAGTGGTGAGATGGTTATTTATGCCTTTCTCTTAGAATTTTCTAGTTCTTCCCGTAAAAAAGAGTGATACGAGTGTTAAGTACAAGAGATTACTCAATCTTACTTATCACAAACACGAGCCACAAAGCTCACTTGCTTAATTGTGTAGAGATATACTTATCTAAGCTACAGATGATACAAAGTTTAGAAAACTTTATTTCAATGGCCATCCAAGGTACACAACTACCAATGTACACGAACATACACTGTTTTTATATTTTTTTGATTTTTTTTTTAATATGAAAAACAAAATAAAGCAAAACTGAAAAATAAACAAACAAAAACATATTAAACAAAGCAATGCATAAAACTAGACTGACTCAAAACACAAAAGCAAAACACACAAGTAATGCAAAAACAAAAACAAGAAGGAGAGAGAGAGAAAAGGTGATTGAATCACTTGAAGCCTTTTTCCTTCCACGCACCTTGGAAGAACCTTTCCATTTAGCAAACCTTTGATCTTCAAGTTTGAAAGGAATATGAGATCTTTGAGAAGATCTCCAAGAGGAGTAAAGGAGGATGTAAGCTGATTTTGGTTTCCTGACGAGATCATGTTGTTGCTCTATTGAGTGGCTAACCACTTATAGCAATTTGGTCGAGTATGTCTAGCTACTCCACAGTGATGACGGAAATGCTGCCTTTTCTATTTGGGCTTTTAAGTATTTCTCTTCTTAGCTGTAGGGTTCTTAATCTCTTTCTTATCAAGCTTAGAGGGTCCTTCTAAGATAGATTTACCCTTGTCTATGTTCTCACTAGCTAATTCATTTTTAACATCATTGTTCTCAGTTTCAACATTATTAGCAGGAGGAACAAAAGCAGTAGTACTAGAAGTAGCAATACTAGGAGAAGAGAAATCATACCCTAAATTGGTTTGATCGAAAGCAGATTTCTGAAGATTAAGCATCTCATCAAGCTTTGCACTAGAAGTCCTCTCCAACTAACCTCTGACTTGGAACAGTTCTGCCTCAAGCTTCTTGTTCTTTTTAGCCAAGAAATTATTCTCAAATATCAATGCTCTAATGGTCTGATTGGCTTTATCAAACTTTGTGGAAATTTCTTCTAGTTCAAGCTCCACTTCACTATGCTTCTTGGTGGCCAACCTATACAACTTCTCATGCTTTTCTAAGACCTTGTATAACTTTGCATAGGCTGTGTGGATGTCATCTTGCTCATCCATCTTTTCAAACTTAGACTCCACCAATTCCTCTTCTTCATCCACATCTTTAACAATCCCTTCAGTAGGATTTACAGTGGCAGTGAAGGCATTTAGGATTCCATCATCCTCATTATCAGAATCATCCTAAGGTCAGTGTCACTCAATGTAGCAGCAAGTGCCTTGCTCTTCCCAATAGTCTTGAGATACGTAGGGCATTCTTGTTTTATGTGATTGAAGCCTTAACACCCAAAACATTTTGGTCTTGAGGGAACAGTGTACTGACCACCATCCCTAGCATCCTTCTTCCCTTTGTCTTGGCTCTTGAACTATAAAGAACTAGATTACTTTCGGTGCTCATCAAACCCTTTCGTGTTGGCATTCTTCATAAACTTCTTGAATTGGCTTTTGATATAGGATTTCATCTTAGAATCTTCAGCGTTTGAAGACTCATCAGTGTCACTACTCTTGGCCTTTAATGCCATGCTTTTGCTCTTGCTTGATTTCCTGATCCTTGTTAAACCCAACTCATAGGTCTGCAGATTGTCAACCAACTCTGTCAAAGGAATTTTATCAATATCCTTTGATACCTTAATTGTGGTGATCTTGGCATGAAATCTCTTAAGTAGAGATCTGAGCACCTTTCTCACAATCTTGGGTTCAGGAATGGTTTCCCTAAGATTAAAGGCTGAGTTCACTATTTCCTTGAGCTTGGCATAGAACTCATCGAATCACTCATCCTCCTCCATCTTAATCTCTTCAAAGCACGTAGTAAGCCTTGGACGCTTTGAATCGTTAAGAGCCTTGGTTCCTTCATAATTTTTGTTTGGTCATAAAACCCTACGATGTATAAACGCAGTAGCTTCTTCAAGAGACAGATGAACTAGGGCATATGTCTCCGGTTCACAATACGCTTGTGAAAAACTTTTGCATTCAGTTGCATCAGCTGTGAAGGCCTTTAAAACAATCCTTATCTATGTTTAGGGTTGTGAGAAAAGAAAGCCCAAACATACACCCACAGATTGGATTGAAATCAGCTCTGAAAAATTAAATTTCATAAATCTCGATGGCCATCTATCGAGCTAGCTGTCGAGGCATGGGCTTCAGTAGCTTTTAAACCTCGATAGATGTTAGCTGTCAAGATAGCTGTCGAGCTTTAAAATCCAGCACTTTCTCACTTGATTCTTGGATAGACTTGCATGACTTTAGCACTTGAACTTGAAACCTTGTTTCTTGAAGTATTAAACACATCCTAAATCTACCCAATTACAAGTAAAGTGCATTTTATCAAAGGATTAACCAATTGCATAAAATATTGATATATGTTCCTAACATCAAATCACATATGTCATAACAGGAGGGTGCTTTGTTAACCTCCCAAATGAGCTATGTTATTATTTACTTAGAGGATAAAGTTAATACGGCATATTATTAGTGTTTGATAATAGTTATCATGATAGCACTAATAATGAGAATAGTTCTCGATCAATCATGATGTTTGTAATATATTTTCTACCAAGGAATTATAGACATGGATTGGGTTGTCGTTGTAGATTTTATTGTAGATTTTATGTTATGGTTTTATTAATGTGTCATACTATATGTTTATATGCTAAATTGATAATGTCCAACTTACTTATTATATTCATGTTTGTTATTTTCAAATTTAAATCATGGCATCTTTTAGTCCACTTGTTGCTATTCTTAATCAAAACATATTGATTGGATCCAATTCTGTTGATTGGAAAAGAAACTTGGACATTGCTCTCACTACTGAAGAGCACAAATTCATGCTTTATGAACCTTGTCCTAACTTCCCATCATTAGATGCTCCTCATAAGGAAAAACAGCGATATGATCATTGGCAGAAATCTAATGAGATGGCCAAGTGCTATATCCTAGCATCTGTCTTAAATGTTCTACAGCATCAAATGTAGGATGTAGAACTAGCTTCGGACATAATGCTAAGTCTAAAGGAGATGTTTGGTGAGCAAAGCCGTTCTGCTAGGCAAGAAACTATGAGGCAGATTTATAATACCAAAATGGTTGAAGGTACTTCAGTAAGGGAGCATTATCTTAGGATGATCTCGCATCTAAATAGACTGGAGGTTTTAGGTGCCAATATTGATGGAGAATCCCAAGCGGATATGATACTCCAATCACTACCAGAATCATTCATGGAATTCAAACTTAATTATAATATAAACAAAAAGATTTACACATTGTCTAAATTAATGAATGAATTGGTGGTAGCGGAAGGCATTCTTGTTACATCCAGTGTTGATGCTAGTATGGTTGAAGCTTTTTCTTCTTAACCTAAGTCGAAAGGCAAGGGTAAAAAGAAGAAGAAGAAGGACTTCACCAAGCAAGATGGTAAACAAATTGCATTAGGAGTTACCAACAAGCGAAAGAAAAATGACTACGCCAAAGGAAAGTGTTTCCATTGTGGCGAGAAAGGTCATTGGAAGAAGAATTGTCTAAAATTCAGAACTACTAAGAATAAGGGTATGAAAAGTTCATTACTTCTTGAAACATGTTTAGTACAGAATCCTGGTGTGTGGATTCAGGTTGTACTAATCAAATCTGCAATTCTTTGCAGGGGATTTAGGAGACCAGAAAGCTGAATGAAGGGGAAATGTTTCTTATTTTGGTTAATGGGAGCAAAATTCCAGTTGTAGCTGTTGGAGTGTTTAATTTATGTTTTGGTTCTAGAGTTTTAATATTGAAAGACTATTTATATGTACCTAATGTTCGTAGGAATTTAATTTCTGCAACTTATTTATGTAGACATGGATATTATGTTATCTTGAAAGACAATGTTGTAATAAAGAAGGATAAAGTGTTTATCTGTTTCAGCAATATTGTTGATGGTCTTTATATTTTAACTCCTGATAAGTATGAATTATACAATTTTGAATTAAATAATAATTATCATGTAAAATCATTAAAGAGAAAGTTTCCTTCTGCTAATGATGCATATCTTTGGCACTTGCATTTGGGTCATATTAATTCAAACAAAATTCAAAGACTGATAAAAGATGGACTCTTAGCCATTGGACTTTGATGGATTTCTAGTTTGTGAATCTTGTTTGGAGGGCAAAATGACCAAAAGACCTTTCAATGCAAAAAAGTAGAAAAGCCCAAGAGTTGCTTGAATTAGTTCATACGGATGTATATGGTCCTATGTTAGCCCAAGCAAAAGGAGGTTATGAGTACTTCATCACTTTTACTAATGAATACTCAAGATATGGTTATGTGTACCTAATGAGACGGAAGTCTGAAGCCTTTGAAAGTTCAAAGAGTTTAGAGCTGAAGTTGAGAATTAATTGGGTAAACGCATAAAGGACATTTAATCTGATCGAGGTGGCGAATACCTTCTTAGGGATTTCAAGGATTACTTAACTCAAAATGGGATTGTATCCCAATTGACTGCACCTAGAACTCCTCAACAAAATGGTGTAGCAGAGAGAAGGAATAAGACTATTTTAGAAATGGTTAGGTCCATGATGAGTTATTCAACTTTACCAATTTCCTTTTGGGGATATGCACTAAAAATTGTAATGCATATTTTAAATTTAGTTCCATCAAAATCAGTTTCCAACACATCTAAGGAATTGTGGAGTGGGTGCTAGCCTAGTATGAAATACCTCCACATTTAGGGATGTCCAGCACATGTGTTGAAAGGGAAGTATGATAAGTTGGAAGCAAAAACAGAAGTATGCATGTTTTTAAGGTATTCAAAGGAAACTAAGGGTAATTTATTCTATAATCATAAAGATAATAAAGTTTTTGTTAGCACCAATGCCAAATTTTTGGAAGATGATTATGTGAATAATTTTAATCCTAGAAGTAAAGTTGTCTTGGTTGAAATAGATGAACCTGCAATTGAACAACCAATTGATGAAACTAGGGATGATATGGCTGTATTAGATACACCACAAGATATTACTCACAAGATGACTAGTACACAAGAGTCTCGTCATTGTGCGAGGATTATAAGGCCACCTATAAGATTTATAGGTCTGGGGGAAACTTATGAAGCTATCTTAAAAGAGGCTGAATCTAATCCTTACACTTATGAAGAGGCAATGAAAGATATAGATGCACCTCATTGGGTCAAAGCTATGAAATCTGAATTGGATTCAATGTATTCCAATCAAATATGGGATCTTGTAAAGGCGCCTAACGACATTAAACCTGTTGGTTGCAAATGGGTTTACAAGAGGAAGAGAGGGATAGATGGAAGGGTTGAAACTTTTAAGGCAAGGCCAGTTGCAAAAGGGTATACACAAAAAAAAGGTATTGATTATGAAGAAACCTTTTCACCAGTAGGAATGCTTAAATCTATCAGAATTCTCTTATCTATTGCTGCTCATTATAATTATGAGATTTGGAAAATGGATGTTAAGACTACATTTCTTAATGGCAATCTTGAAGAAGAAATCTATATGATGCAACCAAAAGGTTTCGTAGCAAAGAACTGTTAGGACTATGTGGAAATTGTTAGAGACATATGTGATGTAAATTGGCTAATCCTTTGACAACGTGCACTTTACTTGTAATTGGGTAAATCTAGGATGAGTTTAGTACTTCAAGCAACAAGTGTTTAAGTTTAGTATTAAAGCCATGCAAGTATGATGATAATAGCTTAATTTTGCATATTTATATCATTATTAGAAGCATTATCATACTTATTTTGATTTAATTCATGTATTTTATAGTTGATTTTGGAATAATGCTAAATAATCAATTTTGTGCTTAATTGAATTTTAATGCATGAATTTATCTTTTGTAGGATTATGAAATTAAATAAGTGGATTTGTGCAAAGAAGAAAGCTAATGGACTTTACTTTTACAAGGGTCATGATAAAGTCAAAGAAGATCAACCCAATTAAATTCAAGTCCAATTGGAGCAAGGAATCAAAGGAAATTTGAATCAAATCCAAATCCAATTCGGATTAGGATTCCAGCCTGCATACTAGTTAGCATTTGGAGCATAACTTTTGGCGTAGATGTTTAATCGAGATGATTCAAGTTGGGATGGAAAGTTAACTTAAAGAGATACAACTTTTAGTTTACCAAAAGTCTAAATTCTGAAGTTAAATGGGCCAAAAACGTCAGTTAACTGAAGCTTAAAAACTTGGGATTTCCTCCAAACGGGAATTCAACTTGTAATAGGATTCCTTGACCTATTTAAAGGCTCTTTATGGCAAAATTCAGAGGAGAGCTGCTGTAGAACATAATTTAGGTTTTCTTAAAGTTTCTTTACAATTTTTAGAGTTTTTATTTGTATTATGGCTTGCTAGAAGCCTTGCTAAGGCAAGGGGTGAAACCCAACCGTTTATTGGTATGTTCTTAACAATTATTTATTGGTTTTAATGCTTATGTTTTTATATTTTTTATTGTTTTACTCATCTAGAAAAGTATTTAGTTCTGTATAATCCTTTGATTTATCATAAACTCTGGGCACGTTATATGCTTAGTATTCCCTGCGAACTAATTCACTAATTTTGTTTTGCCTAAAATCAATAGTTTCATGCAATTGATTCTTGAGTTTTTATTGTTAAATCATCTGACTAAGATCATCCTTCGTATGAATTTTAGTTGAGTTATAAAATAAATATTGTTAAAACTACCAATAGATGTGTTGTGTGTGGATCCTTAAACCTTAGCACCTTAATATATTGTTATTTTCTCTCAATTTAAATTACCTTTACTAAACTATCAAAAATCTCTTCAGTTAAACTTTATTATTTTAGTTTTATTCTCTTGTAGTTTACTAATCAATTCCCTTTTCCCTATGTATTTGACCTCGGACTTTCCGAGTTATTACCTCGCGACAATCTTGCACTTGGGAGCATTATTTAAGTCACAACATCTGACCAAGAAACAAGTGAAGAAGTGTTGTTTATTAAAGCTTGACAGATGTGTTGATAGAATCCTTTCTATTAAGGTTTAATGTTGAAGCTCGACAAAAGCTGAATCTGTCGAGAATTACGAAATTAGAATTTCCAGATCTGGTTTAACGCATATCCATGAGTATTTTTGTAGGGTTTCGTTTCTCACAACCCTATACATATATAAGGATTATTTTAAGGGTCATCACAAGTAATGCAAAGTGATGCAAAGGTCGTTGCACTAGTTGTTACATGCATGTTGTCACCGGAGACATTCTTGCCCTAGTTCATCATATTCTTTGTAGAAGCTACTGCCTCTTTGCGCCAAGGGTTTTGTAACCAATGAGCTTCTTGATCTTCATTGTTGGATGAATTAAAGAACTTTGTAGCCAACATCTTCCTCAAGTTGGTGTGTTAGTCACGTATTGGATCCATGCATCATTGGTTAGTCACATACTAGGATTTGTGCATTAAACGAAGAGATTGCCACTACAATACAAGTCCAACTGGGTATTAGGGTAATGGTTCAACTGTAGGTTGGTATTAGGTACTGGATTCCTTTTACTTGTAACTGCTTATTTTGATAATAATGGATTCTCGAAAGTGATGACCTTAAATTCACTCGGTGGGGTTTTGCCTTGGTGGTTTTCCCTATTCGTAAACAAATCACTTGTGTCAAATTTATTTTCCACTGCATTTAACTTAGTTGGTGATTTGTTTGTGCTACCACACTATTGCATGTTAAATTAACTTAATTAATTAACTTGGGTAATTAATTAATTAATTTGCCAAAATGGGTCAATACATTTTTGGCCTATCAAGTGGTATCAGAGTACGCACACTCTGATTAGGTTTAATCTTTGCTGTGTGATCCATTGACTCTTGTTGTCATGGCTACAAGCTACATGAAAAGATCTTTTATTTCAGATACATCTTTTTTTTTTTGCTATTCTCTATTTGATTGAGTGTTTTAGAAAATGTAACTCTAAAAGTTATTTTGAAGGCCATCTTAATGATTGTTGAAAAAGACCTTAGTGTGACAAGGAAGAAACTAGACTGCCTCAAAATGAAGATATGCAAAGGATTTCATCTAAGAAGGGTGAAACTTAAAGGTTTTATTCATAAATGGCAGATGAGAAAGAAAACCATTCCTACTAATTTGTCAAGCAAGTATGAAGCGTGCTTTATGATGAAGTCTGCATTTAAGGTAATGGACACATGTTTGTGGTACCTTGACAGTGGATGCTCGAGACACATGACTGGAGACTGTTCTCTCTTTATGGGTTTCAAGTCTAAGAAAGGTGGAAATATCACTTTTGGTGATAGGATCAAATCACAAATAAAAGGGAAGGGAACCATCTCTTTACCTGGACTGCTAGACATTACAAATGTGTTGTATGTAGAAGGTGTGAGAGTGAACTTGTTGAGCATAAGTCAGATATGTGATCAAGACTTCATGATACTGTTCTCAAAAGGGAAGTGTCTCGTTTTGAATTAGTCTATAAAGAAACTCATAAGCGGAGTCCGCACTCTAGATAACTGCTATGGATTGGTACCTGATACTGATATTATGTGCAATAGTATTCATTTACCAAATGAAGACTTATGGCACCAACGAATGGGACATGCTAGCTACAAACATCTGTCAATTGTATCTAAGCATGAATCAGTGTTGGGAATACCAAAGCTCAGTAGGGTTAGCAATGTTATGTGTGGACCATGTCAGCTTGGGAAATAGATGAAAGCAAAACATCCAAGCACTTAGACATTAGCTACATCTAGACCTTTAGAGCTACTACATTTGGATCTCATGGGTCCAACTAGAACCGAATCTCTTGGAGGAAAGAGATACATCATGGTTGTAGTAGATGATTTCACCAGGTAAACTTGGGTCATTCTTCTAAGATCCAGGTTAGATGCTCCTAAGCACATTGAAGCTTTGTATACAAGACTGCAAAATGAGAAGAACATGAAGATTGATCGAATTCGAAGTGATCATGGTAAAGAATTCGAGAACTCATACATGGAATCTTTTTGCACTAGATCTGGTATATCTCAAGAATTATTTGCTCTTATTTCATTTGCGAAGAGTATAACATATCAACTAAGATGATTTGTCTTGATCATGGAAGTGGAGACTTCTAGTTGATATGTTTTTAAGTGTTAAGGCATATTGAACTGAACCGTTGTGAGATTTATTATTCTACTAATGACTGTCAAGTGAATAATAAATCTCACGACTTTTATTAACATGAACTCTCAGTCCTGAGAGAATAATGAACATGATCATAAAGTGTAGGTTGCTTTAATATATCAGGAGTGAGATCTAAAGTCACGATCAAAACCTCAGTATGTTGGGTAGCCACATTTAATGTTGAAGGAAAATATATTTTCAAGATGAAATTCATAATCTCTTAACGGAGATATAAAATATTCCCTAGAGATAAGTTTAATGAGTTTGGTTATTTAGAGTGTTAGGCCTAACCACTTTAGTAAGGAATTACTAAAGTATATATTTATGAAATTGGATTTCATAAATATATGATGAATAACTTAAAGGATTAAACTGAGTACTCAAGGATTAAGATGTAGTAATTTTCAAAGTGGCAGTCTATATTTATGACTTTGTATTACTACGAATATTTTATGAAAGGGTTGCATGTATAATAAAGTCTTAGGATATAATTTATTAATAAGACCTAGAGTGCAATTATATTTATATAGTGGTATTAATATAATTAATGGTAACTTTGGGCTTATCAAGAGTTGATAGAAATGCCCAAAATCCATTGGAGCTAGTGTCTTATTTGTCCCTTTTGGTCCTACTCCAAGCCATATACTAAAGCCCAATTGGAATTTAATGATGTATAAAATGGTGTGTGTGTGAGTGTAAGACACACTCTTATTCTCCCTTGAACACATACGTATAAACTGATTGAGAGACCACACTTCTTCGAACTAGCTGCAATAGCTCAACCTTGCCAGGTAAAACCGGTCTCATTCCACGAATAGTGCTGTTTTCACACGCAATTTTGGAGCAACAAAATGTGAAATTACGTTCTTTATCCAATACCTCTCATTGCATTGAAGATATCAGATAAAGAATGAGTAGCTGAGATACAATATTTTGTCCGCCCTCGATTTGTGTGCTAGACCCCACAAAATCCAAAAATATTACATTTTCTCCATGGGGCCATAGAAACATGTAGACTAACGTGGCGTAACCTATTTGGGCATCGAAGCACTCGAAGTGCCTTTTCTGTTCAAATTGACCAAAATGCCCCTGGTCAACCCTGAGTTGATCGAAAGTCAAACAAGGTTAAATTTCTCTCAAACTAACATTTTTCAAGATTTTACATCAAAACCCAACCACTCAAATATTTTTGTCAACTTTGACCTGACATTGACTCCCAAGGGCACTAGAAACCTTAATTTTTATCTGAGTGTCAGAATGGGTTGAGACTAGTGCCATTGCAAATATTATCAAATTCCCTTTCCAATAACTATTCATGGGTCAAAATTAGAGTTAAAACGTTTGAGATATCTAGAAAACTGTACAAAGTGCATTAGCACGCTTCCCGAGGCCATAACTTTTGATATGACCATTGGATTTACAATTTATTTAGTTTTATGGAAATTAGACATTTAGAGCTTTCCAATGACACCAAGATTAGCTTAATCCAAGTTCAGGAAGACCTTCAAATACGCATCTAAATCAGGACTAGAAAAAGCCAAAACTACTAATGTTAGTAGAGGTGGCTGGTGGCCACCCAAGGACCGTTGGAAGTTGTAGGGTCATATTTCAATTATAAATACTCCCAAACACCTCATTTTGTAAAAAAAAAGGATTTGGGGGAGTTTTTTAGGCAAATCCTCACACTTTTCCTCCCTAATTTCTCTCCCAAACATATCCTAACACATCCAAACACCTTTGATTCTTCTCTTTTCTCAGAATCACAAGGTAATGTTCTTGTACTCAATCTTTCTCTCTTTGGTTCCATATCTTTGATTTGAGGTTTAGGGGTGTGGATGTTGCTTTTTTAGCAACAATCCACACCCTTTTCTTTACATAGCTTTTTCTTGCTTAATAATATGTTTTATTGCTTTTCCTAGCATGTTCTTGCCCTTTTTTTTTTGTTGCTTCCTAGCATGTTTTATGGTTTTTTCTAGCATGTTTCCTTGCTTTTTGCCATGATTTATAGCTTTGATGTTCTTGGACTAGCCTTTTTGGGTGAGGATATGTCTAGATCTATATGTTTTTGCTTAGATCTACACGCCTATGCTTTCTATGCCATGCTTGTGCTTAGAGCTGCACGCCCATGTGTTCTTTGCCATGTTTATGCTTAGATCTACATGCCTATGCTTTCTATGCCATGCGTGTGCTTAGATCTACATGCCTATGTGTTCTTTGTCATGTTTATGCTTAGATCTACGTGCCTATGTTTAGATCTATGTCTCTTTAGGCCCCGTGTCATGTCTATGTTTAGATCTATGTGTTTATGTGCTTCGTGCCATGTTTGTGTGCTTAGATCTATATATTGGTTGCTAATGCCTTGTGCTTCTATAGCCATTTTATCTCTTGATATCTCTCTTTCTTGTGTTTTGGCCCTTATTGGTGGGGTGTAGATCTAGATCCCGTGGTCTAGTCCTACATCCACACACCTAGGCCTATATCAAAGGGTTTGGATCATTTCTCTATATGCATGTGTATGTTTGCTTTCTTTTATGCTTTAAGTCCATGCTTGCCTCTCTACATCAAGGCTTTGCCATGATTTATGCCTCCCGTGGGCTTATTCTTGTGTGGTTACATTCATCCCCCTCGTGGCCTATTGGGGTGTAACCACTTGTGAGACACATCCTCGTGATGCTAGTTTGCTCGATGCATACCCTTTCTCCGCCCTGTGCGATGTTGCTTGCCATGCTTGCTTTATGTCACCTGTTTGGCTTTCTTTGCTTCTATGCATTCTTTTTGCATGCTTGCCTACATGTTCATGCATAAGTCTTTGCTTGCTTATGTCATCAAGCCTAATTCCTACTATCTCATGTGGGTTCACACCTGTCTTTGTTACACCAGACCCGAAGTCCCTTTTAGGAATTTTGCTTGACGGCACATGTATTGTCCATACTCCAATCTAATGGAACTATGGACACTCAATCCAAACCTACATTTGTCCTTCTAAGACACCTTCTTTTGTTTGCTTCTTTGCTTTGTTTGCCCTTGTTTGGCTCTCTTTGTTAGTATGTTCTTTGCATGCTCTCCCTATATCCTTTGTTTCTTTCTTTGCTTGTCTACTGGCTTGTTTCCTTGTTTGTTGCATGTACACACATGTAGGTTTGTTGCATGTACACATATGGAGCAAGGGCACGACCTCCTAGGCATGAGCAAAAAGGGCAAAGATGCGAGCAAGAAGACGCAAGCCCAAAAAGGGCAATGTTTAGTAGATTGGAGGCCTAGCCTCCCCAAGTGGTTGCCTTTTTCACCTACTGTTCTATCATAAAACTCAAAGCCTTGGGATCGATTATTTTCTTACTCCTAATACCCTCATCAATACACTCCCCAATAGGAATCAGGCTTGCAAAGTGAGTGACTTGGGCACTAATCATCTTCTCATATTAGGGAGGCTTAAGGTTAATGATGAACCACTTGATCATTTCATCTTCCATCATGGGAGGAAGCATTTGCAAGGCTAACTCGCGCCACCTCTGATCATACTCACGGAAAGATTCCCCACTCTTCTTTTCTATCTTTTGAAGAACTATGTGGTCGGGAACTATCTTAGTATAGAACTGATAATACTCTAAAAATGCATTGGCCATCTCTCTCCAACTGGAGGTTTTTTCCAATCTCACATATCATATGGCTACAGAACCAGTCAAACTATTAGGGAAAATTTGGTAGATCAAAGGATGATTGTCTCCATATGGTGCCATCTTTCTACAAAACATGCACGAATGGGTGCAATGATCTCCAGTTCCATCATACTTGACAAACTCAGGTGACTTGAACTTGGGAGGCATAATGACCTGAGGAAAATGAGTCAAGCTATCCAAATTGACATTCCCTTAAGCACCAGAGCCCTCTATGATACGTATCTTCTCAGTCAGGATCTCCACTTGACTTTTGACCTAACCATAGCCAGACTCTAAGGTCTTATCCCTAGGAATATTCAATACCTCGTCACCCCCTTATGGGACGAATCGCATTGCAATTTAGCCTTGATTTGGTTTTGCAGCGGCTGGGCCTCATTTTTAGACTAGGGTGCAAGGCCCTCCAAAATGGGACTAGACGAATCTCGACCTCCTCCTACAACCAACTGTTGCATCATGCGCATCATTTGTACCATCTACTCTTTTAGAAGAGTGATCTCATAAGTGTTTTCCTCGATAGGGGAAGGACCATTAGTAGACATCTTAGCACGAAACCTAGTTATGATAGGATCACGATGTGACGGTGACTTAGACTGTTTCCTTTGAGTAATCTTTTCTCTGTATAATCCTAGAAAGGAAAAGAATGGGATGGGAAAGAAATGGGGTACATTTGAAAATTTGACTATGTGGAAACACAAAACAAACACGAAGTTAGCTTGGGTTCTTGCTTATTTAAAATGCACCTATCATTTTTGAATATTGGCTTGGACCCTTGAGTGGGTTTTTATCATTGTGAGTTTCTATAGTGATGCAGAATAAATGCACAAGCTTGGTAAGTAACCAGAACTTTCATATCATGCTTGAAATTGCAGGATGGACCCTTCTCTTAATTACAATGAAAACAATGCTTTTACAAAAATTCAGTTTTTACAATGCCCCCAAAACATAGGCTATATACAATGGCTCCAACAGTAGGCCTTTTACAATACAAGGGAATTCAAATTTACAAGATGTGGAGGCTTCATTCTTAATGGCCTAGACTTCTCGGAGAAGATCTTAGACTCTTGGCAATGTCCTCCTTGGTGTGGAGTTCCGACTACTTGCCACAAATTTTATCTATACACATTTACAAGATGGAGCCATTAATGTATACATGCATGCCCTTGTAGGGTTGAAAACCTTTAGGGACTGGGTATAATCTAATCTGCAAGCAACGGGGTTGCTTTTCCCTAAGGGTTAATCACAGATGCTATGTAAACAGGATGGATAAAACCTGGAGTCTTTGACGCAAGCAAAAAGGGAAACCTGCAAACAGAAATTGGGCACTTTCCCATTGACTCATTTTGAAAGCAACCCTAAAAATGATATCCCACCCTAGGCTTAGATGTTCACTCGTCTTGGCTCTTCCAAATTCTCACGAGTTTTAACTTACTCTAGGCCAACTATATGAGACACAGTTTAACTGGTAAGTTGGTCCTATTCTTAAAGGGGACATCGATCATCTAATCCTTCTCTTCATAGAAGTTGTGGGATAGAGTGGATCAATGGGGGCATTTTCAACCACTCCTGCCACCCATGCACCTAGAAGTGCCACAAGTCGGTGCCTAGTAACTATCTAGGGTATACACATCTAGCATTTGCCTTTAATGCTGAGTCTAGGTTTGACCCAATACAAAGGGTGGTGCCATGCATTTTGAAATGAAAGGGGAAAGACTTTCCAAATGCAACAAATATATGAACAGGTAAAAGAGTAGCAGAAAATAAATTTACTACCCTAGGTTTGCACATGTGAAGGAAAGCTATAAAGCATGCTTAGGAAAGTAGGAAAGCTTCACACATACAAAAATACCTCAAAGTCGATTTTTGGAAAACCATTTGAAAACATTTTTTATTTTGAAAATAGTTTACTAAGGATATAGTAAAAGCATTTTTCAAAAAGAAAGCCTCGGAGGCTAATGCCAATTTCAACGTTTTTGAAAGCTAATTTCTAAAGATTAAGATTTTATCAAAAGCTCTAAAGGCTAAACTCTTTGAGTGTCCCCAGTGGAGTTTCCAGTCTGTCAATGATTTGCGGTGGTTCTACCACTCATTGCGGTGATGCTCGTGTGCGCTTGTGTGTGCAGGCTTGGGAACTCGGGTGCTGTGAAGAAGGGTAGACCTCTGGTGTGTGACTGGAAAGTGAGTCAATTTTAATGGAGTTACCAAAGGTATGTGAAGTCACCACCAATCATTGGGTTTTTTCTAAGATGTGATTGGTCACCTAACTCTATTTGATTTTATTACCAATCCTAGGCTAAGAGAAAAGGCATTTTTCCTAATCTAATATGGACGGGTAAAAAATCTTGATTCTTGAGTTCGGAAGTCTGGTTACGTGTGGGGAAGGTGTTAGGCAACCCACAATGTCTGTCCGTAGACAATCCTTTGTTTTGGTAAAATCTTAATTTAAGGACATTGGCAATTAAAAATGAGCTATTGGCATTAGCTTTCGAGGCTTTAAATGAATTAGGCTTTGAGGTTTGATTTTGGAAAGGGTGTGGTCTTGATCGATGCTTCCCTAGTGTGTTTAGGATCAGTGCCAAATTTTCATGATGAAAATTTGGCAGAATTTCGCCTTATTTTCGTGGTGGAAATCCGGTAGTGCTTCGCCTCAAGTGCATCATAGCACACAAAACGCTATTCTCACCAAGCTTTCGCTGTGAGAATACAGCAATGGAGGTGCCCCATTTGCACAGCGAAAATCTGGCAAAGTTTCAGGTTTAGTGCGCTATGGCGCACCGGCAAGGTTTCACGCCTGCGTATACGGCACATGCCAACATGCTTGTGCTAGGATGAGCTGAAGCCCTTCAAAGCATTAAGACTATTAATGCATGATGCATACATGGGGAAACCGATGTCACTCATATGACATGGATCAAGACAATCACACCACAATAATCATGCACACAATATAGCCATGAGATTCCATCATACAAAGTGCATGATCACCCACATCAGGCATATATATATATACATACATACATCATGCACAATGCTAAGAAAGTAAAGCAAACATTGCCAATGTTCCAAAGGTATGGCCCAGCAAGGTATAGGAAATATAAAAATATACAATGTCATGCCCAGAGAACGTGGCCCAAGCAAAGTGTTGGAAAGATAAAGTATACATGGAGAGGGAACCTTAATACATGATTCTAGGGAAAGGCTAAGAGAGAGGGAGAGAAAAAACCACTCAAGGAGGCTAGGCCTCCTAATCTATCGAAGATTGTCCTTTTTAGGCTTGCATCTTCTTACTTGCATCCTTTCCCTTGTTGGTCATGCCTAGGAAGTCACACCCTTGCTCCAAGCATGTACATGCAACAAACAAAGAAAGCAGCTAGCAGACAAGCAAAGGGGAGCAAGCAAAGAGACACGCAAAGAGGGCCAAACAAGGGCCAACAAACATGTTAAGCACATGAAAGGGCAAACAAACATGTTATTGGACAAAAGGGAGTGTCCTAGGAGGACAAATGTAGGTTTGGACCAAGTGTCCATAATGAGATTGGAGTATGGATGACACACATGCCATCAAAGAAAATTCCTAATAGGGACTCGGGTCTTGTGTATCAAAGACGGGTGTGAACTCACACGAGATAGTAGGAATTAGGATTGATGACACAAGCAAGCAAGGACTCATGCATGAACATGTAGGCAAGCGTGCAAAAATGCAAAGAAGCAAAGAAAGCCAAACGAGTGGTACAAAGCAAGCAAGGTAAGCAGAACGTCGCACGAAGCAAAGAAAAGGTATGCATAAAGAAAACCAACATCACGAGGATGTTTCCTCACAAGTGGTTACACTCAAACAAGCCACAAATAGGACTGATGCAACCACACACAAGCAAATGGCCCTAAAGACCAACAAGCACAAACCCATGAAGGGCACCAAGCATAGTAAAACCTAGATCTAGGTAGGCAAACATGGATATAAAATGTAGAAGCAAGCAAGCATAAACATGCATAGAGGAAATGATCCAAACTTTTTGATGTAGGCCTAGACCACAAGATCTAGATTTACACCCTCCTTAAAGGGCCAAAACACAAGAAAGAGATATAACAAGAGACAAAAAGGGCTACAGAAGCACATGGCAACCAACATGTAGATTTAGACACATAAACATGGCAAGGAGCACACCAACATGTAGATCTAAGCATAAGCATGGTAAGGAGCACATAAACATATAGATCTAAGCATAGACATGGCAAAAAGCACCTCGGCATAGGCATCTAAGCACAAACATAGTATTTAGACATATCCTAACCCAAGAAGGCTAGGCCAACATCATCAAAATGATAAAACATGGCAAAAAGTAAGGAGACGTGCTAGGAAAGCCATATAACATGCTAGAAAGTAAGATAAAGCAAGAGATATACGAAGGAAAACAATAAAACATGTTATAAAGCAAGATAAAGCAAAGGGTCTAGATAGTAGCTAAAAAGCTACATCTACACTCTTAAAACCACAAATCCAAGATTCTAAGACCAAGGAGAATAAAAAGAGTGCAAGAACACTATCTCTTGATTATTAAGAAAAGAGAGAAATCAAAGGTTTTTGGATGTGTTTAGGAGAGAATTTAAAAAGGAAAAGAGAGAGAATCTACCTAGAAAATTGCTCCAAATTGCCTAAAATCCTTTTTTTTTTTTAAATTTTTTTTATCTAAGGGGGGTCTGGGGATATTTATAGACATTTAGTGATTGTTCGGCTTCCCGTAGCCACTTAATGGTTGTCGAGTCTGATGCTGACATCAGTAATCTCGACTTCTTCCCAGGTTTGACTTCAGATGCATATTTGAAGTTCTTCCCAAACTCCGATTGAGCTGATCTTGGTATCCCTGGAAAGATATGGATATCTAGTTTCCTGAACACTAAAGATATTGATATTCCAATGGTCGAATCAAAGGTTAAGGCATCGAGAAGTGAGCTAACGCGCTTTGCATAATTTTCAGGATATCTCCACCGTTTTAACTTCGATTTTGACCCATGAATAGTCTTTGGAAAATGAATTCAATAATCTTTGAAATGACGTTAGCCCCAATCCGTTTTGACAGTCGGATCAAAATTAGAGTTTTTGAGACCTTGGGAGTCAACTTCACATCAAACTTGGTCAAAGTAGACGAAAATCACCGAGTAGCTCGGATTTGATGTAGAAACAAGAAAAATGTTGTGTTTGGGATGTTTTTGACCAACTTTTACTTTCAGTCAACCCAAGGTTAACCAGTGGCATTTTGGTCAATTTGACCTGAAATGGCACTTCGAGTGCTCCAATGCTCGAACAGGTTGCACCACTTAAAACTAGGAGTTTCTGTGGCCAAATGAAAGTTAATATTTTTGAAAATTTTGGGGTCCGGCACATAAATTGAGGGCAGACAAAATACGGTATCTACATAACTAAAAATAGTTCTTCAAAAAAAAAAAAAAAAAAAAAAACCAAATATGTAAGAGAATTAAAGGATTCAATTGAAGGAAATTCTTTCCTATTAAATAAAAACAAAAAGAAAATTAACATGAAAATTGTCATTCTTATAGTTCCTTGGTATTATTTGCTCTCCTTTATTAGTAAATCAAGAAATATTTGGGCTCAAATCCTCCTTTTTTATTGTTGTAACTATCAAATTATACACACAAAAAAGGTTGCCACTCATTATCTCTATACAAGTATTTTTCCTATCCAAAAAACGTATTAATTATTTGGTTGAGAATTGGGCTTGCTATGAGGCAGTAAAATAAAATAAAATAAAAGAAAAAAAGAAAAAAGAAAGGAGGAGTATCAAGGCCTGTTCGAGGTACAATGTGGGTTGACCCACATCTGAAAGCAATGAGGCAGTAAAATAAAATAAAAGAAAAGAAAAAAAGAAAAAAGAAAAAAGAAAAGGAGGAGTATCAAGGCCTGTTCCAGGTACAATGTGGGTTGACCCACATCTGAAAGCAAGCGCGTTAAGTCCAACCCATTTTGCGCCAACTTTGCTCCAGAAGGGACGATTTCATTTTGATATATATATGTCCAGAGAAATTTTGACTACTTTTTGGAAAATGATATGTTTAAATATTTTTAGAATAAATTTTATGTGACAAATTGTTACAGATTGTTATTGAGAGGGGAAAAAGTATTTTCAGTGATAAGTTTAAATTAAAGCCAAAAACAATTAACCACCTACAATTTGTTATGAAAATGTGGTAAATATAACACATTTATTTCGCATCATGAATTTTGAATGATACGCTCAATACATATTGAACGTAGACTGAATCTAAACTCGTTTCTCTTTACAAAATATATAAAATAAACGTAAAATTTTTTATGACTAGAGACCGGAAGATTTTAGTTTCCATGCATTTCATTTTTGGTATAACAAATTTGTTTTTGTTCAACCATACTCAAATTTTTGTGCTTTATATATTATATTTTATTTGTAATACTTTGATGTCATCTGCATAGAGATATCTCACGTGGAACATCAAGATTTTTTCTCAATATTTTTTTTTAACAAATATAAAAAATTCTAGTAACGCATAAAAATAAATAAATAAACACTTTTGCAACAATTGCCTATATGAAAAAGTGTGAGTGATGAAGAAAATATAAATGTAAGTCCATGTGAATGTAATAAATAACTATTCATAATCTGTCATATAAAATAGTTCGTAAAAAGTGATTCTAAAACCCTAGAATAAGTGAATAACCATTTTGCTTCTGGCTTGATGCTATTGGAGTGTAGCTGATTGGTAATAAAGTAACTAGGCCCAGAGAGAGAGAGAGAGAGAGAGAGAGAGAGAGAGAGAGAGAGAGAGAGAGAGAGAGAGAGAGAGAGAGAGAGAGAGAGAGAGAGAGAGAGAGAGAGAGAGAGAGAGAGAGAGAGATTCTTTTAACATATTCAAAGTTTGTGAGATGGGGGCATCTTGAAAATGGCAGCCATCATGTCAAAAAACTATTAAATAATTAAAATTGATTATATCATACAACAAATTATTCCACTTTTTTACCATCCTCTTGGAGCATTCACATCAAGAGTTTTAAAAATTTTAGCAGTTAGCATCTAAAATACTAATTTTATAACTTTTAATACATCACTTTAATTACAATATACTTCACATCAAAACTTCTATTTTTTTATCACTTCATTTAAATATTCTTTCTTTATTATTTTTTATTCTTCCCCTCTCTCTCTCTCTCTCTCTCTCTCTCTCTCTCTCTCTCTCTCTCTCTCAACCCTCCACCCATACCACAACCACCACAAAACTACCATCCATGCCACAACCAAAAACAACCCACCGTCGCCTCCACTCACCACCACAAACTACAGCAAAAAAAAAAAAAAAAAAAAAAAACAAAAAAACTCCTCCATCACCTCCACTGTATCTCTCTTTCTCTGAGGCAACCCCACCATTTCTCAATCCAAGCAGACCCACAACCACAGCCACCCCTAGCCACTACCAAGCCAACCACCAAAAGAAAAAAAAAACAAAAACCACCAGCCAGCAACCACCACAGTTACAACAACTACCACTGTCACCACCACCCACAACCACAACCCCTAACCACCAAAATCACAAACCCACAACCTCATCACCACCAACAACCGGGAAAAAAAAAAAAAAACCACTATCTTTGCCTCTCTCTTCTCTAAAGCACCCCAACCAATAAACTCACCTATTTCTTCTCAACCCAGAAAACCCCCATCCACACACCCACTACTAGCCACCAACAACCACTACCATCGAAAAAAAAAAAAAAAAAAAACCAACCACCACAACCCACTAACCACAAAACCCACAAAACCACCACCATAGCCACAACAACTAGTGTCACTGTCACGACTGCCCACAACCTTAACCCCCAACCACCAAAATCACAACCAAATCTCAAACCCAAACCCATAACTGCATCACTGATAACAACCGAAAAAAGAAAAAGAAAAACAAAAGCCAATCAGAGATCAAACCACCGTAAAAAATTAGAGAGAGAGATGTGGGTCGGGTTTTGAAGGAGAGATGTGGCTAAGAGGGAGAGAGCAATAGAGAGAAATTTGAGAGAGAGCAAAGAGTGTGAGATCTGAGAGGGGAGAGAGAGAGAAGGGGAATAAAAAATAATAAAAAAAAGGAGTAGCACTTGCTACAATAAGGTGTTAGTAGTAGCATCTCACTGTAGCAAGGTGCTAAAAAATTTTAAGTTTAGCACCATTGATGTAGGGACTTTTTTAGTGGTTTTATTGCTAAAAATAGCTTTTAGCATTTATCACACCTTTGGTGTGAATGCTCTAAGGAACCTGAGGAATTTATTGCATTATAATTTTTTTTTTTTTTTTTTTTTAGGGTTTGGCTTACCTCCTGTACTTTTTTTAACTAGACATCTCATTTTATTTTAAATAACAATGGCAAGTAGTAGTGGGTTTTAATCTCCACATTTTATTTAGTTAGCGAGTGATGTGGCGGTTTCTCATTGAAACAAAAGGAGACTCCAATTAAAAAAATACTAAAAGTAAGTTAAACCTTTTTTTTAAAACACCTATATTTATTTAAGTGTAAATCTTAACTATAGTTCCTCTGGATTCTTCACTTTAGGGATGAGCACAATATTGGTATGATTGAAATTAGGTAACATAACTCCATCATTCAAAAAATCTAACACAGTATTCACTACATCACCACCCACAATATGCCAGAATTTTGATAAAATAAGGCATTCATACCATCAAGTTTAGGTGCCTTTGTCGGTTCCATCTAGAATACAGCTTCCTTGGTTTCATCAGTAGTAAAATCCCTAGAAAGCATATCTTGCATGTCTGGGGTTACTTTGGCAGAGACTGTGCTTAGGCATTCCTCCATTTGATTGCATGAACCTGCACAAAATAGATTATCAAAATAATCAACTGCAACTCTGGCTTATATCCTCCACCTCTTCCACCCAATGCTCTTGTAGATTCATGATTCCCTTAATATAATTTCGTCTTTGCCTTTGTGATGCTTTTGAATGGAAAAATTTAGTATTTCTATCCCCATGTTTCAACCATTCAACCCTAGATCGTTGTGCCTAATAAATCTCCTGTTTTAACAAAAGATCATCCAACTTTTTACTGATCTCCAAATACTCCACCTTACTCTCATCAATAGTGTCATCTTTATTAATTCTATCAAGCCGGTTCTGAAGAGATTTAATCTCTTCCTCCTCGGGTTTAGTAATTATGTCTCCCTACGCCTTCAAATCATCACCACAAGCCCTTATTTTTGCATGCACAGCTACCAAACCCACTTCCCTACTGCCTGCCAAGCTCCATGCTTGCTAAATCTGTGCCTCACATTCATCCATAAAAGCCAACTCCCTTCAAACTTGAAACCCCAATAAGCTCTATGATATTTCTGTCTAAACTTTTGAACTTGGATAGCAATAGGAATGTGATCTGAAGCATGAGGAAGAAGATGCACTACATTGCTGACCTGAAAGTTTTCAATCCACCCCTTCGTTGCAACACTCTATCAAGTCTCAACTTAGTATTTGCATCACTAGGTCTCTTGTTAGTCCAAGTAAAAGGGTATCCTTTTTAACTTAGATATTCCAATTGACAACTCTCCAAAGCCTCCCTAAATGCATTAATCTGAGCAATATGTGGCTGCCTTGTGCTTTGCTTTTCCGAGGAATGGAGAATAGCATTAAAATCTCCAAAACATAACCATGGACCCTCCACATAAGTCTTTAAATGTTCCAATAGCTTCCAAGACTTGAATTTTTGTTGTGTCTATGGCTAACCATAGAAACCTGTCATGAATCATGCAAAGCCATCTTCTTCTGTTGCCTTTGCTAAGACATGATTTGCAGTATAGTTAATTACCTCTAACTTTATATCATCTTTCCATAAAAAAGCTAACCCTCCACCAGAGTCTAGGTGTTTAACAATTATTTAATTCTGAAAAGTAAATTCCCATAAAGATTATTAAAACCCTCCATATCCAATCGTGTTTCCATAAGAAAACACACCATGGGAGCTTGTTCCATTACTAATTTGTGAAGGCTACGTCCTGTCCAAGGGTTCCCAAGCCCTTGACAGTTCCAACTTAGGATCCTCATTACTCCCGGCAAGGGTGGCTCTCCACCCCCGCCAATATAATATTTTCAACATCATCTCCACCCCCTACCTTTCCACGCATAGCCTCCCTAATATCAATAATCTCACGCTGCTTCCTCCAAATTAGACTTAATGCTTCTTTTCCCATGGGTTGGCAACAGCAAAGCCTTGGATAGCCTTCCAAGCCCAAAATCCATTCGGTTAATCCTGGTCCAAGTGGATTTGGGCTTTAAATTACTAGAAACAACCTTATTTGCTCATTGATCCATTCTACTATACTCAGACCCAAGCACCCTTTCAGCAGGCTTACACTTTGCCCCATCATTTAATTCCAATCTAGATGGCTGGACAATCATCTCTCTCATCTGCTCCATATTAACACCCTTAAAATCTGGACCTGTCACCATCCTCGGAGAATTTCCTTCCTGTACGTAAGATTTTCCTTCCCTGTCCACGTTATCACCTTCCTGGAATATAGGCAAATCCCCTAGAATCTTGGAACCAACTTCAATCGGCTTACTAGGGTTTGTACTTTCCAACCCTACCACCGATGATGTCTTCTGCATCAGACTGTAATTGGTAGACTCCCTTGACATTTGCTCCCTCGCAGCACCAGCACCAGCACTGTCATTTGTGTTTCTTGGTGAAAAAGAGCGTGGACGTCCTCCCATAGCTCTTAAAGAATCCCCATATTGATAATAAACCTCACCTCCATTCTAAATAATAGCAAAATGTGATGCACAGTGCTTCACATTGTGCCCTAATAGACCACAATAATGGCAAAACAAAAGTAAACATTCATACTTAAATGACACCCAAGTACGAACACCATCTAAACCAACAATAAAACCTCCTCTTCACAAGGGCTTCACAATCAGCAAAGCAACTTTAACTCACATAAAAAAGTTAAGATCATCTTGCCTTCGCTTCCATTCTACTTCCTCATCTTTACCAAGTCGATTACCAACTTCCTTTGCTACTTGAGGGGAAACCATATCAAATGGTGCATGCCATATTTGAATCCAGAGAGAAGCATGCTCCAATTTTATGTTCCCCACAATCATCACTTTTTGCCCAACTTTGAAGCAACAACAACTGATTATCAAAAGACCATGGACCATCTTGTAGAATTCGAGCCATATCAAACTCTGATTGAAACTTGAATTGGAAAAGATTTGGACCCACCTCAATAATCTGCAAACTATTTTCCAATCCCCATGCCCTTCTCAGAGTATTCTTTGCCACTCATTTGTTAAACGGTTTACATGTTAAGAATTTCCCAATAAGACTCAAACTACAACTCTCCAAGGCCTCCGATCTACCTTCATCAGATATGGGAATAACCTCCTCTTCATCAGATGTTAACTTCATATTACCCAATCCATCTGCAACATCATCAGCCATAGTGTCGAGTCAAGAAATAATGAAAGGAAAACAAATACCCTTAGACCTAGGTCAAGGGAGGGAGATACTCATGTAGCACGAGAGAGAGAGAGAGCTCCATGACAGGAAGAGAACCTTTTTATTTTGGCTAAACTGTGACTTAACTCGAGTTAATTTTAAATTAATATAGTTCCTTAAATAATCGTATCTTTTTTTTTTTTTTTTTTATAGAGAAAAATATTGTATCATGTTTCTTTATTGAATTCAATTATATAAAGGATACGCCGCAACAATAAAAACAAATCCCAATGCAAAATTAATTGTTTTGCATGAATTTTTGAGATTATCATGTTATTTTATTAAGTAACTTTTATTTGTTGACGTGAAGTATCATGTTAACCATACTTCAGAGTTATTAATAATTACTTCTTCACAAAATGGCATTTTATTTTATATATCTGATAGATGGCAGCACTTTTACTCCTCCATGGGTTAATATCATTAAAAAAGTCATGTTAATATTTTAGGAAACCTTATGTATGCCCCAGTTAAATTGTGTTGTTCATTCAGCAATTAATTGTGTTGTAACGATTGAAAGACCCCACCTTCAATGCTTCACCTAGCCTAGAGTCAACTGGAAAATGGGCTACGATTACCTTTGTTATACCATGTTATGTTGCAAAATTTCAATATTATTTTGAATCTTGTTCGACCACTCAATGATCAAACATAGAGAAAATAAGTATACATTAAACAGTAAACACAGCACAAATTTTATTCATTCTCTGTATTTTCACCATATTAGGGCCGGCCCTAGATCTAAATCACTTAGGCCATGGCCTAGGCCCCTTACTAGAGAAAAACTTTCAAATTAAGGTTGTCCATATTTGACCGAAACCCGCCAAACCGACAAATTTGATTAGGCCTGAACTAAGATTCGATTGACCTGCTTGATGCGATGGTTGGTGGCAGTTAGGGGTGGCAAATTTTATCCATATCCATGAACCCACCTATTACCCACCTTATTTGGGTAAGTCTTAACCCAACCCATTTGAATATTTGGGTTAAATGGGTAAAAATCCATTTGGTTATTTAATTAGATGGGTCTAAATGGATAAACCCACTAATATCCATTAAACCCATCTAAAATTCAAATAAACAACATAAAATCTAAATTTCTAGAAAATGACTAAAATACCCTTAAAACTTAAAAAATGACCAAAATACTACTAAAACCCAAAAAATGACCAAAATATCCCCCAAACCAAAGAATGACCAAAATACCCCTGAAATCCCAAAAATGACCAAAATACCCTCAAAACCCAACAAATGACCAAAATACCCCATGAAACCTAAAAATTACCAAAATACCCCCAAAATCCAAAAAATGATCAAAATATCTCTGAAACCCAAAAAATGACCAAAATACCCCCGAAACCTAAAAATGACCAAAATACATCCAAAAGCCAAAAAATAACCAAAATACCATCGAAACCCAAAAAATGACCAAAATACCCATAAAACCTTAAAAATTACTAAAATACCACCGAAACCCAAAAAATGACCAAAATACCCCCGAAACCTAAAAATGACCAAAATACCTCTGAAACCCAAAAAATGACCAAAATACCCCTAAAACCTAAAAATTAATAAAATACCACAAAAATCCAAAAAATGACAAAAATACCTCCAAAACCCAAAAAATAACCAAAATATCCCCGAAACCCAAAAAATGACCAAAATACCCCCGAAACCTAAAAATGACCAAAATACCTCAAAAACCCAAAAAATGACAAAAATACCCCTAAAACCCAAAAAATGACCAAAATTCCCCCAAAACCCAAAAAATAACCAAAATACCTCCAAAATCTCTACAATGAGCAAAATACCCCCCAAAACCTCTCAAATGTCCAAAATATCCCTAAAACCCAGAAAATAACCAAAATACCCCCGAAACCTAAAATGACCAAAATACCCTCAAAACCCAAAAAATGACTAAAATACCCCCAAAACCCAAAAAATGAAAAAAAATACCTCCAAAACCTCTAAAATGAGCAAAATACCCCCCCACCCCAAATCTCTAAAATGTCCAAAATATCCCTAAAACTCAAAAATTACCAAAATACCTCAAAAACCCCAAAAATGACCAAAATGCTTCCTAAACCTAAAAAATGACCAAAATACCCCATAAATCTTAAAAATGACCGAAATACCTCTAAAACCTTAAAATTACCAAAAATACCCCCGAAATCTAAAAAAAGACCAAAATACCTCTGAAACCTATAAAATGATTAAAATACCTCAAGACCTAAAAAATGACTAAAATAACCCCAAAACCTAAAACAATGACCAAAATACCCCAAACACCTAAAAAAATGACTGAAATACCCCCAAAACCTAACAATTACCAAAATACACCCTAACCTAAAAAATTACCAAAATACTCCATAAACCTAAAAAATGACCGAAATACCTCTAAAACCTATAAAAAAAAAACTGAAATACCCCCGAAACCTAAAAAAATTACCAAAATATCCTGAAACCTAAAAAATGATTGAAATACCCCAAAAACCTAAAAAAAAAAGACCAGAACAACCCCAAAACCTAAAAAAAATTATCGATAAAAACCCCTGAAACCCAAATTATGACCAAAATGCCCCTAAACATGTAAGATGACCAAAATACACCTGAAACCAAAATAACCCCAAAACCTAAAAAAAATGATCAATAAAAACCCCTGAAGCCCAAGTTATGACCAAAATGCCGCTAAACATGTAAGATGACCAAAATACACCTGAAACATCTAAAATTACCGAAATAGAGGTTTAGGGTATTTTGGATGTTTCAATGATATTTTTGAAAAATTAAAGGTTCTAGGAGTCTTTCATTCATTTTATAGGTTTCGAGGGAATTTCGGTAATTTTTTAGGTTTCGGGGTTATTTTGATCATCTTTTAGATTCTAAGGGTATTTTAACCATTTTTTAGGTTACGAGGGCATTTCTGTCATCTTTTAGTTTTAGGGTTATTTAGGTAAATTTCTAGGGTTCAGAAGTATTTTGGTAATTTTTAGGTTTTGAGGTATTTCGGTAATTTTTTAGGTTTCGGTGGTATTTTGGTCATTTTTAGGTTTCGAGGGTATTTTGGTCATTTTTTGGGTTTTAGGGGTATTTGGTATTTTTTAAGTTTCAGGAGTATTTTGGTCTTTTTTGGGGTTTTGGGGGTATTTTTGTCATCTTTAGGTTTTGAGGGCATTTTGGTAATTTTTTGGGTTTCGGGGGTATTTTGGTAATTTTTAGGTTTCGGGGGTATTTTGGTCATTTTTTGGGTTCAAAGGGTATTTTGGTAATTTTTTAGGTTTCAGGGGTATGTTGGTCATTTTTTGGGTTTTAGAATTATTTTGATCATTTTTAGGTTTCGAGGGTATTTTGGTAATTTTTTGGGTTTTGGGGGGTACTTTCGTTATTTTTGGGTTTCGGGGGTATTTTGGTCATTTTTAGGTTATGGAGGTATTTTGGTCATTTTTAGGTTTTGATGGTATTTAGGTCATTTTTTGGGTTTTGAGGGTATTTTGGTCATTTTTTAGGTTTTGGGGGTATTTTGGTCATTTTTAGGGTTTGGAGGTATTTTGGTCATTTTTTAGGTTTTATGGGATATTTTGGTAATTTTTAGGTTTCGGGGGTATTTTGGTCATTTTTTGAGTTTTGGGGGTATTTTGGTCATTTTAGAGATTTTTGAGGTATTTTGGTCATTTTAGAGATTTTTGAGGTATTTTGGTCATTTTAGTGGTTTTTAAGTATATTTGGTGATTTTAGAGATATCAGAGGTATTTTGGTCATTTTAGAGGTTTCATGGGTATTTTGCTAATTTTAGAGATTTTAGGGATAATTTTGGATGTCCAAGGGTATATTGGTAATTTTGGAAGATTAGAGGTATTTGCATCATTTTAGGTATTTAAGGGTATTTTGGAGTTCAAGAGGGTATTCAAGTAGTTTTAGAAGTATTTGGGTCATATTGGGTTAAATGGGTGGGTTACTAATTAAATGGGTTGGGTTGGTAATGAATAATTAATTTATATATAAACGGGTCATAAATGGATAAATGGGTAATTATACACCCAACCCATTTATGATCCAACCCATTTATGACCCAACCTGCCCATTTGCCACCCCTAGTGGCAGTTGACTCCTTTGACAGACAGCTTCCAGGTTGAGTGACAAATCATTCCAGGAAAATTCGATTCTAACTAATCTGATCGATCTCTCTCATTATATGTGATTTCAGTCAAATCTAGCTAGATGCAGATTCAGCTAGATCTACTCTCCTGCTGTTATACCAACATCCGCCACTTGTAGAGACTCGAAAGGTTCCGTTCTGGCCACTCAAAGTGATCGAGTCAAGTTCAAGTCGAGCACAAACCTGACTCAGACTGACTTGTATGAGGGCAATAAGTAATTTTTTTTTCTACAAAAAAATGTGATTTTTTATTTACAAATTTATATGTGAGTTGCGCATTTTTTTGTCCACTTCTAAGATAACCCAAAATATTATGGATTAATAGGAATCCACCTCAATCATTATTAAGAGAATTAGTCAATTAGAAAATAAGAATGATTAATGAATTTTATATAATAAAAAAGTTTATAATATACCACATTAACTAACTATTATTTAACCTTCTCAAAAAAAAAAAAAAACTAACTATTATTTAAGTAATATTTAAATATGAAAAAAAAATATTTAAAATTGTGGCTTAGGACTTATACTGTATTGAGCTGACCATACACTATATAAAGAGATCATTAGATTATAAGTATATTTGTATTCTATACAAATCTCCATGGGGTAACAGGTGGTAGGCCCATTGATTTGAGAGGTTTCAAGTTCAATCCGTTGTACTATTGGTCTATGATATTTCTAGAGTGTCTCATTGGAGAGTAGAATATGGTATATCAAAAAATAATAAAAATAAAATAAAACCCTGCACTCCTATTTAAGTTTTCCTTGTGGCATATTGCATGAGAATGTAAGTACGTGAGCATGATTATAGATCATACTAGAGATGGAGCCAAAACTTTGAGTTAGGAGAAGCGGTTTTATTGTTAGTTGTGTGCAGCAGTTTCAATCTCTAATTCTGCTATATAGTTGCTAAGATTTTTTATTTTTATTTTTATTTTTTTGTTCTGTTGGTAAGAACAAAATTTTTTTATTTAGAACTTTTTAAAGGGCAAGGTTATTTATTTTGGATAAAATTAGTTAATTGAGCTTAATTTTTTTTTTTACCGGTAATTTTTGTTGTTAAGGCTTTTTTTTTTTTTGGCTTGTATATTTTGTTTTAGATTTTAGATTTATAAATTTTTTTATGGTCATTAAAATGAGGAAAATGTTAGAGCTTTAAGTTTTTTATAAATCACTAATGTGATAAGTGGTTACTAGTAAGTAAGAAAAAAAGTGAGTAGTATGCCTATATGCGAGCCAATAAGAATTTGTTACCAAAATAATTTGTAAAAATGTTATAAAAAAGTTTGTGAATATAACATTACTTTTAAAAGAATTAATGACATTGTTAAAGGGAAATAAAATATAATTTTATAGAACAAAATTGTTAAAATTAATATACATATATAAATATATATATATATATATATATTTAAATTTAGTGGGGGTCATTGCCCCAAGTCCAAGGGTAGTTCCGTCCTGATTATACCTTTTATATATTTATCATAAACAGTTAAAAACAATGCTTAAATTTCATTGCAATTGAAACGAAATTAATGCGTACTTAGCCAACACTCTTCTTATATTTTTCATAGTTCGCCAGGCCGACAAAAAAAATACAAACGAAATAACGAAGAAAAAGTGACCTCAGAATTGTCCCCTGATGGAAGAACCGGAACGCATAAATATATTGATAGTGTGAAAATAAAGCAGTCCACACCATAGGCTACTATTTAGATGTTTAATTTCCAGGTCAAAAGCACGTTTCCGTTGACGATAGAGTCGGGAATTCATACTTCATTTATAATTTTGTACTATCTCACAATAAAAAAATATATTATAAAAAAACAATTTAGTAGGCGATGATGGAAAAGCATTAATTACAATTAATCTCTACTTTTAAATAAACTATACTAGCACTAGCTACTACAATCTTTAGGAATTGCAGATGCTCCACGCTGCATTATAAATAGGAACTCCTTTTCTTTTTGCCGGAAAACCAAACCTCGTTCATTTATCTAAATACCATTATTGCTATCACTATCAAACAGTTACTTTGATCACTTCAGTGGTATTTATTACAGCCCATTGTATATAGGTTTCTTTGCTTGTTTTCTTTTCTTGATTCCACATTTAACCGGATTTCAAATTTAAACCCCCTTTTTTTAATGAATAATAATAATAATAATTGTTATTAAGGGAGTAATAAGTACATGTCCAACAAACTAGTAAAAGCTTCTAATGTAACTAAACAAACAGCTCGCCAAAACTATAGTTAACTCAATCCAGCCAATAGTATTGTAGCTTAACCTTCTTTATGAGGAGAATAGGTGATTAAATCCCTCTCTCCCATTTATTTAAAAAAAAATGAAAAAAAAAACCTCGTAGTCCAACTGTGCTAAAAGCCCAAATACACCGAGTTCAAATCTTCTATCCCACTTTTTCTATCCTACGATATGCTTCTCAAATAAAAAATTGCCAAGTGTACACCCACTTAATTAAATACTAATTTTCTTCATCTTTTATTTCAGTTTCCTAAAATAAATAAAATAAAAACCAACACATCCCCACTAGCCACCACCACCAACTAGCACCACTGCCACTTCATCAACGACCATCCACCACTAGTTATGTTTATGTTCCGATATACCCTACAATTTTTCAAATATGTTGGATGTCTGTTCAACCAAAGTATTCTCAAGGGGCCGATGTTTGTTTTGTTATGAAATTCTTCCTAAAATCAAACCAAATGGACTTCTGCGTACTACCATATCATGAATCAGTCCCCTTCTATTTCAAAAGCAAATGCAAGATCCTAAATTCCTAACATAATAATATCAAAGTATATACCCAATGCAGTTTATGTTAAATACCAAATGAAAATCACAACCACAGAGCCACTTGATATTAGTTTTTTGTTTTCTAATATACTTTATCAATATACCAAAATAGACCATTGGTTGGTGGATTCGATGAATGGATGCTAGTTGATGAAAGGACAACGCAATTTCTCTATACCTATACCTAGTCATGGATTTGAAAACAACTGAGGCACCAACGCTGGTGGTGGTGGACCAGTGGCAATGACTGGTGGGGATGTTTTGGTTTTTATTTTAGAAAACTGAAATAAGAGAAGACAGAAAATTAGCATTTAATTAAGTAGGTAGACACTTGGTAATTTTTTATTTGTGGAGCATAGAGTGGGATAGGAAAAATGAGACAAAAAATTTGAACTCATAACCACCACCATGTCCAAAACTCATTGGAAACCATACTGAATCCATTCCCCAAACCTCTTCCCATCAACCAAAATCCGTATGTGAAACCCGTTGTGCCCTTTGGCCTCGACTTGAATCTTATAAATTTGGTCGAAACTGTATATTGTGGTTGAGACAGAAGTTACTATGGTACCACTTGGAGGTGCTTCAAATTAAAGGATTACATCATCAAATACCTAACCACGTAGAGGTGGTATAGGTAGTGGGTCAAGAATCAAGATCAAGGGCACAAGCAGAGGGTAGAGTAAACACATCAGGCTCAATGCATTTTTAGCCAAATTTAATCTAAAAAACTCACATTTGTTAGTTTAGCTAATCCATTATTCATGAGCAATCAAATCAATCTCAATACTCTATTAATTTTATTTAAATATTATTTTTTTTCTCATTCCAAATATATATATATATATATATATATATAAAATATTTCACTCAATTAATCCTTCCCCAATTTCACATTTTCCCTAATGAACCACCACAGCCAGAGACCAAGAATACCCAGACGTTAATTCTTATTTATTAATAATGTAATATTTTTGAAATTATTGAATATGCCCATTTACATTTAAATATGCAATCTCTCTTTCCAAATTATTTTGTGACTTAAATAAGCATGACTATTTGTATGCAATCACTCTTTCCAAATTATTTTGTGACTTAAGCATGTCTATTTGTATTTTTTTACACTCTTGTATATTACGAGTGTATGTACTTCGCAGCCTTCACGTGATACTCTTTAATTCCAATTGCCAAATTTGTGAGTTAGATTTCAAGTTATAGAAAACACGGATAATATTGAAACAAACTACTATCTTAGGATAGGTATAGTAGGGTATCTAACATCTTCCCTACACATAATAAAACTCTCGAGTCCATCTCTTTGGTTCACGACATTTGCCTATCATTTTTAGCTTAGGAAACCTTAGGGTACTGTTTAGTTAATTAAGAAAATAATGAATTAGACATAAGTGATTAATCACACCTTAAAAACCAATGGTTAGTGATGACTCCTAAAAAATTGGTGAAATAATAAAATGATTTAATAATGCACACACATTAGCTAAGTGTCCACATGAGTCACATACATCACACATGTCTCCCCATTAAAACCTTCAAATGTTTGTTAGGAGGGTTGACCATCAAAATCCGACATTGACAAGAATCTAAAAATATTAAAGAAAAAAAGAAAAAGAAAAGAATAATTAAATGAAACAGAGAAAAAATAAATGGTTTGTTAAAATGTGTACTAGAAAAATAGTTAGTTGAAAGAGAAAGGTGACTTTTTAGTTGAAATTTGGGTGAAATTTGGGCTCAATTGCTTGAAATGGTCTAAATTCATCATTCCTAATCAATTTTAAAAAATAAGACAAATGACAATTTTTTCAACTCTTGCTTCCTTTATCACAACTCATAAGCCCTAGAGTTCAGGTGTAACATACATAACAATTGGCACTACAAAAAACTGGGGCTATAATAGTGTTTTTAAATCGCGGCTATAACCCCAAAAACTGTCGGTATAGGTCCAAATAGGTTATCTTGGTGCTTTTTTTCCCAATGCTTCCTAGCATTGCCTAATGACTGTGACAATAGCCCTGCGAGACCTACACTGGCAGTTTTAAAATCGCTGGTCCTAGCAGCTTTAAAACCCTATCCTAGCGCTTTTTTAAAACTGTTAGGATATCCTTTATCAGCAATTTGGAACCCTATATCAGCGCTTTTTAAAAAGTGAAAACTGCCATAGTAGGTGAACCTATAAAAGTAGCTTTAAACTGCAGCTATAGGACTTTTTACATTTTTCTCATATAACATTTAATGGCAGTTTTGGAACCGACGCTTTTTTCGAAACTTAAAACGGTTGTAATTGAAGTGGTTATCTGCGGTTTCAAAACCACCACTATAGGAATTTTTATAATTTTCCAATACAGCCTATACCAGCGGTTGCTATAGGTCATTTTTTTTTTTTTTCTTCAAGCACATAAATTTCTCCTGCATTTTGCTTTCATGAACTATTGCTAGCTAAACAAAAATAAATATTAGATGCTGGATTGGATCTAGTTTATGCACGCAATATAGACCCCACAATAATCAACCAAAATCAAACAATCAAATTAATATAATACAATAAAAAAATTTCTAGCTATATTAATTGTTATGCCTAATACAAGATATTCCAAATGTCTAGAATGTCATATCAAAGTTGCAAACTATTTAATACAGGAAGTGCAACAAGATAAATTAAATAGTCCTCAAATCGAAAAAAAAAAAAAAAAAAAAAAAAAAAAAACCACAAGCTGCATATTTCCAAATGAGATTCCTCTAATGATTCATGATTAACTTTGCACAATAGGAGAATGGTCACTCGCGTCATCACCAACCTAAATATTTAACAACAAAGTTACTAAATAACACAATAAGACTAATCCATTACCAATTGAATACATTATATACATATTCTAATAACAACATCACATGAAAGATGACTCTGATACCAAATGTAAGAATAAATTTAGAGTTGTGGAAGAAAATAAACATATCTTCAGCTATAGTTGTTTAAGTGTTTTAGAAAAAAGAATACTTAATATAAGATAGTGTATAGATAAACCTTAAAGTTACATATGTTAGCATATATTAACAACTAGGAATGCAACACATAACCTCATATAACAATTATCACAACCAGAAGTTAGGTAATCCAATCTCATAACTCATAGAGGTAATTTACCAAACACTTGGCATGCAACAAGCATTCAATGGAAGCAGGACAATAGAAAATACCTAACATTTTTCACTTGTTTGTCTCTTATGAGCTCCACAACTTCCTCAATACATTGCCTCAATTCTTGGTAAAAAAAGGGCCAAAATACACAAACATGTTAAAATGAATTTATGGAAAACTACATCACCAAAATTCAAAAGAATTTTCAGGATGATTCTTTTGCTACAAGAACAAGACATAATTTGAAAAGATCAAAACTACATTCATTAAGGATCAAAAATTACACAATCTCAAACTAAGTCTACACAAATTAGGTCTACAAACTAAGTCTACACAATAATAATCATCAATGAAACTCAACCTATTTTATCCAAATATACACAAAACACAAAACACAATACACAAGTAACACTCCCAAAATCAATGTACACCACCTTATTGCAAGCCATTTGCTTACTCCAAATAAATAGTCCACCACAACAGAAATTTTAAGCATTCATTATAGAATAGTACGATATTATGAAGCATAATTTACTTACCATTTAGAACTTCATTGGTCGCCTCTATATAAGAACCCCTAACTTACCACAAGTTGATGCTTCTTATCCTATAAAAGCTAAGCACAATTTACAAAGAATTTATCAAGCCAACTCAATAATAATTATCAATGAAACTCAACATATTTTATCCAAATATACATAAAACACATTACACAGCAACACTATCAAAATCAATGTATAGCACCTTATAACACCATGCAAGCCACCCGCTTGCTCCAAATAAATAATCCACCACAGTAGAAATTTTAAATATTTATTATAGACTAGTACGATATTATGAAGCATAATTTACTCACCATTTAGAATTTCACCGGCCACCTCTATAGAAGAACCCCTAACTTACCACAAGTAGATACTGCTTATCCTACAAAAGCTAAGCATAATTTACAAAGAATTTATCATGCCAAATCAATAATAATCATCAATGAAACTTAACCTATTTTATCCAAATATACACAAGTCACAATACACAATATATTACAGTTGACATTTTACTTACGCTTAAAAAAACAAAAACAAAAAAATCAATAAAAACAATTAACAAAAAAAACTCACAATTGCAAGTAAGATTTTATTAATCAATATTTAGGGGAGATTAAATTCTCCTACAAATTGAAAATCTCATAGACTTTTAGGAATTGATCATTTGTTTTCCATTGATAGCTGTTGCTATAGTATTCTCTTTAATAGTCAACGTAGTATAATTCTCATCAATAGATAAAAGTCATCTTGATTAAGGCATCACCAAACAAAGAAATCAATGCCTAAGATTTCTCATCAATATTACATTCATATCGATAAGGCAAAATAAAAGCATATCAAACCCTTTTTCATAATAAGTTTCCTTCACCCCTTGGTCTACTTTCAAGGTGGTCCATTCATTATCAACCATGACATAAATAATTTAAGGTTGTCTAACCTATAGGAGAATCAAACAAAAAGAGTTCATGATGACCATTTTTATTTATTTTTATTTTTTATTTTTGCTGTGTAAATTTAAATTATTTATGAACATGAAAAAGCAAATTGCAGAAAGAAGGGATCAAACCCTTCTTTTTCCAAGTTTCCATAATGCAAAAATATTGTAGGAAGAGATGTGAAATATTTCCTCAAGATCACACAAAAGAGCCCATTTGGTTAAATTATGAGCCCCAAAATTCATCTTCTTACGGGTGTAATTTACAAAATATATATTCTAAGAAGTTGTTTCTAGGGAACTCATACCTTTAATTATTAGTTATGTTTTAATTAAGGATAAGCACATAAAAAAAAAAAAAAAAAAATCAGATTAAGTGTTTCATATAAAACAAGTAAACTAGAAGCCCAAGCTAACCTCTCTTTTCTATTTTGATCAAAATTCCAATATATTTGGCTCTACCTCTATTCCACCCACTTTAGCCATTTTATGAATTTAATTTAATTAATTGATTATAAATCACCACATTTTCAAAATCACTAAATCAAGTAGATTGAAAACAACAACCAACCAACAAATTAACGGAACCCATAACCACAAAAGCCCATGTCTGCATCTATTCAAGTATATTTAGCAATTAGGATAAGCATAAATCACAACCAAGCTATGTTCACCACAACTAATCAAAACCCAACAAGTACAAACCTTATGAAACACAAAATCATAACCATTAAATTACAACTAGAGCTAAAAGCAACACAAATGAAAAGGAATTATTAGATCGCATCATTTTGTTTAAAAAATAAAGGTGCAGAAAAATACCACAAGCATGTATGTGAGGTGGTTGAGAGAAGGGAGGAGACCCAGGACGGCCGCGGAGGCTGGCGAGGGAGGTAGTGGGGGAAGTAGAGTGGAGAGAAGGGACAAATAGGGCCGATTTTAGGGGAGAAAGTGAATGTGTGAGGTGAGACTAAGGGAAATGGAAGAAAAGGGAGATCGACGGCGTGGAGGGTGGACGATGGTGGCAATCAAGCTAGAGACCGGTGGCGTGGAGGTTGAAGGCGTCGACGACGGTAAAGGTAGGTAGATTGGTGTGAGGGAGAGAGAGAGGGAGAGAGAGAGAGAGAGAGAGAGAGAGAGAGAGAGAGAGAGTGAGTGAGTGAGTGAATTTTTTTTTTCTTTTTTTGATAAAGGAGACCGAAATTTGGGTAAAAAGGGGGTCTGAAATTTTAGTGGGAAGGTTGAAATTTTTTGAGTGGGAAGCTTGAAAATATTCAAGAGCACCTATTGTGGCAGAAATTGAGACTTATTGCGGCAGTTTTAAAAGCACCGTAATAAGTCTGCTATTCTGGCGAAGTCTTTTCATCCCCAATTTTAATAATACATGTTATTACTTATTATAGCGGTTTTAAAAATCGTTGTTATAGGTCTAACCCTTTGAATACCTTGCAGTGGTAGTTTCCAAAACTGTCGTAATAGGTCTTTTCATCCCCCACTTTAGTAATACAATTTATTACCTATTATGACGGTTTTAAAATTGCTGTAATAGGTCTTATACAAAAACAAATTCCTAAATCAAAAGCCTATATCGGTGGTTTTAAAACTGCCCTAATAGGTCATTTAAATTACAAAAAAATAATAATAAAAGTAAAAATATTAATTTCAAACCTATTGCGACAATTTTAAAACTATTGTAATAGATTTTCAATATGAGCAAACCTATAGCGGTAGTTCTAAAACCGCCGTAATAGGTCAATTAAATTACAAAAATAATAATAATAATAATAAAAGTAAAAATATTAATTTCAAACCTATAGCAACAGCTTTACAAACTGTTGTAATAGGTCTTCAATATGAGCAAACCCATAATAGGTAATTTAAAATACAAAAAAAAAAAAAAATGGAGTTTCAAACCTATAACGGCGGTTTTAAAACCATCATAATAGGTCTTCAATATGAGCAAACCTATAACATCAGTTTTAAAACCGCTGTAATAGGTCATTTAAAATACCAAAAAAAAAAAAAAAAACTAATTTCAAACTTATAGTGGTGGTTTTAAAATGTTGTAATAGATCTACCTATTGTAGCAGTTTCTTAAAGCGCCACAGTAGGGTATCTATTGTAACGGTTTAAAAAACGCCGTCTTTAAGCTATTGTAATAGGTTAGCTTATTGCGGTAGTTTCTAAAAACGCTATTTTAGGTCTCCCATAGTGGTAGTTTTCAAAACCACTGAGAAAAAAAAGAAAATAGAAAAAAAAAAACGACTATATAACCAATTTTTTGTAGTGTGGTGTGTTACCCGTCTTCTACGTACGTTTAATTTATGAGTTTCATAAGAAAAATAATTAAGATTTTTTACTCTCGTCATCTGCTCAACGGAAACTACCCATATATGCATGCCCTGACTATTTTGTGCCCTTCCCCCCAATTAAAATCTTTTACCAGAACCCATGTCAAGTAATATTTTCGAAATTTCTCATCAAAGTTACAACTTACCATTTTCCGTTTTTCTGATTTGAGTACTTTTACAGCTCCACTAGCTTAGCAAACTAACAATAAATTAAAAAGATATTATAAATGCACATAAATTAATGGAAAATACAACATGTTTACTTGTGTACACTCTATGCACATAATGTATATAATTTCACTCGAGTTATTCACACTTTGTTTTTTAACATGGTCACATTTAACATACATGAAATAGGTAATGTGTATAGAGAATATACAGTAACAAGTGTGTAATAATTAATAGCATAAACTAATTAAAGGGTATCAAAATTAATTAAGTAAATAATATATTGTGAGTTTCAGTTAACTCAACTGGTAAAATCTTTTATAGTTAAATAAGAGATTTGAGATTCAATTTCTGCGTACACCAAAAATTAATTGAATGTCTTGATTTAATTATAAAGAATTATCATTAAGAACTGACGCTATAAGTATAACTTTAAAAAAAAAAGAAAAAAAAAGAAAAAGTAAACAATATATTAAAATCTCGCCGCAAAGCCCCGTCCCGAAAGGTGCTTACCCCACCAATTGTCCTATTAAAATAAACCATGCAAAAAACATATACGTGACCGTTTCAGCGCGCGGTTTCCCAAGGCTAATAACATAATGAACGTGTTTGAAGGTTTAAGCAGTTCCACATAAACCTAGAGCGTCAATATATTCAAAATGTTTACTCATTTTGCTGTGTCCTGTCAAATGAAATACCGCGCAAGTTTCTTCCAAGTCACACCTAAATTTAGAATTCTTCCTTGAAAATCAAACTCCTTCGGTCATTAATCAAAAGGTCTGAAAAACTTATATATACCCGGCCGTATAGCTCCCATAACAGCTAAAACAAAAGGAATTAAAAACAGAATAGAAACTTTGTTTCGTTTCATAAACATTTACAAATACAAATTACCATTTTAATTTTAATTTTCTTTTTTAAGCTTAGCTTCTTGAAGGAGCCATGCAGCGTTCACCAGCTTTGATCAAGAGTTTAATTTCCCATAAAATCCTTCATTCCCTTCCCAAGAGCCAAACCAGAACAATATCACGTTCATGCGACGTGTTCATAAATCACCGAGGGATCGATACCAAGAGAACCGTTGCCGGGTTGCTCTACAACCACCTTTCCGGGATGGGGCTTAAGCCTTTCTTGGATAGCCAAAACATGAAACCTGGGGACAAGTTGTTTGACAAAATTGACAAAGCCATTCTAAATTCCAAGCTAGGTGTCGCCGTGTTCTCTCCTAGGTATTGTGAGTCCTACTTTTGTCTCCATGAGTTGGCTCTCATCATGGAATCCAAGAAAAGGGTTATACCTATCTTTTGTGATGTCAAACCCTCCCAGCTTCGGGTTAAGGACTATGGAATTTGTCCAGCCAAAGAGCTCCAAAGATTCACCTGGGCACTTGAGGAAGCTAAATACACGGTTGGACTTACCTTTGACACGTCAAGAGGGTACATTTCTATATATATCATTTTTTATTTTTTCCTGAAAACTTTGATTCTTCTTTTTAATCATTTAATAAGTACTTCACATGCATGTTTTAATTCCTTTTTTTTTTTTTTTCTTTTTCTTTTTTTTAGGGATTGGTCAGAATTCCTAAGAAATGCTTCGGATGCAGTCATGAAGAATTTGCTCGAGGTAGATGTGATGGAGAAGATCCTTAAATGAAGCTGATACATGTACAAATGTACATCACAATCACAATGAAGGAGGCCGAGAAGTGGTTTCGTTTTCATTGTTAACCGAAGATATATTTATTCCTTTATTTTTTTATGTATAGGAAGAAACAATTGGAGATACACACTTGCTAACACATACTTAATGGTACTAAAATCGTTGGTAATTGATTTTGACTTAAAATAAATTGTAAACTTCTTCTTTTATTCAATTCTGTATTCAAAGATGTGTAGACGATTCAATAATATATACAGTGTGTACACATTCTTGGAGACCTTCTGTAAGAAATTCAAGTTTCTATATACTATGAAGTTGATTATTTCCTTTTTCATCTCATGTTGTGACAATTGTCGTACAAATGATTAAGTAGGATTACTCTCTCGCTCTCTCTTATCTCTACACAATGCGGATACATATGATCAAATTTGATAGAGTAGCACCTTAAGATTGATCTAAATGGTTTAAGCAAAACCATAAAATATGAAATTAAGTAGGCCGATTTTAACTTACTTGAATTAGTGAAAAAATTATTTATATTTTCCTTATATTTATACAACTACAAATTTTATATATTTGAAAAACAAAACTTTTATTTTTGGGTAAAAATAAGTGTTGAATCTATAATATCACTCAATTATCTATTTTATAAAATATTATTAAAGTAGTGTTGAATGGTTTAGATGGTTGATTGCTCTTTTTCTTTTTTCTTTTTTTTTTCTTTTTTTTTTTTAAATTTTTTAATTCGATATTTAGGAGATAAGGGATTTGAACCCTAATATTTCTATTGAGAATACCTAGAGGTAACAATTGAGTTACAAACCTCTTGACGATTGTTGATTGCTCAAATAGTTGAATTTAAGATCGATGGTTTAAATTCATTTGGTCTAACCTTTTGTTATTGTTACACTTACATCAGTCAATAACTATCAATTTAATTAATATTTTCCTCATAAAATATGAAATTAATATTTTGAAAATCTTAGTGTCAGATCACACATTCCTTTTTTTTTTTTTTGAGAAACAAACACACACGCAAGGAAGAGGGAAAATTGTTTTAATACAAAGACACACCACAACTCCACTCAAAAGTCATGATAAATTTTATGTTAATTGAATATTTTTTACTATATGATCCATAAATTTTGTTATGTTTTGAAAATATATATATTTTATAAATGACAGTTATTAATATCCAATTATCAAAATAAGTTTTAAAATAATGTTATTAATACCCAATTGTCAGAATAAGGTTTGACATAATGTTATTGATATCCAATTGTGAAAATGTATAGGAAAACAATGTAACTCAATATAAGGTTTGACCTAATGTTAATCGTATGAAGATTTATTAACAGTTATGACATTATAACAAGAAGAACCAAGAATCTCTCTCGCGCGCGCGCAGTGTATAGCAAAAGGTTAGACAAAAATGTTAACGGCATGAAAATTGATTTACAAGTGACATATCTATTCATCCACACAGTTACCTGTTTAGGGCAAAAATGGACGAGAGAAAGAAGACGGATCACCTCCTTTGAAAATATGCTAACCTCAGGACATTTGATATGAGTGATAACCACACACACACTTGATCCACTCACCTAGAATATGGGCAGAAATCCTGAGAAGTTTTTCATAATCACAGCCACAGCCACAGGCACTAAAAAAAAAAAAAATTCACTCTTTGATTCTTGATTTCATGATACTAAAGTACGTACTACTAATTTAAGTATTGAAGGAGTTTTGGCTAGCACAAAATAATACCATCTTCGCTTTGAGTTTGTGTATTCATGTTTCGCAGGCATTTTAAAGCTAGCTGGTTTATATCTGTAACTATTGTATCATCAATATATATCAAATTGACATGGACATTTAATAAGTATGACAAGCATATCGAGTACTTGTAAGATCCATTGATGGATTTGACAAATCATTAATCTAATTAGAAGTTATTGAGTGGTGTAATGGTTAAAGAATTGAATTTTGTTAAGTGTAATTTCTAATTTGAACCTAATAATATGATTTGGAAAAATGTGTGACCAAAGAAATTTAGGGTTTTCTCTCAATTTAATTACACAAAGCTACAAAAGTGGAGACTTCTATGTAAGCTCCGGGAACTGCTGGTAAAGCTTCGCACGTCCATTAATTGCCTATAGCATTTCTAGTAGGTTTTTTTTTTTTTTCTTTTTTTTTTTTTTCAGAATAATTTCTAACAGATTCGATAGATTCCATTGGCAATAAGATATATAATATGTTGAATAGGGTAAAGAATATGAAGCTTATTTCTTCACTTTAGAGGACGTACTACCTACCTAGCTACTTTTTTTTTCTCCTTCTGGTAATGGAATTTTTACATTGCCTTCCAATTAAAAAATTGAAAAAGTCATAACAATGTCAATTGTCTTACAATCAAATTGCATTGCTGCTTCTTTCAAGTTGGGTTTGGCCGTTAGGGACTTTGTGTGTATTGTTTGTTTACGTGTAGTTTGACTTTTTCTTTTTTTTAATCTAAAAATTAATTTAAGAAAACATTAAATATGAACAATCAGTTGTTCTTCCTCAACATATATGCCTTTAGATCACTCGTTAACAAAACAGGTCTACGATTCTCTAGTTAAGCTTCTATAACTCCTTTTTTTTTTTTTTTTTTCTTTTTTCTTTTTTTTTTTCATTTTTTTTTTTTGGAGAAAATTCTATAACTCAACTTTAAACAAACAAACAAAAACATAAACTCAATCAAAATAACAACGGGTAATAATTCTGTAGCTCAAAGTACAGTTGGGTTGTACTTCAAAACAATAAATGCAAACTAGCTAATATTAGAATTTAAATTTTCATATTAATTTCTGAGTGTATATCATATTTTTATATTAACTTACTTGATTTAATAGTCACTTACCAAAAAAAATAATAGAAAAAATTTAGTTACAAATTTGGTTGTAGTTAATGGCTACAACTCCCATTAAAAAAATTAATATAATTGTATATTTTGAAAATTTAATCGTTAGATTATATGTTCTTTATGTTTGTAACACTAATTAAATGTTATTTACTATTCGATTTATAAGTTTATTTTTTATGCATAATTTTAAACTACAAACTCTTGATATTTAAATATTTGGTTGATGATATAACTATTAATCTTTGATCTTCTAACTATTAATATTTAATTTTCAAAATTTTTTGCAAACATGAAAGATATAAAAAGAAAATATAATCCAATGGTTGATTTGACAAAATTCACATTCAATAAAAATATTGAGTAGTGTTGTAATCATTAACTATACTCAAGTTTGTAGCTGAAGCTTGTCTTAAAAAAAATTGTATTTATCACTTATTAGTGTAGATTGTAGAGTAATACATATCTAATACTTTTTTTTTCCATATAAACATATCAATTGATTTTTTTTATTAAAAAAAAACTATATCAATTGATTTTTTTTATTAAAAAAAAACTATATCAATTGATTGAAGTAATGAAATATAGTTAGGATTCTCATTTATTTAGTATGATTCATTAAATTTTATCAACTTAGATCACATGCCATTAATTTCCAAATGAATTTTGAGCTGTTTCCTCTCCAATTACCTTGTTATACTTGCTGTATACTGATCTGGCACATACATTAATTTACTTGTAGGAAAGTCCATGGATATTGTACCCTCGAAATAGCTTTGGTCATGATCTCTTTCCCCTATATTTAGATAAGAGGAAGAGAGAAATATTTCTTGTCATGGTGCTAGCAATCTCTAATTCGCCAATGATAGTTGACAATGTTATAATTTATTATTAAATTTGTTGGCTTATAAATTAGAATCAGATGCATCCATTCCCTACTAGCTTCCAAATGTTTTTTTTAGATATATACATCCATGCGAAGCCCCAATAAAAGAAGAAACAATGCATTTTCCGCGTAGCTACTAGCTAGCTAGAGTTTGATTTTTTGCAGTTTTGAAAAATAAAACAAAAAGAAAGAGAAAAAGTGTAATTCATTAATCTGGAAGATACGTATGAAATTTATTGAGAAGGGAGAACAGATTACGAAGGTTTAAACTTTAGACTACATTAACAGACTAGGGCACCGACTAAATCACATAAATATACCTTTATGCACGCAAGCCAAGAAAATCAACTGGTGTCCCACCAAAAGTACAATAAAATTTCGGCGCAAATTGATTGACTTTTACTTGACTGCACGGATACTTTTTCAAATGTGACCAAAAAGAAAGCTTTTTTACCAGTTCATCGTGATTTCATGATTCATATTATATAGGTATTACTAAGTATTACCATTCTTTAGCTCAATCCTTGACCAAAAAGAAAAGGCACAGCTGCTCAATCCAAAGACTTCTTGGGTTCCCTGTTGTTTTACATGTTTTTTTTCGGTGTTCGTTCTTGGATAATTCACACCTCTTTTCAATGTCATTTGTCCATATTATGAAGACACGTGAGGAAAAGCATGAATTGTCTGGCGATTTTCAACAAAAAAATTATTGTCTAAGAAATTATGTACGTAATTTTTTTAAGATTGTTTTTTCAATCGGATATGGTTCAGGCGCTGAAACTTGAAACAATATATTGATCTATAAGTCAAAAAAAAAAAAAAAAGAAAAAAAAAAAAAAAAAGAAAAGAAAGAAGAAGTAGAAGATCAATAGATGACGTTTCTTAAATAGATGGAAAAAAAACTATTTTTTATTTGCACCCTGAACATTCATAATAATCAACTTAGTGATTTAGGTTTATACTAACAACTATTTATTTTTTATTTTTTTATTTATTTTTTTCTCCACTTAAATAACATCTTGGATGAAGGTTGGTTGATGTAGGATAGAAAATTGTGTCAATTTTTGTCATTCGTTAATTAATTACATTTTTATATAATTTTCATATTTGACATTTTTTATATAATTTCCTTATATTCACTTAAAATAATACATGAATGTCATCCTATAATCAAGCTAGTCAACTATAATAGAGGCCCCCCTTCAGGAATTTACACCTCCTTTAGCCTCCCCCTCTCAGAATGGCTGCATGTAAATTGCAAATCTAGACTAGTCTCTCGACATCATGGCATTCCATGGCCTACTCTGTTTCTCTTTGGTCTATGGTCCATATGGACTAATAGAAACTGTGTCACTTATCAAGCAAAGCAGCCAAATCAACACCTTCGGAAAGATTGTGTAGCTAAAGCCCTTGAATTTCACTTCTTGACAGCCTTGAACAAACCATCTCGTGCAAGGGCTCGACTAAATGCTAAGTGGACCAAATCCTATCCGGGTTGGCACAAGCTTAACACTGATGCTTCTGTTACAAATGGCCATGCTTGTGCAAGTGGTCTAATCTGTGACTCGATTGGAAACTAGGTCCAAGGATTCTCAAAATCAATAGGCACCACTTCCGTCTTAATGGCTGAATTATGGGCCTTACGTGAGGGAATCCGCATGGCAAAACATCTGAATATACACAGCCTTATTGTGAATGTGGACTCCTCTGATGTAGTTAATCTCATATCTTCCCCTACTTCCACTAATAGACTAACCCAGCCTTTGGTGGCTGAATGCAGGGATAGTCTCCAAGCTTTCCATTAGGTCCGGCTCAACCACTACTTTAGGGAAGCCAACCAAGCAGCCGACTCTCTAGCTAGGATGGGTAGCTCTCAACAGGAGGCTTTTGTGTATTATATTACACCTCCTATGTTTATGTTGGATATTTTATCTTTTGACAATGCTAATAGCAGTGCTTCTAATGTTAATGCTGCGACTGAAACTATTGTAATGATTGAAACTCGTTCCTTCTTGGGTTAGTTTTAATAGACTCTCTGTTTAACCCAAAAAAAAAAAAAAAAACTATAATAGAGTAACACTAGTAATTTTTTAGGTGAATAATGTTTCTAGTGTTTGCAATGGAGATGCTTAATATTTAAATGGATTCTTAATTTTGTGCCACGTGTCTTATTTAATTTTTAGTTTTGTGCCAATTGAATTGTTGAGGGTTAAAATTGAAAAGTCCAAATCCCATTAGATTCTAAAATAGATTTCAATTGGAGTCTAATTTTCCGCCATGTGTCCATCTAAGTTTGTAATTTTTGTGGCAAGTAGATTATTGGGTGCAAAAATTGAAGAGTGTAAAACCAATTAAATTCTAAATCATATATATATATATATATATAAACCTACAAAATGACTTATAATACCCATGAAAACTCTAAAATGACACAAATACCATCCAGAAAACCTCCAAAATGACTAAAATACCCCTAAAACATCCAAAATTGTCAAAATACACCTCAAACAGACAAATTAACCGAAATACCTACAACAACTCCAAAGTTACCAAAATGTCCAGTAAAACCTCCAAAATGACCAATATATCCCAAAATCCCTCCAAAATAAAGAAACTTCCCTCAAAATGTCCAAAAAATTACTAAAATACGATTGAAGTCTAAAATGACCAATAAACACTTAATCCAAAATAACATAAATAGTCCCTAAACTATTGAAAATGACAAATATACCCCAACAAGTTCAAATGACCACAATGCTCCTCAAAACCTCTAAAATGATCAAAATTCTCTCAAAACATCCAAAGAACCAAAAATACCACTAAAACATTTAAAATGACATAAATATCCCTTGAAACCTACAAAATGACTAGATTACCATGAAACTTTGAAAGTACCCATACCCTTTATAATTATTTCCAACCATTCCCTCCTAAACCCTACTAAAATGGGAAGAAATAATGCAAAATCCTCACTACTTAGAATTTAGCCATGTATAGCATCTACTACTCAATCCCTCCTCACTTGATACTCCAATAATTCCAATTGTGTCATTAAAGCATTTTAAAGGTTCAAAGAGTATTTTAGCAATTTCCCCAACCCTTAAGGAAAAGTAAGGGCGAAGCATAATCTCTAAAATTGATATTGTAGAGGTTCCAAAGATATTTTTTGATAGGCCAAGAATATATTGACCCCTTTGGTAACTTAATCAATTAATTTAGTCAAGTGAAATTAATTAGATTCAATTACTTGCAATGAGCATGGTAGCACAAACAAATCACCAAATAACTAAATGTAGTAGAAAATAAATTTGACATAGCCAGGTGAATTTAAGGTCACCACTCTTGAGAATCCATTATTATCAAAATAAGCAGTTACAAGTAAAAGGAATCCCAGTACCTAATATCAACCTATAGTTGAACCCTTACCCCAATATACAATTGGACTTGCAATGTAGTGACAATCTCTCCTTTCAATGCATGGCTCTAAGTACGTAACTAACCAATCAATGCATGTATCGCAGTACGTGACTAACACATCAACTTAAGAAATATGTTGGTTGCAGAGTTTTTCAGTTCATCCAGACAATGAAGATCAAAAAGCTCCTTGGTTACAAAACCCTTGGCGCACAAACGCAGTAACTTCTACAAAGAAGATGAACTAGGGCAAATTGTCTCCAGTCACAATTTGAGCGAATGATCACTTTGTATTAAGTTGCATCACCTTAGATGACTCTTAAAATAATCCTTATATATGTCTAGGGTTGTGAGAAGAGAAACCCTACACAAATAGCTTGGATACGTGTGAAAAACAGATCTGAAAATATGAATTTCGTAATTCTCGATAGATATAGCTTCTGTCAAGAGCTGTCGAGAATTAAGCATTAAATCTCAATAGATACATCTATCAAGCTTTAATGAATAGCACTTCTTCACTTGTTTCTTGGATAGACTTGCATGACTTCAATACTAGACTTGAACTCTTATTCCTTGAAGTATTAAACACATCCTAGATCTACTCAATTACAAGTAAAGTGCGTTTTGTCAAAAGATTAGCCAATTTTAAATGACATATGTTCTAACAAGTTCCACATATGTCCTAACATTTTTAATTATTTTGGATGTTCATAGGTATTTTTCTTCAATTTAGAAATTTCAAGAGTGTTTTTTATTTTCATTTTGTAGGTCCAAGTTTTTGAGTATTTTGGTCATTTTGGTTATTTTAGAGGTTTGATGGTATTTTGTAGGTTTTAGATATATTTTGATCATTTTAAAAGTTTTGAGGGTATTTAGATCATACTTGAAGTTTTAGGATTGTTTTGATAGAGGTTAGACCAAGGCAAATGTCTTTCATCAAAATCTGCATGTCACGAGTTCAAGCTCTGGAATTATACTTTGTAAAACATTGAGGGTACTACCTACCAATCACCTATCCCAAAAGCCCACAATAGATTGGAGATCTTTACAATGGGTATGGCCTAGGAGCCTTGTGGTCATTTTGGAGATTTTAGGAGGAACTTTGCTGATTTTAGAGGTTTCGAGGTATTTGGTAATTTCATAATTTTTATGTTTATTTTGGTTATTTAAGAGTTTTCAATGGTATTTTTTCCATTTAAGTGATTTTGGGGTATTTTGACTATATTGGATGTTTCGTGTATATTTTGGAAATTTTGGGAGGCTTAAAGGAAAATTTTGATTATTTTAGTTGTTTCATTCTTTCAGAGTGGGTGTTTTGGTTTTTGAACGTTTTTGGCACTAGGGGGTATTTAGGTAAATTTGATTTATTTATTATTATTATTTTTTTGGAGAGGGGAGTGATTGGGTATTTTTTAAGTCATTCAAGTGATTTGGGAGATTTTAGACTTTTCAGGGGTCTTTTCGTTGATGATTTAAAGTGTGTTTTTAGGGGGATGAGGATATTTTGTTCATTTAGGAGGTTTCGGGAACTATTGTAGGTATTTTCATGTAGTTTAGTTATTTTTATTAATTTTAAGGTATTTTGGATATCTTTGGGATATTTTATAATTTTAAAGTTTTATTTAGAAATCTTAGTAATTTTTAAGGTTTTAGACAATTTCAGGTGTATTTTGATAATTTTAGACGTTTCAAGGTTATTTTGTTTTATTTGAAAGTTTTAGAGTATTTTGGACATTTTTGGTTATTTTGATCATTTTAAAGGTTTTTGGTGTATTTTGGGCAATATGGTGGTTCCATATGTTTTTTTTTTTTTTTTTTTTCCCTGTTCATATATATATATATATATATATATATATATATATATATATATATTTAAGTTGGGGTATTTTATTCACTTTTAGGATTTAGAGATTATTTTGATCATCTGGATGTTTCGATGTTATAATGGTCATAGTTGAGTTTTTGGGGGGTGCTTTGGCCATTTTTAATAATTTTTCTTTATTTTGGTTAGTTTGAAATTTTAAGGGGTATTTTGGTAATTTCATATGTTTCCAAGAGTTTTTTTTGGAGGTTTCAAGGGTATAGTGACCATTTTGGAGGTTTCAGTTGTATTTTGGTGTTTTAAAGGGTATTTTGGACTATATGGAGATTTTAGGGATATTTTGAACATTTTTTATTTTAGTGTTTTTATAGGTATTTAGATCATTTTTAAGTCTTCTAAAAAAAAAAAAAAAATCATTTTGAAGGTTTTTAGGGATATTTTAGTAATTTTTTTATATTTTAGGGTATTTTGGTAGTTTTGTCCAAGAAAAATTTTGTAAGTACAAGTTAGTAGTGGAAAATTTTTTATTAAAAAAAATATCACATTCCCATGATTATGTAAGATAATATAAGCATCATTTAATGTTGTAATCACATTACAAGGTAATGTGAAGCTTTTGGTTATATTAAATTATCGTAGAGTTGTGTATAAATAATAAATAAACTAAGCATCGTAATATTCCCTATTCTTGTAATGTTGAGGCAATATTTGCTACATTGTGACGAACAAAACACCCAATAGAGTAAAGTGTATGATGATAAAGTCAATAAATTTGGTTTATGAAACCAAATAATGTTTTTAATTAATTCGTAATGATAAACTCAAAACTCATACACAATTATATATATATATATATATATATATATATTGGTCATGCTAGTGGTTTCCAAGGTATTGTTTTTGGTCATTTAAAGGTTTCATAGGGGTATTTTACACATTTTTAAAGTTTCAAGGGGTTTATTTATCTATTATTATTTTGGATGTTTTAAGATTATTTTTGACATTTTTTTAGTTTTTCAGGGTGTGTTGGTCATTTTAGATGTTTCAGAGGTATTTTAGATGTTCCAAGGGTAAATTAATCATTTTGGAGGTTTTTATGGTATTTTAGTAAATTTGGGGGTTTTAGGGATATTTGGTCAATTTTAAGACTTTAGGGTTATTCTTGTCTTTTTAAAAATTCTGTAGATATTTAGGTATTTTTGGAGCTTTTCAAGGATATTATCCATTTTTTTATGTATACGGATATTTTGGCCATATAATCCAATAAATTGTTTTTAATTAACATTTGTATCGCTATAAAATATTTTCAAATGTAATTTTTTTTTTTCATTTCAATAAAAATATTTTCAAGCGTTTGATATGACATGTAAAATTTCCAAACACATACCACCAAAATTGGTGACTTAACCAACAGACCGCCGACTTCAACAACCTAGCCACTAGATGAAGAGAGACAGGGGTGGAACTAGGATATATATATCTTTTTTTTTTGGAGGGGTCAAGGTAAAACTATCATATTGATTTGCAATTCATGAAAAATTCAATGTAATATATAAAACATGAGAAACTTACGGGGAAAATAAGTGAATAGTGGTGGAGGAAGAGGCCAATGGGGTTCAAACAACAGATATGGAACATCATAATGGATACCATTACAATGGAGTTATCACTTGTAGTTGTAAATTAAATCTATAAAAAGATATATTATTAATAGAAAATAAATATAACTAAAACATTATAAGCAACCATAAAAGAAATAGAATTTAAATTTTATGGAATTAGACTACCATCTTCCAAAGTAAATTCAAAATTACTTTTGTACCTCTCAACTAAATAGAAATTGAACTAAAACAAACATGACAAATAAATATGAATTGAGCTAAAGTAGAAATGAAAAAGGAAAAGAAAAAGTTTACAACTCTCAATATTTGCATAGCTTTAAATAAGAAAACTCTTTATTAAGAAAGATAGAGTTAACTAGAAAGTGACTATTTGAGAGTCTTTTGGGTGGTTAGAACGTGGAAGGATGCTATAAGAGTTTTAGAAAAGAATGATGACAAAGATACTACAAATTTTACTACATAATGCTTACAAACTAATGTGTCATTAATCATAATAAAGTAATTTAAAAAACTAGTAATTAAATTGTTGAAATCTGGAAATTGTTTTTATTGACACGTCAATTTATAATCATTTGTAGATAGAATTTGTAGTTGGTTTAACATTATTCTTTTTAAAAAGTTGAATTTATGACGTAAACAGTAATAGTTATGGGTAAAATTTAGTACAAGCTAAGGGTAAAAATTAGTAAAAATTAGGGGATATGAGTTTAGAGGAGAATGGAAAGACTAGTGAGAGGAATTGGTAATTGGGAGACCAAATGGTTGACATGCAAGGAAGGGGGGGGGGGGGGGGGGGGGAATCTTTGTCCATTGGGGGGTCATGTCTTTGAAAACGACGTTGGGTTGACCCTAATAAATTAATTCAATTATCCAATTTGACTAATTAGGTCAAATTACATGCAAATTATGAAGACACACACAAATCACCAAATAAACTAAAGTGCAACAAAAAATAAACTTGACATGGTGATTTGTTGACAAATGGAGAAAACCTCTCATAAGGCAAAAATCCCACCAAATGATTTTCAGATCACCACTCTCAAGAATCACTAATCAAGAATCAAATGGTTACAAGTAGAAGGAATCTTACCACTACCTTGGACTATCCTGAAGTACTAACCTACAGGTGAATCTTCACTTCTATCCCCAATTGGACTTGATCTTATAGAAACTTCTTCCTTTGCACAAATCCCAATATGTGACTAACTTCCCAACAACAGATATTTGTCATTGGATGCAAAGTTCTTCACATCAATACACATTGAAGATCTGGAAGCACTTGGTTACAAAACCTTAAGGCACATAAGAACGCAATGGCTTCTCCAAAAGAGTATAAGTTCTCTAATTGAGTCTCTGTATATTGTGATGACTTTAAAATAAAGCATTTATACCCTGTAAGAGTTTAGTAGATGAAACCCTAACAATCCAAGTCATCATGGGCCAAAAATATGATTTGGGAATTCTGGATCTCCGTAACTCAATAGATCAAGTGGTATTGAGACTAGTATCGAGGTCCTTCATTTATTCTTTACAGATGTTAGTATCGAGCTAGTGTTGAAACTAGTGTCTAGGGGTGGCAATTCGTGTTCGCGTATCGAGTTCGTGTCGTGTCAACTTATGAGTATTCGACTATATGGGCCAACACTAACCCGACGTGTTTATTAAACGTGTCAAGATTCATTAACCCTAACACGACCTATTATTAAACGGGTTAGTCGTGTTGACCTATTTATCAGATTTTATCAAAATTAAAAAAAAAATTATGAAAAAAAAAAATATTTTTTTTAATATAAAATTCAGAACTAACGAGTCATTGCATCACAAATAATCATTCAAAACTAAAATATATCTCAATATTACAAATAATCAATCACATTATGTCAAAGAAAGTAAATCACAACAACTATTAAGTTTATATACCTAGGGTTTGAAGGATATATAAGTAAAATGTCATTTAATTAAATGGATCTGATGGGTCAAACAGGTTTCATAGGTTGAACACTAACCCAACTTGTTTGTTAAACGGGTTATTTGTGTCAACCTAAATATGACACAAACCCATTTAGCCTCAACCCATAGCCTACTAATTTCGTGTCATGTCGTGTCCGATTCACGGATCGTGTCCAATTTTGCCACCCCTACTAGTGTTAAGGTTCATTTTTTTTTTAGCTTTTTTTCACTTGTTTCTTGGTGTAGTCTTCATATCTTCAATAATACCAATTGTTTAAGTCCTAAGACATACTTCATAATATTTGATGGACAATCATGGTAAATTGATGAAAATGTTTTCGATAAAACATTTATAGCAAAACAAACTAAGCATAAGAGTCATTAGTGATTTTTCATTTAAATAAATTATAATTTATGACATTCACTCCATGATAATTACTTTTTATTTTTAGGCCTAAAAACCAATTGGTTTTGGTGTATAGATTTGAACACCATATCTCTCATTTAATGACAAAATACTTTATTAGTTGAGTTAATTGTAACTCATAAACATTCCCATAATTAGGGAATATAAGATTACCATCATTGAAAGTGATAATCATTTAGAGAATTTATATTAGGTGTGTCAAATGCTAAAAAATGAAAAATATTTGGCATTTGGCACACCAAACACCAAAAAACTGTCCTCACTAGATGTGCCAAAATCCAATTTTTTTGGGCAACATGCTACAGCACCATTCTACCGATAGAATGGTACTGTAGCATGTTATAAAATTAAATAGTAATTTTTTATTCTCTCTTTCTCTCTCATCTCTCCCCCCTCTCTTATTTTTTTTTCTTTTCTCTCTTCTCTCACATAGTCACACAGACAGACTAGGCCTTTCTCTCTTCTCTCTTCTCTTTTTTCTCCTCTCTTTTCTCTCTTCTCTCTTCTGGGTTAAGATCGAAATTCTCTCTTCCCTCTTATGTTTTTCGTCTCTCTCTTCTCTCACACTTGTACAAACTTTTTTTTTTTTTCTTTTTCCTGGGGGTTGAGATTGGTGTTTCCAGTGGTGGTGGGATTGAGATTGGCAGCTGTTTGTTGTGGTGTCCCTCTCCTACACACTATCGGAGCCACCACTAGTGGCCGCTAGCCTTTCTCTTTTCTATCAATTTCTCTCTCTCTTTTTTTATTTATTTTTATTTTTTTATGTCTTATGGTGTTTGTGATTTGGTTTTGGGATGAGTTTTGTGGTGGTTTTGGTGTCTTAGATGGTGGTTTCTAATGGTAGTGGTAAAGGGTTGTGCTATTGTGGGGATGATGGTCGGTGGTGATGGGATGTGGGGGTGATGGATGATGGTGCTTGGATTGGTTTGGTTTTTGTTTTTGTTAATTATAGTCGAGATTAAAAAAAAAAATTATTTTAATATGGTGTAATGATAAAATAGAACATGTGATGTATAACGTGTTATTAAATGATATGCTAAAATTGATAACACGGCTATGAATTTGAATATGGCTACCAATTGTTTGAGTAATAAATTATTATAAAATCTATATTTTTCTTCTCAAAAAAGTCTATCTTTTATTCCTTTGGTTTCATTTTAATTTTGGTTAAGATAACATTATAATTTTGTGATAAGTTTTGATTATTATGATAATCTCATTATTCCTTATTCCTTAAGAGATGAGAAATTTGAATAATAAATTTGAAACTTATAACGTTTAATTGTATATTACGAAAATATAGCACACTACAATGGAAGTTAGAAGAATATGATTCACCTTAAAAAAATATTAATCAAACTCAAAAAAAAAAAATGATATATATATATATATATATATTTGTAGAGATAAAAAATAAGTGTAGATATATTTAAAAAGAAAAATAGACAATACTAGAAGTAATTGTTACTTTTACACTCCATTACGTGATATTTATATATTCCACATGTCGTGTGGGTATGTGACTAGTATGAATAAAATTTAAATGTGTGTTGATGGTTTTTAGACTCCTTTAAAACGACAATTGGATTAACATAGGTAATTAGCCAAGTTGTTACTTAGTCCAAATTGCAAATCTAGGTTATCACAATCAAACAATCATATCATGTAAAGCAGCGGAAATATAAAAGATACAAGATATGATCACCCAGGAAACCAAATCGGTAAAAACTTGGGGATGATTTAACCTAGCTATTCTCAAGATAAACTTGAATCCACTATCTTGAAAGAATCGAAGTTCATACAATAAGACTTACAAGCCCCCACGCTCGACTTCTTATTGTTACCCACCAGTAGAACTTACTGACACGACCACGTGCAAGCTCTGAATCTATGGACTCCTTCTTTCTTGGATTCACCACCAAATACAAGCACACCCGCTTGTGTTTCTTTAAGCTTCAATGGCAGCAACTAGATTGATCATCAAGGTGTAGAAAACTTCTTCTCCTCGAAAACCCTAAGTTTATGTGATGGAAAGCTCTTCAAAGATTTCACAAGAGATTCACACAAACCGCAATATGAGCAACACTAAAACGTGGATAGGGTTTGCCTTTTATACCTAGGGCAAATTAGAAATCAAAAATGTTTTAAATAACATAGGGTTGAGTTGGAAATTTGTAGGAAAAAAAAACGTCAGATCCGATTTTCGATTGATTGAGCCTAAGCTTCGATCGATCGAAAAAGGCTGAAATAGTTTTTTTAATCCTGCAATAAATTAATCCAACTTTACAACAGTAAACCAACTTTGAGCAAGTCTAAAACAAACTAAATACATTGTTTTGATCATGGTTTGCCAACAATACAAATTAGAGTTCTAAATACATAAAAACCTAAGCTCTAAATACATAAAAACCTAAGTCTTTAGAACCTAACAAACTCCCACTTTGGTAATCCGAGACAAAACACAACTTATTAGCTCAAAGTTTACAAATAAAAGCCCTTTACAAAATAATGCTCACAAAACACACATTCAATCCTAACTACTATCAATCAGTTGCAAGAGTAGACAACAGCTTAATTGAATCAACCTGTATATTTCCTGAAACACTTAAACAAAATGCATAATCGCATGTGTGGAAAAAATACAAGCAAATAAAATAAAATCTTGATTTCAAACAACACACAATAAAGACATATATCAATAAAGAACTCATAAACATAGGTTAATAAGCAGTTTGAAACAAGAAACATAAAAAAAATATACCCTCCTAACATGAATATCCCAACAAGGCAAAATAAATGTGGCAAGAGCTAAAAAGGTAAAATACAAAGTGAAGCACCTAGATACAATCTAAAACAACTCCAGAAGCTCCAACCAACAAAAATAAACTCTCCCCCTGAAAACAAAAACAAGTACAAGTGCAAAAACTCTCAAATGTACTCCCTCTTTTTGTGACGGAATGCCAAAGGGCAATCAAAATCCATCATTAAAAGGAGGTGGCGATGAAGAACTCCGAAACCATGCCAAATCTGCTCGCAAACCATGAATCTCATCAAGAACGTCCACCAAAATCTGTCCTTGAGCTGCCTGAATGGTCTAGACATGATCCAACGTACGTCGAATGTCCGAATCATCCGAAGTAGTCGGTGGAGGAATGTCAGCAGCAGCACCACCAGAAGTCTCAATAGCATCAACACCTGTAGAAGAGGGAGGAGGGGGAACATCACAAGAAGATGCACCTCTAGGACCCGAAGGATCAACTCTCAAATGAGCAGCCCTCTTTCTAAGGAAGGTAGCACCTAAAGGAGCGACAACATGAACAGGCTCACCAGAAGGGAAATCAACTAAATTAAGGAATAACAAAATCCTATGAATGAAAATAGGGTGAATAAGTGCATGTCCTATGGCAGAACTCCTATGAACTTTGTTCAAAGAACGAAGAAACAAATGAGGAAAGTTGATAGACGCACCAGACATGAAAGCGTATAAAAACACACATCGCTCAAGAGGGATGGTGTGGAGGTGAGAAATATGCCACAACGAATGACACGCAACTCTAAGAAACAAATAGGCAGTCTCAGACAGCGCAGAAGATGTGATCCAAGGATCAGAACCCCACTGGATAGAGGATCCAGTGATGTGTGACATGACAACATCTATAGGAGGAGACTCAGCATAGGGATAGACAGGCTCGGTAACGACCGGAACCCCAATAGCCTCAGCCACTACCCTAGGGGAAATGGTGAACTCAACACCTCGTATCCAACTCCTAACAAGGGTGTTGGAATCATAGATGTGACAAGAGAGGTTCGAGAAGAACTCTCTAATTAGGGCGGTCGGGGGTGGATGGTCTATCTCTAATAAGGACAATCAACCTTTAGACTCTAGGTTAGCCCTAATGGCCGGATCAACCTCATCTAAGATCACAAAACGCTCAGCCTAAATCTTACGCTTACTATTCAGTTTCTCAAACACTTCACGACAACGGTCGTTCTTAAAAAGCTAACTCCTAGAGGGAGACACAAAAGGAGTAGAGGGAATCCTATTAGCTCTAGTATTCCTAGGCATGGTGTTAGGATAAGGACCAAAAACACACAACAAAAGGAGAAAAAAAAACAAAACCAAAGGCAAACTGCAAGTTAGCACAAAAAAATTATATAGAACAAAGGCTATTGATGCATGAATAATGGAAACATCATGATGCATGACCTAATGCAGTGCAATTAAGTCCAAATTAAGTCCAATTTGACAAAAAAGGCTTGAACATAGAGTTTCTAACAAAAAACCCCAAAACTTTTAAAAACCACTTGAAAAATTTGTAACAAATTGACCAATTGATCATCACACAAGACAGATTACACAATAAAATGATCGATTACATCAATTCAACAAGCCAATTTCATCAAATTTAACCAAATTGAACAAAATCCCCAAACCGGGTTCAATACAAGCCCTAGAATTTTTAATTTTTCACAAAAACCCCAAATTGATCAAATTAACCAATATAGATCATGAATACATCATTGTAGGAATAAAACCCATTGATCAAATTCATAAAACAAGGCTTGATTAATAAAAAATCCCAAATTAAGCATAGTTTGAAAATTACCCAAAAACCATGAGATTATGCATGAAAATGAGAAAAACAATGCAAAATGAAGGGTAAAATAGACATACCGGCTTAGGGAGAGAGAAACTTTGCAAGAATTTTGGAGAAAAACGACAAAAAATTCCGTGGAGCCTTGCCGAGTCGGAGAGAGAGAAATATTTTTAGAAAAGTTTTGAAAAGATGTTTGAACAAGTCAAAACTGAGTTTTTTAAAAAACTTGATTCACGATGTTTGATTGATCAAAAAATAGGTTCGATCAATCGAACCAAACAGAGGCTCACTAAAATTTTTAACAAGAATTTCAATTGATCGAAAAACACAATGGATCAATCGAAAATCTAGAAAAATTCCTTGTTTTTTAAAAAAACTGAATTTTTGAAAACATACCTCAAAACATTGAATATAAGAAATAAAAAATGCATGAGTATGAGATGAAATGTTTTTCAAAACGCAAGTTTTAAACCCTAGTTTTCCCAAAAATAAGATTTTCAACTAATCTCCCTTAAAGTTCTCAAACACAAAATATGTTTTGCACAAAAACTCAAAGTAATTTCAAATGCGGTTGGTCAGACCGAAAGACACACACAATAACATGTACAATGTTTAGCAAGGAGTGACTTATGTAATGTGTGCAACTAGCAAAAAGACTTGAGTTACATGTGAGGTGATATGTGTTATAGCAATTAATCACAAAGTCTACAAAATTCATCACATAGAATTTTAAAAGAGACTATCACCTAAAGAGTTACATCATATAACTCCCACATCTCCTAGAACATAAGCTTGCAATCATGTAAGTTTCTTGAATTTTTCCTCATAATATACACACCAATTTTAATTAAGTGATTTGGCATTAAGCCTAATAGTACACACCAATTTTAAGCATTTATCAATTAAACCGAGGCTTCACCTTATGTTCTTTTTGTGCATGTGCTACACTTTTTCGGGCACAAAAATCTTAAGATATGCACTAAGGTGTTTATGATTGGGTAGTGAATAGTGGTGAGATGGTTATTTATGCCTTTCTCAAAAGGATCAAGTCCAACAGTCAAATAACATGTGACTTCAAGATTAACATAAGCTTGCAATTATGTAAGTTTCTTGAATTTTTCCTCATAATATACACACCAATTTTAATGAAGTGATTTGGCATTAAGCCTAGTAGTACACACCAATTTTAAGCATTTATCAATTAAACCGATGCTTCACCTTATGTTCTTTTTGTGCATGTGCTACACTTTCTCGGGCACAAAAATCTTAAGATATGCACTAAGGTGTTCATGATTGGCTAGTGAATAGTGGTGAAATGGTTATTTATGCATTTCTCAAAAAGATCAAGTCCGACAGTCAAATAACATGTGACTTCAAGATTAAGACAAAGTGATAAACACCAAAAAAAATTTTCCCACACAACATGCAAGTGCAAAAAAGTAAGTTCATCAAAGCTAAACAAGATACATAAGACATGTCATGTGAAAATAAATTGACCAACCTTGTTTTCAAAACAGAGAATAGTACAAGAACACAATGTGCTTCCTTTTCCTTCCTTCCTTTTTTTTTTTTTTTTTTTTAATATATATAGAAAAAAAAAACACCTAGAATGAAATGCATGAATGTAATGCAATGCAACACCTAGAGACAAAAGAAAAAAACAAAAACCAAAGAACAAAGAACAATGGTCACAAAGGAAAAACAATGAAGCACAAGGACCATGTCAGAAAGACTCAGTTAGTTTGAGTCTTTTGCATCCAAAACTTTTTAGATGCACCTCGAGCATTGGAGTTTGTATTCACATTAGAGTGATTTCCAACTCCAAGATTGGAATAAAGGTTGAGCGCCTTTACCAATTCACCAATAAGTGCTATAGGATCTTGTGCTTGAGGCACTGGCACTTTTGGTTTGTTTGCTCTCTTAGCAGCTTGCAGATTGTAACAATTAGGACGAATGTGTCCAAACTTCCCACAAAAATGACACACCCAAGCAGGCTTACCATGCATCTTGTCCTTAGAAAGGGTAGACTCCTTAAGTTTAGACTCTTTCAGATCAACCCTAATCTTCCTAGATGGTGAAAGTTCTATGGGTTTGACAACCTCACTCACAGGGGGTTTGACAGTTTCACTCACAGCCTCACTCACAGAAGGTTCAGAAGAAGATGAAGGAACAAAGTGTGTGGAATGGGGAGCAGACACAGAGATGCTTTCAACAAAACCTAATCCAAATTTGTCAGAAGGAGACTTTTGAACACCTAGTAGTTGATTAAGTTTAGAACTAGCAGATCTAGCAACAGATAAATCAAGTTCCAAAGATTTAACTTTATCAAGTAATAACATATTCTCAGTTTTCACATTGTTCAAAAGTTCATTAGCATCAAACAGTTTAACAAGCAGATTCTTCTTATCAAGCTCAAGAGATTCAATTTTCTTCAGGCTAAGTTCAACATTCATAGCATCTTTTGCAGTAACTTTACAAAGTTTATTGTAGGCCTCTTGAAGATCTACGTCCTCAGAGAGTTCCCCATCAGAAGGGTTCTCTTTAGTAGATATGCTTTCATTCACTACAGCAGTAGCTGTGTAAGCAATGAAGTTTCCATCCTCGTCACATTCTGATTCATCATCAGAAACTTCACAATCACTAAGGGTTATAGCTATAGCCTTACCCTTAGACTTCAAGTAAGTAAGACACTCAGATTTCATGTGACCATACCCTTGACATCCAAAACATTGAGGACCCATAGAATTATTAGAAGATTGACCTACTTTTTCTCTAGGTTTGTCATTATTGTTCACCTTAGTGGGATCATTCTTCCTAAAATTTCTAGGTTCAGTAGTGTTCGCACCTCTTGCCTTTCTATTGTTATTCTTGAGAAAGTTTCTAAAGTTCTTGGCAAGGTAAGCAATCTTTGTAGCAGAGAGCTCATCATCAAATCCACCAACCTCAACATCATCAATTGAATTAAGAGCCATTGATTTGGATTTGCTAGAATTGGGTAGGTCCAACTCATAAGATTGCAGTGATCCTACAAGTTCATCAACAGGGATTGAGTCCACATCCTTGCTTTCAGTTATGGCAGTCACTTTGGGTCTAAAATTCTCTGTTAACGATCTAAGAATCTTCCTAACAATTTTAGGTTGATTATAGATTTCACTCAAATTATAAGCAGAATTAACAATATCATTAAGTTTAACATAGAATTCATCAAAAGATTCATCATCAGACATCGTAATGCTTTCAAATTTAGAAGTTAATTGCTGCAATTTGTTGATTTTGACAGCCTTTGTGCCTTCATGCACAGTTTGGAAGATATTCCAAGCAGTATGAGCAGCCTCAACATTAGATATTCTCTTAAATTCCTTCATAGAAACAGCGTTAAAGATAGCATTCATAGCCTTGCTATTAAACGTAGTTGCTTCTTTTTGAGAAGTTTGCCACTCACTAATAGGAGTAGTGGGCTTCTCCCATCCATATTCAACGGAGTTCCAGACTTTCTCATCAATTGATTTCTAGAATGCTTTCATCCTTACTTTCCAATAAGCATAATTATTCTCATCAAAGTGAGGAGGAATAACTAGAGAGTGTCCGTGTTCCATGACAACAGGGGTGACTCAATGATCAAAGGATCAACAACAAGAGAGTTATCCATTCTGATACCACTTATGGTTTTTAGACCCCTTTAAAACCGCAATTGGATTAACCTAGGTAATTTAGCCAAGTTGTTACTTAGTCCAAATTGCAAATCTAGGTTATCACAATCAAACAATCATATCATGTAAAACAGCGAAAATATAAAAGACACAAGATATGATTACCTAGGAAAACAAACTGGTAAAAACCTGGGGAGGATTTAACCTAGCTATCCTCAAGGTAAACTTGAATCCACTATCTTGAAAGAATCGAAGTTCATACAATAAGACTTATAAGCCCCCACGCTCGACTTCTTATTGCTACCCACCAGTAAAACTTACTGACATGACCACGTGCGAACTCCGAATCTACGAACTCCTTCTTTCTTGGATTCACCACCAAATACAAGCACACCCGCTTGTGTTTCTTTAAGCTTTAATGACAGCAACTGGATTGATCATCATGGTGTAGAAAACTTCTTCTCCTTGAAAACCCTAAGTTTATGTGAAGGAAAGCTCCTCAAAGATCTCACAAGAGATTCACATAAATCGCAATATGAGCAACACTAAAACATGGCTAGGGTTTGCCTTTTATACCTAGGGAAAATTAGAAACCCAAAACGTTTTAAATAACATAGGACTGAGTTGGAAATTTGCAGAAAAAAAAAACATTAGACCCGATTTTCGATTGATCGAGCCTAAGCTTCGATCGATCAAAAAAGGCTGAAACAGTTTTTTTAATCCTGTAATAAATTAATCCAACTTTACAACAGTAAACCAACTTTGAGCAAGTCTAAAAAAAACTAAATACATTGTTTTGATCATGGTTTGCCAATAATACAAATTAGAGTTATAAATACATAAAAACATAAGTCTTTAGAACCTAACGTATGTATATATATTTATATGTATAAAATTAATGAGAGCTCATTACCTTCCTAAACCTTTTTTTTTTTTTTTTTTTTGGTATGAACATAATTTTATTAAATTCTAATGAGAAAATAAAATTTGTTTAATTTGCTTTAGACATTGACATGAAATAGCTAGAAAAGAACTGTTAATAAAATATGGTAGGTTGTTTTGTTAAAAAATTTATTTTCTGTGGGACTACTAAAGCAATTGGCTCTACACACGATAGCATGGCTCCGCCAATGTGAAAATGATATGAGCTTTTCTTCCTAAAGTGCGGATAATCAATCATATTTGAGGTTTTTAGGTTGCCAAAATTGTGTCGCATCTGCAATTTTGTGAATATTAACAAAAAGACTAAAGTTTCAATTTTCTGGACAAAAACTCACATAACTGAAAAGGTTGCATGAAAGGCAAAATGTATTTCCCCACTTTATGCCTAAAGCAAACCTAGACCTAATGGAATCTCTGACCTGGTGCCACTTGATCAGAACCAACTCCATCCAAGCAGAAAGGTGGATGGTGGCAGATCTCCGACATCAACAATTGATGTGAGCAAATTGAGTGGTGGGTTAGAGGTTGAAACCTGATGGAAACCGTACCAAATGGAAAATCTCTCCAAAAATTTCCATTCTCTTCCTCCCTTTCTCTCTTAGTCTCAAATCTATTAAGATCCGACGAGATCTCGCCAAGACCTGGGTTGGATCAGTCAAGATTTTGTTGAGATTCAATGAGATCTTGTTCACCTCTGCCTACCTCGGTTTTGGTCAAAATCAATTCCATTCGACTTGATCGTGCTCGCAATTGGTGGCAGGTCCTCCATTCTACCACCTGCCAGAATTGGGTCGAGTTAGGATAGAGCCTAAACCCAACCCGAACCAATCAAGAGACAACCTTATATATTAGGATGATATATATTTTTATTTTTATATAATTAAAAAAAATTCCTTGAGTTTTTTTTTTATGTCAATTAGGAGGATAATTTTGTTATGGACAAAGTTTATCTCGAAACTATTCTCACTAAAACAATTAACATCAATATATATTTTGAAAATATAATCATTGAATTGTATGTTCTTTATCTTCTTAACGTGCATGTCAAATTTCATTCAAATCGAATGTTAATTATTATTTGATCCACAAACTTATTTTTTATACATAATTTAAGACTTAAAAAACTTGAAATTTAAACATTTAATTGATGATATTGATGAAGCCAAGTTCGTCAGTCGCTATGATCATTTAGACAAAATTGTGCGTTTCTATAAGAAATAAATAGTGAGTCGGATAGGTCACTGGCGTGGTGCCAGTTAATGAACCATTGATGACAAAGTCAGATGATTGGAGAAAATGGTATTTGAATATTTGGAATGATATATGTGTTTTTTTGTGTACCTTTGCTCTCGGTCTGACCTCCTTTATTGAATGTTCAAATAGTGTATAAAACACCTTGGACGTTTAGACCCCAAATTACAAATTACCAATTCAAGTTTATAATCAAACAATCAATGTGCGAAATATGAACATAAGCATATAACATAATTGATAAACAATCTTAGACCAAATAAAATCACATTCACAGTAGAAATTAAATGGCAAAGATTAAGGGAAAAGAGATGCAAACAGAATGACAACACATGATGTGTTATCGAAGAGGAAACCGAAGCCCTTGGCGTAAAACTTTTACGCCGCCCTCCAAGCGGTAAATAATCAACTAAAGAATGTAGTTGGGATACATGAATAGCAGAAGACCCTCCAAGCCTAATCTACTTAGTGTACCTAAGCCCTCCAAGCTCCTACTCCAATGAGGTTACGTCGAACCTATTTCTTCTTTAGCTTACCAGATTACGCTATAAACAATAGCATCAACCAATATGAAATTGGTCCCTTCTTAACTGCTTCCCAAGCACCAAATGGCCTTCTCACAGATGTGGGTATGGTGAGAAAAGGTTTTGGTAAAGAACCTCTAAAGGATATAACAATGGAGAGGATGAGAATAGAGGAATTTGAAGAGTCTCTATGTGAAGATTGTGGACGAGTCAATCCTGTTTTTCTCTAGAGTTTCTCTCTCAATATTCTCTGGAAGCTCTCAATATTTTGTGGGCATGAGGGGTATTTATACTTGTGTGTGTTTGGAATGCGAAGAGTCAGTTTTTCCAAAACAGAGCTGGCTGGTGGCTTGGCCTCGCGACTTGACTAAGACGCGAGTTCAAGCTGCGAACTAACTGAATGGCCAGTCTGGACTTTTTGTCTCGTAGTGCTCTAGCTAGCATGACGCTTCAGCTTCTCCGCATGCTTGGCATGTGTGCAACTTCTGGCCGCTTGCAAGCCACGAGCTACCCGCGAGGTCCAGTTGCGAGTCCCCGCTACTTTGCACAAACTTGATCATTTCTTCACACTCTCTCACACATTACCCTTACATGATTCCCACCTAAATATAGTGTTACTAATTGCTAAAATATAAGTAAATTTGGCACGGAATAAAGCCAACAAGATGGTTGATTAAATTCAACCTTACATTTATATATGCTTTTACCTTTCTAGCCGTTGGAGGCCTTCAATGGTGGCTTAATTGCTTGTTTGAGTAATGTATTTGGTGATTAATGCAGTGTTTATGGGGACTTCTGAGCTATTATGCCCCTTTCTTTGTCTGACTGTAATAGCTCTTGCATTGAATGCCTTCTTTATGACGTTTTGGTCGTCCATTACCATGTTTGGAGTGGGAAAATTTCTTGACTCATCAATTGCCCCCTATTCCATGGTCCTTATTAACTGTCTTGGTGATCTAAGGAATACAAAGGGTTGCCCCACTTCAAACGTGACCTCTGAGATTCTATGTCTACCGCATTTAAGGTGACATGACAGCGCTACACGTTTGGTGGCCACGTGCCACGTTCTGATTGGCTGGAAGTTGGCACGTGCCACGACAAGGCATTTGGTTTTCCCACGTCTTGGTCTTTAGGAAGCCTTTAAATTCTTTTCTCTTTCTTCCTTCTTCTCCATTTTCGTTTTCTCCTCCATTTCTGCGTTTCCTCCTTCCTCTAAGCTCAGGCCGATTTGCTCTTTTCTTCTCAGGTATGAGATCTTTCTTCTACCTAAATATTCTTCGTTTTGATTTCATTTGAAATTTCTTTTCATTTTCTTCATTTTGATGTGTGACTATTTTGAAGTTAGGCATCTTTGTCCTTTTATTGCTTTCCTTTTTGCTTGTTTATGAGCGTTTCTTGAGTCTTCTGGTGGGTGCCCCTAGGTTGGGCTTTTTGCTTCTAGGGATAGCATTTTGGGGTTAGTTTTAGCTGAGCTTTTCCCTTTGTTGCGTCAATCTTTAGACTGGTTCCAATCCCTTCAAAAGATGTCGGTGGAGGTGAGGTCTAGCGAGTTAGATATAGGCTTATCGTCTAATGATAAGGCAGTAGAGGTTAGAGGTTGATACTGCAGTTTCGACGCCTTCATCCTTAAACCTTTCATCCTCTTCTCATACTGTGCTTGGAGTTTTTCATGCTCTTAATGAGGAGTGTTCTATGGACGAGGATACTTTTTTTAGGTTCAGGGATAAGTTCCAACTCCCCGATGAGACCAAGATCTGTCTCCCTCATCTAGGTGAAAAAGCTTATTCCTTTAATCCTGGAAATGTGTGCTTTTATGAGGCCACCTTCTTGAATGGCCTTAAGTGTCCCCCCCCCCCCCCCCCCCCCAATCCTTTTTTAATGGAGCTCCTCCATCACCTAGGTATAGCACCTGGTTAACTTATGCCAAACCCCTGGCGGATTGTCATTAGTTACATGGAGATATGGATGATTGTGACTTAGGGGGATATGATTTGTTTGGACGAATTTTTGTTCCTATATTGTTTAAAGGAATTGAAAGAATTTGGGTATTAGGAGCTTGTACCTTGGGATAGGAAAGCCAGACTCATTGTTAACCTTCCTTCGTCATTCCGTTACTGGAAATCTAGATACTTTTTTGTGTCTGGTGAAGGTAGGGAAACTTTTTTAGACGATTTTTGGGGTGATGTTTCTAGATTGCAGCATAGGTGGGGGGCCCCTAAGTTTGGTGTGTCGTCTTCTGCGAACCATTTTTTATGAAAGATTTCCTTTTATATCGTCTAGTCTTAAATTTAACTCTCTTCTCTCCTCTTTTTTGTAGCTGAAGTTCATCCAAAGTTGAAGAGCAGGTACAAAGGGCACGTCAAGGAGGCTTTAGACTACACGAAGACCATTGAGGATTTTAACGAATTGATCAATCCTCAGACCTTAGCTCGTCATTTCCTGGGTCCTGAACCTTCCCATTTCGTTCTTCGTGCTATAGTTAGAAATAGAAAAGTAAGTTTCTTGTGAGGACATATTCATAATTGTGTTGGCTTGTGTTGATTTTTCCTTTATAGTGTTCATTATAAAGATGACGACCAAATTCAACCAGGAAATGTATGCCAGGCTGAGGGCTAGGAAAAACGAGCCACTATCCAACATAAGCTAGGAGAGGCCCAAGGTGACGAAAGAGGTTGTCGAGACAACTACGTCCACTTCAGTTACTTCTGAGCACAATGTGGCATCTCATACTATTTTTATCGAAGAGATCACTCCCTACCTAAAGAGAACACGTGGCAATGATAAGGGAAAGAGCAAGGCTGACTTTAGTGTCTGGGATGATGCAATAACTGCCTTGGGGAGAGCCCATAATATTGTTACCCTTGACGAGCTAAAGAGTTTATCTACTATTCCTTCTCATGAGTTGGTGAATCATCAAATTCACAAGCTTGTCCAGGTACTCTTTGGTCCAAACTCATTTCTATTGAAGTTTGCTTTGCGTTTTCTTTCTTTCCTTTTTTTAGAGGTGATTCTTACCTCGTTCCTGTTTTACCAGGTTTTGGGAGAAACAATTCACATCACCATTGAGTACCTGACCAATGAAGAAAAGGTTGTTATGACCAGTTCCAAGGTGGATGCTCTAAAGCTTGAAAACTCTAAGCTGAGGAAAGAGCAAATTAAGGCCTTGATTGACGATATTAGGGTGGAAAAGCTACTGACGGTGCAGAAGGACGAGCAACTTCAAGCAGCCAACTGTGAGGTTTCTAGGGAGGGGGACAATGCTGTGCAGGCCTTTCAGCTTGCTGACGAATACAATGGAATTTTGCTCAGTTGGTACTTCAAAGGCTTCGAGCTGCTAAGGAGGTACCTAACAGAGCACAAACCTAGAGTAGACCTGGAAGGCCTGGACTTTGAAGTTGTGGATAAGGAGATGGAAGGCAAGGAGGCCAATGCTGTTGAGGGGGCTGCACCAGATGCTGCTGGTGATGAGGGTGCTATTGCTGGAGATGACCCTGTCGTTTGAACTTTGTATACATACTTTTTTTTTTTTGGGTGTGTAGACATCTCATTTTGTACTTGGTTAATAAACTTTAGTCACTAGTCCCAATGATGAGCTTGACATATCTACGAAAGGTAATTGAAGTTATTTCGATAGTTTGGAAGTAATCACAACTCAAAAGTGCTCAAATCGGTGTGTAGACATCTCATTTTGTACTTGGTTAATAAACATTAGTCACTAGTCCCAATGATGAACTTGACATATCTACGAAAGGTAATTGAAGTTATTTTGATAGTTTGGAAGTAATCACAACTCAAAAGTGCTCAAATCACTTGCTGAAAAATGACCTTTACTCACTGTTTTGGACATAACTTTTGATCCACAAATAATATTTTAGTAAGGATTGTCTCATTGGAAATTAGACATCCCGAGCTTCAATTTGAATACAAAGGCAATCTAATTTTCTGGGTTTTAAAACTTCATTTTAAGGACCCAAAGCATAATGTTTTGATGTGGGCCGACCTATAGACCCTTGAGAACATCCAAGGATCTTTAAAAAGTCTGAAAATCCTAATTTTAACTTATAAATACTCATCTTATGCCTCTAATCAAAACCCTAGTTAGAGAGACCCATTTTTTAGCCTCCATCTTCTCTAAAACCCTAATTCTCTTTTCTAAAACACACACACATCACCTTTGCACGTTTTTACAAATTAAAAACATTTCTTTAGTTAGTTCCAAGGTAGAAACTATTTTCCCAATTTGAATTCTCAAAACCCTTTTCAAAACTAATCTTGTTTTTGAGTTGTGATTACCTATAAACTATTGAAATCTTCTTTTACCTTGATATCTCATTGAATCTTGTTGTGTAGGCACTGAGGGGCCGGTTAAATATCAATCAAGTTTGTATTCCATAGCAAGCTAAGTCTCTCTTTATGGCTTTTCCTTGATTTGGTTCTTTTACAATTTGTGCTTTTGTTGTTCTTAGTTAATTTATATGTTATTCACACTTAGAAATATGTTTAGTTTTGTTTGATTTTTTTTTTTTTTTGTCTCATCATGTTTTGATTGGAAAGTTGATATGATTTGATATATTGATGAATATGTTTTGATGTGTTAAGTGTTGTTCTTGTTTGTTGTTAGATCCAATGCATGTTTAGGAATAGATTTTGTTTTATTTATCTTTGATATCTTTGTTGTTAGTTTAGGTTGTTTAGTTTTATATTAGAATCATGTTAGATTTGGTTTGATTGTTATTTTGTTGCTTGCTTTAAAAATGTGTTTTTGGGCATGTATGCATGCGTATACTTATGTATGCATACGCATACTAGAGGCATGTGTACACGTACTCATGCCCAGAAATGCAGATTTAGGGTTCTTGCAGTTTTGATTGTTTTGCTTAGTTCTAAATGCTTTGTTTAAGTTTCATTGAGTCTAATCTTCACATGTTTAGGCCAGGTGTTAGTAGAATAACATGTTTCACATGCTTTGATTGTTGAATTGATAATTAGGGTTTATATCTTGGTTGAATCGCATGAACATGCATATGAACATGAACATGCATTGATGCATAGGTGTTGTGGTGCAATGAGGTAAGTGGGATAAGTCATGCATAATTACATGAACATGCATTTGATTGGGATGATGAGCATGATATGATTTACGAACATGATGAATATGCTTGTCTAATAGCATAATGCTATGCTTGGATGTTTGGGATATGTTTGATGTTAATGCCTCATTGATGCTATTGTATTGTGATATGCTTGCTGCCTTGGATGAGAGGAGATAGATGTATGCTTGGGTTGTGATATGCCATGATAGATGAGTGATTAGGTTTTGGGATGATTGATGCCATGTTGATTGTTAGATGTATGCTAGCGTGTGTGTGAGTATAGATGCAATGTTGAATGTGCCTTTAATAGGGTTAAGATATAAGACATAATGAGAGGAAGCCAACCTTAGGGTTGGGCGGTTTTGGGTTCTGTGAGAGACCGCGCCCCCGGCCCGTTTTACGATGTTGGGCCAAACCTACGTGAATGGGTGGAGTCGTGTTATTGCCTCTCAAAATGGAGGTTCGACTAGTTATATTTTCCCCCTTAGATTAGGGGTTTTACAATGGAGTCGTTACGTATTTAATTATTGGAAAAATAAGAAAACCATAATTGAAAAATTCCTCATTTTATTAATTTGAAATTTAATTTACATTGATCATAGGAAAATTACATGGCTTTGGTCCTAGATACAATCTAAGATAAAGTACATGGCTTTGTTTCCTAGTTACAATCTAGAAATTGAAAATTATATGGATAAACATTTGATCTATTAACCCTTAATCTAAGTTCGGAGGCTATGTTACAAGGTGGGAAGGTGTTAGGCACCCACCTTGCCCGGTGAAACCGGTCTTCTAGACTATGGTGGCCAACATTCATATCACATCATCCAATATGTCAATCAAGTTACATGTTGAATTTAATGTGTGTGCATGTGATAAACTCTAATTCAATTTATTTAGCATTGCATTTGGATTGAAAAATAAATTCTAGTGAATGTGTGTGGATGGTGATAACCTAGATTCAAGGATTTGAAATAATTATGAAATAAATATGTTTTTCCTATTTTTGATATGGATTTAGGATCAAAACTAGTGTTTATGCATGAACATGTGATGAACAACCAAGAACATGTGAAGAACACATAAGAACAATTAAGAACATTTAAACATATTCAAGAGGATTTAAATAGTTACTATCATGCCTTGATCCTAAATTCTCATCATGGAAACACAAAAAAAACAATTAGGGAAAGGGATTATACCTTCATGCAAGATCCATATGGTGGAGGAGGAGACTCTTGAGAGAGGTCCTAAGGGTGGAGGAAAAGAAGAGTTAGGAGAGGAAGAATGAGTCTCACTCAATACCTTGAGTCTCAGGAAGACCAAGATATGACAAGACTACTCTACTTCACTAGAACTCAAGAGATGGGGGTTTTTTGTCTCTAGAATGAATGAGAGGGGGAGTATATATAGTAGTGGTGGAAGAAATATGAATGGAATGCCATTTAATGAGGGTTGACAAAGAATCATGAACCTAGACCTTATTTTAGCCTTTGGGGAAATCTGGTGCATTGAATGGAAAGATTGGTGAGAGGGAGGAGCAAGCAAAGTTCGGTTTTCCCGTAGCTGCTGTAACAGCATATAGAGCCAACTTTGAAAAATCATATCTGACTTAATTCTGATTGGAATTGCCTTATTCTTATGCTCAAATTGAAGCCCCGGATGTCTAGTTTCTAGGAAAATTAATCTCATTCATAGATTCAAAATATTCTGAGAGATATTGATGAAATGGTGAGCAGATGTCATTTGTTAGAAAATGGTTTCAGCACAATTAACATTAATAGGTCCCAAATTAGCTCCCAATTAATATTAAATGGCTCCAATCACTCCCATTTCAGACTTAATTGATTCTAAATTTACTATAATTAAAAGATAATTGCACAAATTACTCATTGAATAATTAATGTTTAACTATCTAATTAATTAGGTGTATGCAACCTCACCATAAAATGTAGTCCTAACCAATCAAATTATGACACATCATCGATCTCAAATTGATTATACTTATAACACATTGAAATCAATTGCTCATAATAACATATAGTCGGACTCAATTTGTGATGGTGCATTTCAGCCATTAAAACTTGATTTGATGATAACTTTCAATCTGGTGGTCCGATTAGGGCTCATGACCAGTCGATTTGATCGTTACAAAATCAAGATCATTTTGGTGAAATGAGATTAAGGATCTAATGACTAGAATCAAGATGCATATTTTCAATGTGAAATTACCCTTTTACCCTCCATGTGAGGTTAAATGCGGGTTGCAAAATAGGGTGTCAACAGAATGCCCCTCATTGACAGAGCTTGAAAAGCGAATGTCAATGTATGAAAGAGACACCTAACTTTGCAATCAGTATTTAACCGTGGTGAATGTATGATGCATGTAGATAAAAATGCAGACGGTCATGTTCTAGATCAAAATGTGGACCGAATCTCGAAGGAGATTGCCTACGTACCTCTTAGTGGGAGGATCAGGTCTAAACGTAGTTCATGCATGCAGCCCCTTTTTTTTTTTTTTTTTTTTTTGAAAAAAAAGGAAAAAAAAAAAAAAAAGTACAAGACATGCTTACCAATGGTCTGATGGATTTGAAGTTTTGAACGTGCTTCCAAGGGGTCCATGATTTGAAATTTGGACGTGCTTCCCAGAGGTCCATGGATTTCAATTTGGACACGCTTCTCAGAGGTCCGATGGATTGAAGTTTGGACGTGCTTCCCAGAGGTCCGATGGATTGGAATCTTGGACGTGCTTCCCAGAGGTCCAAAGATTGAATTTTGGACGTGCTTCCCAGAGGTCTGATGGATTGAAGTTTGGACGTGCTTCCCAGAGGTCCGATGGATTGAATTTGGACATGCTTCCCAGAGGTCCGATGGATTGATGTTTAGACGTGCTTCCCAGAGGTCCGACGGTTTGGAATCTTGGACATGCTTCCCAGAGGTCCAAAGATTGAATTTTGGACGTGTTTCCCAGAGGTCCAATGGATTGAAGTTAGGACGTGCTTCCCAGAGGTCTGATGGATTGAATTTGGACATGCTTCCCAGAGGTCCGATGGATTGAAGTTTGGACGTGCTTCCCAGAGGTCCGATGGTTTGGAATCTTGGATGTGCTTCCCAGAGGTCCAAGGATTTGAATTTTGGACGTGCTTCCCAGAGGTCTGATGGATTGAAGTTTGGACGTGCTTCCCAGAGGTCTAATGGATTGGAATCTTGGACGTGCTTCCCAGAGGTCCATGGATTTGAATTTGGACGTGCTTCCCAGAGGTCCGATGGATTGAAGTCTGGACGTGCTTCCTATAGGTCCGATGGTTTGGAATCTTGGACGTGCTTCCCAGAGGTCCAAAGATTGAATTTTGGACGTGCTTCCCAGAGGTCCGATGGATTGAAGTTTGGACGTGCTTCCCAGAGGTCCAATGGATTGGAATCTTGGACGTGCTTCCCAGAGGTCCATGGATTTGAATTTGGATGTGCTTCCCACAGGTCCGATGGATTGAAGTCTGGACGTGCTTCCCAGAGGTCCGATGGTTTGGAATCTTGGACGTGCTTCCCAGAGGTCCAAAGATTGAATTTTGGACGTGCTTCCCAGAGGTCCATGGATTGAGGTTTGGACGTGTTTCCCATAGGTCCGATGGAATTGGATTTGGATGTGTTTCCCAGAGGTCCGTGGATTTGAATTTGGACGTGCTTCCCAGAGGTCTGATGGATTGAAGTTTGGACGTGCTTTCCAGAGGTCCGATGGATTGAAGTTTGGACGTGCTTTCCAGAGGTCCGATGGATTGAAGTTTGGACGTGCTTCCCAGAGGTCCGATGGATTGGAATATGGACGTGCTTCCCAGAGGTCTAAAGATTGAATTTTGGACGTGCTTCCCAGAGGTCCACGGATTTGAATTTGGACGTGCTTCCCAGAGGTACGATGGATTGAAGTTTGGACGTGCTTCCCAGAGGTCCGATGGTTTGGAATCTTGGATGTGCTTCCCAGAGGTCCAAGGATTTGAATTTTGGACATGCTACCCAGAGGTCCGATGGATTGAAGTTTGGACGTGCTTCCCAGAGGTCCGATGGATTGGAATATGGACGTGCTTCCCAGAGGTCTAAAGATTGAATTTTGGACGTGCTTCCCAGAGATCCATGGATTGAAGTTTGGATGTGCTTCCCAGAGGTCCGATGGATTGGAGTTTGGACATGCTTCCCAGAGGTCCGATGGATTGGAGTTTGGACGTGCTTCCCAGAGGTCCGATAGAATTGGATTTGGACGTGCTTCCCAGAGGTCCATTGAAATTGAATTTGGACATGCTTCCCAGAGGTCCGATGGTTTGAAGTTTGGACGTGCTTCCTAGAGGTCCGATGGTTTGGAAGGTATTATTCATACCGATGTGTGTAGGCCTTTTACCCTAATACCTGCAAAATAAATACTTTCAATTAGTAACAGAGTTATTCATTGAAAAGACTTTGGCATACCTGAAGAATGCCCCTAGTTTGGGACATACTCCTTGCTTCGATGAATACTGAGGGTGGATAGTTGACTTGATGTTGCATCACTGGAGAATGTGGAAGAAGATCATAGCTTTCTATTCCTGTAGAAGAATTTAATGAAGATTTTTTTTTTTTTTTTTTTTGAATTTGGAAAACTTGAATTTTTCAAAGGAATTGAAAATTTTGGATTTTTTTTTTTTTTTTGAAAAAAATTTGGAAATCTTGAATTTTTTTGAAGGAATTGAAAATTTTGATTGATGATTTTTTTTTAAAGCAATCTAAGAAGTACGAGCCCAATGCCCCTAGTCCCAAGGCCTTTTTTGAAAATTTCCTTCTTCTTTTTTTTTTTTTTTTGAAAATTTTGGAAATCTTGAATTTTTTCATGGAATTGAAAATTTTGATTGATTTTTTTTTTTAAGCAACCTAAGAAGTACGAGCCCAATGCCCCTAGTCCTAAGGCCTTTTTTGAAAATTTCCTTATTTTTTTCTTTTTTTTTTGAAAATTTTGGTCTTTTGTTTTTTTTTTTTTTTCTTTTTTTTGAAAAATTTGGAAATCCTGAATTTTTTTGAAGGAATTGAAAATTTTGATTGATGAAATTTTTTTTTTGAATTTTTTGAAATCTTGAATTTTTTCAAGGAATTGAAAATTTTGATTTTTTTTTTTTTTGAAAGAAACCTAAGAAGTACGAGCCTAATGCCCCTAGTCCCAAGGCCTTTTTTGAAAATTGTCTCTCTTTTTTTTTTTTTTTTGAAATATGAAGATTTGTTCATTATCAAAAAAGTGAAGAAGATGAAGATGAAGATGGAGTAAAGGTGATGAAGATTTATTCATGATGATTTTTTTTTTTTTGAAAAACCTATCCTTTGAATGAGAATAACTTTGGCTGGAAGTTGATGCGGATTACTGGATAAGTCCTTGCTGAATTCCTGCAAAAAGATAATTTCAATTAGCAATGGATTTATTCATTGAAATGAATTGGAAGTACTTACCCAATGCCCCTAGTTTGGGGCATATTCCATGCTTAGATTGAATTTGAATTCATTTGATGTTGTGGCCATTGGGGAACATGAAAGAAGATCATGGTTCGTCATCATTGGTACCTACAAAATGGCTTTCTTTCTCTAGCTTGTTAGAAACCAGTTATCATGAAAACATTTTTGGCCATTACCATTAGTGTAGACATGCTTGCGAAAAATGGATTGATGCCTCAAATGAAACCATGCTTTCATGCGAGAAGGACGTATTTGAATACAATATAAATAGGTCAATGCCCCAAGTTTGAGCATGCTTGATGCAAAACAAATGAGCTTAGCCTAACATGCACCCAAACAATTTTGTCACATTGTTTTGAATTTGTTCTTCAAGGTTATTTGGGTGATTGGGACCGGGCCTTTGAAAGACTGCCTACGTACCTCTTTCATAGAGGATCAGGTCAAGACGTAGTTCAAGAGAACTGGATTTTGAAAAAGAATGATTTTTTTTTTTTTTTAACGAATAAGAGGTGATCCTTTGAACAACCATTTTGGCAAATCAAAGTGTTTAAGAATCAAACAAATCTCTTTGATTAGGAAGGATGAAGATCATTAAACTCATGTAATCAAATTTGCTTCATCCTTTTGAACATCGTCAGATTAAGTCTCCAAAGGCAATCAAGAAATGAAATGCGATAATATTTATGAATCACATTGTTGGGTGCAAACAAGGAGAGTGCTCTAGGTTTGGAAGTTCTTTTGAGTCATTTTGAGGATTTGAGAGTTTGAGAAATTTTGTCCTTGAACATATCATCCTGTGGGGTTTGACAATTTTAAGCATTTTTCCTTTTTAATTCAAGAGAAAAATATTAATAGAGTTTAAGATGCGCCTACAATTAGCAAGACTTCAAGGAGGTCTTTACTCATGGGTTGTAATGTAGGTCAGGTTTGGGATATGAAATGAAAGATATAAAAGGCTCAAAATTCCCTATGATGTTTCCCCCAAGTATGCATTACTCAAAAATCAAGTATTAGAAGAGTCTTCATTGGTCACTTGTATCAACATTTGTATGTAAGCTCATTCCTCTTGAATCATAACTCTAGACTTTCATCTTGTAAAATCCTTTTCTTTTTCAGATTACATCTTCAAGTTTTCAATTTGCTAGGATTTTACCCTTCTCTTTTCTTTTCTTTGGCCCTAACTTTTGCCTAGACCGCCCTTTTGGGTTTTCAGCCTAGCAAGCTTCTATTTTTTTTCTTTTTCTTTTTTTTTTTTGGCCCTAGCTTTTGCCTAGACTACCCTTTTGGGTTTTCAGCCTAGCGGGCTTCTTTTTTTTTTTTTTTTTTTTTGGTCTTTCATCTCTTGATTGAATGAACTTTTGGGGACCTTTTGCCCTCCTTGTATTTCTCAGCTTAATGATTTTCAGTCATTTTGATGCACTCTCTAGACTTCTTTCTTGCTTTAATGCACTTGTGTTTGATGAATCTTTTCCTTTTTTGATGAACTTTCTTTTGGATGAACCTTCTACTCTTCTTGATGCACATTTTTTTTTCACATTGATTGGAATTTCATTTCTCTTTCCTTGATTGAGTAAAAACTCATCTTTCTTTGACGATCTCTTATCTTTAGCTTAATGAATTCTCCGCTTGTCTTTCATGTCTTCTAGGAGAGCTTTATCAATTAGTTTCAAAGCTACAAGATCGACTCCTCCTCAACATGAGATTTAAGCATGCATACTTTGAATTTTCCCACCCTAGGTTTAGATTTTAGTGGGTTCATGCGAAAAAAAGGCTAAGTGTTTAAAAGCTTAAATGGGCTAGCAATGGATAATGATTATTTTAGGTAATAGGAAATAATTTGGTTTAACCAAAGATGGCCTCCTATCCCTAGTAATGCTTGCTTGTAGGCACAGTGACTTGAACTCTTTTAATAAATTCCTCTTAAAAGAAAAAGTATGAATGCTCTATTGGAGACACAAAGGTTTTCAGAAATTTGGAATGAATACATGAGCTTTTTGAATTTTCGGATGGATGGATTCTTTTTGATTGCCTTTTAAGACCATTTCTTCTTATATTCTAAGTCAAGTAGCAGAAGTCTTTACATGGATTAAATGAAATTAATCATTCCTTGGTACAAGTTGATTGTTCAAGCCTTTAAACACCACAATTTAGAAAAAAATTTTGTCCAAGGGATCCTCATGTACCATTTTGAAAAGAAGACTTTAAAGAATCTTGAAATCTTTGAAAGAAAAAAAAATGGACATTTTTTGAAAAAAGTCACTAGGAAGTCCAATGCCCCTAGTTCAAAGATTTTTTTTTTTTTTTTTTTTAAATTTTTTTTAAATGACTTAAGGGCTCAATTCCCCTAGTCCAAAGACTTTTTTTTTTTTTTTTTAATTTTAATTTTTCCCTTTTTTTGGGAAAGATTTGGAAATCTTGAATTTTTTTTATTATTTATTTTTTAAATATATACATGAAAAAAGTACATCAAATGCTACATGGATTTTTAGAATTCAAAGAAATATAGAAACATGGAATAAACAAACAAACTTTAAGCTTAACCATGATGTTGCAACCAAATGTGGAGTGAGGCAAAGTTGAGCCACTTGCTTATTCTTGGTCCATTTAGGATGCTTGGGGCTTGGTGTGCTTGAACCTTCATTATGATGAAATGGCTTGGACTTGCACTTGGAAGGCTTGAACCATATGATCAATTGGTATTTGCTTGAAATGGCTTGACCTTACATTTGGAAGGCATGTATCATGTGAACTTTTGGCCTTTGATGTTGATCATGTGTATACACCTTTGATGGGCTCAAGTATTGGTCTTAGAATGATTCAAGAAACAATTTTCCGTTTCCATACCAAGTAAAGTTCAATCACACGCTTTTAGGTTTGAGTTCATTCACAACATACAAGGTTCAAACAATCATAATGGGCTCAAGCGTTGGACTTGAGTCATCATGGTTCAAACAACAGCCAAACAAATACGTAATGAAATGCAATTTACATGGACCGACCTAGAGGTAGGTTCTATGGGTCATTACAACATGGGTAGAAGGTAGGTTAAAGGTCCCCAAAAGCTAGGACGTCGTACCTCCCAACTTGTGACGCCAGGAGCACCGCGTTGGTCCGAACGGTACAGTTTGTCCCTATGAACCACCATGGTATAACCATGATGATCCTTGTCACGGTGGGTGGTAGGTTCACTGCTGGGTATGTGAGTCTCAGGAAGACCACAATCCACGGCTATTACTACCGGGCTTCCGGGCTAGCACACAAATAAAATAAATTTCATTCAAGCAAATGATGCATGACATGCAAACATAATGACATATTAGACATATTATATACAAAAAGAAGTAAACAAACAATGACATGGTTGGCCACCATAACCTAATTGAAGCTTAGCCCTCAATATCCCCAGTGGAGTCGCCACTGTGAGAGACCGCACCCCCGGCCCGTTTTATGATGTTGTTGGGCCAAACCCACATGAATGGGTGGGGTCGTGTTATTGCCTCTCAAAATGGAGGTTTGACTAGTTATATTTTCCCTCTTAGATTAGGGGTTTTACAATGGAGTCGCCACTTATTTAATTATTGGAAAAACAAGAAAACCATAATTGAAAAATTCCTCATTTTATTAATTTGAAATTTAATTTACATTGATCATAGGAAAATTACATGGCTTTGGTCCTAGATACAATCTAAGATAAAGTACATGACTTTGTTTCCTAGTTACAATCTAGAAATTGAAAATTACATGGATAAACATTTGATCTATTAACCCTTAATCTAAGTTCGGAGGCTATGTTACAAGGTGGGAAGGTGTTAGGCATTCACCTTGCCCGGTGAAACCGGTCTTCTAGACTATAGTGGCCAACATTCAGATCACATCATCCAATATGTCAATCAAGTTACATGTTGAATTTAATGTGTGTGCATGTGATAAACCCTAATTCAATTTATTTAGCATTGCATTTGGATTGAAAAATAAATTCTAGTGAATGTGTGTGGATGGTGATAACCTAGATTCAAGGATTTGAAATAATTATGAAATAAATATGTTTTTCCTATTTTTGATATGGATTTAGGATCAAAACTAGTGTTTATGCATGAACATGTGATGAACAACCAAGAACATGTGAAGAACACATAAGAACAATTAAGAACATTCAAATATATTCAAGAGGATTTAAATAGTTACTATCATGCCTTGATCCTAAATTCTCATCATGGAAACACAAAAAAAAACAATTAGGGAAAGAGATTATACCTTTATGCAAGATCCATATGGTGGAGGAGGAGACTCTTGAGGGAGGTCCTAAGGGTGGAGGAAAAGATGAGTTAGGAGAGGAAGAGTGAGTCTCACTCAATACCTTGAGTCTCAGGAAAACCAAGATATGACAAGACTACTCTACTTCACTAGAACTCAAGAGAGGGGGGTTTTTTGTCTCTAGAATGAATGAGAGGGGGAGTATATATAGTAGTGGTGGAAGAAATATGAATGGAATGCCATTTAATGAGGGTTGACAAAGAATCATGAACCTAGACCTCATTTTAGCCTTTGGGGAAATCTGGTGCATTGAATGGAAAGATTGGTGAGAGGGAGGAGCAAGCAAAGTTCGGTTTTCCCGTAGCTGCTGTAACAGCATATAGAGCCAACTTCGAAAAATCATATCTGACTCAATTATGATTGGAATTGCCTCATTCTTGTACTCAAATTGAAGCCCCGGATGTCTAGTTTCTGGGAAAATTAATCTCATTCACAGATTCAAAATATTCTGAGAGATATTGATGAAATGGTGAGCAGAGGTCATTTGTTAGAAAATGGTTTCAGCACAATTAACATTAATAGGTCCCAAATTAGCTCCCAATTAACATTAAATGGCTCCAATCACTCCCATTTCAGACTTAATTGATTCTAAATTTACTCTAATTAAAATATAATTGCACAAATTACTCATTGAATAATTAATGTTTAACTATCTAATTAATTAGGTGTATGCAACCTCACCATAAAATGTAGTCCTAACCAATCAAATTATGACACATCATCAATCTAAAATTGATTATACTTATAACAAATTGAAATCAATTGCTCATAATAACATATAGTCGGACTCAATTTGTGATGGTGCATTTCAGCCATTAAAACTTGATTTGATGATAACTTTCAATCTAGTGGTCCGATTAGGGCTCATGACCAGTCGATTTGATCGTTACAACATCAATATCATTTTGGTGAAATGAGATTAAGGATCTAATGACCAGAATCAAGATGCATATTTTCAATGTGAAATTATCCTTTTACCCTCCATGTGAGGTTAAATGCGGGTTGCAAAATAGGGTGTCAACAGGTTCCTAACAGCTTCCTAAAACTGTACCGTAAGTTCGAACCCATATCTCTAGTAGTAAGATCAATGGTCATTCCTTGAGAGGACGCTATATATATGGTTCCTAGGTGATTACAAAAACTAGATGGCAACTCCAAAAAAAAAAAAAAAAAAAAACCCTACCCCTTTTGTCCACATTGGTGACTCCATTGGGGGTTGTGAGTTTAATTCCTATGTGTTCTATGTCTTAACCTTAATAAAAATTATTTCAATACTTGTTTTGCACACACATCACTTGTTCTCTTTTGTCCCTTAACCTTGGTTGGTGATGAGTGGGAAAATGGAAGGCTTCATTCGGGCCCAAATTTTCCGAAGTACGTTAAAGGTTTGCTACCAATCCACTGTGGGGTCCATTTAGGCCCTCGGTTGGAGTCATAGCCCACCAAGTTGTGAGTGGCTTACTTATCTATCCCTTTAGCCATAGGGAGCCTACCCACACAAAAGAGATCCTAGACCCTATCACAAAGTATACCTTTTATATCTCTTGTTTGTTCAAGCATATATCAAGTGTTTACCTAATTCTAAAGAACAAATAAAAGATGTGAAAATGGAAGGGATGACCCTAAAGTTATGGTATACCCTAAGATGTTTTGAGATAAAAGAAAATAAGTTCTCACATATAGGAGACTTGTCCCTAAATCCAAAGGTATATCTTAACTTGAAAGGTTCATAAGACCATAGCCTAATTGCTATCATAGGCCCAAGTGGAAAAAGCCCTTTTGAAAAAAGAGGACTTTGGGCCTAAGGTAACAAATATGCTATGGACTTAGCATCCAAAATCCTACAAATTCAATATGAACTTCATAATCTTGGGCCTCCTTGTTGTATGCCAAGGCCCGTAATGATGAGAGATTCATAGGCTTTGATTGGAGGGTCACAATATGTTCTAGCTAGAGGGCCACTTCAAAAAGAAAATTTCAAGAAAAGAAGAAAGTCTTTTGCAAAGAAAAAAAGTTTAAAAAAAAAAATCTTTTGTAATTTTTTTAAGTGGAATTTTCAATATATATATATATATATATATATATATTGCAAAGAAAATAATTCAAGAAAAAGAAATGTTTTGCAAAGAAAAGTTTTCAAGGAGAAGAATTTAAAAAACAAAAAACCAAAAAAAAAAAAAACTTTTGTATATTATTTTTTTAAGGAATTTTCAATAAAAGGAAAAGTTTTCAAAAGAAATTAAAAAAAATAAAACATTTTTGAAAAGAAAAGAGATGATCCACAAAGTCATGATATACCCTAAGTTTTGGGCCCATAAAAAAATTCAAATCAAGCGAGCTCAAGATCATGAGTATGCCATAGACTCTAGAGGAAGGCATTGGGCCATAAAGTCATAACATACCCTATATTTTGGATAAAAACTCAAAAATCTTTTTCAAAATTAAGAGAGCCCAAGATCATATGTCATAGACTTTATTGAAAAGATGTTAGACCCATCCATGTTTTGGGAAAATTTTGAAACCCTAAAACCCAAAGACATGGGTAGGCTCACCAAGAGCCCAATGAGGATTGAAACATGAAATCTTTTTGAACCAATTGACCAAACTCTTTGAACTAAGGGCAAGGCCCATTTGAGAATGAAAGATAAAAATGGATCAAAATTTTGAAACTAGGGGCAAGACCCTCATGAGGGGGGAGAGTGAACATTCAAGATAGGCTTTGTAATGGGACAAGTAAAAGACTTTGATGTGTTGAGATAAAATTTGATCACAATTTTTTTTTCAAAAAAAAGAAGAAATAAATAAATCCAAAATAAAAAGAAAAAGCAAAAAAGATGTGGACTTCTAAATGTGGCTCATTTTAGATGCAAGTTCAAATAAGTTTTTCACCAAAAAAAATAAATAAATAAATAAGAAGAAAAAGAAATTTTCTTAAATATGTTGGGCTTGCATTACAAATGGTGCATTGATCTTTGTGTTTAAATTGTTTGATGAGACCATTTTCATAAGGTGAAATAGAGCTCAAGACATGGACTAACCTTACAAAATTCATGAACAACCTATGCTTAAGCCCAAATAAGGATGAGAGGGCGAGATGAGTGACTTGTAATTGGATTCAAAGCCCAAAGAAAAAAATCAAAACAAAAAGAAAAAAGAAAAAAAAGAAAAAAGAAAAAGTTGGGCTTGGATCCAAATGAGGGAAGGAGAGAGGGCGAGGTGTGTGAATGATGTAACTGAGCTCTAGGCATAGGGGAAGACATGAATTTTGAAAGATTGATGTAGCTTATTCTATTTCTAAGTTCAAGATAATGAAATGATACAAGGCTTAGAATATGAATGAGGCGTACATGTAGTCCACATTTTGAAGCAAGCAAGAAAAGTTGATGGGTCAAAAACTTTAAAAGACATTGGGAGCACATGTTTATTTGATCAAATTCATTTTCAGGGACACCTAAGATAATCTCAAAGCACATCCCTAGCCTTGTCAAGATCTACTCACTAAGGAAGATACCAAGAAGCAATGACGAGCACAAATGAAAGTATCAACATCATGAGCAAGACGCTTGCATGGAGGAGCTAATGAAGGATATAAGCACTCGACTACAAAGGATTGAAGAAATACATGGCCCACAAGCCGAGGATGTTTTTGGCAAGCCAAAAGAAAGAATGTTGTTTCCAAACACACCCCTGAAAAGAGAAGGGAATTTGATGTCGTTCACATGTCATTGTCAGAGGCCCTTGAAATCTTATCTAAGAAGGGTTACCTCAAGCCACTTGAACCTACTATTCTTCCAATTCTAATCCCAAGCACTTGGAACATGAATGAGTAATGCTCTTTTCACCAAAAGCTAGGACATAAGACAAATAATTGCTTTAAGTTGAAGCATGAGATTCAAGAGTTGATTGATGGTGGGGTGATTGCCAAGCCAAGATTCCATAGATGAAGCAAAATCGAATGAAAGGGTGTGCTTAAGAGATCTAGCCCATGAGACATACCTTTGCTAGAGGATGAGCCATTTTGTTGAATCTTTTTCAATTGTCGTATCTTCAATTTGTCAAGTCTGTTAGAGTCTTTTTCAATGTTGTGTTGTTGAGTATTTCCCTTTGTTGTGCTATTGAGTCTTTGTTGAGTCATGTTCCTTTGAATTCTCAAATCAATGTTATTTCACTTTCAATAAAGTTGGTCATTAAAATGTGACGTGTATCATGTGATCTCTTTTTTCTAGTTTTGAAATAAATGAATCATTAAACCTAATATTGGAAAGGATCAACTCTTAAGGGATGGTGATTTGAAAGGGTAACCCTTAACACTAGGGGCATACTCTAATATTGGAAAGGATCAACTCTATACTAAGGGAAAGTTTTGTGGATGAATGATAGAGGGATGTGAGGATGATTTATAAGTGAAAGGATGCATTTTCCCCAACAAGGGGCATGGAAAAAGAAAAAAAGGGAAAAAAAAAAAAAGAGAGAGAAAAAGATAGAAGAAACCAAGAAAAGAAAAGAAAAAGATAGAAGAAAACAAGAAAAGAAAATGAAAATGAAGATGAGAATCAAAAGGGACAAGGAAAGAATAGATGAGGAGGAGGAGAATGGTGTATGCACGAGATGAGTAGTAACCCTTGGCAATTAGGATACCCTAAAAATGAAATTGAATTTTAACCTCAAATACCCTTTCTTGTTTAAGCCTTAGAATCCTAGCCTTGTTACAGTCCCTAAACAAGTCCTCTCTGATTAGTTGAGATTGTTTAGCCTTACAAATTTTGGAAAGCCTAGGTTTAGTAGTGAAAAAAAATAAAAGAAAAAAGAAATAAAAGAAAAGAAAGAAGAGAGGCCCGCTAGGCTGAAAACCTAAAAAGGAGGCCTAGGCAAAAGTTAGGGCATCTTGAAAAGAAGTGAAGAAGAGCCACAAGGAAAATGGTGAACTTACTCTAAGCTAGGGGAGCAATCATGATGAGGAGAAAAGTGATCATAGATGAGAGATGAGTTGATTTAAGAGAATACATGAAGAGAGAAATGAGAGAAGTGGGGTGTGCATGTTCAAACAAAGACAATGATCGAGTCGACTAGAGATGATTGAATTTTAATTCAAGTTTGGGCTAATCAATGAAGATGGTGGGTAATTCATGGAAAACTAGTTCAAAGAGAATATACATTGATATGCAAAATTATCTGGATCCATGATCGCTTGTTTCTTTACATCCTTTCTTCAAGGTCCTCTTTGCATTCAAACCATGTTATGCTTTACTATCTCTAAACTCTTGTCATGCTTGAAGCTTCTTTAGTTTAAAGTCGCTTTCAACTTTTTGTATTCATAAATATCCATTTGCCTCAAAACTCGTGTAATGTTTAGAACTTCTTTGATCTAGAGTCTCTTTCAACTATCTTTGATCTTTGTCTAGAGGTGTTAGGAATTCTAGGGAATTGATGGTCATCCAAAGACAAAAGGTGCATAAAATAAAAATGAATGAATGATTTGTTTGAATAAATATGTGCCCCCATAAAAAGAAAAGAATGCAATGAACCCATAGCCTAATCAAACTCTTCCTTGTTAATGGCCTAAAAAGAAAATACTTTTTAGAAGTCCAAAAAAAAAAAAAAAATGGGAAAGAAATTTTTAAAAAAAAATGCGAGATATTGAAAATAAAGAAAAAAAAATAAAAAATGAAAGATGAAGATCCAAAAAGAAATGAGGAATTGGAAAATGAGAGAAGAAAAAGAAAGGATGGAGATGAAGATGAGAAGATAGAGAATAAAAGAAAAGAAGATGGAAGAGAGAAAAAAAAACAAAAAAAAAAAAGAAGAAAAGATGAGAAGAGAAAAATAAATGACGAAATGAGAAGAAAAAAATGGTAAAAAAAAAAAATGAAGAGAAGATTAAGAGGAATGATGTGATATGTTGTGAATTGATGTGTTCATACCTAACCTGATGTGAGTCGCTGTGATTGGTTCTGTCCTGATGTGTTTGGACCAAATCTGATGTGAAACGTTATGATCGATTCTATCCTTATGTGTTTAGACCAAACTTTATGTAAAGTGTTGTGATTGGTTCTATCCTGATGTGTTTGGGTCAAACCTAATGTGACCTGTTGTGCCTTGGTTCTATCCTAATGTGTTTGGACCTAACCTGATGTGACCCGTTGTGTTGTGAAAAATCTAAAAGATTCAAAGTTCAAAAGAAAGATTCAAAAACCCAAGTGAGAGATTGGCATGTAAGAAGAAAATCAAGAATTTCAAAAGTCTAAGGAGAATTTCAAAAGAAAAGATTTCTAGTTTCAAAAATCTAAGAGGGATTTCAAAAATGGAAGAAAGTTTTCAAAACGGATGGATTTGAATGATGTTGATTTCCTTAAATAATGAATTCTTCTGGAAATAAATGATGTGTGTCTTGAATGATGAGTTTCTTGATGTGTGATATTAAGTCTCTTGAACCTTTTATGATAATATGATGTTGTATTGATGTGTTTATGATGATGTGTATATGTTTATATGTCATGTTGATGTGTTTTTGATGTTGTGATGATGTGTTGATAACATGATGTGTGATGTGTGAGTTTGGCTTAGAATAGTAGCCATTCTTGTTGTGATTGTTTGATACTAAGTTCGAGATAGCAAACTTAGGATCTTTGATGATTGATGTTGTGTTTATGAGGTGTCTATGATGTATTGATGTGTTTCTATTGGCTTAAGATAGTAGCCATTCTTGTTGTGTTTATGATGTGTTTTTTCTGGCTTAGGCTAGTAGCCATTCTTGTTGTGTTCATGATGTTTTGTTGATGTGATGATAACATGGTATGATGATATGACGAGTTTTCTTTTTGGCTTGGGATAGTAGCCGCTTTTTGTTTCCCCCTTTTACCCATGGTTCTAGATAACGATCCAAAGACAATAGGGACTCATAGAATCCAGCAATTGAATTTTGCACCCACGCTCCATGTTTGCTTGTTTGCTTATATGTTTTTGTGTTTGTGTTGTGTGTTTGTGTCGACTTAAAGTTTATTAACCTACAAAATGGTTCGTCTCTTTAGGCTTTTAACTACACTTATGGAGTAAGTATAGCCAAAATAGAGGCATCTATAGACACCTCATTTTGTACCCAATTAATAAACTTTAGTCCCCGGTCCCAATGATGAGCTTGACATGTCTACAAAAGGTAATTGAAGTTATTTTGATAGTTTGGAAGTACTCACAACTTAAAAGTACTTAAATCGCTTTGAAAACGATGCTAAAAAATGACATTTACTCACTGTTTTAGTCATAACTTTTGATCCATAAATACATTTTTAGTAAGGTTTATCTCATTGAAAAGTAAACATCCTGGGTCTCAATTTGAACATATATTTTGCCTAATTTGAGCTTAAATTGAGAGAGTTATGACTATTTGAAGTTAGGCCAACTAGGCAGTTCGATTTTCTAGGTTTTAAAACCATTTTAAGGGCCCAAAGCATAATGTTTTGGTGTGGGCTGGCCCATGGACCCTTAAGAACTTCCAAGGATCATTAAAAAGACTGAAAACCCTAATTTTAACTTATAAATAATCATCTTATGCTTCTAATCAAAACCCTAGCTAGAGAGAGCCATTTTTTAGCCCCCATCTTCTCTAAAACCCTAATTCTCTTTTCTAAAACACACATATACACAACACCTTTGCACATTTTTACAAATTAAAAATCTCTCTTTAACAAGTTCTAAGGTAGAAACTATTTTCCCAATTTGATTTCTCAAAACCCTTTTCAAAACTAATCTTGTTTTTGAGTTGTGATTACCTATAAACTATTGAAATATTCTTTTACCTTGATATCTCAATGAATCTTGTTGTGTAGGCACTAAGTGGCTGATTAAATATCAATCAAGTCTGTATTCCATAACAAGGTGAGTGTTGATATGATTTGATATATTGATGAATATGTTTTGATGTCTTAAGTGTTATTCGTGTTTGTTGTTAGATCCAATGCATGTTTAGGAATAAATTTTGTTTTGTTTATCTCTGATATCTTTGTTGTTAGTTTAGGTTGTTTAGTTTTATATTAGAATCATGTTAAGTTTGATTTGATTGTTATTTTGTTGCATGCTTTAAAAATGTGTTTCTAAACGTGTATGCGTGCGCATACTTAAGTATGCATATGCAAACTAGAGGCATGCGTTTGCATACTCATGTATACGTACGCATACTCGTGCCCAAAAATGTAGATTTAGGGTTTTACAATTTTGATTGTTTTGCTTAGTTCTAAATCCTCTGTTTAAGTCTTGTTAAGTCTAATTTTCACATGTTTATACCTAATGTTAGTAGAATAACATGTTTCACATGCTTTGATTGTTGAATTGTTAATTAGGGTTTATATCTTGGTTGAATCACATGAACATAAACATGCATTGATATATAGGTGTTGTGATGATATGAGGTAAGTGAGGCAAGTCATGCACAGTTACATAAACATGCATTTGATTGGGATGATGAGCATGATATAGTTTATGAACACGATGAATATGCTTGGTTAATTCCATGATGCTATGCTTGGATGTTTGGGATATGCTTGATGTTAATGCCTTGTTGATGCTACCGTATTGTGATATGCTTGCTGTCTTGGTTGAGATAAGATAGATATATGCTTAAGTTGTGATATGCCATGATAGATGAGTGATTAGGTTTTGGGATGATTAATGCCATGTTGATTGTTAGATGTATGCTAGCGTGTGTGTGAGTATAGATGCAATGCTGAATGTGCCTTTAATAGGGTTAAGACATAAGGCACAATGAGAGGAAGCCAACCTTAGGGTTTGGCAGTTTTGGGTGCCAAACACCTTCCCAAGATCGTACCTTAACTCCAAATCCATATTTATGGTAGTAAAATCAATGGTCCTTCCTTGAGAGGACGCTATATATATGATTCATAGGCCATTGCAAAAACTAGGTGACGACTCCAAAAAGAAACGACCCCTTGTGTCCACAGGGTGCCCTATCTGTTTTGGGGTTTATGTTTCCTTTGTCTTGAACATTGCTTCTCATATGCTTGGACAACTACTTTAAAACAATATCATGGTATGCTTTGCTATCTAGTTTATGTGTCTAAATTTTATTTTTGCTTACTTGGCTCATGTGGACCATATTTGGTCATTGCTCAGTATGAGCCCGATTTCATCATAAACTGATGCTTTGTTAAACATTTCAACTCGTCGAACAACTGGTGCTTACCTTGATCAACACACATTGGTTAAGGACTGTTGTTGATGATGTTGTTATGTACTTGGTTGAGGATTTTTTTAAAAAAATTTTAAATTTTTAAATTTTTTTATCGTGTAGCTTATGCCATTAGCCAGGTCATGTGATTTATGTCTGTCTAGGGATCTTTATCACTGGCTTTATCATGTGATTTATATTTGTTGGTAGACTTATATCACTGGCCTCGTCATGTGATTTATATCCGTTGGCGGATTCATATCATTGGCCTCGTCATGTGATTTCTATCCATTGGTGGATTTATATCATTGGCCTCGTCATGTGATTTATATCCGTTGGAGGATTTATATTAGTTGGTTGATTTATATTACTAGCCTCATCATGTGATTTATATTCACCAGTGGATTTATATCATAGGCCTAGGGGTTCATCATTGGCTACTATGTGGAGATTAAGACTAAATAATTTCTTTATTGAACTACTTTAAAGCAAATAATGGGTGATTTTGTAGGGGCCTTCTTAGGTTGGCCCTAACTTCCCATGGGTTGGATCCTTTGTTGCTGGTGTGACCTTCCATAGGACGAGGTCTCCTATGTTGAATCTCTTGAGCTTCACTCTTTATTCATAGTACCTGACCATCTTTTGTTGATATCTTGCCATTCTTTGGGATGATTCATCTCTTACTTCATCTAGGCAGTCCAGGTTCGTCCTTAGCTGGCCATCATTAACATCTTCATTGAAAAAATCTCTTCTTATGTTGGTGATCCCTACTTCAACAGGGATTACTGCTTCAGTGCCATACGTAAGGTTGAATGGTGTCTCTCCTGTTGGGGTTCTAGCCATGGTTCGGTAAGCCCACAAGATGCTTGGTAGTCCCTCAAACCATGTACCCTTTGCCCTTTCTAATCGAACTTTGATGGATTTGAGCAAGGTTTGATTGGTTACTTCCATTTGTCCATTGGCTTGAGGGTGTTTGGGTGATGAGAAATAGTTTATGATTCCAAGCCCTGAGCAAAACGATTTGCAGCCTTGGCTGTTGAATTGACAGCCATTGTCTAAGATGATTGTCCTTGGTATGCTAAACCTACAAATTATATTCTTCCACACAAAGTTTTGTATCTTTGCTTCTATGATGGTTGCTAAAGCTTCTGCTTCTACTTATTTTGTGAAATAATTAATTGCTGCAAGTAAAATTTTAACTTGTTTTTTACCTTGGGGCAAGAGGCCTACTATGTCAATCCTCCATTGTGCAAATGGCCATGGCGAGGTTATGGTCGTCATTTTCTCCCCAGGTATTTGTTGGACATTTCCATACCTCTGGCATTTGTCACATTTCTTGATGAAGTCTTTTGCTTCTTTTTGCATCATCGGCCAGAAATAACTTGCTTTGGTGATCTTTGATAATTGAGACCTTGCCCCTGAATGATCTCCACACACACATTCATGAACCTCCTCTAAGATATACTTTGCTTCGTCCTGCTCGATGCACCTGAGGTAGGGGAGGGAGAGCCCCCTTTTGTAAAGTACGTCGTTCAAGACGATGAATTTGGTAGCTCGCTTCTTGATCTTCCTCTCCTCTTTAAGATCTGGGGCAATTATACGTGCTTGAGATAAGACCTGATGGGGGTTGTCCAGCTCATGTTACCTTTTATCGAGAATGTGTGGAATTCTTTGATGTTGGGGAACTTCTGTACTTCCAGCATCAATCCTAGGGTTTTTTTTTTTTTTTTTTTTTTTTCTTTTGATTTCTGATGACACATGTCATGCCACTTTGTCCAGTTCTAAGTTCAGGCCACGTGGGACTTGCATGAACTCCACCTATTCTAACTCTCCAACCAATCAATTCATTGGCTTTTGGTATCTTTTCATTCTTTGTTCATTTGCTTCATAATCTCATTTAATCTGTCATATTACCAATTTGGAGTCACTCTTCAAGAGCATTTTTTGGCTCCCATGGTTTTTGCTATCTTGAGCCCTGTCAAAATAGCCTTATTCTCTGATTCGTTGTTGGTGGTAGGGAACTGGAGTTGGACCCCATATCTCAAAGTGTCTCCTTCTAGTGAAGTGATGATGACTCCAACTCCGCCCATTTTCTTCACTGATGACCGGTTCGTCTATATCGTCCATAACTCCAACATGTTTGTCGCATTCTCTTTTGGCAAGGTAAATTCAGCAATAAAGTCAGCTAATACATGGGCTTTTATGGCTGTTCGAGGTCTATACTCGATGTCAAACTGGCTCAACTCAATTGCTCACTGCACTATTCAACTTGCTGCTTCTAGTTTGCTCATCACCTTTTTGATTGGTTGGTCCGTCATGACAAGGATTGGGTTTGCCTGGAAATAAGGATGCAACTTCCGAGAGGCGATAATTAGAGTGAAGGTGATCTTCTCAATGCGTGGGAATTTTGCCTCTACCCCCTAGAAGGTTTGGCTGACGTAGTATATTGGGCGCTGGATTTTTTAGTCTTCTTGAATTGGTGCTACGCTCACCACGATAGTGGAAACTGCAAGACATAGGAATAAGTCTTTGCCTTCTTTGGACGGACTTTAAAAGTGGTGGGTTGCTCAAGTAGCGCTTTAGCTCCTGGAATGCAGTCTCATATTTGTTGGTCTAAGCAAAGGCTTGTTTGAGGGTCTTCAAAAAAGGTAGGCATTTGCCTGTTGCCTTAGAGATGAAACGGTTGAGGTCTGCCACTCTTCCTGTCAATTTCTGTACCTCATTGACATTCCTAGGTGACTACATCTCCAGTATGGCTTTTACCTTCTCAAGATTGGCCTCTATCCTTTGTTGTGATACCATGAAGCTGAGGAATTTCCCTGAGGAGACCCACTGGGTTTAACCTCATTTTATATTGCCTTAGTGTTTTAAAAGTTTCTTTGACGTCATCCAAGTGGTTGTCCACCTCTTTACTCTTAATGAGCATATCATCTGCATAAACTTTCATATTCCTCTCGATATGCTTGTTGAACATTTGGTTCACCAACCTCTGATAGGTAGCTCCTACATTCTTTAGTCCAAACGGCATGACTCTATAATAATAGAGTCATTGGCTGGTGATGAACGCCATTTTCTCTTGATCTTCTTCAGACATTTGGATTTGATTATATCCTAAGAATGCATCCATGATCATCAGGAGCTTATACCCCATTGTTGAATCAACAAGCTGGTTGATTTGTGGTAACGGGAAGCTATATTTTGGGCAAGCACTATTTAGATCTGTAAAATCTACACACATTCTCCATTTCCTGTTCGCCTTTTTCACCATGACAACGTTGGCCAACCATTCCGAGTAGTAGACTTCCCGAATAAACTTGGCAGCCAAGAGCTTGTCTACCTTGTCCATAATGGCTCTGTTTCGTTTGGGTGCGAAGACTCTTCTTCTTTATTGGAAGGGTTTCTTCTTAGGGTTCACATTCAGTTGGTGTTGAATGACATCTTTAGATATGCTAGGCATGTCCTCATGGCTCTAGGAAAAAACGTCTAAATTTTTCTTCAAGAACTCCATTATCTCTCCTTTCGTCAAAGGATCAAGGCTTGCCCTCACAATTGTTAACTTCATTGGTTCTCCTTCTATTAGTTCGATTGTCTCTAGTGCTTTCACCGCTTCCGAACTCCTTTCTTCGATCATCCATGTATGGTTTTCCTTCGATGCTAATACTGCTTGGTAACACTCACGAGCCAGAATCTAGTCCATTTTTATCACTCCTACCCCATTTTTTGTAGGGAATTTTGCCTTTATGTAATATGTTAATGTTGCTGCTTTCCATCGGTTGAGTGTTGGTCATCCAATGATGATGTAGTAGGATGAAGGATAGTCAACCACCAAAAAGTTGAGTTACCTAGTTATCTGCCGCGAGTATGAGCCAGCTGTGACTGTTAAGGTCACTATTCCCTTCGGGTACACCTTATCTTTGCTGAAACTAAGAAGGGGATACTAAAATGGACAAAGTCTCTTCAGGTCTACTTTCAACTGTTGAAAGGCAAAAAGGTAAATAATATTAGTGGAACTCCCATTGTCTACCAAGATTCTTCTAGTGTTGAACCCTTTTATCATGAGCATGATGACTAGCAGGTCGTCATGTGGCTGTTTCACCCTTCTGTCATCCTCCTCCAAGAAGACCATATCCATGGCCTCTCTTTTCCTGTGTTTCAACGACAGCATCATGTGGACATTGTTAATTTGTTTTTGCTGTGACTTCTTAAGGGACTTGAAAGACCCTCCTCTTGTGGGACCTCCATTAATCATCCTTATTTCTCCTATAGTACTCTTTAATCGTTCTTGTGGCTTGTTGTCGTCCTTAGGCTTGTCTTCTGATCTAGCTTGATACTCTTATTTTTGCCATCCATACGTTTCTTTCTTGATGAACTTTTGCAACTTTCTTTTCTGGATTAATTCTTCTATTTGTTCTTTAAGGTCTCTACATTCATTTATGTAATGTCTGTGATCTTGGTGGAAATGACAGTACTTCTTCTTACTTCGAGCATTGGGCAAACAATTTAATGGTTTCGGCCACCTAAGCTGATGGTCGTCCTTAATCTGCATCAAGATTTGGTCAATAGGTATTACCAAGGGTGTGAAATTTACTATTTTGTGGGTCTTATTGTCCCTTCGCTTGTTCTTGTCATGGCTGGACGAATGGTTTTTCCTTTCCCTCTTTTGCCCCTTGGGGTCGTCCCGAGTGCCTGTCTTGCTTGTCTGAGGTTCCCTTACCTCTATCGCGGTAAGAGCGTCTTCCGCATTCATATACTTTTGAGCCTTTATTAGCAGCTCTATCATCGATGCCGGGGGAATTTTTGCGAGCACCACCACAAACTCTTTGGACTTTAGCCCGACCTTGAATGTTGTCAACTATACATTGTCATCGACTTCGTCCACTTCTAGCACTTCTTTGTTAAACTGTTTCACATACAATCTTAGTGACTCCCCTTCTCCTTATTTGACCGTCAACAAATGATCTGTAGGCCTTTTTTGGCGCTGCATGCCCACGAAGTGGTGCATAAACAAGTTGCTTAGTTGGTCGAAATTGTCTATGGAAGACTGTGCCAGCTTACTGAACCATACTTATACTGCTCCCTTTAGTGTCGTCGAGAAGGATTGGCATACTATCTCATCCGGGGTCTATTGTAGGCTCAAGGTCATCTTGAAGGTGGTTATGTGATCCAACAGGTCTTTCAATCCGTCATATGACTCAAGCTGCAGGAGACGAAACTTTGGTGGCAAAGGGCACTCTAGGACCTTCGACGTGAATGGTGAGTCAATCCTTTTTACCATCCCATCCAAGTTTTTTTTTTTTTTTTCTTCATCTTTAAGCTCGTCCATTTCCCTCATCATGCTCCTTAGGAGGTCATTGCTAGCTTCGTCAGACCGTTCGGTTCTTCTTGAGCCATCTTTTCCCTGGCTACCTTCCGGGTCTTGAGCTTCATCTTCATTATTGTTGTTCTCGATCCTCCATGGTGAACGGTTATTTCTTGTTGCAATTGTTGTCTCATTTCTTTGTTTTGATATGTGAGTTCTTCCACACTGGCCATAAGGGCTTGGATCTGCAAGGCTAGGGTGGCTGACTTTAGTTATGCACTGGATTCCATCTGGATACTAACAATGGTAGGGCAACGTCTTTTGGCCTTAAGGTTAGAAAGAAGTTCCCATAGACGATGCAAAATTGATGAAACCAAGTTTGTCAGTCGCTGTGATCGTCCAAACAGAACCGTGCGTTCCTGTAAGAAATAAGAAGTGAGTCAGATAGGTCATCAGTGTGGTGCCTGCCAATAAACCTCCGATGACAAAGTCAGATAATTGGAGAAAATGGTATTTAAATATCTGGAGTGATATATTTGTTTTTTTTTTTTTTTTGGTACCTTTGCTCTAGGTTTGACCTCATTTATATATGCTTTTACCTTTCTAGCTGTTGGAGGCCTTCAATGGTGGCTTAATTGTTTGTTTGAGTAACGTATCTAGTGATTAATGCAGTGTTTATGGGGACTTTTGAGCTATTATGCCCCTTGCTTTGTCTAACCATAATGGCTCTTGCATTGAATGCCTTCTTTATGGCATTTTGGTCGTCCATTACCGTGTTTGGATGAGGAAGATTTCTTGACTCATTAGATATAGCTAGTGATTTTTTTATCTTCTTAAAATTTTGCAAAAATATAATAAGAAAATACAATTTAATGTAGAATTTGCTAGAATTCAGATTTGGGGTCCGTTTGGATATCACTTATTTTATTGAAAACTGAAAACACTATAACAACATAATTTTTAAATGTGTGAATAGTACTGTGGGACTCGTTTCTAATTTTTTTTTTTTAATAAAGTACTTGTGGGTCCCGTGAACAATACATGGACCCACTGAATAGTGCATATTGTCTCTGAAAGCTGAAATGCGTGCATCAAAAAAAGGAAAAAAAAAAAAAAAAAAGGAAGGAAAACGCAGTGAAAGCCAATTCAAAGGCATACTAAATAGAAAGATACAAAGAAGGTTTAAAAAAATTTCTCTTGAAACTAGTAACTTTGTCCTTTTGTTATTTACATATTTTTTAAAAATTCAATTATTATAAGTAGGGAAGGGGATTGATTGAAATTAAACGGATTCTTGACTGCTTGAGTTGAAATAGTTGGAAGATCGTTGGTGATGCAACTGTTGAGTAACTGATATGATTCTCCCGGTAAACGGTTTGTGCAACCGTGATTATTGGTTCACTGTGCAAATAGACAAGCAACATTAATTCAACTGTCCCACCAATAATCTACATTTACAATTTTGCATTTAAAACTAAAAATAATATCTTTCAATCTAATAAGAAGGTTGTCTCCCACCGACAGCCATCCTTGTATACTTTTGTTGTTAATGTTAATCATTTTCATGGTTCCAGATCTCTCTCTCTTTTCCATTTGCCCTTCGTTTACTTGTTCGAATACCCACATAGTCAATCTTCAGTTTTCCACTTCTTAAGCTTCCACATATAAAACAATGAGTTGGGGAAGCATCTCTCTCTCTGTTCTTGTTATTTTTGTTGTTTTATGCAGTGCTAAAATAGCACATGCACATGCTAGTATGAATCTCAGAAACAGCAGCGATATCGATACCCATCAAAATTACACTCAGTTCCTTCTTACAAATGGCGTTGCTCGTACGCCCCCAATGGGGTATTGGAATACTTTCTAACACCTACCCTTTTGCTTTAAATTAAATTTGAGTTATTAGATATTATTGGTTTGTTTTAATTAATTTTCTCTTGACTACTGTAGTTGGAACAGCTGGAATCATTTTCAATGCAACATAGATGAATGGACTGTGAAGAGTACTGGTACCACTTTCGATGCTTATTGATTTTTTTTTTTTTTTTTGGTTTAGTTTTACTTTGAACTTTGTTATTATTAAATAATAATGGTTTTTCAGTTACTTTAGTACAATCATCTTTTATTAATTTAAAAAGACCTTTGGCCCTTCATCTAATGAAAAGATGGCCTAGTAAATTTTTTTTTTTTTTCTTTACAATAAACTTAATACTTTTTTTTTTCTTCTATGATTTTATTATATTCAATGCAAATGGAGATCCACTTTCGTAGATTGACTTTTACTTTTTGTAGTGACACTCTTTGTTCAAAGTATTGTCGTGTTTTTCATTATTCTAACATTCTCTATCAATTAAGGTCAGTTACATCAATATACTATTGCCTAAACATATTTCTTCAAGGAAGGTTTTAGGTTTCATATAATGCTTGTGCACACAGGAATCATCCTAGGGTGCCAAACCATCCCCAGTGAATGATCGCGTCCTGCGCGGGACATAGGAAGACCCAATCCTTTCTCATAGAGTATTTTCTTGAAGACCTCAAACTAGTTTTACCTAGCTAAAGAAAGCAAAGGAACTTCCTGATTAGGTTCCTCACAAATGACCAAGACCAACATTAATGTGATTTAGAGAATAGACCAATTGAACATTCCAACTGCCTTTGAAAATTGAAAGTCAAATCAACTGTAGTCATTGCAGGAAAAAAAAATGTATACATTACATATTTCCGTAATATGCAACATCACACATACAGGGTTGGCCCCACCTACCTATGGAAACTATATGCTGTGAGTGTGATGCTGTATGTAGCGGAAACACTATATACCTTCTCGTCATTGCAGATGCTGTCCAAGGCTCCAAATCACAACATTTAATCTAATACGGCACATACTTGATCTAATATATCATTGCTGAATGTACACTTCTAATGACTAATGGTCACTATTTCCATGAAACTATTCAGAGTTTCTAGGTTCTAGCCCTCTCAAGGATTGTTTTATTTAATCTTTGCTATTCCTTTTGGTTACTGAGAACAGCAGATGCTCTTATTTCAACCGGTTTGGCGGCACTGGGGTACAAATATATAAATATTGGTATGCATCCTCAAATCTATTTCTTTAGTACTTGCAACAAATTTTGAATTTTTATGCTATCCCGCAAAAGTGGTAAATTTCTGCATTAGATACGACATTTTTCTTAAGAATGTGAAATAGATTCGTACCCATCTAGCAACTAGAGACAGGGTGTTTTCCTTTTTCTTTTACTTTGTTTTTCATATTATTTAATTTTTAATCCGTCTTTCTACCCTTGTGAAAATTAACATAAATAGATTTGGACCATTTTGTCATATTGACTTGCACAATTCTAATGGTTGATGGCAGATGATTGCTGGGCAGAAGGGAAGAGAGACTGGAGGGGTAATTTAAGGGAAAAATCTTCTACTTTTCCTTCTGGAATCAAGGCCCTTGCAGACTATGTTCATGCAAAAGGATTAAAACTTGGCATATATTCTGATGCTGGGTAGATTTTTTTTTCAATTATTTTGATTAGAGTAATGCTAGTGATACTATAAATTTTAATAATTGATTACTAAGTAATTCAACTTGGCATATATGCCAACTTTTAATCTCAAAATAATTCAGTCTTAGACAGTTATTTAGAGTCTTAAAAGTAATTGATTACTTTTTTGATTACTAAGTAATTGAGACAGTTACTAATCAAAGTAATCAATTACTAAGTTGTTAACTGTCAGATCTACAATCAGTTATACTACAATCAGAGTCTTAGACAGTTATTTACTAAGTTGTTAAAGTGGTACAAATCACATTAATTTCCACGTTAGTTTGTAACCCCTTATCAGTAAAATTGGTAGTAACTCTTATATTTTCCTTTTGACTATATGTAATGACTTTCATTTTTTTTTCCATCTTTTTATCTCCTTAGTTACAAAACCTGCAGCAAGACAATGCCCGGCTCTCTTGGGCACGAAGATATAGATGCAAGAACCTTTGCTGAATGGGTTAGTTTCCTCTAGTCTGTTACTACATAATTAGGAAATAGTGATGGTGATTGGTTTATGGGGCATTTGGTTGTAGGGAATTGATTACTTGAAGTATGACAACTGCTACCATGATGGTTCTAAGCCTCTAGATAGGTATTATCTTTTGAAGCTTTGTACATTCTGTAATTGCTATAATGCTGAAAGGTAGCTCTATACTAATGAGAGCCTGTGTTTTAGAATATATCTTCCTCTGTGACAGATTTGCTAGGATGAGTTATGCATTGCAGAAGGTTGCCAGGCCAATCCTTTACGCTATATGTGAATGGTAAGACAATTGTATTTAATTTGTTGGACCATTAATATCACAAATTCTTTAAGGGGTGAGTATCTGCATGCTCTGGCATGTTTTAGTTAGCACATCTACAATCTGCATCATATTTCAAGGAAGTATAATTGTTTGCGTGTTACATTAGGCTTTGAAAACTAGAAGTAACTTGTTGGTCTCTTGTTTGGATGTTCCTTCCTAGCCTCTTGGGATGTAAATTATAATTGGTGCTTCAGAAGACAGGGAAGTTACTTGGATAATTTTTTTGCAAGGCATGTAACTTGTTGTTGTAGAGTGTTTGTTTTTTTTTTAAATTAGTGATGATCTAGGGAATGACCTAGGACAGGTCTTGGTAAGCTTTAGGATTTAGGGACCCCTAAAAGCATGCTTTGAGCTATGCTGTGTATATGAAGGTGAAAAACCTAATATACCAAAAAATGAAAATTACAAGTCAAGGCTCTCGATTAGGTGGGACTAGAACATAGTACATGGAATGAGTTTAGTAAAAGTAGAAGCATAGATGAAGGGGTGGTAAGACTTGATGGCCAGGAGATACTGAAGAACAAGATCTATTGATATCTTGGATCAATAATTTATAAAGAAGGAGAGATTAAGTAGGATGTGAATCATAGGATAAGAGTAGGGTGGATGAAGTAGAGAAGTGCATAAAGAGTTTTGTGTAATCATACAATATCTATTAAGTTAAAGAAATATACAAGATCGTAATAAGACTAACCATACTCTATGGTATTGAATATTGAGTTATTAAGATGAATGTGATTGTTAGGATGGATAAGTGGGCATATATGGAAATATAAGATTTGAATTGTAGAAATGTGCTTAAAGATAGTAGTGACTCTTATTGATGAAAAGATGAGGGAGAATTGCTTGAGATGTTTTGGCTATATTCAAAGGAGAACAATTAATCCATTGTGAGAAAGGGTGAGCTGATTCAAGTTGAAGGAATGAGAGAAAAGGTAGAGGATGACAAAAAATAACATTACTAGAAGCAGTCTAAAATGATATGTTAATAAAAAAAGTAATTGAGAGTATGACTTTGAATAGAATAGAACAGCGGAAAGAAAACATGTGGCTGGCCCTGACTAATTTGTTTAGGGTCCTTAGTAGACCCCAAAAAATTTGGGACTAAGTTTTGATTGTTGTTTGTTATTGTATAACATACACTTTTATAGAAACTTTTGAATGTTATCTTATAGATTTTGACAGGAAAATATTCTCATAGGGGAGAAGAGAATCCAGCAAAATGGGCCAGTCAGTATGGTAATGCTTGGAGAACTACAACGGACATAAAAGACATTTGGGAAAGGTCAAACTCTCATTCCTTTTGCTTACATGTTTGTTTTTGAACTGGCTCTGATTTTAGAGGTCAGTCTGACGTTAGAAATTGAGTAAGTTCTTTAATCTTTGTACATCTCTTTTCAGTATCACATCAATCGCAGATGAAAACAACATTTGGGGAAGATATGCTGGACCTGGCAGGTGGAATGGTAATTGCCAAAATTTCAATATTAGCCTGAGTAAAGATTGTCATCTTTCTGTTTTTGTGTCAACATCTATAGCTCTGATACAAATTATATTCACAAAGAAAACTAGACAATCTCCATTGACATTTCATTTACTGATCTTTGGGCCAATTTCACTAAACTATTTCCAATTCTGATTGTTATAGATCCTGACATGTTGGAAGTGGGCAATGGAGGCATGAGTTTGGAGGAGTATCAATCTCATTTTAGCATTTGGGCTATAATGAAAGTTAGTCCAGAATTGATGCCTGTATTGTGTAACATCTCTATGACTTTCATGTTGTGATAAATGGAAATCCTTATTCTGGCAGGCCCCTTTGCTTATCGGATGTGACATCCGATCTGCAAGCAGAGAAACTCTGTGGATTCTTGGAAACAAGGAGGTGATTGATGTTAATCAGGATCCACTAGGAGTGCAAGCAAGAAAAATACGATCGAAAGCAGGTCTAGAGGTATATAACCTGTTGTTTTTCTTCATTTTTGCAAATAAACATATATATACATTGCAACCATAACTTATATCCCTCAACCTTGGGCCTAGGCTCACGTGGTAAAGGAGTGGGGTAGTGTTGGCATAGGTTTTAAGTTCAAATCCTACATATTCAAAAAAGAAAAAGAATGCGCAATGATAAGGCTTTGTGAATTAGCCATCTTAACTTAAAAATCATAGTGCAAATTGTTATATCCTGCATAAGTTGCTCTAGTTCATCTAGATGATTTATCACAGACACGGTTTAAGAAGAATTTGTCTATGTTTCTCATCAATGTGATGCAGGTTTGGGCAGGGCCATTATCATCGAGAAGAGTGGTGATAGTATTGTGGAATAGAAGCAAGTATAGGGCTCCCATATCAGTGGGATGGAGGGAGGTTGGACTCTCTCCATCTAATCCTGTTAGTGTTCGAGACTTATGGGCGGTATGATACACTTCATTTTTCCTTTTTTCAGTTTTTTGGTTCCTTTTTCATGCATGGATACTTAAACTTCACGTAGGCAGATTTATGTTGTTTGGACTCCATGGATGTAGTTGCTTTTGAACTTTCATTCAACATGACTGTTAAAGTGGTGGAACCACATAGCTTCACCACTTTCAGTCAACTGTGTCCTCATGAGAAGGTTCGGGCCTTTTTTTTTGTTTTTTGTTTTTGTTTTGTTATTGTCATTGTTGGTAGGAAGTGAAAAGGTTTGGCTTAAGTTGCATATTGTTTGGCCTTGACCCTCCTATAACATAGTTTATGTGGGAAAAATAGAATAGAATGCATTATTAATATAGGATCTTCAACTTGGTCGTGGATTTAAACTCTTCAGTTGTCAAAATGGTAACACATAGAATGCTTCTATATAAGTCAAAGATATATGTATTTTTTGTCACTTTAACTGTATTTTTTGCAAGAAAACTTACCACCAGTTTTCTTTCAGCACTCATTCATTTCCAAGAGTATACGCTCTCGATTGACTGCACATGTTGCTCCTCATGCTTGCAAAATGTATATCCTAACTTCAACCTAAAAGGACGAGAGGCTCTTCACTCCATAATAGTGAGTGAAAACAATGTTCCCTTCTGAAGGCTGCTTGATGAGGTGAGGATATTTATTGGTAATACTCAATATATGTTAAAGTAAAACTAATTTTGGTCCGAAGGATATTTTGTGCTTCTTTGTCTATTCCCTTTCTATTTTGCTTACACTTGACCTCTACTTGAAATATATAACAAATTTGCTTGATAAAATGTTGTTCAAAATCATTCCATGCTACTCTTTCCTTTCAGAGAAAATCAGAGTTAGTAGACTCTGATGTACTCTGAAGTATCAAGTGTTCACTCTCTCTTTGCTTTCTTTATATATTATGTATTGGGGTGGGGGGACCTTTCATTTTGGGTGGGATGGACGGGGTTAAGAATTTGAAATTTTAATGAGAACATCAGAATATGGAACATAAAATGAGAGGAAATTAAAAGGGAAAGTAAGTCTATTTATGAGGAAATTCAAGATGGATGATTACATGAAGGCTGGATCAATATTAACTAAACGACTATTCTATATATATATATATATATTGTCACGCCCCGAACCCAAGTAAGAGCTAGGCACGTGACAACAGCCACACACTTATAAAGTTTACACCCTACAAGTGCGTAAGGCTTTCTTAACAATTAAAGAATTATCCTCAAGAAAATTTCATCATTAAATTTAAAAATATCCTCAAAAAGCAATTTTCAAAAGATATCCAAAAATAATCTTCCAACATCAAATAAAAATAAACTAAATCTTTAAGTCTAAAGGATTACACAAATGATAATCTTAAAACATAAAAGTTCAAATCTTATTCCATTGATTTCCTAAACTTCACTCATGCGCACATCCCAGCGAAAGCCCAAACTTATGCTACTCTTCCTGATCAGAATCTGAAAGGAGAAAGAGGGGGGGGGGGGGGGGGGGGGTGAGTTGACAACTCAATAAGTAACCAAAATCCAAATAAGTTCTATCCAACAATAGATCTATAAAGTAATAAGATGTAATATGAATCTTCAAGAGTTATAATATACTATGGGTTTTCAAAATAGCTAAAGAAGCTTCATGATCTTAAAATAATACTTTACAAATAGATCACATACTTTAATCTTATAATTATATCATAGAAGGTTTAAAAAGTAGTCAGATTTCTGTATATCAAAGCTATAACTTACAATAGGTTTCAAAAATAAATAAGCAGTTCTAATGACTTAATATAATTAAATATTCAAACGTAATCCATATTATTAACAATCTTATGACTATGGTCACGCTATATCCCCGTGACTGGGCATCAAAGTACCAATGAACAAACCCCATTGGTTTGGGTATCAAATACCAATGAACGACCCCCATTGGTTTGGGTATCAGAGTACCAATGAACGACCCCCATTGGTTCGGGTATCGGAATACCAATGAACGACCCCCATTGGTTTGGGTATCAGAGTACCAATGAACGACCCCCATTGGTTGGGTATCAGAATACCAATAAATAACCCCCATTGGTTTGGGTATCAAAATTAATTCATAGTCATTTTGTTCAAAAATCATATGAAATCATAGTTTCTAACCAAAAATATATCTTATTCAAGTACACATATCTCCATATATAATCATATATTCAATATTCAATATATTTGGGATATTTCTATATTCATTACTTTAAATCAATATAGCTATAGAAACAATTAAATAAAATAAATCTTGTACTCAATGCTTATATTTATCTGTGAAATTTCTCTATTCTTTACTGTAAATCAATGTAGCTGAACAATTAAATAGAATAGTAACAATTGTAAACAAATTCCAGTAGTTAAAATATAGTAGTATAAGCAAGGATAAAACCAATTAGGACAAGGTTACTTACCTCCAAAAATTATTCCAAAAGAACTTTTTCTTAACAATTCCTCTAAAATCTTTAGATATCACCTAGAACAATTTTCAAATATTTTTTCTCAATAATCAAATAATTTAAGAAAGATGAATAACGACACCAACTAGAAGAGAGACTACTAAAAAAAAATATCAAATTTCTATCAACGTATCTGACACCAAATTCCACCTAATCCTAATGTTTTTCTTTATACATATATTATTATTATATTTTTTTTTGACTGGTCAACCTTCAATGACTTCCTATTCACCCCTTCCAAAACCAATAAACAAAAATATAATAAATAAAAGAAGTTGAAGGCTGTTGCATCTACTTTCCTATTCACCTACGTACAGTACAACTTTTTAAGGCAAAAGCTGTGCAGAACCGGACCACCATGACCATGCCTAAATTTTCTGCAGATCCATCTATACTTAACGCAAAAGTGGTCGAAGGAAAAAGAAAATCTATTATTGAAACAGTACAGACATCACAAATATAATTTAATCCCTTCTTCTGTTCCGATTGTAAAATTAATTAGATATTTAAATAGTTTCACTTCTAGCCAAAATACCCACACAGAAAAAATACTCTAATTCTAAATAAAACTTAGATTTGACAAGAAAGAAATTCTTAGGCTCTTACCTCAATTGTGCAGTCAAATCTTCTCTACTTCAGTATTTTGGGTAGCCTCCTCTCTCAAAACATCTGTCAGTATTCACTGACTTAAAATTAGACTATATAAACTAGGGTTTCAACCTTATTTTCAAAAAAAACCCTTAGTAATATTAATTATAAAAGTTGACCCCATAAACAACTTTACTTAAATACCCCTCCTTTTCTTATTTATTTATTTATTTATTTTGGGCTATTACATTCTACCCCCCTTAAAAGAAGTTTAGTCCTCTAAACTTGACATACCTGAGTCCTCAAAAAGATATGGGTATTTCTCCTTCATTTCATCTTCTAACTCCCATGTGGCCTCTCTCACAGACTGGTTCCTCCATTGAACCTTGACATAACGTATGGTACGACGCTTCAACTCTTGTTCCTTCTTGTCCACAATTTTAACTGGTTGCTCTTCATAAGTTAAATCATCTCTTAATTTTAGAGGCTCATAATCCACTACATGACTGGGGTCTGGAATATATTTCCTTAACATTGAGACATGGAAAACATTATGTACCCCTGATAAAGAAGGTGGTAAGGCGAGCCTATAAGCAACTTTACCCATCCTCTCCAAGACTTCAAAAGGTCCTACAAAACGAGGGCTCAACTTACCTCGAAAACCAAATCTCATAACTCCTTTAGTAGGTGAAATCCTCAAGAACACATGATCACCCACTTGGAACTCTAATTTCCTTCTTCTAACATCTGCATAACTCTTCTGCCTACTCTGAGCTGTTTGGAGCCGCTCTTTAATCACTTGAATTTTATCTATTGTTTGCTGTACAATCTCAGGACCCAACAATCTTCTTTCTCCAACATCATCCCAACATATAGGAGACCTACACTTCCTACCATACAAAGCCTCATATGGTGCTGCTTTAATGCTTGATTGGTAGCTATTATTATATGCAAACTCCACCAAAGGTAGATGTTCATCCCATGAACCTTTGAAATCAATTACACAAGCTCTTAGCATATCTTCCAATGTTTGTATAGTTCTTTTTGAAAGTCCATCTGTTTGAGGGTGAAAGGCTGTGCTAAACTTCAAGTTAGTACCCATTGCCTTATGCACGCTCTCCCAAAATTGAGACACAAATCTTCGGTCTCTATCAGACACAATGGATGCAGGTGCACCATGCAATCTCACTATTTCCTTAATATATAATCTGGCTAACCTTTCAAGTGGGAAATCCACCCTGATGGCCAAAAAGTGTGCAGATTTTGTCAATCGATCCACAATCACCCAAATTGCATCTTTACCAGTAGGGGTTCTAGGCAGCCCCGTCACAAAGTCCATAGTAATGTCCTCCCACTTCCGTTCTGGAATGGGAAGAGGTTGCAAAAATCCAGCTGGTCTTTGATGCTCCATCTTAACTTGTTGACACACTAGACATTGAGCAACATATTGAGCAATCTCCCTCTTCATGTTGTTCCACCAAAAAGTCTCCCTTAAATCCCGATACATTTTAGTGCCTCCTGGGTGTATCGTGTAACTCGTGTTATGAGCCTCCTTTAGAATTTCTACCTTAAGGTCTGAATCATTTGGTACACAAAGCCGATTACCAAACCTTAAGGATCCATCCTCATGAATGCAAAACTCAGATTGAGAGCCTAGCTTTATCAAATCTCTTATCTTCTGCAACTGTGGATCGTTACTTTGTGCAATCTTTATCCTTTCAATCAAGGTAGGCTGAACTCTAAGGTTTGCTAAATGTGCCTTTACTTCATGAAACTGTACTTCTATCCTCATTTTCCTCAAATCTTCCAGGATGTGTTTTTGTGTAGTCAACAAAGCTGCCAAATTTCCTGCAGACTTTCTACTTAAGGCATCAGCTACCACATTGGCTTTTCCAGGATGGTAACTAATAGTCAGGTCATAGTCCTTTAATAGCTCCAACCATCTTCTTTGTCTCATATTCAACTCTTTTTGAGTAAAGAGGTACTTGAGGCTCTTGTGGTCAGTGAATATCTCACACTGTTCTCCATACAAATAGTGCCTCCAAATTTTTAGAGCAAAAACCACTGCAGCTAACTCCAAGTCATGTGTGGGATAATTTTGCTCATAAGGCTTCAACTGTCTAGAGGCATAAGCCACTACCTTCCCATGCTGCATAAGAACACACCCCAAGCCTTTCCTAGAGGCATCACTATAAATAGTGAAACCTCCACTACCTGAGGGTATGGTGAGAATGGGTGCTGACACCAACCTTTTCTTCAATTCCTGGAAGCTTTCTTCACACTTTCCGGTCCACTCAAACTTAGCTCCCTTTTGGGTCAAGCGAGTCAAAGGCATGGCTAAGTGAGAAAATCCTTCAACAAACCTCCTGTAATAACCAGCCAATCCCAAAAAGCTACGAATCTCTGTCACACTGTTTGGTCTATTCCATTCTACTACTGCTTCCACTTTCTTAGGGTCAACAGCAATCCCATCTTTAGATACAACATGCCCAAGGAATGCAACACTGTCTAGCCAAAATTCACATTTTTTAAGTTTTGCATACAACTTCTTCTCCTGCAATAGTTGCAGTACAATCCTCAAGTGATTCTCATGCTCCTCCACACTCTTGGAATATATCAAAATATCATCAATAAAAACCACAACAAATTTATCTAAGAAGGGTTTAAACACCCTATTCATCAAGTCCATAAAGGCTGCCGGTGCATTGGTTAAGCCAAAAGGCATCACCAAAAATTCATAATGACCATATCTTGTACGGAAGGCTGTCTTGGGCACATCAGTAGTCTTAATCTTCAATCGATGGTAACCAGAACGCAGATCAATCTTAGAGAAAACCTGTGCTCCTTGGAGTTGATCAAACAAATCCTCTATCCTTGGTAAAGGGTATTTATTTCGCACTGTCACCCTATTTAGCTCCCTATAATCAATGCAAAGTCGCATGCTTCCATCCTTTTTCTTTACAAACAACACAGGTGCACCCCAAGGGGAAACACTAGGCCTGATGAAGCCTTTGTCAAGCAGCTCTTGCAACTGTGCTTTTAATTCCCTTAACTCAGCAGGTGCCATTCGGTATGGGGCTTTAGAAATTGGGTTAGAACCTGGTAATAGGTCAATAGAAAACTCTATCTCCCTATCTGGTGGTAACCCTGACAAGTCTTCTGGAAACACATCTGGAAACTCTCTCACTATAGGAATGTCCTCCAGCTTCAATTCACCTTGTTGTGTGTCTCTCACAGTGGCCAGATATCCTTTACACCCTTTCTTCATCATACGTCTAGCTTGTAAAGCTGAAATCACCCGTGGAGAAGTATATGCCCCACTTCCCACAAAACAGAACTCAATCTCACCAGGTACTTGGAAAATTACCTTCTTCCTATGACAATCAACCATGGCATAATGGGTAGCCAACCAATCCATTCCCAAGATTATGTCAAAATCCCACATCTCCAACAAAGTTAGATCTGCTAGTAACTCTCTATCTGCTATTTTGACAACACAAGACTTGCAAACACTATCAGTAACTACTACACCCCCAGCTGGGGTATCCACACATAATTCAGACTCCATGAGTTCAAATTTAAAATTATGTTTCTTTGCAAAATTAGAAGATATGAAGGAGTGAGTGGCACCGGGATCAAACAATGCATAAGCATAAGTTGTGGAAACCGGAATAATACCTGTTACCACAGCATTAGAAGTATTAGCATCCTGTTGAGTGAGTGCATAAACCCTCCCTTGTATCTTGGGCTTTTGGCCTGCTCCCTGATTCTGTCCTATTGTAGGTCTTGGGGTGGTCTGAACCTCCTTCCGTTGGGGACACTCAGCAATCCTGTGACCCTTTTGTCCACATGAGAAACATGCTCCAGTATTCCAGCGGCAATCCTTATCTGCATGAGGCCTACCACATCGAGAGCACTTTGGCAGTGCCTTGGTATCAGCACGTTGTGTTCCTTGCTTCTTGGCTTGAAAGCTAGAGCTTTGCTCTCCTTGCCTAGGCCTCTTCTTTTGGTTATTATCTCTATCTGCTTGAGCCTCATTGAGCCCCATCTCCACTAGTAAAGCCTTACTCACCACCGCCCTAAAGGTAGTCAACTCAAAGGGCACAACTCCTTGCTTGATTCGAAACCTTAGTCCATCTTCAAACCTTCGAGCCTTAGCTTCTTCATCCACCACCATTGTTGGAGCAAATTTGGCTAACCTGGAAAATTCTGCTTCATACTGAGCAACTGTCATGTTACCTTGTGTCAGCTTGATGAACTCTTTTTCCTTCTGAAAGCGGATGCTCTTAGGAAAATATTTCTCATAGAATGCAGACTTAAATAGCTCCCAAGTCCAAGGCTCAGTCTCTTGGCCACGCTTTTCTTCTTCCAACCGCCACCAATCATAAGCATCTCCATGCAACATATAAGCTGCATAAGCCACTCTCTCATCTTCAGAGCATTCAAGAACTCTAAATACTTTCTCCATCTCAATGATCCATTTTTCTGCTTCCATAGGCTCAGTAGTCCCCTCAAAAGTTGGAGGAGACAACCTCTTGAATTCAATCATCCCACCATGATGACTTCGGCGTTGCTCCATCATCCTAGCCAAGTTATCTCCAGTAGTGACCTGTTGTTGGACCACTCCAACTAAGGTCTGCATCATCTGGATCATCTCTGGTGGTTGGCCTTGGTCGTGCCTAGAGTCTCGGTTCCCATCTTGCTGATTCCTACCATTGCCAGAGTTGTTGGGAGTGTTCCCAGTGTTTCTACTGCGAGGTGGCATCCTAACCTCTGTTCATTATGCACATGACAAGCTAGCATGTTATCAAACTTCTAATTAAAATATGAACATAAAGGAAACAGATCAAAAACTCATATAGTATTTATATCATACAACGTATTCCCTATACCTAATTTCTACCCCTCTCACCAATTAGTTTCACAAATCAATGCCTAAGGATCCAACCTGGCTCTGATACCATAAATATTGTCACGCCCCGAACCCAAGTAAGAGCTAGGCACGTGACAACAGCCACACACTTATAAAGTTTACACCCTACAAGTGCGTAAGGCTTTCTTAACAATTAAAGAATTATCCTCAAGAAAATTTCATCATTAAATTTAAAAATATCCTCAAAAAGCAATTTTCAAAAGATATCCAAAAATAATCTTCCAACATCAAATAAAAATAAACTAAATCTTTAAGTCTAAAGGATTACACAAATGATAATCTTAAAACATAAAAGTTCAAATCTTATTCCATTGATTTCCTAAACTTCACTCATGCGCACATCCCAGCGAAAGCCCAAACTTATGCTACTCTTCCTGATCAGAATCTGAAAGGAGAAAAAGGGGGGGGTGAGTTGACAACTCAATAAGTAACCAAAATCCAAATAAGTTCTATCCAACAATAGATCTATAAAGTAATAAGATGTAATATGAATCTTCAAGAGTTATAATATACTATGGGTTTTCAAAATAGCTAAAGAAGCTTCATGATCTTAAAATAATACTTTACAAATAGATCACATACTTTAATCTTATAATTATATCATAGAAGGTTTAAAAAGTAGTCAGATTTCTGTATATCAAAGCTATAACTTACAATAGGTTTCAAAAATAAATAAGCAGTTCTAATGACTTAATATAATTAAATATTCAAACGTAATCCATATTATTAACAATCTTATGACTATGGTCACGCTATATCCCCGTGACTGGGCATCAAAGTACCAATGAACAAACCCCATTAGTTTGGGTATCAAATACCAATGAACGACCCCCATTGGTTTGGGTATCAGAGTACCAATGAACGACCCCCATTGGTTCGGGTATCGGAATACCAATGAACGACCCCCATTGGTTTGGGTATCAGAGTACCAATGAACGACCCCCATTGGTTGGGTATCAGAGTACCAATAAATAACCCCCATTGGTTTGGGTATCAAAATTAATTCATAGTCATTTTGTTCAAAAATCATATGAAATCATAGTTTCTAACCAAAAATATATCTTATTCAAGTACACATATCTCCATATATAATCATATATTCAATATTCAATATATTTGGGATATTTCTATATTCATTACTTTAAATCAATATAGCTATAGAAACAATTAAATAAAATAAATCTTGTACTCAATGCTTATATTTATCTGTGAAATTTCTCTATTCTTTACTGTAAATCAATGTAGCTGAACAATTAAATAGAATAGTAACAATTGTAAACAAATTCCAGTAGTTAAAATATAGTAGTATAAGCAAGGATAAAACCAATTAGGACAAGGTTACTTACCTCCAAAAATTATTCCAAAAGAACTTTTTCTTAACAATTCCTCTAAAATCTTTAGATATCACCTAGAACAATTTTCAAATATTTTTTCTCAATAATCAAATAATTTAAGAAAGATGAATAACGACACCAACTAGAAGAGAGACTACTAAAAAAAAATATCAAATTTCTATCAACGTATCTGACACCAAATTCCACCTAATCCTAATGTTTTTCTTTATACATATATTATTATTATATTTTTTTTTGACTGGTCAACCTTCAATGACTTCCTATTCACCCCTTCCAAAACCAATAAACAAAAATATAATAAATAAAAGAAGTTGAAGGCTGTTGCATCTACTTTCCTATTCACCTACGTACAGTACAACTTTTTAAGGCAAAAGCTGTGCAGAACCGGACCACCATGACCATGCCTAAATTTTCTGCAGATCCATCTATACTTAACGCAAAAGTGGTCGAAGGAAAAAGAAAATCTATTATTGAAACAGTACAGACATCACAAATATAATTTAATCCCTTCTTCTGTTCCGATTGTAAAATTAATTAGATATTTAAATAGTTTCACTTCTAGCCAAAATACCCACACAGAAAAAATACTCTAATTCTAAATAAAACTTAGATTTGACAAGAAAGAAATTCTTAGGCTCTTACCTCAATTGTGCAGTCAAATCTTCTCTACTTCAGTATTTTGGGTAGCCTCCTCTCTCAAAACATCTGTCAGTATTCACTGACTTAAAATTAGACTATATAAACTAGGGTTTCAACCTTATTTTCAAAAAAAACCCTTAGTAATATTAATTATAAAAGTTGACCCCATAAACAACTTTACTTAAATACCCCTCCTTTTCTTATTTATTTATTTATTTATTTTGGGCTATTACATATATATATATATATATATATATAACCAAACAACTGAATCAAATTAACCAGATAGGCTGGTGTTCCAGTGTTTGCAGTAAGGGTAGGGGACTATTTCAAGATCTAAAATATAATTGCAAATCAATTACTGGCTACTAAAAGTCTAAAAAAACTTACCTCCCACCGAACATATCCAATTATTCCAGGACTTCTATTGAGGTTTAAATCTTCGTTGAATCAACCACAGGAACTGCTATTTTTAGTGCAAAACTTAGATACTGGCATGCATGTGTCATTTGCAGTGTCTAATGGTATATTTGGAATGGAGGGAGAGGAGAGGGGAGGAGTGGGGAGGTGGCTGGAATATTCAAACATAGGGTTAGGTTCTCCAATTAAATTCAACCATGTGACTATATTGACATTTGCAGCTCAAATGATATTATCTTCTCCTTATGACAATAAATTTAATGTGGTTTATTGGTCGATGTAGTCACATGGCTGAAGTTAATTGGGGAAACTAAATTCAGTTAGGAATTTACCCTAATTTCTAGAACTTATGAGATTGCGAAAAATAGAGAAGAAATTGTGCAAAAGATCATTACACCGGTATCAATATAAAATCCATGTTTGCAAGCATCAATAGATTGAACACCATTATGCTCCTAACAAAGCTTGCATATATATATATATATATATATATATATATATATATTCTGTTTTCTGTCATAGTCTTTCATTTCCCATATACCAACTTGGGGAGCTAATTAGCTAGCTAGAGATTCTCTCATTTCAAGCAAGCAAGAGTACCAGTGTGCAGGTAAAGAGGATGGGGAGGAAGGTATTGGAGTGTATGTAAATTGAATCATCCGGTGCACCTTTCCATGTACTTATCCCCATAACATATGGAGGAATTGAAGAGATCTCTTTGCCCTCAAACATTAGACCTGAGCTACATGTTTGAACTTGTGTAGCTTGATCCTTTATGGGAACTAAACAAGAACCCTTTATTTATATTTTTTGATAAGAGCATGGTTGTCAAAATCATGATTTAGATCGAAGGATCACACAATTTTACGATCCCACCTCACCAAAACGTTTAGGATCGCACTAGGATCGTAAAAATGGTAGGATCGTATGTAGGATTGTATGGAATCCTATCAATTCTACCAAAAACATAAATTTTTGGTTTTTATTTTTTATTTTTTATTTTTTTTATGGGATAAATTTTTTGTTTAGATGAAATTTTAAGGGTTTATATTTTTTCATGTTTTGATGGAATGACTATTTATTTTTTATTTTATAAAATTATGTCAACTTAAGCAAATTTTTTCTAGTTTCTAGTTTGCTTGTAATCAAAATGAAGGAATAGAATTTGATGTTGGCTTTGTTGCTTTTTAAGCTATAATGTTGTTAAATTTGTTTGATCAATATACTAATTTGTATTATAATATTACTATAATATATTTTTTTTATATATAATTTTATCAGTTATGCTTGTATCTATATATTGATTGATTGATTTTTTTGAGTATGCTCTTTAATTGTTGCTGAGTGGTATAACTTAAATAGTTGAGTGTGAAATTATTTCTTGATGTCTTTTGTAACTCTAGTATACAAATATATAATGTCTATATAGATGATAAAATGGATGATGATGATTAGAAATTTAGGACGGTGGTTATAAGAACCTTAGAATAAGAATAATTAAATGTTCACTTCACCTTAATGTTCATCTTACTTTTGAATTTCATATTGTAGTTAGCTACTTCCCATTTGCTAACTTATTTTGGATTTTAAACCTGGAATTTAGAACTTGGAAAATATTTGATAAATATTTTGGTATTTGGTTGTTAATTAAATATTTATTGGACTTTTTAGATACATTAGGTCAAAACTTAAATATTATTTGTTTCATTAGTATAGACTTAGCGATGTATGACATGCAAATTACATCATATGAAGCAAATCTAAGTTTTTTTATGGATGAATTTATAATTTACGTGATTATTCAACATACAAAGCTATTATCAATGTGTTTTTTGCTTTAAATCTAAAAATATGTAGGATTTACGATTTACGATCTAATTCTACGATCTACGATCCCACCTACTTTCAACGATCCTACATAGGATTATGATTTTGACAACTTTGGATAGGAGAACCCTGAATGTATTAGTTGTATCATTGAGTCCAATTTCATACAAGATATGAAAAAAACATGTAGGGAGTAGGGCTTTTGCACTCAACAACATTAGAACCTCGTCCTCTTTAGAGACAAACTATTAAGCAAGTGATCATTACAACATTAGAACCTCGTCGTCTTTAGAGACAAACTATTGAGCAAGTCATTACAAGTACGTGTATATATATATATATATATATATATATATATATATAAGCTGAAGTATAGTAACAATAAATGTTATGTTTCTTTCTGTTGAGCCACATCAGTGGCCTTGTCATCATTTTCTTTCTATCTTTATATATATATATGCAATAAATGTTGTTACTTAATCATTGAGCCACATCATCTACTTATTTTCTATTTATTCTTTTCTCTTTTTAAACTTTTCTTCTCTATATTATCCAAAAAAAAAAAAAAATCTTCTTTTGTCTATTAGTTCACACATGTTGTTACACTTCCTCCAACATTTTCCCTCATTCTTTGCCTATTTATCTCCCCACTATTCTTTACTTTACCATTACACTTCTTTCATCATTTTCTCTTTCTTATATTTTGGCTTTCTTCTCTCCATTTTGTTTTGTATAAATTTGATATCATTTCTCTTATTTAATCTATTTTTTTCCCACACAAAAACTATGAGTACTCTCTCTCTCTTGGTTTTGTTCTTTTTTATAACTCTAATTGAGGTTGATTTACATCCTACGAAGTGGCTGTAGATTGCTAGCACAATTTGGTCACATAGCAATTGTTGTGCAGCACATTGCCTCCCAATCTTTCATTGATTTTAATTTTTCTCATGTAAGCAGGTTTTGTAATACTTTAGCAAATTCACTTGCACGGAGAGCTATTTGTTCTTCCCATATGATAATCTGGATGGAAGATGTTCTACTTGACATTGTTCTTGTTCTTCAAGCTGATATCAACAGCCTCCCTTAACAATAATATGCACTCTCTTTCTTCTCAATAATTAAGGTTGATGGTTTTTATTTTATTTTATTGTGTTTTGGTCTTGTATGTATGTGTGTGTGTTTGTGTTTTTTTTTTCATCACAAAGTCTCATTTCTTCTTTTTATAGCTTTGATTGAATTTTGGTTTGAGTTAATGCCTAGTTTTTTTTTTTTTTTTGGAAAGAGGAATTTGAGTCTATATTAAAGCACAATCTACATGGCTATGAATATAATATGCCTGCCAATTGTTTGAGTAATAAATTATTACAAAGTCCATCTTTCATTCCTTTCGTTTCGTTATAAGTTTGGTTAAGATAACATTGTAATTTTATGATGTGTTTTGATTATTATGATAATCTCCCTATTCCTTAAGAGATGAGAAATTTGAATAATAAATTTGAAACTTATAAAGTTTAATTGTATATTATACAAATATAACACACTACAATAGAAGTTAGAAGAATATGGTTTACCTTTAAAAAAAAATATTAATCAAACATAAAAAATATGATATAATGATATATTTGTAGAAATCTTTTTGAAAAAAAATACAATATTTGAAGTAATTATTACTTTTTATATATTATATCCAATTACATAATATTTATATATTCTCACACATCGCGTGAGTTTACTGCTAATAGATATATATACATAAAGGTAGAGACCATAATGAGGGGAAGGTATTTCCTATGCTGGGTTTATGCACCCTAATAGATATATATACATAAAGGTAGAGACCATAATGAGGGGAAGGTATTTCCTATGCTGGGTTTATGCACCCTCCCTCTCCTTGGCATATATAGGTCTTAAACATGGTTTCATATATAATAAGGGTCCGTCTAGATATAACTTATTTTGCTGAAAACACTGTAACAAAATAATTTTTAAATTTGTAAAAAATTACTGTTCACTCTTTTTTTTACTGTTTATATGCCTTGATGCATTGTTCATGTCCCATGAATAGTGCACCAGGCGTTGGTCTTAAAAAAAGAAAAAAGAAAAAAAAAAAAGGCAAATGTGGGGCTTAAAATGCAGATCCAAACCCACACTAAATGAATTTGTCCTTGTTGAAATCATATAAAAATAATACTATACAAAAATTGGCTATAATAATATAATAATTGAAGCAAATTTTGACCAATTTTGTCCTAATGTACTTTGCAAAACAGATCTCTCAATAAAAAATTTTCGACATTCAAAATTTTTTTTTTAACAAGATAGTGTTTCTTTGGATCTATTCTTGTTAGCTTTCCACGGATTCGTGACTAGTACATTTTAAGAATTCTGTGTCACCAAGAGCGCGGTGTTAACGGTATGTAATATGTTGCGAGATGGTATTTCTTTAGATCTATTATCGCTAGCTTTCTACGGAATTGTGACTAGTACATTTTAAGAATTCTGTGTCACCAAGAGCACGGTGTTACGTTAGGTAATATGTTGTGCGTCACCCCTTCTCTCTCTATATATAATTACACATACATTAGAGAAACTAGGGGCTATTTAGTGTCTTATGGCTTTATGCCTATTGATGCAACACTATAAGTCAAGTCGGTTTGTGTAAAAAAAATTCCACTGTAAGAATCTATTTTTTATTTATTTTATATGATCAAATTATCTATTTTAAACCCTATTTCATTAAAATATCAAATTTATTTAATTGTTTCTCTTTTTTCACACACAGTATTTGTCATCAACTTTTTTTTTTTTTTTTTCCTTCATTACCAAGATACATAAAGAAAGAATAAAAAGCTAAATGCAAAATGAATAGTTCTACTGTAAATTTACAGAATTAGTGTAGCAACTTTGTAAATTTAGTAATTTACACATCTTCAGTTTGATTGATGTGTGCGATTTTGGAGTTTGGATGTAAAATTAAACCATTTTTCTATTTTGCATTGTCTTTGTTGGAAAAATACATGTTTATATCACATACAAAACATACGCAACGGAAAAATTAACGGATCTATTTCATTCGCAATTGATAACATGTACTATATAAATTTAAGAATATAAGAACAAGAGGGTGTACATTGATGTGGTGAACTTCAAAACAAAGATTAGAAATACTTGGGAACACTTTTAATCTTCACTCCAATTCCACTAACACCCAAGAAGCGTGGTCTCTCAATCAGTTTATAAGAATGCGTTCTCTTACAAAATTATGTATGTTTTTCTCCTTATCACTGATTATCTAATTGGGTTAGCCTTTTGGGCTATTCCAATTGGGTTTTAGTATGTGGCTTGGAGTGCGACTAAAAGGGAACAAATAAGACATTAGCTCCAATGGGTATTGGACTTTTCTATTAACTCTTGACAAGTCCAAATCTACCATTAATTATATTTAATACCACTATATAAATATAATTGCACTCTAGGCCTTATTAATAAATTATATCCTAAGACTTTATTATACATACAACATCTTCATTAAAATATTTGTAGTAATATAAAGTCATGAATGTAGACTGCCACTTTGAAGATTACTACATCTTAATTCTTGAGTACTTGGTTTAATCCTTTAAGTTATCCATCATATATTTATGAAATCCAATTTTGTAAATATATACTTTAGTAACTCTTTACTAAAGTAGTTGGACCTAACATTCTAAATAACCAAACCCATTAAACTTATCTTAAATGAATATTTTATATCTCCATTAAGAGAATATGAATTTCATCTTGAGAATATATGTTTCACCAACACTAAATGTGGCTGTCCAACATACTGAGATTTTGACCGTGACTTTAGATCTCACTTCTGATATTTCAAAGCAACCTACACTTCATGATCAGGTCTGTTAGGGACATATTTTTATGTAATTTGCATATCTTTTGGCAAAACGCATTTTACTTGTATTTGGGTAAATCTAAGTTGGTTCAAGATGATCATTACAAGTGGTTAAATTGAAGACATAATGATTACTTAAGAACTGCTCAAGAAAAGTGCAATCTGTAAGTCTCGATACTTCCTTGACAGTAGCTCGATCTGTCGAGATTAATTAAAGCTTGACAGATGTCTAGATCTATCGAGCTTACGGGATTCAGATTATAGCCAGTAACGTTTTTATTCTAAAAAGTTATTTGTTTATAGGTTTTTATAATCCTTATAGGACTAGGAAAGCCCAAGGTTTGTGAGTTTGTATAATCCTTATTGGACTAGGAAAACCCAAGATTTGTGTAAACCTATTTGGAATAGGAGAGCCCATTAAGCTCCTATTTAAAGGAGGTGGAAAAAGAAAAACCTAACCCTAGAGAGCTTCATAAGATTTTCTTTCTGAAACTCTAGTCTCCTCCTACAGAAGAAAGAGTTCTTGCTGCGTTTCTTGTACACCTCTGGGTTTTGTAATCAAGCAAAGTCTCTTGCACCAACATTGAAGATCTTATTGGTGTTTCTATGTGAAGCTGTTACAAATCAACTACAACAATCAAAGGATTGTTATGGAGTTAGTCATGTACTTGGATTCGTGCAAAGGAGTAAGCCGTGTACTGGATTCGCGCATCAGATTGGTTAGTCACATACTGGGAGCCGTGCATCAAAAGGAGAGATTGTCACTACAGAATAAGTCCAATTGGGTATTGGGGTAAGAGTTCAACTGTAGGTTGGTATGAAGTACTAGGATTCTTTTACTTGTAACTACTTGTTTTGATAATAGTGGATTCTTGGGAGTAGTGACTTTAAAATCATCCGGTGGGGTTTTGCCTCAGTGGTTTTCTCAATTCGTAAACAAATCACCCGTGTCAAATTTAATTTCCGCTACACTTAATTTAATTGGTGATTTGTTTGTGCTACCATGCTCATTGCATGTAATTGAATCTAATTAATTTCACTTGATTAAATTAATTGGTTAATTTATCACAAGGGGTCAATACGTTTTTGGCTTATCAAGTGGTATAAGAGTAAGCACACTCTGATTTGGTTTTAATCTTTGCTGTGTGATCCATTGACCCCTGTTGTCATGGAAACTCTTGATTGTTTTGATTTGCATGATCTTATGTTGAATGATGATGATGATATTCAAGATGACTATTGCAAGCTTTATAATTTTTGTATGAAATCTCTTGAATATTCTACAAAATTAAAAGCTAAATTTAAAAAGGTCAAGCTTGAAAAAGATGATTTGATTGCAAAATTGGATGAAGCCAATAATTTGAATGAGAATTTTAAAAATCAAATTTCATCTCAGGTGAACAAAATTAAGAGTTTGGAAGAGCAACTAGTTGAATCTAAAGCTAAAGTTGAAAAATTAACTAGTGCCAAACTTGTTGTTAAGCCTAACTCGAAAGAAAAAGATTTTTATATTCCTCAATTTAAAACGATGAAGAGTTGAAGGCTAATATTGCTAAGATAGACAAAGGTAAAAATTTTGATGTTAACGTTGAAGTTTCTAAACCTATGTCTAAAACTCCTCCTAGAAAGAATAAAAATTCCAAATTTTTCCCCACTTGTCATCATTGTCATATTATTGGTCATATTAGGCCAAATTGTCCTAAATTAAGGTCTTTGTCAACCTCTAAGGTTAGACCTCCTTCTAAGAAGTTGAGTAGCTCTGAAACTGCTCATGTTTGTCACCACTGTGGTGTTCCTGGACACACTCGTCCTAATTGCTTTAAGTTGCATCCTTAAAAGTAAGTGTCCAAACGGTCACAGGGTTTCCTTTCAAAGACCTATACCTTTGTTTGGAGAGTTATTAAAAGCCTTGAGCTTTTTAACTCAATTTCAGGAGAATCTTAATTCTTCTATGTCCTTTAATAGACATACTAGGACACGTGCTTTTTCATCTTCACGGCCAAAGACTCGTGTTGTGTGGGTAAGAAAAGAGCCTAAGACTTGATTGTCTTTCTGTTTGTCCTCTACTTTAATTCTTTCTATCTAAAGTTGGACTTTCTTTCTTGATTTCTTATTTGTTTTTGGAATCATGCTTTCATGCATTTGCATCTAGTTTTATGTTTTGCTTTGTTTAATTGTTTGTTTTCAGTTTTGTTTATTTTTTTTTTTGATATAAAAATAATTTTTTTTGAAAAATTTAAAAATACAAAAGCAGTGTGTTTTGTGTACATTGGTACTTGTGTATCTTGGATGGCCATTGAAATAAAGTTTTCTAAACTTTGTATCTCTTGTAGCTTAAATGAGCATCTCTATGCACAACTAAGAAAGTAAACTTTATGGCTCTTGTTTGAGATGAGTAAGATTAAGTTATCTCTTGTATTTAACACTAGTATCACTCTTTTTGACGGGAAGGACTAGAAAATCCTAAGAGAAAGGAATAAATAACCATCTCACCACTGTTGCCCACCAATCTTGAAATGACACCTGTATGCTTCGGCATAGCAAAAGTACAGTGTTAATGACATTTGTGTGCTTTAGCATAGTAAAATTGGAATATCAAAAGCTTACCATCATTGGGTATTTCTTTTCTCTCTCTTTTATGCCCATGCATGATTTGCTTAAATAAAAATATGCAAAGAAAATGAAAAGCAAAAAGATCAAAAATGCTTTTAATATGATTGCGTGTATTCTAGGAGATGTGAGAGTTATAGGATGTACATTGAAGGTGATAGTCTCCATCAAACAATTATGATTATGTGTGAGTTAAATTGATTTTCTCATATCTTAAATCATCATAACATGTATATACTTATGAATATTGCAATGTTTTTTTTTTTTTTTTTTTTCACACACAACACGCAATATTCTTTACTACTTTTGATACATGTGTTGGTACAATGTGATTTGGCCATCACAAGGTTTTACATGTGTTAATGTATGCTCACGAAACTGTCTTAACTTGTTTTTGAAATATAAAATTGGTTAGAATTATTTAGTGTGTGTGTGTTTTTTGTGATAGATGTGCTTAAATTTTTTTTTTTGGTTGAGAGATGATTTTAAGAGTTTAAAATGTTGATTGGATCATTGGTTGAGTTGCATGCTTGATTGCATTCATATATGTGTTTTTCCCTTCTTGAAAAATTGTTTTTAAGCAATCTCGACACCTCCTTGACACCTGGTTTATCTATCAAGCTCTTCAGTTGATTCTTATCGTAATCTCAATACCTCTTGATAGGTAGGTGGATCGATCGAGAAATCTCCTGTCTCCTCGATAGATTCTCAATAGCTTCTCGATCCATCGAGGTTGGCTTTTTATCAATAGATTCTCGACACCTCTCGATCGATCGCGATACCCTTGCATGCATTTCATTTTTCTTTATTTTGCATTTTTTTTCCTTTGTGTCCATAGCTTCTTGTTTTTCTTTTTCTTGTAAGTCTATGGTTCCTTGTTCTCCTCATTCCCTCTATATCAGTTTTCTGTCTATCTCTGGTCAAGTCTTTTGGCTTTTTATGCCCTTTGACAATCGTGTCAAAAAGGGGGAGAAATTTGAGAATTGAATGTCATTCCTCAGGGGGAATAATAGACTTAGGAGGAGAACTTCATGTTAAAGGGAAGAAAGTTTTTGATGTAACTAACTTAGGGGGAGAGTTAGTTTGGTACACATTGATATTGATATATTATTTTTTTGTATTGTGTATCTTTTGGTTTTGTAACCATTTACATACATCATGTGTTGTTTCTATATTTGATGATGATGTATGTGTTTCACTTTTTATCTCATATGTATTATTTCTTTTTTCTCTTTATACACATGTTTCTTGTTTATTTAACTTGTCATTATTTTCCACATGGTACCTTGATGTGTTTTGTTTAGTGCCTTTCCGGAAAGACAAGTTAAAGCCAACTCAAGATTCCGAACCTTCTTCTTGCAGCAACTTCCAAGGTTCAAATCTTTTAGACTAGGCTTATTTATTTTGTAATCTTGAGTAGAATGTATTCTAGGACATTCAATGTACTCTTGTGGTTTTGTCATGGATTGCCAAAGGGGGAGATTGTTAGGGACATATTTTTATGTAATTGACATATCTTTTGACAAAATGCACTTTACTTGTATTTGGGTAAATCTAAGTAGGTTCAAGATGATTATTACAAATGGTTAAATTGAAGACATGATGATTACTCAAGAACTGCTCAAGAAAAGTACAATCTGCAGGTCTCGATACCTCCTCGAAATTGGCTCGATCTGTAGAGATTCATTAAAGCTCGATAGATGTCTCGATCTATCGAGCTTACGGGATTCAAACTATAACCAGCAATGTTTTTATTCTAAAAGGCTATTTGTTTATGGGTTTGTATAATCCTTATAGGACTAGGAAAGCCTAAGATTTGTGAGTTTGTATAATCCTTATTGGACTAGGAAAACCCAAGTTTTGTGTAAACCTATTTGGAATAGGAGAGCCCATTAAGCTCCTATTTAAAGGAGGTGGAAAAAGAAAAACCTAATCCTAGAGAGCTTCATAAGGTTTTCTTTTTGAAACCCTTGCCTCCTTCTATAGAAGAAAGAGTTCTTGCTGCGTTTCTTATATGCCTTTGGGTTCTGTAACCAAGCAAAGTCTCTTGCACCAACATTGAAGATCTTATTGGTGTTTCTATGTGAAGCTGCTGCAAATCAACTACAACAATCAAAGGGTTGCTGTGGGGTTAGTCACGTACTTGGATTAGTGCAAAAGAGTAAGCCACGTACTGGGATCTGCATATCAGATTAGTTAGTCACGAATTGGGAGCCATGCATCAAAAGGAGAAACTGTCACTACAGAACAAATCCAATTGGGTATTGGGGGAAGGGTTCAACTGTAAGTTGGTATAAGGTACTAGGATTCCTTTACTTATAACTGCTTGTGTTGATAATAGTGGATTCTTGGGAGTGGTGAGTTTAAAGTAACCCGGTGGGGTTTTGACTTGGTGGTTTTCCCCATTTGTAAACAAATCACCCGTGTCAAATTTAATTTCCGCTGCACTTAGTTTAATTGGTGATTTGTTTGTACTACCACGCTCATTGCATGTAATTGAATCTAATTAATTTCACTTAGCTAAATTAATTGTTTAATTTATTACAAGGGGTCATTACGTTTTTGGCCTATCAAGTTCCATTATTCTTTTAGGATTAAGAGTTGATGTAAATAGAAGTCATGAAATTTATTATTCATTTGACAGTCATTAGGAGAATAATAAATCTCACAGCGGTCCAGTTCAATATGTCTTAACTCTTAAAACATATCAACATATCAATTAGAAGTCCCCATTTCCATGATCAAGACAAATCATGTTAGTTGATATGTTATAGTCTTCACAGATAAAATGTCAAATTTCATTACCGGCTACAAACTAAAATTCTGAGTTTACTAAGAATTTGTAATTTATATTTTCTGTGACTAAATCAAATAAATCACACACTCTGTATCTCATGAACTATATGATAATGTCTTAATATTCATGTTACCATTATTTTAGATAATAATAAAACAATTTTATTAACGGATTTAAGGGCACCAATATCATACATAACATCATACAATAGGATTTAAAGGCACTAATCTTAACAATCTCCCACTTTCCCTAAAGACTATTGTGCACTAATCTAACTCCCGTTCCCTCCAACTGTGACTAAAAGGTCCTTTAGGGCAAGGCTTTGGTAAAGGGATCTGCTAGATTATTTGCACTATCTATCTTTGCTACTACTACATCTCCATGAGCAACAATGTCTCGAATGATGTGGTACTTTCTTTCAATGTGCTTTCCTTTCTTGTGATTCCTTGGATCTTTGGATTGTGCAACCGCTCCACTATTGTCGCAAAACAATAAGATAGGAACTTGCTCCATTTTCACAATGCCATGATCAGAAAGAAATTTCTTAAGCCAAACAGCTTCTTTTGCCACTTCACAAGCAACAACATATTTAGTTCCCATGGTGGAGTCAGCAATCCAAGATTGCTTAACATTCCTCCAACTTATGGCTCCATCTCCCAAGGTGAATACACAACCTGAAGTAGACTTTTTGAAATCAAGATCTAATTGAAAATATGAATTTGTATAGCCAATAGGAATCAAATCCTCACACCAGTAAACAAGCTTATAATTTCTCGTTCTTCATAGATATTTGAGAATATGCTTTACAGCTTGCCAATGTTTTGGTCCTGGATTTGATTGATATCAGCTGACCATGCCAATTGAATAATAGATATTTGGTCTAGTACAAAGCACGACATACATGAGACTTCCCACTGCAGAAGCATAAGGAACTTGTCTCATCATATTTTCTTTCTCAAGAGTCTTAGGCATTTGGTCATCAGACAGAGGAACTCCATGTCTGAAAGAAAGTAATCATTTCTTGGAGTTTTGCATACTAAACCATTCTAGAACCTTATCTGTATACTCAGCTTGTGATAAACCTAACATCATATTCTTGCAATCTTGCCAAAGCTTGATCTCTAGAATAAAGTTAGCTTCACCCAAGTCCTTCATATCAAATTGGCTTGACAACTAAACCTTTACTGATAACATTACCCCTACATCATTTCCAATGAGTAGAATATCATCAACATAAAGCACTAGGAACATTGCTACTTTATCTTGATGTCTTTTGTACACACATGGTTTATCAAGATTTTGTTTAAAATCAAATGACTTGATTGCTTGATCAAATTTGATGTTCCATGACTTAGATGCTTGCTTAAGACCATAAATGGATATTTTCAACTTGCATACTGATGATGCCGAAAATCGTCAGTAAGTCACACAATCCACATGTGCTTTAGAAAATACCTGCACAACACAGAATAAGAAGACCTTAGGAGTGTACCGGTGTGGTACTGGCCAAAGACCCTTCGAAGGTTAAGTTAGAAAGCTTTTCACAACTCTAGAGTGCCAGAGTTAGGATGAATCATGTGTACCTTGATTTATGAGGGTTTTGGGGCCTTTATAGTAGTGTAGAACCGACTTTCTTTCTTTCTTGGGGAAAGGGAATTTTTCCTTATAAGGGAGATCCTCATAAAAGCATTTATTTTTCGGGATCCTTCCATATAATGATTTTGTTGATCAGGGTTAATCGTGAGACGTAAGATATTTCCTTTTGGATTTTCTTGAGGACTACTTAAACTACGTGGATGTCACGTGACCTTGCCTTCATCCATATTGTATCCGTCACCTTGAGGACAACTTACACTATGTGGATGTCACGTGGCCCCACCCATCATCCACATTGTATCCGTCCACTTCCTCATTCATTTTCTTATGTACACACTCCCTGTCTTCTTCCATTATCTTGACCACAAGCTAAAGGTACTATCACTCATGACTGATTTAGTAGAATGAGACCGTCTATGTCTATTTCTCCCTTTTCAGTTACCCCCTCACTTTATGGATCCGTCCACTAATGTCAGGACAGATTCGTGGAGTGACAGTCTAATTTTAACTTTGGGAGATGTGTTTTGATTGACAGGCTAGCCTATGGTTGTAAATGCCATAGGTACATGTGTCACATTTTTAATGGTTAATTGCTCGAACCGAAGTGTCCCTTCATCTTTTGTGCCGTTACCTCTATATATACATGCTCCTTTATCTTTCATTTTCACTTTTTGCAAAAACTTTACAACCAGAGCGCTACCATCTTCTTCACCAATTCGGCATACTGTCTTCTTGGTGCTACTGTTTATTTGGTGTTACTGTCTACTTGGTGCTCCATCGCCCATTCCTTCATTGCTTTCTTTGTTTTACTCACTTGGTAAGTATCCTTCACCTTAAGGGGAATTTACTTGTCATTTATTTAAATTTCGCCAGTTCATCATATATGTAGATCGTCAGATTCTTAGGGTTTGTCCGTCATGTGTAGGCGACAGATGTCTAGTGCGTCAAGTGAACAGTCATGTGTCCGCGAGGGAGCGGGCTATGATGAGGTGTATCCGTTAGGTCAGGACGACCTAGGCACCTCTTTTGAAGAAAGGGTCTCGTTTGCCAACTCACTTTCCATGGAGGATGATGTTTAGACGGAAACAGATCAGAAAGTGATTCAAACGAAGACATAGGAAATGATGAGCCACCCGTCCAGTCTGTCATAGGCCCTGATGGATTTAAGGAGTTCATTATGCTCCCGTTATGGATGATAAATGATTTCAACTCCTCCATCGAAGAACGTCACTTCAATACTCTTAGGAGAAGTACCAAATACCCGTCAACATTCTAATGCATCTTCCATTTAAGCGGGAAAAATGTTATTACAAGGGTGTAGAGGACTTTGGTGTATATGAGCAAATGTTGAAAGTGGAACTTAGGTTCCCTTTAAGTGCTCTTTACCATCGTCTTCTCCAGTAACTTGGACTGGCCATCACTCAAATCTCTCCGAACGTTTAGAATGTATTTATGGGAGTTGAAGTGCTCTACGGGTTGATGTCTGATGGGGCCGTAGTGTTGGAAAATTTGGTTTTATATCTCAACAAAACACACAGCGGAAGCAACAAATATGGATCTATTTCATTCATGATTGATAACATGCACTATGTAAATTTCAGAATTTAAGAACAAGATAGCATACCTTGGTGTGGTGAAATTCAAAACAAAAGATTAGAAGTACTTGGGAACACTTTTAATCTTCACTCCAATTCCACTTTACGCCTAAGAAGTGTGGTCTCTCAATCAGTTTTCAAGGGAGAATAATCGAGTGGCTTCACTCATACATACACACCATTTCACAATGATGTCTCTCTTTTTTCTCTAATAAAAAATTCTGTATGTTTCTCCTTTTATATTTAACTGATTATCTAATTGGACTGACCTATTGGGCTTTAGTGTGTGGCTTGGAGTGGGATCAAAAGGAACCAATAAGACACTAGCTCCAATGAGCCTTGGGCTTTCTGCCAATTGTTGACAAGTCCAAAGTTACCATTAATTATATTAATACCACTATATAAATATAATTGCACTCTAGGCCTTATTAATAAATTATATCCTAAGACTTTATTATACATGCAACCCCTTCATAAAATATTCGTAGTAATACAAAGTCATAAATATAGACTGCCAGTTTGAAAATTACTACATCTTAATCTTTGAGTACTCGGTTTAATCCTCTAAGTTATTGATCATATATTTATGAAATCAAATTTCATAAATATATACTTTAGTAACTCCTTACTAAAGTGGTTAGGTCTAACACTTTGAGTAACCAAACTCATTAAACTTATCTCAAGGGAATATTTTATATCTCCGTTAAAAGATAATGAATTTCACTTGAGAATATATGTTTCATCAACACTAAATGTGACTGCCCAATATATTGAGATTTTGATCGTGACTTTAGATCTCACTCCTGATATATCAAAGCAACTTACACTTTATGATTAGGTTCATTATTCTCTCAGAATTAAGAGTTCATGTAAATAGAAGTCGTGAGATTTATTATTCATTTGAAAATCATTAGGAGAATAATAAATTTCACAGCGTTCTAGTTCAATATGTCTTAACTCTTAAAACATATTAACACATTAACTAGAAGTCTCTACTTCCATGATCAAGAAAAATCATCTTATTTGATATGTTATAGTCTTCGCAGATGAAATGCCCAATTTTATCACCGACTACGAACTAAAATTATGAGTTTACAAAAAACTTGTGACTTATATCTTCTGTGACTAAATCACATAAATCACATACTATGCATCTCATGGACTATTTGATAATGTCCGAATATTCATGTTACCATTATTTTAGATAGAAACAAAGAAACTTTATTAATCACAACATTAAGTCATACATAGCATCTTACAGTAGGATTTAAGGGCACTAATCCTAAAAATCTCCCACTTGCCCTAAAGACTATTATGCACTAATCTAACTCCCATTCCCTCCAAATGTGACTCGAAAGTCCTTTGAGGCAAGGCTTTAGTGAATGGATCTACTAGAATATTTGCATTTTCAATCTTTGGAACCTCTACATCTCCTCGAGCAACAATGTCTTGAATAATGTGGTATTTTCTCTTAATGTGCTTTCCTTTATTATGATTCCTTGGATCTTTGGATTGTGCAAACGCTCCACTATTGTCGCAGAACAATGTGATGGGAACTTACTCCATTCTTATAACACTAAGATCAGAAAAGAATTTCTTGAGCCAAACAACTTTTTTTGTTGCTTCACAAGTAGTAACGTACTTAGCTTCCATGGTGGAGTCTGCAATACAAGATTGCTTAACACTCCTCCAAGTTATGGCTCCACCTTCCAAGGTGAAAACACATCTTGAAGTGGATTTTTTGAAATCTAGATCCGATTGAAAGTCTGAATCTGTATAGCCAATAGGAATCAAATCCTCACATCGGTAAACAAGCATATAATCTCTCTTTCTCCGAAGATACTTGAGCATATGCTTTACAGCTTGCCAATGTTTTGGTCATGGATTTGATTGATATCGGCTGACTATGCCAACTGCATAACAGATATCTAGTCTAGTATAAAGCATGGCATACATGAGACTTCCTATTGCAGAAGCATAAGGAACATGTCTCATCATATTTTCTTCCTCTTGAGTCTTAGGCCTTTGGTCATCAGACAGAGGAACTCCATGTCTGAAAGGAAGTAATCCCTTCTTGGAGTTTTGCATGCTAAACTGTTCTAGAACCTTATCTATATACCCAGTTTGTGATAAACCTAACATCTTATTCTTGTGATCTCGCCAAAGCTTGATCTCTACGATAAAGTTAGCCTCACCTAAGTCCTTCATATCAAATTGGCTTGACAACCAAACCTTTACTGATGACATTATGCCTACATCATTTCCAATGAGTAGAATATCATCAACATAAAGCACTAGGAACATTACTTCTTTATCTCGATGTCTTTTGTACACACATGGTTCATTAAGATTTTGTTCAAAACCAAATGACTTGATTGCTTGATCAAATCTAATGTTCCATGACCTAGATGCTTGCTTAACTCCATAAATGAACATTTTCAACTTGCTTACCATATGCTCTTGGTTCTTTGCTATGAAACCTTCTAGTTGCATCATATAGATTTCTTCTTCAAGATTGCCATTGAGAAAAGCAGTCTTGACATCCATTTGCCAAATCTCATAATCATAATGAGTACTAATGGATAAGAGAATTCTGATAGATTTAAGCATTGCTACTGGTGAAAAGGTTTCTTCATAATCAATACCTTCTTTTTGTGTATACCCTTTCACCACTAGCCTTGCTTTAAAGGTTTCAACATTTCCATCTATCCCTCTCTTCCTTTTGTAAACCCATTTACAATCAACAGGTTTAATGTCGTTAGGCGCCTTTACAAGATCCCATACTTGATTGGAATACATAAAATCCAATTCAGATTTCATAGCTTTGACCCAATGATGTGCATCTATATCATTCATTGCCTCTTCATAAATGTAGGGATCTGATTTAGCCTTTTCTGAGATAGCTTCATAAGTTTCTCCTAAACCTATAAATCTTATAGGAGGCCGAACAATTCTCCCACTACAACGAGGCACCTGTGTACTAGTCATCTTATGAGTAATATCTTGTGGTGTATCTAATACTGCCACATCATCTCTAGTTTCATCCATTGGTTATTCATTTATAGGTTCATTCATTTCAGCCAAAACAACTTGATTTCTAGGATTAAAATTTTTCACATAATCATCCACCAAAAATTTGGCATATGTGCTAACAAACACTTTGTTATCTTTATGATTATAGAATAAATAACCCTTTGTTTCCTTTGAATACCCTAAAAACATGCATACTTTGGTTTTAGCTTCCAACTTATTAGACTTCCTTTTCAACACATGTGCTGGACATCCCCAAATGTGGAGAGATTTCATACTAGGCTTACGCCCACTCCATAATTCCTTAGGTGTGTTAGGAATAGATTTTGATGGAACTAAATTCAAAATATGCATAGCAGTTTTTAGTGCATATCCCCAAAAAGAAACTAGTAAAGTTGAGTAACTCATCATGGACCTAACAATTTCCAAAATAGTCTTATTCCTTCTTTCCGCCACACCATTTTGTTAGGGAGTTCCAGGTGTAGTCAATTGGGATACAACCCCATTTTGAGTTAAGTAATCCTTGAAATCCCCAAGAAGGTATTCGCCACCACGATCATATCGAATGACCTTTATGCGTTTACCTAATTAATTCTCAACTTCAGCCCTAAACTCTTTGAACTTTTCAAAGGCTTCGGACTTCCGTCTCATTAAGTATACATAACCATATCTTGAGTAATCATCGGTAAAAGTGATGAAGTACTCATAACCTCCTTTTGCTTGGGTTGACATAGGACCACATACATCCGTATGAACTAATTCAAGCAACTCTTGGGCTCTTCTATCTTTTGCATTAAAAGGTCGTTTGGTCATTTTGCCTTCCAAACAAGATTCACAAACTAGAAATTTATCAAAGTCCAATGGCTCTAAGAGTCTATCTTTTATCAATCTTTGAATTCTGTTTGGATTAATATGACCCAAACACAAGTGCCAAAGATATGCTTCATTAGTAGAAGGAAACTTTCTCTTTAATGATTTTACATGAGAGTTATGGTCTAATTCAGAATTATATAATTCATACTTATTAGGAGTTAAAATATAAAGACCATCCACAATATTGCCAGAACAGCTCAACACTTTACCCTTCTTTATTACAACATTGTCTTCAAGGATAACATAATATCCATGTTTACCCAAATAAGTTGCAGAAATTAAATTCCTAAGAACATTAGGTACATATAGACAGTCTTATAATATTAAAACCCTAGACTCAAAGCATAAATTAAACACTCCAATAGCTACAGCCGAAATTCTGCTCCCATCAGCCAAAGTAAGAAACAATTCCCCTTCATTAAGCTTTTTGGTCTCCTAGAACCCTTGCAAAGAATCGTAGAAATGATTAGTACAACCTGAATCCACACACTAGGAACCTGTGGGATTTTGTACTAAACATATTTCAAGGAAGAATGAACTTTTCATACCCTTATTATTGGCAGCCTTGAATTTTGGACAATTGCTCTTTAATGTCCTTTCTCACCACAATGGAAACACTTTCCTTTGATCTTCTTTCCTTTGTCGGCAGCCCCTAAGGCAATTTTTTTACTATCTTGCTTGGTGAAGTCCTTATTCTTCTTCTTCTTACCCTTGCTTTTCGACTTAGGTTAAGAAGTAGAAACTTCAGCCATATTAGCATCAACACTAGAAGTATCAAGAATGCCTTCTGCCACTACCAATTCATTCATTAATTTAGAGAAAGAATAAATCTTTTTGTTTGTATTATAATTGAGTCTGAATTCCTTGAATGATTCCGGTAGTGACTGGAGTATCATATCCACTTGGGATTCTCCATCAATATCGGCACCTAAAACTTCCAGTGTATTCAGATTAGAGATCATTGTAAGACAATGCCCCCTTACTGAACTGCCTTCAGCCATTTTGGTATTATAAATTTGCCTCATGGTTTCTTGACTTGTAGAACGGCCTTGCTCACCAAACATCTCCTTTAGACTTAGCATGATGTTCGAAGCTAGTTCTGCATCTTGCATTTGATGCTGTAGAACATTTGAGATAGATGCTAGGATGTAGCACTTGGCCATTTCATTAGATTTCTGCCAATGATCATATCGTTGTTTTTCCTTAGGAGGAGCATCTAATGAAGGAAAGCTAGGACATGGTTGAGTAAGCACATATATGTGCTCTTCAGTTGTAAGAACAATGTCCAAATTTCTTTTCCAGTCAACATAGTTTGATCTAGTAAGTTTGTTTTGATTAAGAATAGTAACAAGTGGGCTAAATGATGCCATGTTCAAATCTGAAAATAATAAACATGAATATAATAAGTAAATTGGACATTATCAATTTAGCATATAAACATATAATATGGAACCTTTCGGGCTGTAAAGTACCACACCGGCTCCACCTGCTTGTCTTTTGGAAGATCCATCCAAGTGGATGCTTCATTAGGGGCTTTCCTCTGCCCCCTGGTTTTCTGCGAGAGTGAATTCTGCAATGAAGTCAGCAATGAATTGTCCTTTTATAGCCGTACGTGGTCGGTATTGTATGTCGAATTCGCTCTACTCAATGGCCTATAATGCCATCCATCCAGTGGCTTCAGGTCTACTCATTGCTCTTCAAAGGGGCTTGTCTGTTAGGATGATCATAGTATATGCTTGGAAGTATGGCTTGAGTTTATGGGCGACAATCACTAATGCAAAGGCGAGCTTCTCCATCGGTGGGTACCTTTCTTTTGCGTCTCGAAGCACCCTGTTAGTGTAGTACACAAGCTTCTGTACCCTGTCTTCTTCTCTGATTAAGGCTACACTGACAGCTGTTAGGGAGATGGCTAAATAAAGGAATAATTCCTCATCGAGTTTGGAGGGACTCAGCAATGGAGGGGAGGAGAGGTATGCTTTCAGGTCTTCGAACTCTTGCTGACAATTAGCCATCCATTCAAACGATTTCTTCAACGTACGAAAGAAATGTAGGCACTTATCAGTTGCTCTTGAGACGAATTTGTTTAGTGCATCAACCTTGCCATTCAGGCTGTTGGCGGTGTCATCTCCATTATTGCTCGTATCTTGTCTAGGTTGACCTCGATGCCTCTTTTGGACACCATGAACCCCAAGAATTTCCTTACCGTTACTCTGAACGTACACTTGCTAAGATTTAGCTTCATGTTATAAGACTGAAGGGTGTCAAAGGTCTCTTTGAGGTCGCTCAAATGATTGTCCTCCTAAAGTCTCTTTACCAGCATGTCGTTCACATAAACTTGTACAATCCTCCCAATCTGATGTGTGAACATTTGGTCATCATTCTTTGATATGTGGCGCCCACGTTCTTGAGCCTGAATGGCATCACATTATAGCAGAAGAGACCCTGATTGGTAAAAAATGAAGTCTTCTCTTGGTTGGCCTTATCCAGCTTGATTCGGTTGTACCCAGAGAATGCGTCCATGAAGCTCAGCAACCGGTGTCTTGCAGTCGAATCCACTAAAACATCAATCCGTGTAAGTGGGTAGCTATCCTTGGGGCATGCCCTATTTAGGTTTGTGAAGTCTACGCATATCCTCCACTTTTCGTTTACCTTTTTAACCATCTCTACATTGGCTAACAAGTCAGGGAAGTATACTTTTCAAAAGAAGTCTGCTTCCTGTAACTTACGAACATCTTTGGTTATGGCCTTGTCCCGTTCTTGTGCGAACACACTTCTTTTGACATACTGGACTATAATCGAAGGATCAATTCTAAGCATGTCCTCATGGCTCCAAGCAAATACGTCCTGGGTCTCCCTCAGAAACGTTGTGAGCGCCTGACAGATCGGCGGGCTAGCTAGAGTTCTGACCCTATTCGTTCGTTCGGGCCTGGCATTGTCCAAGATTTCTTCTTCCATGAGTTAAGGGTAGGACGACCCAATATGGCATTGTAAGCGGATGAACAATCGATAACCAGGAATGTGACATCCCTAGTGATCTGCTGTGGGTAATCTCCAACTGTTACGGACAAAGTGACTGCTCCTAGTAGGTGTACCCTTGTTCCTCCGAACCCAACAAGTGGCGCGTTAATAGGAACCAACCGTTCCCTATCAATCCTCATCTACTAGAACGCTGGGTAGTAGAGGATGTCAGTAGAGCTCCTATTATTCGCAAGGACTTGGTGGGTGTTGTAGTCTTTGACTCGAATGCTAACCACGAGTGCATCGTCGTGAGGGTGATGGAGGGCCTGACATCTTCCTTTATAAACCCAATGACATGGTTGTTAATTTGTGCCATCTTCAGGACGAATCCCGTCAACTGGACACTTTAGACCATTTGTAGGTAGGTTTTGCATGCCTTCTTAGGTGAGCCAGATGCTGTGGTTCGTCCTATGATCATCCTTATGTCTCCTAATGGGGGTTTGGGATGCTCGTTTTCTCTCCGTGCAGGTGTTTCTTGGGGCTGGTCTGTCCTTTCCTTACCGACGAACCTTTGTAACTTCCCTTGCTTGATAAGAGCTTCTATTTACTGCTTTAAGTCATAGCAGTCAGATGTGTCATGACCACAATCATGGGGGAAACGACAGTATTTGTCTTTGGAACTCTTGTTAGGGTCTCCCTTTGAAAGTTCAAATAGTGTAAAATACACTATGAACGTTTAGACCCCCAAAAACAAAATTACCAATTCAAGCTTTATGACAAACACAAAGTATGCGAAAAATGAACACAAGCTATAAACAAATTTGATAAACAATCTAAGCCAATTAAAATCACATCCACAGTAAAAAATAAAAGGCAAAGATAAGGGAAGAGAGATGCAAACACAAGGACAACACAACGATGTATTATTGAAGAGGAAATCGAAGCCCTCAGTGTAAAACCTCTCCGCCGCCCTCCAAGCAGTAAGTAATCCACTAGAAAATGTAGTTGGGATACATGAACAGCAATTGACCTTCCAAGCCTAATCTACCCAATGTACTTAAGCCCTCCAAGCTTCTTGCTTCAACGAGGTTGCGCCGAACCTATTTTCTTTCTAGCTTCCCAGATTTTGCTACTTGACTATAGCATCAACCAATGTGAAATTGGTTCCTTCCTAATTGCTTCCCAAAGCACTAAACAACCCTCTCACAGAAATGGATATGGTGAGAAAAGGTTTTGGTAATAAGCCTCTCAAGGATTTGACAATGGAGAGGAAGAGAGTAGAGGAATTTGAAGAGTTTCTTAGGTAAAGATTGTAGATGAGTCAATCTTGTTTTTCTCTAGGGTTTCTCTCTCAAAATTCTCTCTAGATGCTCTCCTCAAAATCGTGGGTATAAGGGTATATATATAGTAGGGTGAGAAGGAATGTGAAAAGTTAGTTTTTTCCAAACAGGGTGTTTTGGTGACTTGACCTCGTGACTGGGTTGAGTCGCGAGTTCAAGCCGCGAGCAAACGGCCTGGCCAGCTTAGGACTTTTGTCCTGTAGTGTGACAGTTGACGCGACTCTTCAGCTTCTAGCATGCTTGGCACATGTGCAACATTCTGATGGCTTGCAAGCCGCGAGCCACCCGCGAGATCCAGCCACAAGTTCCTGTTTCTTTGCACAATCTTGAGCAATTCTTCACACTCTCACGCACACTACCCTTACATGATTCCCACCTAAATACAGGGTTACTAATTGCTAAAATACAAGCAAATTTGGCACAGAATAAAGCCAACAAGATGGTTGATTAAATTCAACCTTACAATCTCCCCCTTTGGCTATTCCGTGACAAAACCCTAAAATAGACACTAAACTTAACATGTGAGTTGGGAACAGTTGAACATAACTCACTCACACCTAACTCTAGAAACTGTGAAGCTTTTGAATCTTATGAACATGAATCTCCTGAAATACAACAATACACCATGATCATTGTATGCAGAAAAGCATGAAATGCATATAAAGTAGGCATGATGTGATCAAGCAAAGATGGAGTTAAGAAACAAACCATGACTTGATCAAATAAGCAATCACTACAAGGTAGTGACCACAATGTTCATTCACACTTGGAATGAACACTTGAACATACAAGCTAATAAACTCAATGTAAATCACTTGCATGCCCAACACTCAACCAATGCATAATACACTAAGTATATGCATCTAGGAACAATCCTACAAGGGCACAAAAGTGACAGTACTTAAAAAGAAAATGCATGACATTTAGTTAGAAGTGCTAATTAAAACAATGCATAAAGGTTGCATAAAAGCATGGTACACACCATAAAGCCTACAAACCTATGCATAAAACAAAACTCTAAAAACTTACAAAAGCAACATGGGTACAAACTACGTTATATACTGAATAATCATCATAAATATATAAAATATACCAAAGTTTCAAAACCATCCATGAGTTATAAGTTTAAACCAAACATTAACCATAACCACAGTGTATCAAACCCAATCAACAATTATCCAAAACATAAACAAAACAACCTAAAGTAAAAACTTAAATAGTTGCTAAATTATGAAAGCTTCTCCCCCTCAAACAGGCACTCCTCCTCAGGTGCTGCCCCTAAAAATTCTCTCCCTTTTTGACCAGAATGGCCAAGAGGTCAGTGCTCCTGGTTGGTGTAGATGCTATCAAACTTGGCTGAAAGTACCTTAAGCTGATCTTGCATTGCTGTCATCCTTTCAGTATGCTAATTTTGAACCTCTCTGAGGCCATCGATCCTTTCTAAGATGATCTAGAATGCATCTGGACATATAGCTGATGAGGTAGAAGCCCTGCTCCTCTTGGCTCTGCTTTTGGATGTGGAAGTCTGTCCTGCAGCCTCTGCTTCAGTTTCTATTGGATCACCTTCTTCTTGTTCAACCCCTTCCTCATCTACATCACTCGGAAGACGTACATATATCCGTATGATGGTTTACTTGTTAATAGCCGAGGGTGTAGGCATTAGGCTGAGGTCTTGAGGAATTGAAACACCTTTTGCTCTGAAAATCCACATGAGAAGGCTAGGAAAAACCAGCTTTGCTCGTGAAGTTGTTCTAGTCTCATCCATGATTGTATCAAATATATGAGAGCTAATATCAATGAATGTTTTTTCCTTGAGTTTCATAAGAAAAATGGCTCTAGCATTGTTAATTGTAGTTAGCTTCTTCACGGGATACAGGTTATTCATCATGATGATAGTGAGGCACCTCATGTCAACTGGAAATGCTATAGTATTGAGACATTTCCCTTCTCTCTGTCCACCAATGCGATTTTGGACAGTTTCTAATGACAACATCCTGTCTTTGTAGTTGATAAACTCATACTCCGCTAAACCCTCAAGACCAAATACCTCATCAATATCATGTGCATCTAGAGTGAACTCATGTCCTGTTACCTAACAATCTAGCTCATCCTCTGTAATCTTAACATTAGAGTAAAACTCTCTTATCAGTGGTTCACACACTCCAGGTAAACCACTTAACAGCTTTTCCCAATCTCTGCCCTCAAAACAGGTGGGAATGAAAGTGTCTTTTAAGTCCACTAGGTCTACAAATCTCTCCTGAATGATAGTTCCCTTCATGAAAGAATCTTTGTATCTCTCAAAGTGTTGAACGGACCTAAACAGGTCATGGTCCATTTTCAATCTTTTGTCAACCTTCTTTGCAGGACTTTTCTTCTTCGGAGGTGAGGGAGCTATCTATAATCAAGCAGAAAAGGCCACAACAAACAGATAGCACAATAGATAAAATTATAAACATTAGTGATCATGTCATTGACATTATGAATAGCAGAAGATCAATTTAGTGAAACAGATACCACATAACACAAACACTATCATAGTATAATAGAGACAATATTATGAACCATGCGAGCCCCACAAGAAGTGTATATCACACATAAACAGTCATAAACTTATGTCAATGAAACAGGGCTAAATGTGACTGACCATGAGCAGCCTAATCACTGAGCAATCAATGACTCCAAACCAGATTCACCACAAATGAAAAACAGAGAGCACAAACAGTCTTAACTAAGTAAGGGTATCACAAATGACCCACACGGATTTGGTTCAAACAAAATGGGTAAGAGATAGAAATCACAAATCGGGCAAAAGATTATCTTAAGGAAATCAACACATGATAATAAATGAATCTATCAATCGAAACAAGTTTGCATAAGAACAATACCTCAACAATCCAAACAAGGACAACTCAAAAACCGAAATAAACCCATAATGAAAAAACAAAACATCAACACAAATATTCATGAAAATGAAGCTCAAAACACGAGATATGAGGTGAGGAAATGAGAACCCATACCTTTTTCTTGAAGATTTGGAGGTGAAAAAGTGCAAAAATTGAGTTTGTAGAGAGTGACACAGAGTGTTTCGGTGAGTTTCAGTTAAGAGAGAAAGTGAATAGTCATAAAAGTTCGAGGGAAAACTAAAAAGGTTTTGAAAAACTGACTTTGAAACGCAAAACATGCGTTTTTCGATACCGGGGTGAGTCGCCAACAAGTCGCCAGGGCAAGTCGCCAAAACACTCAAAGTCAAAATTATGAAAAAAATTTCTTAGTGATTTTCGCGACTGGAAGGTCTACTTGTGAGAGAGTCGCGAGTTGAGCCGTGAAAATCTCAGTGTACCCCTCGTGACTGGACCTTTCACTCGCAAACAAGTCGCCAAAACCAACCCGCGAGCTCGCGGCTATAGCATGCAACTTGGATGACCTGCGACTGAGTCGCCAAAACAAGGCAACACTGTTTTTGAAATTTTTCAATTTTTGTAAAAACAAAATACTTTCCAAAAACACCTAAAACACTCAAAAATCTTTTTGTGTTTGAATCAACAAAGATTGAGCATGTGAAAACACATTTTATCAAGTACAATCACACAAATGAATATGGCATTCATTGAACATAAACTTGTGTGTTGTGTGTGGATATCAACAATGAGATAGTCCTTAGTCTAATGTGAAGCATCAATGATCAATTCAACCAAAACATACACAATTAGCACTAGATCATGTGACCCATCTCAATTATAGAAGTATGCATATATGACCTCCCACATGACTTGATAAACTTGGAGCTTTACATCTGACTCCATTTTTCAGTCATAACATTAGATCTTTTTGATCCTTTTGGAACAATTACATCTCATTGTGAGAATGACGTTTGATATTTCACCTTGATGGGATAGCCTTTGGCCTTTTAAAAAAAAAAATACACTTTAGTTTTGGTCGCTTTCCCTTTTTCCTAGTCGAATACTAATATGTGAGACAGGCTTTTGCAGCTCAATATCTCTTTACATTTGGAGAGCTCTTTTTAGCAAAAAGAAAAAAAATAAAGAGTGGGAAGATATATAGGCACAAGTCTATGCATGTCTCAAGATCAACAAAACCATTCACTAATCATTCATGATAAGTTTGAAGATTTATTTACAATAGTCACATTGATTTCAAGATTTCTTCCACAGTGATAAGAGTGCAAAGAAACAAGCTACGCTCGTAAATGCACAAAGCCATTAGCACAAAGGTACAAGGCAAAACAAGTTTTGAGACAAAACTCAATAATGTCAATCAAACTTTTTGATTTTCTACTTTTTATATGGTTTTTGGATTTTTGACATATAAGAAGGAAAAGATTGATCAAAAGTAATAAAAAAAATAATAAAAGTATGCAAAAACAAACAAACAAATTTCAACCTATACCATCGATAATCAAAACAACCAAACAAAGTCACAAAGCATAGGAAGTATTGATGCATGGACATGTTGTAATGCTTATGCATGAGTAACTTTTTTCACCCACACATCACTTGCGTTTGGGGTGATTTTCTTATAGGATTGGGTACGAGAGTTAGGGCTTTTAAACCTTCGTGTGAAGCTTTCCAAGTAGTTGGTGAATGCACCAATCATCTTCATCACATCCATCATTCCGGGATCACCATTTTGATCTCTTGATGGTTCACCAGCCCAATTTCTCCTGTCATTTCTAGGTTCTCATGACCTTGGAGTAGTTGCACCATTGATTGCTCTCAACTTTTGACAATTTGGTCGAGTATGCCCTTGAAGTCCGCAGTGGTGACATATAGTTCGATCTAGGACCTCTTTGTGATCGTGGACGAGACTTGGCTTGGGATTCAGACCTGCCCACAGATTGATTACAGGGCTTGTTCAACATCCGTTGATCAGCCACATTCTTCTTCCTTTCAATCATAGGTCTCTCAACAGTAGGAGCAACTTCAATTGGTTCTTTAGCCTTTACAAACTTCACTTCTTTGGTGACATTGCCTGATGAGCTGCTTTCTCCGGTATATCCTAACCCGGACTTGTCTGAGAACTGTTTTTGAGATGAAATGACATCATTTAGCTTCTTGGTGGAGACCCTCTCTATCTTGGCATTGGCTTGCAGAACCTCTTGCTCAAGAAATCTCACTTTTGTATAAGCTTCTGATAGCTCACCATTCAGCTTCTCTATCACACACTTAGCTTTCTTATGACGCATTAGAAGACTCATATAGTCCTCCTCGACTTTCTTCATCTTCTTCACAGTCGTTTTGGCCACCCTTATGTACTCACCCGACTTCTCTAGGAGTGAATTATAATTCTTTTGAAGATTGGCTATGCTTTCGTCTTCTTCTACATCTGATTCTTCAACAACTCCCAATGATTCTTCATCACTATGTTCTCCAAGCTCTTGTACAAGCAAATTCAACTCATTTGAAGACTCAACATGGGCAATAGTCATAAAAGCAAAGTAATTCCCTTCCTCGTCACAGTTTTCCTCAAAAGCAAAGTTGGATGAATCTGATTCACTCAGTGTCATGGCATACACCTTGCCTTTCGATTTCAAATAATTCAGACATTCTTTCTTAAAGTGTCCATGCCCATTGCATTCAAAACAAGTGACACCTTGTGTAGATTGGGCTTCTTTTCCATATTTCTTTTTGAATTCCCTTTTCTCCCTTCCTGAACTTTGGAATTTCCCTTTATCACCAAATTTACCATTATTCTTGAATTTTAAGAATTTTAGGAAATTTTTCACAAGGTATGCAACATCTTTGTCAACCACATCCTCATCCAATGAGTCATGGACTTCCAACCTTTCATTAATGGTCTTAAGAGCAAGGGATTTGCTCTTTCGTTAAGTGGGCAGTGAAAATTTATAAGTCTGAAGAGAACCAATCAGCTCTTAGACTTTGATGTCATCAAGGTCCTTGCTCTCTTCAATTGTTGTCACTTTGGCACGAAAGCTTTCCGGCAATGGCCGAAGGATCTTCCTTACTATTTTAGAATCCTCCGTTTTCTCCTCCAAATTGAACTTGCCGACAACCACCTCATTTAGCTTGCTATAGAAAGAGTCAAAGGACTCATCCTCACTCATTTTGAGCTCTTTAAACTGAGTGGTCAACATCTGCAGCTTAGTGTCTTTTACTTTCTTTGTGCCTTTGTAGGTAGTTTCCAATATCTCCCATGCTTCTTTGGAAACTGTAATGTGAGAAATCCTGTGAAACCCATCTAGAGAAACACCACAGAAAATTACATTCAAGGCTTCACTGTTAGCATTAGCTGCCGCAAGGGCTGCTTTATCCCAAGTGGATTTAGTAGCCTTCAGCCTTGTCCAACCTACCACTACAGCATCCCAAATAGTATCATCAATTGAACATAAGAATGCCCTCATCTGGACTTTCCAAAAAGCATAATTGTTTCCATAAAAAAATGTGGAACATTCAAAGATTGAGACCGGTCCATCTCAATACAGGGTCAAGGATCGCACTAAGGTGTTTAAACCACAAAGAGTGCACCCGCTCTGATACCAATTGAAAGTTCAAATAGTGTAAAATACACTATGAACGTTTAGACCCCCAAAAACAAAATTACCAATTCAAGCTTTATAACAAACACAAAGTGTGCGGAAAATGAATACAAGCTACAAACAGATTTGATAAACAATCTAAGCCAATTAAAATCACATCAACAGCAGAAAATAAAAGGCAAAGATAAGGGAAGAGAGATGCAAACACAAGGATAACACAACGATGTGTTATCGAAGAAGAAACTAAATCCCTCGGCGTAAAACCTCTCCGTCGCCCTCTAAGCGGTAAGTAATCCACTAGAAAATGTAGTTGGGATACATGAACAGCAATAGACCCTCCAAGCCTAATTTACCCAATGTACCTAAGCCCTCCAAGCTTCTTGCTCCAACGAGGTTGCGCTGAACCTATTTCTTTTCTAGCTTCTCAGATTCTGTTACTTGACCATAACATCAACCAATGTGAAATTGGTTCCTTTCTAATTGCTTCTCAAAGCACCAAATAGCCCTCTCACAGAAATAGATATGGTGAGAAAAGGTTTTGGTAATAAGCCTCTCAAGGATTTGACAATGGAGAGGAAGAGAGTAGAGAAATTTGAAGAGTCTCTTAGGTAAAGATTATGGATGAGTCAATCTTGTTTTTCTCTGGGGTTTTTCTCTCAAAATTCTCTCTGGAAGCTCTCCTCAAAATCGTGGGTATAAGGGTATATATATAGTAGGGTGAGAAGGAATGTGAAAAGTCAATTTTTCCCAAACAGGATGTTCTGGTGACTTGACCTTGCAATTGGGTTGAGTCGCGAGTTCAAGCCATGAGCAAATGGCCTGGCCAGCCTGGGACTTTTGTCCTGTAGTGCAACAGTTGGCGTGACTCTTCAGCTTTTGGCATGCTTGGCATGTGTGTAACATTCTGGCGGCTTGCAAGCCACGAGCCACCCACGAGATCCAGTCGTGAGTCCCTATTTCTTTGCACAATCTTGAGCAATTCTTCACACTTTCTCACACATTACCTTTACATGATTCCCACCTAAATACAGGGTTACTAATTGCTAAAATACAAGCAAATTTGGCATGGAATAAAGCCAACAAGATGGTTGAGTAAATTCAACCTTACACCCTTCAACTTGCCAGAGAATGTTAGGGACTTGATCAATTGGGGTGTTCAGCGGAGTGAAGCTTGCGAACCTTCCAGTGGGAGGCTTAGAGCGCCTATCCTCCCTTCTATCTCCTGTCCTTGGTATCTTTCGCTCCCTGTCCTGTCAGGATTCCTCCTGTCTTTCCTTCTTCGTAGACTTCTCTTTGCGAGCTAGTAATGCGTCTTCCACATTCATATAGTTAGTAGCCTTATAGAGTATATCTGACATAGTCTTTGGGTCGTTTTTGTATAAAGAAAATAAAAACTTACCCTTTCATAGTCCATTCGTGAACACGACTACAAGTATCTTGTTGTCAGCTTCATCGATTGAAAGTGCTTCTTTGTTAAAGCAGGCTATGCATGACCTTAGCGTCTCATCCTTTCATTGCTTAATGCTCATCAGGCATGTAGTAGAGTTCTTGTATCTGTGTCCCTCGATAAAGTGTGAAGCAAACTGGGCGCTTAACTCCTTAAAAGTACTGATAAAGTTGGGCGTCAACCTGCTGAACCAAACCCTTATAGGGCTCTTCAGCGTGGTGGGGAAGGCCTTGCACATGATCTCCTCTGCCATTCCTTGCAAATGTATTAGTGTCTTAAAAGACTCTAGGTGATCCAGTGGATCCTTGGATCCGTTATAGCTCTCCACCTGGGGCATGCAGAACTTCAGTGAAAAGGGGAATGAAGTGACTAATGTGGTGAAAGGTGAATCAGTTTGATGGACCAAGTCGTCGAGGTCGTTAAATACCTATCCTTTGAGGGCGTTCATCATAAAGTCCATCCGTTCCTTCATCATTTGCATCTCTGCAACCATATGAGGTGGAACCACATCTACAGCGGATGAACGGCTTGTGTTTAGTTACTCTAGGCTACTTGGGGTGTTGCTACCTTCCGGCCCCTCCTGGTCCCTTCTCTCAGCACTGGTTCCTTCATGGTCCTCCTCCTGAGTGTTAAGCATTGCGTTCTTTTGGTGCAACTACTCCTTTAGGTTATGATTTTGCTTGGTAAGGCGTTCTACTACTGCTGTGAGAGTCTGGACTTGCCTCTTGAGGGTGATGGTACGCGGTTCATCTCTTTGAGCATTGTTAGTGGTTGCCATCTAGCGAGTAAGTACCATGCAACTCTTTTTCCGAGAAGCGATAGTATGGCTTGCAAATTTTTTCCCACAGACAGTTTCTGCCTCATATAGCTCAGGCCAAAGACCGGGGGAAGTTTAGGAGAGATGGGGAGACCTAGCAGCTGCCGGTCAAGGCAGGGATAAGCTTTTGTGAAGAAGCAAGCTTATCCCCCCCACCCCCCCAAAAAAACACCAATCCTATAGCGCTAGCGCTTTGCGTTCTTTCTATTCCATCCCATTTTATTTCAACTGATAATGCCGAAAATCATTAGTAAGTCACACAATCCTCACGTGCTCTAGACAATACCTGCACAACATAGAACAAGAAGACCTTAGGAGTGTACCAGTGTGGTATTGGCCAAAAACCCTTCGAAGGTTAAGTTAGAAAGATTTTCACAGCTCTAGAGTGCTAGAGATGGGATGAATCATGTGTACCTTGATTTATGAAGGCTTTGGGGCTTTTATAGTTGTGTAGAACCGACTTTCTTTCTTCCTTAGGGAAGGGGAAATTTTCCTTACAAGGGAGATCTTCATAAAAGCACTTATTTTTCGGGATCCTTTCCATATAATGATTTTGTTGATCAAGGATAATCGTGCGGTGCAAGATATTTCCTTTTGAAGTTTCTTGAGGACTACTTAAATTACATGGATCTCACGTGACCTTGCCATCGTCCACATTGTATCCGTCCACTTCCTCACTTGTCTTCTTATGTACACGCTCCCCGTCTTCTTCCATTATCTTGACAACAAGCTAAAGGTACCGTCACTCGTGACTAATTCAGTAGAATGAGACTGTCTACGTCTATTTCTCCCTCTTCACATACCATATGCTCTTGGTTCTTTGCTATGAAACCTTCTGGTTGTATCATATAGATTTCTTCTTCAAGGTTGCCATTTTGAAATGCAGTCTTGACATCCATTTGCCAAATCTCATAATCATAATGAGTAGCAATGGATAAGAGAATTGTGATAGACTTAAGCATTGCTACTGGTGAAAAGGTTTCTTCATAATCAATACCTTTTTTTTTGTGTATACCCTTTCGCCACTAGCCTTGGTTTAAAGGTTTCAACCTTTCCATCTATCTCTCTCTTCCTCTTGTAAACCCATTTGCAACCAACATGTTTAATGCCGTTAGGCGCCTTTACAAGATCCCACACTTGAGTGGAATACATTGAATCCAATTCAGATTTTATAGCATTGACCCAATGATGTGCATCTTTGTCATTTATTGCCTCTTCATTAGTGTAAGGATTAGTTTCGGCCTATTCTGAGATAGCTTCATAAGTTTCTCCCAAACCTATAAATCTCATAGGTGGCCTAACAATCTTCCCACTATGACAAGGCTCTTGTGTACTAGTCATCTCATGAGTAATATCTTGTGGTGTATCTGATACTACCACATCATCCCTAGTTTCATCCATAGGTTGTTCAATTATAGGTTCATTCATTTCAGCCAAAAAAACTCTACTTCTAGGAGTATAATCATTCATATAGTCATTTTCCAAAAATTTGGCATTTGTACTAACAAATACTTTATTATCTTTATGACTATAGAATAAACCTCCAACATTTCCTTTTGGATATCCTACAAAGAAAACCACTTCTATTTTAGACTGTAACTTGTCAGTCTTTCCTTTTAACACATGTGCTGGACAACCCAAATATGGAGATGTCTCATACTAGGCTTACCATTCCACAACTCTACAAGTGTTTTAGGAATAGACTTCGAAGGTACTAAATTCAGAAGACACATTGCAGTATTTAAGGCATATCCCCAAAAAGAAATTGGTAGAGTTGAATAACTTATCATGGATCTAATCATATCTAAAAGAGTCTTATTCCTTCTTTCCGCTACACCATTTTGTTGTAGAGTTCTAGGTGTAGTCAATTGGGATATAATCTCATTTTTAGTTAAGTAATCCTTGAAATCCCCAAGAAGGTATTCGCCACCTCAATCAAATTGAATGGCCTTTATGCATTTTACCTAATTAATTCTCAACTTCAGCCTTAAACTCTTTGAACTTTTCAAAGGCTTCGGACTTTCGTTTCATTAGGTACACATACCCAAATCTAGAGTAATCATTAGTGAAAGTAATGAAATACTCATAGCCACCTCTTGCTTGGGTTGACATAGGACCACTTACATCTGAATGTACTAGTTCTAGCAAATCTTGGGCTCTTCTACCCTTTGCATTTAAAGGTCGTTTGGTCATTTTACCCTCCAAACAAGATTCACAAACTGGAAATCCATCAAAGTCTAATGGCTCTAAGAGCCCATCTTTGATCAGTCTTTGAATTCTATTTGAATTAATATGACCCAAACACATGTGCCAAAGATATGCATCACTAGTTGAAGGAAACTTTCTCTTTAATGATTTCACATGTGAATTATTATCTAATTCAGAATTATATAATTCATGCTTATCAGGAGTTAAAATATAAAGATCATCAACAATATTGCTAGAATAGATAAACACTTTACCCTTCTATATCACAACATTGTCTTTCAGGATAACACAATATCCATGTTTACCTAAATAAGTTGTAGAAATTAATTTCCTACGAACATTAGGTACATATAAACAGTCTTCCAATATTAAAACCCTTGATTCAAAGCATAAATTAAACACTCCAATGGCTACAACTGGAATTCTACTCCCATAAGCAAAAGTAAGAAAAAATTCCCCTTCAATCAGCTTTTTGGTCTCTTGGAACCCCTGAAAAGAATTGCAGATATGATTAGTACAACCTGAATCCACATACCAAGAATCTGTGGGATTTTGTACTAAACATATTTCAAGAAGGAATGTACTTTTCATACCCTTATTATTGACAGCTCTGAATTTTGGACAATTCCTCTTCCAATGTCCTTTCTCACCACAATGGAAACACTTTCCTTTGATTTTCTTTCCTTTGTTGGCAACTCCTAAGGCAATTTGTTTACCATCTTGCTTGGTGAAGTCCTTCTTTTTCTTCTTCTTACCCTTGCTTGCCTTTTGAATTAGGTTGAGAAGTAGAAGCTTCAGCCATATTAGCATCAACACTAGATGTACCAAGAATGCCTTCTGCCGCTACCAATTCATTCATTAATTCAGATAATGAATAAATATTTTTGTTCATATTATAATTAAGTCTGAATTCCTTGAATGATTCTGGTAGTGACTAAAGTATCATATCCACTTGGGATTCTCCATTAATATTGGCACCTAAAACTTCTAGTGTATTCAGATTAGAGATCATTGTAAGACAATGCTCCCTTACTGAACTGCCTTCAGCCATTTTGGTATTATAAATTTGCCTCATGGTTTCTTGCCTTGCAAAATGGCCTTGCTCACCAAACATCTCTTTTAGACTTAGCATTATGTCTAAAGCTAGTTCTACATCCAGCATTTGATGTTCTAAAACATTTGAGATAGATGCTAGGATGTAGCACTTGGCCATTTCATTAGATTTCTGCCAACGATCATATCGTTGTTTTTCCTCAGGGGGAGCATTTAATGAAGGAAAGCTAGGACATGGTTGAGTAAGCACATATTTGTGCTATTCAACTGTAAGAATAATGTCCAAATTTCTTTTCCAGTTAACAGAGTTGGATCTATTTAGTTTGTTTTGATTAAGAATAGTAACAAGTGGGCTAAATGATGCCATGATCAAATCTGAAAACAATAAACATGAATATAATAAGTAAACTAGACATTATGAATTTAACATATAAACATATAGTATGGAACCTTAATAAAACCATAATATAATATATGCAATGACAACCCAATCCCATATTTAATATCCCTCAGTATAGAGAAAACATTAAATACTATGATTGATTGAGAACTATTCTCATTATTAGTGCTATCATGATAACTCTTATCAAACACTAATAATATGCCATTATACATTTAGCCTCTAAATAATAATAGTAAGAACTCAGCATAGAGGATACTTTAATATTTAGTCTAGTGTATACCATTGTCTAGAATCATGTGTAGCCATATTTCATCTCCCTTAACAGGCTTATCTTGTTGTATCATGATACAAAACACCCTCCACATTGAATGCAAAGCTCAAGGCTAAGACAAAGTGTTTGATCAAACCACTATAAACCAGGAAATTCAATCTTGTAGTACCATGAAATAAATACTCTCCGCATGGAGTGCTAAGCTCGAAGTAAAGACAAAGTATATATTTCATACTGCTATGAATCGACTATAAAGGCCATGAGATCCAAACCTTGTATCTCTCTCCCACTAGATATTTTAAAAGAAAGGTTTTTAATTATAAAACATGCGTAATCTAATTACACATAGCCATCCACTTTATCTATGTGAAAACACTTAGAAAAAACTCAAAATTCTCAGTTTTCAATTGATCGAATGTATGTCTCGATCGGTCGAAAAAATTAGAAAATTCTCAGAAAACAATTTGGCTAGCTTGATTGGTACTCAATCGCTGCTTGATCGATCGAAAAAGAACATTCAATCAATTGACTAGCAATCGAATACCAATCGAATCAAACTTAACAATATGCTTGGCTTGATTGGTACTTGATCGCTGCTCAATCGATCGAAAAAGAATATTCGATCGATCGACTATCAATCGAATATTAATCAAACCAAATAGATTAGTCACTGTTTCACTCGATCGATCGAAGGTAATTTTTGATCGATCGAAACTTGTGAAACTTGAATTTTCCAGAATTTTTTGAAGCAGTTTTCAACGGTTTTCCTTGAACAAACAACCATCATATAAACATAAAAGGCAGAGATTGATATCAAAACTGAATTCCATTGATGTTCAATTTAACATACTTAACATCAAACTCAAACAACATCATAACATCAATATCAATTTTTATCAAACAATAATTTCAATGACCATGCAAAAAATTAATTGCTAAATCTTCTAACATCTTGAAATTACTTTCTCTAATTTCAAAACTCACAAAACATGTTATACAATTCAAAATTAAAGACCACTCTGATACCAATTGTTCGAAAAATACATGTTTGTATTACATACAAAACATATGTAGTGGAAAAATTAACGGATCTACTTCATTTGCAATTGATAACATGTACTATGTAAATTTCAGAATATAAGAACAAAAGAGTGTACCTTGGTGTGGTGAAATTCCAAACAAAGATTAGAAGTACTTGGAAATACTTTTAATCTTCACTCCAATTCCACTAACAACCAAGAAGTGTGGTCTCTCAATCGGTTTATATGAATGTGTTCAAGGGAGAATAATAGAGTGCCTAACACTCACATACAAACCATTTCATTCTCTTACAAAATTTTGTATGTCTCTCTCCTTATAACTAATTATCTAATTGGGCTAGCTTTTTGAGCTGTAATACCCATACAAAAAAAAGAAAAAAAAGAAAAAGAAAAAGAAGAAGATTAAAAGGAAGGGTATTTGAGTAAATCTCTTGTGGGGTCAATTTTATAATTAATATTACTAAGGGAGATTTCAAAAAACTAAGTTGAAGCCCTAGCTATATATAAGCTAATTAAGTTAGAGTATAACGTTAGATATTTTTGGAGGACTTCTGAGTTTGTTCAAGTAGTGAATGATTGACGGCACACTCGAGGTAAGAGCCTAAAAATCTCATTCTTTATCAGATTTAGGCTTTATATGGATTTAGAATTTATTTATTTATTTATTTAATGTGAGTATTTCGGCGAAGAGTGAGACTTTCATTAGGCATGGGTCTATTCTGCATACTTTTTCTTAAAGGAATAGTACTGGATTGACGGAGTTTAAAAAAAAAAAAAAAAACTCTTTATTATTTGTTTATTGATTTGGTAGAGGAAGAATAGTGTTTCCATAAAAGCTTGTGTTAGAGCTTGATTTTTGTGATTTGTCCTCATGCCGAAAGAAAGCTAGAGGCGACAGTGGCAAATATATATATATATATATATATATATATATCTATAGAATAATCCCCTTGACAAAGCAACACACCAATGCTAGCTTCCTTCTAATATTATATTTATTATTATTAGTTCATTGGTTTGGTAATTTAGTATGGGGAGGTTAGCAAGTGATCATGGAACATGGTCTAGGTGATGCTTTTGACCCTATATGACAATATGTATCCTAGGTTTTATTAGAGGCAGTAGAGGATATATACAAGGATTTTTACTTTGAGATAATAAAAAAAAGTTATTGGATATTTTTAGTAGTCTCTCTATTCGCTGGATATCATTATAAGTCATTCTTAAATTATTTGATTATTGAGTAAATGCTACATGCGAAATTGTCTTAGGTAATATCTAAGGATTTTAGAAGAAGTGTTAGGGAGAATTTCTTTTTGGTATGGCTTTTGGAGGTAAGTAACCTTATCCTAATTGGGTTTTATTTTGCTTATACTAATGTATTTTTAACTACTGAAAATTGTTTATAATTGTTAGAATTTTTATTTCTATTGTATTACTGATTTCAAGTAAAGGATTATTATAAATATATTTTAATACGAAGTATATGATTTTTATATACATGCTTTAATAAGATATATTTTTTCTAGAAACTATGATTTCATATATATGATTATGGACAATCTGACTATGAGTTGATTCTGATACCCAGCCAATAGGGGTTATTCATTGGTATTCTAATACCCAAACCAATGGGTTATTCATTGGTATTTTGATACCCAGCCAATGGGGGTTATTCATCGGTACTTTGATGCCTAGTCATGGGGATATAGCGTGACCATAGTCATAAGATTGTTAAGAATATGAATTTCGTTTAAATATTTGAACTATTTTGAGTCCTTAAAACTACATATGTGATTTTAGAAATGTTTGAGTATTTGAACTATTTTGAGTTATTAAAACTGCTTATGTATTTTTGGAACCTACTGTAAGTAGCTTTTGATATATGGAAAATTGACTACTTTTAAACCATCTATGATATATTTGTAAGATTAAAGTATGTGATCTATTTGCGACTTATTATTTTAAGACTACGAAACTTCTTTAGTACTCATAACTTTTGAAGACTCATATTACATCTTATTACTTTATAGATCTATTGCTTGATAGAACTTATTAGGATTTTGGTTACTTATTGAGTTGTCGGCTCACCCCTTTTTCCCCTTCAGTTTTAGATTGTGAAGAATAGCAAGTTTTGGGAGTTTTGATGTTGTGTTGTGAGCAGGAAAATAAACTTAGTGATTTTGGGATTGGATGATCTTCTAATAGTTTTATATTTATTGGCCAGTTGGTATTATGTACATTTTTTAGTGGATTTTGTTCCTATTAAGTTATTGGAGATCAATTCATAGAGAAATTGTTGAGGTATTTTGGATTTAGATGATTTAATTTTTGAGGATAAATTTTAGTTGCTAAGAAGGCCTTGCTCACTTATAGGGTGCTTACTTTATAAGCATGCATCAATTATCATGTGCCTATCATTATAGTTGGGTTCGAGGCGTGACTATTTTAATGGTATCGGAGCTTAGGTTATGATCTTGTAGACTTTATGCTAGGTTTTGATTTAGAATGAAATCTGCGCTCTAGGCATTAAAATTCTAGTTATTGTTTATGATGGTTATTAGATCATAGATAGTGTTCTTTTGATGACTAGATGAGAAGTGTAAGTGAGGTTCCATCTTATGATGATTTGTTAGGTCATATTTAAAGGATTCGATATTTATGTCTCTTGGGTTATGTCTAGATGACTTATAAAACAAAAAGGAGGATTTTAATTGATATACTTCTATGTTCTTATACTAGTATAAAGTAGGTGTATTTTACTCTTGAAAATTTTGTAATTGATCAGATTGGTTATTAAAACTTCTTTTTCTTATTAAAAAGGAAAAGAGAGTGAGAAAAGAACAAGCAAAGGAAATCTTCCTGCTATTTTGTGACTAATCTTCAGTAAACTCATTTGATAGTTTTGCCTAATATAGTTGACCTACTTGAGGTTAGTTTGATTTGTAGGGGATTCTCATAGGTCTAATTATTGAATGATAGTTTACTATATGTACTATTTAGAATTTGGAGTGCTTTTAGGGAATTGGAAATTGCAAAACTTTCTTTAGGGGTTAAGGTTTGATGTTAGAGCTACGATTCCTTGATTTTAGTTTATATGGAGTTAGAAAATTAACAGAAGATTCGTAGTGTGAAGGAAAATCAAATTGTGGTTATTGTAGTTCCCATTATATTATATATTATTATATAATTCTGAGGGTATTTAAAGAATTTAGTAATATATCGATGGACTTCTTTGGATTCTAATGTTAAGGACCAACTTTCTTTGGATCATTGTTCTTGTTAGGGTTGACCTACATGGATTACCATAGCTTTATTTATGTGTGAGGTAGTCCCTAAATGTTTTGAGACATGTTTTGTTACTTATAAGTTTGAGGTCCGTAATTTCTTTTCTATGGACTTAGAGGATTGTTTATTATCCTGGGGAATAAGTTTTGATGCCAAAAATGTACTTCTTTGAACTTAACTGATAAAAGTTAATGGGTTGGCTCAATAGAAAATGAAGTGGAAAGAACACAAGTACGTGGTAGTATTGAATTGGACTAGTGAACCATAATTTTGATTGGATATTGAAGGAGTTGGGATGGCAAGAGAGTTTATTTTGAAAGACTATTACAATTTGAATTATAGTCAATTGTTGTACCTTTTGTTCTATATTGGCATATGGTTAGTGATTATAAATTGCATTGTACTCTTAAGTTCTAGACTGCAGGGACTATTATTTGCAAAGTATATATAAAAAAAAAGGGCGGGGGGGGGGGTGTTTGAGATACTTCATGGACTATTTCCTTCTAGCCGATGTATACTTAGAGACCTGTTTTCATAATAGGCAATGTAATTATAAGGAACCCATATCTTCAATGAGTTTTAGCCTAAGTATCATCTTGAGGTTAAAGGTGAATAAATGTTGCTTATTTGTGAAGATAATTTATGATTAAGATAGATGTTCAATGACAAACCCTTATATCAATGCACAATAGATTATTTATGGAGACTTTGGAATTTCTATTTTACAAAACTCGAGGAAGAAAAGATATACACATATTGTAAATGAGTTTTGAACTTATGAAGGAATATGGAACTTTGGATGCACTACTTAATTTTGAGGTATAGAATTCAATGGATGTTAGCATTCAATGGTCTATGGTGAATCTCAAAATTGTAGATTTCCCTTGTTGAGATTACTTAGGCCTTGAAATTTTGTTGAAATTAATAATTGATGGAAAATCAGTTTTTGGGGTTGATCTAAACGAATGGGCCTTGGAACTTTTTTTTTTTTTCATATTGAAAGGAAAATTTTTTTTTTTTTTCGTAATATGGTTGTTCTTAAACTATGGGTAATTGAGTAATAGATTTTATAGTGGTACTGTATTATGCAGCAGAAGCATCATGGCTCCAATTGCTTTGGAAATTTTTATTTTACAAATCTTGAGAAGGAAAAGTCTACGCATATGTTGTAAAATAGTTTTGAACTATGGTGATGAGTGATAAATTTGTATAGATCGATACAATTGTGGCTTTACAGTAGCACAGTGGAAGTGTGATAATTCATTCAGCTTGTGACGAATTCAGAAGACTGAATTCTTATAAGTGGGGGAGATTGTAATAGTAAAAAAAAAAAAAAAAAAATTTAAAAGGAAGGGTATTTAAGTAAATCTCTTGTGGGGTCAATTTTATAATTAATATTACTGAGGGAGATTTTAGAAAACTAGGTTAAAACTCTAGTTATATATAAGTAATTAAGTTAGAGTATAACGTTAGATATTTTTGAAGGAGGACTTCAGAGTTTGTTCAAGTAGTGAAAGATTGACGGCACACTCAAGGTAAGAGCCTAAGAAATCTCATTGTTTGTCAGATTTAGGTTTTATATGGATTTAGAATTTTTTTTATGTGAGTAATGAGTATTTAGGCCAATAGTGAGACTTTCTTTAGGCATGACCACGTGGGTCTATTCTGCATAATGTTTCTTAAAGGAATAGTATTGGATTGATGGAATTAGAAAATTAAAGAAAAGAAATGCTTGGTGAAAAGAAGGAACACCAACTTCTTTATGTTTTATTATTATTTGTTTATTGATTTGGTAGAGGAAGAATAGTGTTTCCATAAAAGCTTGTGTTAGAGCTTGATTTATGTGATTTGTCCTCATGTCGAAAGAAAGATAGAGGTGGTAGTGGCAAATATATATATATATAAATCCATAGAATAATCCCCATGACAAAGCAACGCGCCAATGCCAGCTTCCTTCTACTATTATTATTATTATTATTAGTTCATTGGTTTGGTAATTAAGGCGTATGGGGAAGTCAACAAGTGATCATGGAACATGGTCTAGGTGATGCTTTTGACCCTATATGATAATATGTATCCTGGTTTTATTAAAGGCGGTGGAGGATATATACAAGGATTTTAACTTTGAGATAATAAAAAGAAATTATTGGATATTGTTAATAGTCGCTTTGTTGGCCGGATATTGTTATAAGTCATTCTTAGATTATTTGATTATTGAGTAAATGATACTTGCAAAATTGTTTTAGGTGATATCTAAGGATTTTAGAAGAAGTGTTAGGGAGAAGTTCTTTTGGTATGGCTTTTGGAGGCAAGTAACCTTATCCTAATTGGGTTTTATTTTGCTTATATTAATGTATTTTTAACTACTGAAAGTTGTTTATAATTGTTAGAATTTTTATTTCTATTATATTACTGATTTCAAGTAAAGGATTATTATAAATATATTTTAATACTGAGTATATGATTTTTATATACATGCTTGGATAAGATATATTTTTGTTAGAAACTATGATTTCATATACATGATTATGGACAATCTAACTATGAATTGATTCTAATACCCAGTCAATGGGATTTATTTATTGGTACTTTGATACCTAGCCAATGGGGGTTATTTATTGGTATTCTGATATCCAAACCAATGGGGGTTATTCATTGGTACTCTGATACCCAGCCAATGGGGGATATTCATTAGTACTCTAATGTCCAGTCACGGGTTATAATGAGACCATAGTCATAAGATTGTTAAGAATATGAATTACATTTGAATATTTGACCTATTTTGAGTCCTTAAAACTACATATGTGATTTTTGAAATGTTTAAGTATTTGAACTATTTTGAGTTATTAAAACTGCTTATGTATTTTTGGAACCTATTGTAAGTTATAACTTTTGATATATGGAAAATTGACTACTTTCTAAACCATCTATGATATATTTGTAAGATTAAGATATGTGATCTATTTGCCACTTATTATTTTAAGACTATGAAACTTCTTTAGTTATTTTTGAAAACCAATTGTATATCATAACTTTTGAAGACTCATATTACATCTTATTACTTTACATATCTATTGCTTGATAGAACTTATTAGGATTTTGGTTACTTATTGAGTTGTCAGCTCACCCATTTTTCCCCTCCAATTTCAGATTGTAAAGAATAGCAAGTTTTGGGAGTTTTGATGTTGTGTTTTGACCAGGAAAAGAAACTTAGTGATTTTGGGATTGGATGGTCTTCTAATAGCTTTATATTTATTAGCCAGTTGGTATTATGTACATTTTTTTATTGGGTTTTGTTCCTATTAAATTATTGGAGATCAATTCATAAAGAAATTGTTGAGGTATTTCAGATTTATTTGATTTAATTTTTGAGGATAAGTTTTAGTTGCAAAGAAGGCCTTGCACACTTGTAGGGTGCTTACTTTATAAGCGTGCGGCAGTTGTCACGTGCCTATCTTTATAGTTGGGTTCGGGGCGTGACATGGGCCATTTCAATTGGTCTTTAGTATGTGGCTTTGAGTGGGACCAAAAGGGAACAAATAAGACACTAGCTCCGTTAATTATATTTAATACCACTATATAAATATAATTGCACTCTAAGTCTTATTAATAAATTATATCCCAAGACTTTATTATACATGCAACCCCTTCATTAAAATATTCGTAGTAATACAAAGTCATGAATGTAGACTGCCACTTTGAAGATTACTACATTTTAATCCTTGAGTACCTAGTTTAATCCTTTAAGTTATCCATCATATATTTATGAAATCCAATTTCATAAATATATACTTTAGTAACTCCTTACTAAAGTAGTTAGGCCTAACATTCTGAATAACCAAACACATTAAACTTATCTCAAGAGAATATTTTATACCTCCATTAAGAGATTTTGAATTCCATCTTGAGAATATATGTTCCATCAACACTAAATGTGGCTGCCCAACATACTGAGGTTTTTACCGTGATTTTAGATCTCATTCCTGATATATCAAAGCAACCTACACTTCATGATCAGGTCCATTATTCTCTTGGGATTAAGAGTTGATGTAAGTAGAAGTCGTGAGATTTATTATTCATTTGACAATCGTTAGATAATAAATCTCACAGCGGTCCAGTTTAATATGTCTTAACTCTTAAAACATATCAACATATCAATTAGAAGTCTCCACTTCCATGATCAAGACAAATCATCTTAGTTGATATGTTATAGTCTTCGTAGATGAAATGCCCAATTTCATCACCAACTACGAACTAAAATTCTGAGTTTACAAAGAACTTATGATTTATATCTTCTATGACTAAATCACATAAATCACATACTATGCATCTTATGGACTATATGAAAATGTCCAAATATTTATGTTACCATTATTTTAGATAATAATAAAACAACTTTATTAATCACAACATTAAGTCATATATAATGTCATACATAACATCATACAATAGGATTTAAGGGCACTAATCCTAACAGTCTTATCCAAATGCTCTAAGAGTTACTCCTTCAAGCCAACATTAATAACATTTTGTTTTATAGTCAAAAACTAGTGGAAACTACTTCTCACAAAAAAAAAAAAAAAAAAAAAAAAAAAAAAAAAAAAAGAAGAAGAAGAAAAAAAAGTGGAAGCTTATTAATGACCGTTGATTTTCGTTTTTAATAAGGAGGCCTAATAGTAGGCAAGCCTAGTAGCAAGCAAAGAAAAAAAAAATAAAGAAAAGAGATAGGAAAGCAAGACAAAAGCAAATGGGCCATAAAGGCCCGTACAAGAAAGAAAGAACAGAATAAGGCCCAGTGGGCCAGCTCAATAGGAAATGATAGGAAACAGGCCCAAAGGCACAAAAAGAAACAAAATGAAAGAAAAACAGAAGCAAACGGGCCATAAAAGCTCGAGAAAGAAAGAAATAAGGCCCAATGGGCCAGACTGGCAAGGAATAATAATAGGCAGTCCCACAGGCCTAGGAAGGGACAAAAACAAGGTAAGTCCAAGAAGCCCACGCCATCCTCCATAAAGGATAAGCACGGGCATAAGGGACACAGAGCAGAATGAAAAAAAATAGTCAGCAATGGCAGAAATAGTGTGGGAAAGAAAGAAAAAAAAAAGAAAAAAGAAAAAAGGTAGTGGAGCAACCACACATTGTCCTAAGCACCACCTACCTATACCCCACCAATGCAAGGAAGGTGGGCCCACTATCAAGGGTTTTATAGAGGGTGTGGTTTGGTGGAGGGGGAAAAGAGCCTATTTTCGGTTTCTAGCCAGGGCCTTTTTTGAGGAAATGCTTTGCTAGGATGACATTTTGCCCAAAAAGGGTGATAGATGGTTGGGACCACTTGTTGCATGCCAGAGAGGTGAGTAAAGAGAAACCTCAAGCCTTATCCGTTCAAACTGTAAAGTTATAGTTTAAAACTATGTGTTTTGTTGGATTTAATTTCGTGTCAAATTTGATTGTAATTCTGTTCAATCTTTTGTACCTTGTATTTCATGTGGGATTTATTTGTAAGGGTTGTGTATGTGAGAGAGAGAGTGTGTGAAGACTCAAGGCAAATTGAAGACTAAAGTGTTTTCGCGGGTAGCTCGCGAGTAAGCATCCCATGAAGTGATGCGTGTGCCCTGCACATGACTGTAATGCAAAAAGTCAGAATAGGATGGAGACAGCTGGTTTTTGCGAGTATCTCGCGGGTAAGGCCTTCCCGCAATACACCCGCGAAACATTCTATTTTGCTAGACTGTAATTTCTGATACACACTTTTTATGCCTACACTATATATAACCACATTACCCACAAATGTTGAGGAATGCTTCTGAGAGAAAACCTTAGCCACAAACCCTGAGAGTTAGAGATTGCTACACCCACAATTCTCTACACAAATACTTGTGGATTTTCCTCAACTCCTACGTCTCTATTTCCATACCATTGAGAGGTTAATAGCCCAACACTTACCACACATGTTAAAGTGTTCGGTGAGGTTTTGGTGCTACTGGGAAGCATTGGAAGAAGCCAGGCTTTGGCGGATGCAATCAGACGTATTGCAGGATCTGGAGAGCTAGACAAGACACGGTTCCGAGAAGCCTTATTGGAGTAGGAGCTTGGAGGGTCTCTTGCTAACCATGTATCCCAACTAATTGTCTAGTGGATTGATTACTGCTTGGAGGGCGGCGAAGAGGTTTTACACTGAGTACTTCGATTTCCTCTTCGATAACACATCGGCGTGTTATCTTGTGTTTGCATTCTTCTTCCCTACTCTTTTAGCTTTCATATTACTGCTATGTTATATTGAATATGGCTTATAGTAGTTTATTTATTTATCCGCTCGCATTTACTCTATTCTACACTTAGTATAAGTTAGAGTAAAATCTATCGAGTTGTAACTTTTAATTTGGGGGTCTAAGCAGCTCTTGTGTTTTAACACATTTTCGAGCTTTCACAAGAAAAGGGGAAATGCTCACGGTAGAACCAAATAGATGGGGGTTTGTTGTGGGATGGGTAGTGGAAGAGAGAGAACGCACTGGGCATGCCCAAGAGTAGTACTGGTTGGGCAACCAATGGGTGGGAGGATAGCTCTAAAAAGGTGTCCACAGTAGAGAAAAATGGTTGGTAAGCCCTAAGGATAAAAGGGAGAAATGGCATAGGATTAGCCTAGTATAAATAGGAACAATAGCCATAGAGTAAAAGAGTGGGAGAGGGAGTAACCAATGCAAGAAAGCATAGGGAAAGGCATGCATCAATAGACTATCTTTTCACCCCCTCACATAGCAAACCCACTATTTGAAATCCCAAAGTAAAAGCAAGTGACCATCTAGGCCCATTCCCTAGAATGCACAACTTTAATGGCATAGCCCAATAAAAAGGTTGTTCAAGTTGGGGTTTAGGCTCTCTTTGGTTCACATCTTGCAGGAAGACTTGACATCTTACATTTTATTGCAACACTTGTATACACCACTTCATTAGTTGGAATTCTGTTATGTTTACTGGATCAGTTATTTTGTTGATCAAATCTTTCTGCTGTAACTAACTTATCTGTTACGGTTAACTTCCTATTGTAAGTGTAGACACCGCATTTTATACTCCTTACAACTCAAGCCCTCGTTCCTCCATGATGATGGAATTTTAAGGCCCAAGGTTGGTTTAGGGCTCGATTAGATTGAAATTGACTTAAGGAGGGTGTTTTTGGAAAAATATAACTTTTTTATGAACTAAATAAATCTATTTTTGGGAGATTAAGGCCAAGAACCCCTAAGGCATACATATGCGTACATGTGTATGTGCACACATGTCCTCAAGTTATGTATGCAGGTCTTATGCATGCGTACGCATAAACGGGCTTGCGCACGCATGCTAGGGTTCCAGAAACTATGAAAGAAAAGTTTTTCAGCATTAAGTGTGAGGTTTGGAATAAATCTCATATCGTCTAGGAGCCATTCCAAACCCCTATTTTTCAACTATATAAAGCCATACATAGTAGCTTTTGAAAACACACAAAAAATCCTAAGGGAAAAGACAAGATTTACTAAAAATAGTGAATCAAAGAGGGAGTTTTTCACAAAATATTCTTAAGTCAATATTTTCTGATTGGGGCCTTTTTAAGCCTTGATTTTCAAATATTAAGATTACTAATCACTTTTGTATTTGATTGTGAATATATTTGACTGAGGGGAACGGTTAAAATAAAGTCTAGGAGTTTTTGTTTTTGAAGTAATATTCTAAGTCCTTTTTCTTTTCTTTTTCTGCTTTGATCTCCATTTCCTTGGTTCTTTTGCTTGTTTTTGCTATAATATGTTTGTCTAGTTTAGGTTTACATAATTTTTCTATCCTTAAGTATGTTAGGTTGTTGGATTTGATGGTTTTAGTCTCTGCACTATTTTGTGTTCTTGTTGTTTCTGGGTTAGGGTTTTAAGGGCGAGTATGCATACACATGCTTTCTGCATGCATACGCATACCCAAAGTATGCATATGCATACAGCTGGGTTGCGTATGTAGGCCTTGTGTATGCATATGCATACTCGTACCCAAAAACTCTAATTCAACCCTTTTTGTTTTCATTTCTTTGTTTCACTTATTTAACATGCTTCTACCCTGTCTAGTTTTATGCTTTTGAGTATTTGCATCCATGTTGTTTGCCTTGTTTATTCCTCACATGCTAGATTAAGGTTTTATCTTCCAATTTTGTTGCTTTGCCATGATCATGCATATGATATGACCATGCATTAATGCGTAGGTGCTGTGATGTAGTGAGGTAAGTGAAGTAAGACATGCATTCATATGAACATGCATTGTTTTGAATATGATCTTGTTTTGGATGATGAACATGGATAATGAACATGCACTATTTTGTGTTCTTTTCCTTAATAGTGAGATGCAATAACATGTTTGTATGATTCTACCATGATGTGTTTCTGGCTTTGAGGGTTTATGATGTGATGAGAAGCATGATAGATGTATGTTTGGGTTTAGGATGAGAATGCCATGTTGTATGCTTAGATGTATGCTAGTATGTGAGAGTTTTTGATGCAATATTGAACACGCCTTTAATAAAATTAAGACGTAAAACACAATGAGTGGAAGCTGACCCATGGGTCGAGCGGTCTTGATTGCCTAACACCTTCTCAAGCCGTACCTAAACTTTGAATCCATACTTTGGTAGTAACATTAGTCATTCCATAAAAGGGCACTATATATATGGTTCCTAGACCTAAACTAGGTAGCGACTCCAATTATTTTTTCTTCGCCCCGGTCCACTTGGCTAAGGCGTACTCCCCCTCTCCGTTGCACCCACAGTGGTGACTCCACTAGGGATAGAGAATTTGATTCCAATGTGTCATAAAGAACATCTAATAAAGAACCTTTTAATCAGGACATGGGATTAATAAAATGAGACTTCTTTTCAGGCACCATTGCACCACCAAGAGCAAGAAAGCATGTCCCCATTCCAATTTGGGTTCGAGAAAAGAATAGAAGGTGTTTGGTCAAAATTGAGGAAACATATCAAGAAGAAGTATCTCAAGAAAAGACATTTTAAGAGGAAGTGTCTCAAGAAGGAATGGTTGATGACATGACTGCACAAAAGATATGCAAAGTAATAGAAGAGAAAGGTGATGCCCTCAAGAAGATAGGAGGTCGTCTTTCCAAACTAGAGGAGAGCAAGCTCAAGAAGCCCATACATGTGGAGATACATGATGAAGAAGAAGGGGAAGATTGGGATGAAGGAAATAAGGCCAAATATGAAAGAAACAAGAAATTTGAGAAGCTCACCGTGGATACCATAACCATAAAGGAAAAGATGGACAAAATGCAACCAGCCTTTTGCAAGGCTTGAGGAATGGATGGTTATCTCTATAACATGGGGGGAGTGGGCTCCAAACTCCTATTGCATTGCCTCCCAAGTTCAAAATCTCGGATGCAGAAAAATTTGATGGGACTGGAGATCATAAACAACATGTTTGGAGATATCTAAGCATTCCTGAAATGAAAGGATTGAATACGAAGCAAACTTCACATGCCTTTCCCCCCTCACTTACAAGAGATGCATCAAGGTGGTACTATAGCTTGGATCCAACTAAGACCAAGGTGTGGAATGAGCTTGTAGAATTATTTGTGGATCAATTTATCTTCAACACTATGATCAATGTGACTCTAAAGGATTTGGAGACTACCAAGCAAGGAGTAGAAGAGATGTTTTCCAAATATATGACAAGGTGGAAAGGGAAAGGCATCTAGGATGTTTAATAGGCCAAATGAGAAAGACCAAATAAACAGGATTATCAAAAATTTACTTTCGACATATAGTAGTAAATTTGTGGAACTAGGATCGAGGATGCCATCAATAATGGGCAATTGGGGAAAGGCAAGAGCAAGCCTCCAATTAAGAGGACATATGGGGGAGGAGCGGCCACTTTTAAAGCTCCCAATCTTGTGAATGTAAGTGCCATCATACCTCAACAACCTTTAGCCTACCAAAGCTTCACAAAGAAGGCCTGTTGAGAATTTTCTAACCTAGGAATGAGCCTTGCCCAAGCATATAAGAATTGACTTCCAGATGATTCATTAACCCCTTAGATCCCATACCTATTCCTAATCCTGTACCTCCAATTTGGAACCTCAACGAGTATCGCACTTTCATTAGAAACCTGGCGATAAAACCAACAATTGTTTCCACCTCAAGCATGAGGTACAAGACCTAGTAGACAATGGAACATTTACAAATCCAAACATCATCACCAAGCCTAACATTAGGAAGAACCCTTTGCCTAATTATCATCAAGCTCTTCCTCCATATTAGAATTGGGTACAAGTAGAAGAAATTGATTGGGATTGTTCAAAGTTGATAGAAACCATAGAGGTTAACACGGTGGAAGTCCAAAGAATATGGGATGAGGAAGATGAGATGTTGAAAAGTGCAGTGGCTGTGTGGGGGATACTCCCCAAAGGAATGATCGAATTAAAGAAGAGGGTTCTAGAAGACAATGTCGCAAATATCAGTAGGAGTGGGCGTAGACACTGCATTTTGTACCTTTTACGACTCGAGTCCCCGTTCCCCAATAATGCTCAAACTCTAAGGCCCAAGGCTAGTTTAGAGCTCAATTAGATTTCAAATTGACTTGAGGAGTGTTAAAATATTAAATATAACTTTTAAATGAGCAAAAATATATTTTTGGAAATAAAATGACCAAAGAGGCCCTTTTCCCATGTACATGGGTAGTGGCCTAAGTATGTGGGCCAAAGCATGCGTACGTAGGCACACTCCTACGTATGCAGCTAGGGTTTCAGAAGTATGAAAAAAGCAAGTTTAATGCAATAATGACCAAGGATTGGAATGAATCCCACATTGTCTAGGAGCTGTTCCAAACCCCATTTTTTCCACTATATAAAGCCTTACATGGTACATTTTCAAAACACACAGAAATCCTAAGGGAAAAATACAAGATTCATTAGAAAATAGTGAATCAAAATTGAGTTTTTCACAAAACACCCTCAAGTCAATCTTATTTGATTGAGACCTTTTCTGGCCCCAATCCTTTTAGTTTAACGTTGCTAATCACTTTCTTGAGGGGAATGGTCAAAATAAAGCTTGGAAAGCTTTTATGTAAGGTATCTAGTCTAAACTTTTCTTTTTCCTTTCTTTTATTTTCGGCATTTTAATCTTCTTGCTTGCTTTGTTTGTTTGTTAAAATATGTTTTAATATGCTTTTTTAGGTTAGGTTTAAGTTTTTGTATGCTTAAAATGCATGTTAGGCACCCCTTGCTTCTTGAATAAACTTTCACAAGACTTTCCCCTAAGAAAATTACCTGATTTGGCTCCCTCTCTTGATCGTTGTCCTTTGAAAGACAGTTGCAATTTCTCTCTACTATAAAAGCTTGATCTACCACCTCTGCATATGTTTCCGATTTGAGCATGGAAACTAGTCCCTAAATTTCCTCCTTAAACCCCTTTCAAAATGCCTAGCCTTCCTTGCTTCTTTGTCAACCATGTGTGGAGCAAAGCGGGATAATTTAGCAAATTTCTGCTCATACTCATACACTTATTACGTACCTTGTTAAACTATCAGGAAAATACCTCTTACGGAAATAGCTCAACAAAATGCTTCCAAGTTATAACTTCTCTCCCATGTGTCCTTTCTATGGACTCCCACCATTCCAATGCAACACCTTTCAATATAAAAACAACAAGGATAACTCGTTGCTTATCACCAACCTCCATTTTCCCTAAAGAGTCTTTCCAGCTCTTTAAGCTAGTTGTCAGCCTCTATTGGATCCTTTGTACCCTTGAAAGTAGGAGGGTTAAGCTTTCTAAACTTCTCCAAAGCACTAGTCGGATTTGTGGCTCCTACCTGATGTTGCACTATATTGGTTAAGCCACCAATGACTTCAATAATAGCTTGAAGATTAGTGGTTCCCCCAGTATTCGATTAACCATTCCCTATTTTGCTCCTTGGTGGAGCCATCTCTCTAAGCAATACAACAAGGTATCATAAGTAAAGATTTTAAATATCCTTAAGGTTAAAACCAAGCACACAGATAGTACAACAATTATTCCCACATGATCTAGAAAAACAAAAATCACTATGAAAGGTCAAATAATTCTAACACTAAAATTCCTCATGATCACACTCTTGTTCCAAAATAGTCTTAAGATCAAACCTATAAGTCTACAGAATCATAAACCTATGCTCTAATACCATAACTGAAACACCCCAAACCGATACTAAGTATTTAGATGCACGACCTGTCTTATAAATAATCAACATTTGTTATAACAGAACAGAGTGTAATTAAATATCCACAAATAAGAATCAAACCATCAAGTCTTTCTTATAAAATCCATCAAACTAAAAGTTTAACAATAAAGTCTCTAAATACAATCCCAAATAGTTTCAAGAATACTAAACTCACTATCCTAAGAAAATATAAAAAAACAATCCATCAACTAACATAGCTCCAAAAGAAGACTTCAATCAATGGCTCCAATGATATACCACCAAAAGATATTCCACTGCTCTAATCTAAAATAGTGGAGAAAGGGGGTGAGTAGAAGCTCAATAAGATACTACAAAATAAGAGGATGTCTTTCAAAACAAAATAATAGTATCATTGACAAAATATAATCTCTACAAAACATTTACAAATAGTTCTAATAGTTATATAATATACTATGAAAGACTGTCAGGAAGAAAACATTTAACTATAACACTATCATCAATAAATAAAATAGTAGCAACTTTAATTGGCCAAAATACACTAAATAGGTAGAAACAATATAGTATAGTAATAAACAACTTTTCCACTTATAAAGGTCAATAACAATAAAACAATAGTTTGATATGGAAAACATTAGACATTAGCCAGACAAAGACATAAACTGCTAAACACTTGGTGGGTGATTCTTGTGGGAAATAATAACACTAACCTCAAAGAGGCAACACTGACTCCAAAGAGCAAACAATAGCACTGGCTCCGAAGAGCAAATAATAACAATACACCACACCACAATAACACTACTTCGGCCGAAGACCAACACTAAAGGTTGCAGACTATCTAGCTAACCACTTGAAAACATTTTTCCTTTATTACAATGTTGTCAATAACAATCATATATCATATAACGAATACTTTCTCAAAGATATACTTTTGAGTCATTCTTAACATATACAATTTCAAAATAACACACAAGAAATAATAAAATTAGGTATGTATAAAGCATTGACAATGGTACAAGTTTTTGAAACTTCACTTTTGCAAATATGAATATATATATATATATATATATATATATAATTATACACATCTTGAGAAACGTCATGTTCTGAAGTCCACTTACCTCTATTTCCTAAACCAACCTTCACTTCAATTGTGTGGAACATTGTCAACGAGAGCCTAATTAAGGATCAAATAACTCAATAAGGGTAGGTTTCGAATAACCTAAAAAGTCCTCCTATAAAACTTTTCCTTAGCCACTGTGAAGATTTCACAATATTAAATCAAACATAGTTTTCTAATATACATCATGTCTATGCTATTTATTTATAATTGTAGAGTAATCCCTAATACTACAACTTGCTATACCTATATATATACACCATTGAACACCACCTATGGATGTCTATATAGGCTTAACTTATAAAGAATGGTGATACTACTCTACAATATATATATATATATATATATATATATATTAGGATCCCTTTCAAAATCAAAAAATTTCAATGATAGCCTATTCTTAAATATATCAATATAATTTTTAAGACTTCCATGCAACTATGAGACGATGAATCCTAAGTCAAAGATGCATTCAATGATTCCAATAAAGCATGTATAGTTAGATGTTTACCTCAATACAATATGAACTTGTTGTCTACTCTAGTAGTACCACGTTATTGTATTCTTTTCAATGTAGAGAAACCCTAATCCTTTGCTCCTAAACCTTTACACGCTAAGCACTGACTACTGCTAAAATAACACTCCAATTCAGTCTAGGAAGACCAATCTCAATCCAATTAGTACTCTTAATTAAAAGAAGCTTTACAAGTTAAGTATGTTTCCTACTTGGGCTAGAGTTCAAGACCCACTAAAACTTAAATTAGCTTCCAGGACTTTAATTCCCAATTAAACTCAAATTAAGGTTGTTTAGATAGGTTAGGACTCTAAAGGATTTCCAATAACACTTAAACTCCTAATCCAAATAGGTTTTAATCTCTTATCCTTTTCCTTAACTGATAAGGAGACTAAAAGTTTAATATGAATAATCCACAAAATAACTCACCACTTGTAGATATCATAATATAAAATAATATCACCTTCAAAATAAATTAAATAATTCATCAATTCAACTCTAGAAGTAATTAAATTAAATTTAAGCGAGGTGGGTGTTACGTATTATGCAAACAAAATAAAGAAACAGAAACAGAAAAGATTGGAATTTAGGTTTCTAGGCATGAGTGAAGAGCCAAAGATAGAACCTTTAGAAATAGAAACGGAAAAGATTGGAACTCAGGTTTCTAGGCATGAGTGAAGAGCCAAAGATAGAACCTTTTCTTCAACACCAGAACTCTCTAGAGCTTGATTTTGACCATTCCCCTATGTCATTCTAGTCACAACCAATTCTAAATAAGTTAGTAAACTTCAAAACTCAAAGATCAAGACCAAAAAAGGAACTAATCAAATAAAATTTGACTTGAGGATGTTTTGTGAAAAACTCCCTACTTGATTCACTATTTTCTAGTGAATCTTATGTGTTTTACCACTGTCGATGCCTCGTAGTAGTTCGACCACAATCCTACATATGCAGCTAGGGTTTTAGAAGCATGGAAAAGGAAAGTTTTCTATAATAATGGCTGTGGTTTGGAATGAATCCCACATCATCTAAGAGTCGTTCCAAACCCCATTTTTTCAACTATAAAAAGCCTTACATGGTACATTTTCAAAACACACAGAAATTTCATGGGAAAAACCTAAGATTCACTAGAAAATAATGAATCAAAAGGGATTTTTCACAAAACACCCTCAAGTCAATTTTATTTGATTGGGACCTCTTTTGATCCCAATCCTTTTAGTTTAACATTGCTAATCACTTATTTAATGACTTGTGATAGATTTGACTGAGGGGAATGGTAAAAATCAAAGCTTGGGAACTCCTTTTTGAGGTATCAAGCTTCAACCATTCTTTTCTCTTTTTTAGTCTTTCTTTTACTGTTTAATCTATTTTTTCTTGCTTTGTTTGTGTTATAACTTGTTTGTTTAGAGTAGGTTTATGTCTTCTTGTATATTCTGAGCATGTTTGGCTATTAGAATTAGAGTTTTCGTTTATTATCTATTTCTGTGTTTTTAGGTCTTTTGGGCAAGGACTTGTGCACGCATAATCTTGCTTGCGAGCTTGATTATGTGTACGCAGGCCTATTCTTGCGTGCATGAACCACTACCCAGAAACCCTAATTTTTCTTTGTTTGTTTTGTTCTTGCCTTCACATGCTTGTTCTATTTAGCTTCTTTCATATGTTATAGGCTCTATAAGTCTTTTTGCTTATGTCTCATATTTTTGTTTGTCTTTCAACATGCTTAGATCGAGGTTTCCATGTTTGTTTCTTGCTTTGACGCTATGCCATTCATTCACATGTCCATGCATCAATGCCATAAGTGTTGTGTTGCTGAAAGGTAAGTAAATGGTATGTCCACGCATTTGTATTGGCTTTATTTTTATGATATGATGAAGCATGCTTATATGTATGATTAGGGTTTATAATGTGTTAATGCTTTGTTCATAAGACAATTTTCTTGCTATTGATGATATGCTTGCTACCATGTTAGGGGCTGCTACCTTGTTTAGGTGTATGATAGGGTCTTTCACATGTTAGATGAATGCTTGAGTTTCTTTTGTGTATTTGGATCTCTCTTGCTTTGTGGATAGATAAGTATGCTTGTTTAGGGATAAAAGATGCCATGTTGTATGTTAGATGTGTAATTAGTGTATGTGTGTGTATGTGTGTGTGTGTGTGTGTGTGTGTGTGTGTGTGTGTGTGTGTGTGTGAGTTTTTAATAAGGTTAAGATTAAGACACAATGAAGGGAGGCTAACCTTAGGGTTAGGCGATCTTGGGTGCCTAACACTTTCCCAAGAGCGTATCTTAACTCCGAACACATACTTTGGTAGTAAGATCTAGGTCTATCCTCGAGAGAACGCCATATATATGATTCCTAGACCACAATTCCATTGGATTGGAGTACGAACGACACACAGACTCATGCATGCACTTGTAGGCAAGCGTGCAAAAATGCAATGAAGCAAAGAAAGCCAAATGGGTGGCACAAAGCAAGCAAGGCAAGCATATCGACATCGCACGGAGCAAAGAACAGTGTGTAACAAGCACACCAATATCACGGAGATGTGTCTCACAAGCTGTCACATCCAAACATACCACAAGCGTGATGGATGCAACCATATATGTAAGTGGCCCCAAAGACCTATAGGCACAAGCCCATAGAGGGCACAAAGTATGGCAAAGCCTAGATCTAGACGGGCAAACATGGAGATATGGCATAACAACAAACATGTAGATCTAGGCACATAAACAACGCAAGAAGCACATAAACCTATAGATCTAAGCATAAACATGGCAAGGAGTACATAAACATGCAGATCTAAGCATAAGCATAAAATTTAGGCATATCCTAGCCCAAAAAGGTTAGGCCAACATAAAAAAAAAGCTGTAAAACATGGTAACTTTGACCCTTCAGCTTTTGTGACCCTTCAACTTTTGGCAACCACTTAGTGGCCGGCAGCCAGCTCTAGCGACCACTTTTTATGTGTTGGGCTGGTGCTGACATTAGCAACTTTGACTTTTTCTAGTTCTGATTTTGACCACATATTTAAATATATTCTGGAGTCTAATTAAGCTGATCTTGGTATCCTTGGAAAGCTCGAGATGTCTAGTTTCCAAAACACTAAAGAAAATAAAATTCCAATGGTCGAATCAAAAGTTATGGCCTTGGGAAGCGAGCTGACGCACTTTTCATGGTTTTTAAGATATCTCAACCATTTTAACCCATGAATAGTCATTGGAAAACTTGGGCAAACTTGGTCAAAGTTGACGAAATGTAGTCGAAGTTGATGAAAATCACCAAGTAGCTCAGGTTTGATGTAGAAACATGAAAATGTTGTTTTGGGATGATTTTGACTAGTTTTGACTTTCAATCAACCTAGGGCTGACCAGGGGTATTTTGGTCAGCTTGACTTAAAATGGCACTTTGAGTGCTTCGATACCCGAACGGGTTGCGCCACATCAATCTAGATGTTTCCGTGGTCCCATGGAAGAAAGTTAATCTTTTTGGAATTTTCTAGGTCTGGCATGCAAATTGAGGGCAGACAAAATATGGTATTTACAACTACCAGAATTCGTCCTCTTCAAAAATGTACCTTTTATGGCTTTATATAGTCGAAAAATAGAGGTTTAAGGCGGCTCCTAGATGATGTGAGATTTGTTCGAAACCTAGTTTAAATGCAGAAAACTTGCCTTACATAGTTTCTGAAACCCTAACATGAGCACACATGCATGTGTATGTGTACGCATGCATAAAGCATGTGCACATAGATCTTGAGCATGCATGCGCATACGTGTGTATGCATAGGCATGCCCTTGGGTTTTTGTGGCATTTCTTTTCCAAAAATAGTTTATTTGGTCCAAAAATAAGTTATGTTTTTCTTAAACACTTTTCTCAAGTCAATTTTCATCTGATCGGGCCATAAACTAACCTTGGACTTTAGAATTCTTACATCATTGGGGAATGGGGGCTTGAGACGTTAGTGATACAAAAATGCAGTGTCTACAAATACCCATTGGAGGTTTGGTCCCCCACCATGCACCATTCGTATAGCCTATGACCTTTGCGTTTGCTGTCCTCATACTTCACAACTATAAGCCATGAATCTAAACCCCAAAAGAAGCCTTATCAAACGTGGCATCATTAATCGTTGCTTCTTCACTAGGCCTATATAGTTCTATTAAGTACTTACCGACAGACCAAGGACCTTGCATAAGTATTCGGTTTACATCAGCCTCATCTTCAAACAAAATCAGCATTGTATTATTCCCAAGATCTCGGATTTCAAAGGAACCACCAACTCTCCACATGCTTCATAAGGTACAGTTTATGGCCTCTATGTTTGTTTTCCTCTTAGTGAAGAACTTCGCCGCCAACTTTTTCGAATTATCAATATCATCTAGCGCTAGGCCTACTGCTTGGCTTTCCTTTGCGTTAAGAGAAAGTTTCGCCCATCGGCCTAGAAGATCCTCCATGATACAATTGGAGTGCTGGAACCAGAGTTTCACCCGAAGGGAAAAGAACGGTCTATCGCTAGATAGACACGTGAGTTTTCACCTTTTGTTGTTGTTGTTATTGTTATTGAATTTGAAAGAGTAATATATAATATACTAATATAGGCACAACAAAAAATCCACAATAATGTGACAACATTCATAAATTGGCATGTCACATCAATTTGAATTGGAGATTGTGGTTGATTCATGTGTGAGCTGGTACATTAGTTTAGGAATGTTGTGAAATTATTATAGCTTTTTATCATGTTCATAGCATTAATTAATTTATATCTCAGTAGGAGTTTTGGATAAAAGAAAGGATGATCATACAAGAAAATGACGCCGAAAAAGCAAGATTAATCAAAATGGGATCTCTTTTTGAATTGTTCTTACTGGAGTTGGATTCATCCAAGTAAGTTTTCATTCATTCGAGTGTGTGGACTTCCTTGTGTTATATTATTTTATTGTATTCTTGTATTTTATAATTTTCTTACTTGAGTCCATTAGAACCTAAAAAAAAAAGTTTTTAAAATTTGGTAAACAATGGCATATACTAACGAGTAATTATGAGATATCTCTGGAATATAGTAACGTGGTGCTCCCTCCTCCCACATTCTTAGTGTGTCCCATTAATTTATAACAAGATCTATCATGAATGTGAGAGAAAGGAGCACCATGTTACTGTGCTCCGGGTGTATAATAATTTTCATATAGTAAAATCTCAAAAACTAATAAAGTAGTTCCTATTTATGTGTAATGTTTATATTAATCAGACGGCTCTTTTTGTTAAATTATGCATTAATTCTCAATTATGAGAAAAATATTACAAATGACTTTATAATTAAAGTATTAACTAAAAATTTTATATGTTGTGATAAATATTGCAAATGACTTTGTAATTAAAAATGAATAGTTAGCTAAGAGGTTTTTAGTTCAACCAGTATGATTTTAGTTTTTTTAATAGGGACTTAAAGAAATTAATTTTCGTTACTCTATTGTAGTTATTGATTTAATTATTAAAAAGAAAAATGGAGAGAGAGAGAAAGAAAGAGAGTAATATGGACGTAGGACAGTCGCTATAATGAAGGAGGACAGTCGCTATAATGAAGGAGGTTTTGGAACTGAACCTCCTATCTCAAACTAACAGTTCAAGTGGTACTTCTTCTACCCCTCCACTATATCTCGGGTTTGATTCGATGGCTTGCCCCTTTACTTTTCTTAGCAGAAAGGGAGAAAATGAAAAAATAATAAGTAAGCGATCACTAGTGGAAGGTTCTTTTTTTTTTTTTTGAGAAATCACTAGTGGAAGGTAATACTAAATTCCAAACCATGTATAGTAATCATGAAAAGCGGAAAACCAGTGACCGACATCTATCTTTTCAAGATAAAAACGTAGACAAGCCAAAATCAAGAACCCCACATGTCGTATGTATCTGTTAACTTTTTAGCTACATGAATTTGATCACTACTTTGGGGCAGGTGGACAATATAAGTAAAACCACATAAAAAATTGCATTGGTCAAAGTTTATGGTATTTTATTTATATTTTCATGGTAAGGTTTTGGACTTCAATTGGAAAGATCTTGCAAGGAAGTCAGAAGGCAATGGACACGGCTATGACCATGTTAGAGCCAATCTTGCATGAAACCGAAAAAAAAATGCAAAAAAGAAAAAACAAGAAGACATTTAGAACCATTTCCTGCTCGATAATATTTTAGATAAATCGATAGTTGGAAATGGAGGATTTGAACTAGAAAGTGCCAACTAATTGAGCTATAAATACGTTATGAGGCCTCATTTTGGCCATTTCCATCTCATTTCTCTGAATTTTCATTTCTAAAAATTTCTCTAGAGCGAGTCGCGGTCTAGCAGGCCCAGCATTCATCTTCAGTTTGCAGCTTTAGTCTCCTATTTTGCACTTGAGGCCAATGTCTATTTTCTCTTTTTCTTTATTTTTTTGCAAATATGTTAGTAGCGATTCAACTAGGAAGCATACTAGTATTTATTTTATTTTTGGTATTTTGCATACTAGTATTTTTGTTTTATCATTTATGCCATGAAGATGTTGGAAAAATATTTTTTGTTTACATGCTTAGGCAGTTATGTAGACATAAACATCCGCATACGCTTTCTCATGAACATACATGTAGGCAAAAGGGTGCACATTCATATCTCTCTCTCTCTCTCTCTCTCTCTCTCTCTCTATATATATATATATCTATCTGTGTGTGTGTGAGAGAGAGAATTGCATACATGTATAATTACGTTTACACACTTGTTTGCACGAGGAAAACTTAATTTTTTAGGCCATATAGATGAACATGAAAATGTTAGATGTTATAAACGCTAAAAATAAAATAAAATGCTAGGTAGTCATGAGTGTAAATGCATGGCAACTGGAAACTTTGAGATATTGAAACAATGATGATGATGTAATTTTGAAATGGGAGTGATTTTGAAGACGTAGGATTAAATAATTGCCGCCGAATATGAATCCTGAGAGGTATCTTTAGAAAAAGGGAATAGGATTAAACGACCGCCGTTAAATATGAATCCTGAAAGAGAATAAACAACCGCTGCTGAATATGAACCCTGAAAGAGATTAAACGATTGCTACAAAATATGAATCTTGAATAGATGGATAGGATTAAACGACCACCGCCAAATATGAACCTTGAACAAGATTAAACGATCGTCGCCCAATATGAATCTCAAATAGACAGATAGGAATAAACGACCGTTGCTGAATATGAACCCTGAAAGAGATTAAAAGATCACCACCAAATATGAATCTCGAATAGGCAGATAGGATTAAACAACCGTCACCGAATATGAACCCTGAAAGAGATTAAGAATTTGTTGCTGAAGATGAACCCTGAAAGAGATTAAAGGATCCCTGCTGAATATGAACCTCAGATAGATAGATAGGATTAAACGACTACCGCAGAATATGAACACATCATGCCTATTCCCAATATGTCATGATTTGTTCATGGCTTCACCCCAAAACTTTTTAGGGATATCCTTGTTGAGAAGCATTACTCTTGCCATCTCTTGTATGACGCAGTTCTTCCTTTCGACAGCTCCATTTTGTTGTGTTGTTTTTGGAGCCGAGAATTCCTTCTTTACTCCATGCTCATTGCAAAATGCTTCAAACTTTGCATTCTCGAATTCCTTCCCATAATCACTTCTTATTTTGATGAAGGGAACCCCTTTTTTCATTTTAAAGCCTCTTGTAAAGTTTCTCCATCTTCTCACATGCTTGTGATTTCTCTCTAAGTAATTCCACCCAAGAATATCTTGAGAAATCATCAACCACAACCATGATGTACCTCTTGCCACCCAAGCTTTCCATCCTCGTGGGATCCATTACATCAACATGGAGTAACTCCAAAGGTCGAGACATAGCAATAAAATTCACTTTAGGATGGCTTGAATTGGTTTGTTTTCCCAATTGACATGGTCCATAAACGTTCTTCTCAACTTTTCCAAACTTTGGTAAGCCAACCACAGCTTTGAGCTTGGAAACTTTTGCCACTTGCTTGTAGTTAGCACGACCAAATCGTTGATTCCATAGCTCTAGCAAGTTGACTCGAGCACTCCGACATGACACATTTGGTTTGGGAACCAAACCATAACAATTGTCGGTAGTTCTAAGTCCCTTCAACACTTGAACACCATCTTCACTAAGGATGATACACCCTTTCTTTGAGAATTGAACTACAAAATCCTCATCACAAATTTGAGTGATGCTCAACAAGTTTGCTTTAAGCCCTTTGATATACAACACATCGGTCAACAATGGTAGTCTTGGAACATCAATCATTAGTTTTCCAAGAACTTGAGAATGACTACCATCTCCAAACTTGACATATCTGTCTTCTTTTTCTTTAAGACTTTTGAAGAGAGATTTATCACTAGTCATATGCCTTGAGCACCCACTATTAAGATACCACAAACAAGAGTTAAACACTTTTAATGCGATATGAACAAAAAAGGCAAGCATGAGATAAGCACTCTTGTTTTTCAAAACAAGATCCATCTTCCTGTTTATTGTGACTAGATGAGTGAAACTTTCTTTTCAAACCATCAAGCTTATCACACAAGTGTCTCTCTTATATTTTTCAATCAAGGAATTTGACTCACACAAACTATTATGAAGCATGTGATTCTTAAGCTCTAAACATTTTAGCATGTGTATGAAAATTCTAGCATGTTTCCTTGATTTTAATAACTTTATGAGCTCATTACTAGGACAATCTCCAAAAATTCTCATAGAGTCATTATCACAAACACTTGAACCACAATTTATGTTAGCTTTTTCCATTGCCACATCCATAGCAAGGAGGGGTCTAGGATCACACAAGGATAATGAAATTCACAAAGTGTACCAGCTCCGATACCAATTGAAAGCTCAATTAGTGTGAAAACATTAATACTTGTTTAGACCCCCAATTTTAATTTACGGCTTACTTGCTTTTATTCTAACTTAATTAAGTACGAAACAAGAGTAAAGCACGTGTTATAAATCGGTAATACTACTCTAAGATATAAGCAACCACAATGAGCAATAAAAATAAGGCTTAAAGAGTAGGGAAGAGAGATGCAAATATAAGAAAACACCGAGACATGTTATCGAAAAGGAAACTGAAGTACTTGGTGAAAAACCTCTTCGTGATCCTCCAAGTTGAAATCGATCCACTAGTGATTAAGTTGGAGTACATGAATATCAAAAAGACCTTCTAAGCCTAATCTATCCAATGTACTTGAGCCCTCCAACCTCCTACTACCAACGGATTTCTTGGAATCTTGTCTTCACTAGCTTTCCAGATCTCGCAATTCCACCCAATTGCATTCGTCACTCAATAGCTTCTTCCAATACTTCCCAAAACCACCAAAAATTCTCTCAACACTCAGAATAGGTGAGGTAAGTGTTTGGGCTAAGAACCTCTCAAGAATGTGTAGATGGAGAGGTAAGAGTAGAGGAAAACCAAGAGAATTTGTGTAGATGATTGTGGGTATGACAATCTCTAACTCTCAAGTGTTTTGCTTGGGTTTTCTCTCCTAAAATAACTCCTTACAATTTTGTGGGTAATGATGGTATATATAGTGTGTGTAAAGAATTTAGAAAATCACTTTTCATTTTTGCCAAACAGATAGTTTTGCGATTATCTTGCAAGATGGCCTTTCTTGTGAACTACTCGCAAAATAACAGGCTGGCATGAGGACTTTTAGTCATGTGCTTCACACGTGGCCTTTTCGCGGGTTACTTTACTCGTGAGTTAGCAGCAAACCTGCGTTGATCTTCATTGCACGTTTGATTCTTCACCAATCTCTCACACTCATACCTTACAATTAAACCCATATAAATACAAGAAAATGATTGACTAAATTACAACAAAATTTGACATGGAATTAAAGCCAACAAAGGCTAGTTGGAAATCACAACTTTACAATACTAGAAGAAAAGAGGACTCTTTTTGTGGGCACTACGAATGACATTCACTTATCCAAAAAGGATTTCAACATGTGAGATTTGTTTTATGCAAAATTTCAACTCTTGTAGCCGAGAGTATGGTAACTTAACTGGCATCTTATGGTGTTGAACTCCTATAATTTTTTTTATGGTAATTTAAATCCATTTTGGCCTTCTAATTTTTTATTTTTTGAAGTTTATTTTATTTTTAAATTATAAAGATTAAATCCAATGCATGTCTAGGTAGGAAGTAAGGAATTGAGCCCATAAAAAGCATGTTACCTTTTTGGCATAATCTAACTTTATATGTGTGTGAAGTTTTCTTCTAAAGACTTTGATTCGAGCTTTTGCCCCTCACATCCCACAAGCACTTAGGTACACGGTGGTTATTAAAGTATTTAATTGGTTATCAAAGTATTTAACACCCAACACCTATTCAATGACAAAACTTCATTATGTACCCTTTTTTTTTATAAATAAAAGATATAAATAAATTCAATTGAAATAGCCTATGGTTCACAATAATTGCTTCTTATCATCAAACTAAAACACCAATTAGTTTTTGATGTAGATGGGATTCGAACTCCTAATCTCTAATTCATCGATAAGATTTTACCATTGAGTTACCTTGAACTTACATTTGTGGGAGTTAAATATATCATTCATTCAATTACCAATTCATATATATCTATACTATTAATAACATGATTCCATACTTGGGTTTTATCATTTTGCGTACTAAAATATTCTCACACAAATTCTTAAACTCTCTAAAATACTCTTATCTTTTTGTTAAATAATTTTAAATTTTAAAACACAAACTATTTTAGAAAATTTTCTTAAGTTTTAGGGTTTCAAACTTTTATTAATTCTCACGTAACTAGATAAAATACATTATCTCTATCTCACTTTTAAATATTTTTTCACTATAACAAAAATAAAAAATAAAAAAAGAGCCTAATTGCATGCACAAAGAGCATGTGATGAGAGTAGCTAGTGTATATATATTACCAATTATGCCCAAATATACAGAATCCTTTAATTCAATGACATAATGTTGTCTTCATCTCTAAATTTTATTTTTTAAAGTTGTCTCATCACCTGCCATTTTGTTATTACTTTAAGAGTGCCCTAACCAGCCATTTTCCGCAACTAATAAGGACTCAGACTCCTACCCTACCAAACTTTTTTGGTCACCGTTTCAATGGGAGTATTATATAGTCTATTCTATTGTTAAAAACAAAAGTAAAATGTTATGAAAGTTTTCTACTCTCATTATGAAAGAAACTTTATGGATGTGGGGGCACATGGACTGTGTGATGCAGCCCAATGATCAACGAAAAAAAAGAAAAAAGAGCATATCGATCGTTTTAATTTGTATAAACTTTTCCAATACGATCCATATCGTTTGAGAATTTGGAGTCATACAATTAGACAGTAGTACAAACTATAAACTATAAATATGAGCATATTCCAGGTGTTTATTTTATTTGGGAGAAGATTCCAGCTGTATACTGATCTATGAGTAAGAAAGAAAGTGAGAGAATCGTCCACTCAGAAATTATGAACATATATATCATCCTAAAGACAAAAGGAAAGACTGAATAAAAGTAGTGAGAGATAGCATGGGAATTAGCACGTGCACAGTGCCAACTAACCCACTATCTTTATTTCTCACTATACGTAATACGTGCGTAAATTTGTTGATTTTCGAAAAAGGCATAAGAAAAGCATGACATGAAAAGCGTAGAGGCAGTTCCAAAACCTCTCTCGACAAACCTTCCCCTTTCTCCTCATCCTCAACCTCATTTCCTTTGCCTTCTTACTTCCTACTCCCATCCCATGTGGTCCCCTCCCCACTCCTATACTCTACGTGTCATTCAGCCATCATCTCAAGTATTACACGTGTCACGTTATTATCGGATCCCTTATCAGCACCGATATGCATGCCTCCTTTAATTAATGCTTATTATATTATGCCAAAGTTTATACTAATTAGTTTATATATATATATATATATATATATAGTAATTTATAATAAACCACATCTCTCTCTCTCTCTCTATCTCTCTCTCTCTCTTCCTAATTCTTCAATAATGGAAAGCACAGATTCATCATCTGGGTCACAACACCCTCAGCTTCCACCTGGGTTCAGGTTCCACCCTACAGATGAAGAACTCGTGGTCCACTATCTCAAAAGGAAGCTTGCCTCAGCTCCTCTACCCGTTACTATCATAGCCGAGATCGATTTATACAAGTTTGATCCATGGGAGCTCCCAAGTAATTATACTACTACTACTATATATATATAATAATTAATGGTCCTTTTTTTTTTTTTTTGTATTTTACTATTTTTAAAATCAATAATTAAATTGTTTGATTAGTTGGTACTTTTTTTTATATATATATATATATATATAATTATCTAATGTTTTTTGAATTGATAAAATCTTTTATGATTGAATAAGAGATTTGGGGTTCAATTCCCGCCTACACCAAGAACTGATTAGTGTTTTAGTCTAATGATAACGAACTATCATCAGGAGTGGATGTCATAAGTTAAATCTCTCTTTCTCAAAAAAAAAAAAAATTTATTTGCGAATAATTTTGTTGTAGGTAAGGCTACGTTTGGAGAACAAGAGTGGTATTTTTTCAGTCCTAGGGACCGGAAATACCCGAACGGGGCTAGGCCTAATAGGGCTGCAACTTCAGGATATTGGAAAGCAACGGGGACCGATAAACCTATACTAACATCTAATGGAACTCAAAAGGTTGGTGTTAAAAAAGCCCTTGTGTTCTACGGTGGAAAGCCCCCTAAGGGTATTAAAACCAATTGGATTATGCATGAGTATCGCCTTGTGGACAACACTTCTACTTCAAAGCCTACTACTACTGCTTCTGATGCTACAAACAAGAAAGGTTCTTTAAGGGTACGTTAAAAGAAAAAAAAAACACTTACCATTTTTTTTTCAATCTTGTATATATATGTTATCATTAATGTAATGGGTTCTGTTTTATGATTTATTTTTTATTTATTATATGTAGCTTGATGATTGGGTTTTGTGTCGGATTTATAAGAAAAACAACACCCAAAGACCTATTATGGATCAGGACAAGGAGGATTCAATGGAGGTTATGATTCCAACTATGCCGACCATGTCAATGGCTAGCCAGCACAATGGGAAAGTACCTCTACCTTCAAAGACTGCAAACTATACTGCATTACTTGACAATGATTCTGAGAATTACTTTGATGGAATTTTGAGTGCGGAGGGCATGCAAAATGGTTCCATTTCTCATAATTTAGCCACTTCAAGCTCAAAAAGTAGTACACTTGCGGTGAAACGCACACTCCCATCACAGTTTTGGAATGAAACAGGATCTCTAGGCTCTTCTTCCTCTGGTGGTAAGCGATTCCATGGTGATCTTAACAGTGGAACTGCAGGGCTTGATGAGAACAACTCGTTTGTTTCTCTGCTAAATCAGTTCCCTCAGGGTGCTTCATTCCATCCAAACTCGCTTCTTGGGTCTCTTGGTGATGGGGTTTTGAGGCAACAATTTCAACTTCCAAGCATAAATTGGAACTCATAGTATGGTTAACTGTAATGGGTGTGCTACAAGTACAATCATCATATTTATTTTATACATGAAAGTCAAAGTCAAAACTCTCAGTTAGGACGCCTTTTCTCATAGATTATATATGATGATATGTAACAAATTGATTAGAAAGGTTGAGTTATTTTCTCTCAGTGTAAGTACTATAGTTAGCAGCGAATGCCAGGTTAGGTTATACATATCATACTCTTGGTTTCATTTCAGAAATGATGAATGACTTTGCTATATATATATATATATATATATGAATTTGTTAGTATTGTTAGATATTGAATAAAGAGGAAAATGAAGAAGAATGAATATTTTTATGTTTGAACTCTGAAGGAAGTTGATAAGCACTTTACCTTGTATAGAATCCTAAATCATATATACTTTATTTGATTCGTGAAGATTATGTAATGATTTATTATTTTCCAGTTTAATTAGTCTTAACTAAAAATTTTGAGCCATGATGAGATGAAATTGAACCTGGAACTGGATGCGTTGTCACTCAGATACATACATCCTTCTTTTCATTTTATTATTTGTTATCTTTTCCAGTTTTAGATTGTCTTGTTTTGTTTACAATGCACGAAAATCCTGATAAAGGTAATTAGGTGACAGCCTTTTCGATTTTGATTTCCTAAGTTCTAAAGCATTAATAGTTAGTTTTTGTTTTGATATTTATCTTTTTCCTTTTACTTAAATATATATATATATATATATATATATATGAAAAGCGAAAAATTATCTTCATATTCTCTAAGGCTGTGTTCATGTGCAAATATCTTATTTGCACATGAACATAATTTAGAAACTACTAGTCTACTACTTGGCAATGCTATTATCTCAAACATTCATGTTGTTGCTTGAGATTTCCAAGACAATATTATGCGTGTGATTGGTATATTGGCTAAAGATGAGCAAGAAAATGGTTTTAAGCAAGTAAACTGGCTTATTTGATGAAAGACATTTTCTTTAAGCAAGCAAACTAGCCAAACAGACATTATTCTCCAATTTAAGTTCGTCCATTGATAAAAATAAAAGGTCACTATCAAGACGTTATGATTTGTAATAAATAAGAATGATTCAATGCCTTAGAAGAGAAAAATGAATGTTAATAAATTCATTGCCAGGTTGTTTCTAGTGTAGGTTCATACTTGATATAGTTTAAAAAATAGATATGGGTTTCATTTTCTTTAAATTGTTATCATGTTTGAAATTATATAAGTTCACGCAACCAATGATCTTGTAGTCTAGAGATATTTCCATGAAACAGATTTGGTTTTTGACCATTAATGGTTGAGGGATTTACGAATTATGAGAAACAAGATTCATCTCTTGCTTGATGAAAGTCATGAACCCCAAAAAATAAATTAATAAATAATAAATAATAAATAAAAAACAAAAAAAAGGAACTCAATTACAGGCATTATAAAATTTACAAGCCTATAAACGACACGAAAGAATCTGTTAGGGTCATAATTTCCACTAATGACGTAGGATTATTCCTCATCACAATCAGCTATTGTAGTGATAAGTGAGCATAAGATTTAGATTTCAAATGTCAGCATGGGCTTTTCAATTCACGATGGAATGTTGTCGCATGCTCTGCGCTAACGTATCGCCCTCGCATTGGCTCATCAGAAACCACTAAACATAGCTGTCAGTTCTCCTGATTGGCTCCATTTTATTCGTGTAGTTTGATTATTGAATCTAATTAAGCGGGATATGATCCTATATTTAGAGAAGGCTTAACTATTTCCTTTGATACTTGTAGTTTTCTATCCTACACTGTCACACGTATACCAAATAACTAGTCACTAACTTATGCAATACACGAGAAAGCTATTGAAAATAAAATTTTAAAAAGAGTAATTTTAGAAATTTTGTTTGAATAATACTAGAGATATAAACTATTTTACAAAAAGATCTACAAACTGCTGATGTAGTGAGTGATTATTGGTAAATGAAAAAGTAATATTAATATTGGGTCTAGATGAAAACTGCTGATGCCAGAATTGTCAGTCGTTGAGATCATCCAGATGGCTCTGGTGTCACCTACAAGATGATAAAAAAGTGAAACAAATGGGTCAATGGCATGGTGCTTGCCGATTAGCCTCCAATGACAAAGTTAGAATGAGAGAGAGAGATAACTAAGTAATTGTATTGATAAAAGTGTTTTTTCATGATCCTTTACCTTTGGTTGGATATGCTTTATATAAGCCTTTGCTCTCCTACCAATGGAAGGCCATTAATGGTGATTTAATTTCTTGTCTGGATAATGCCTCTAATAATCAATGCCGAGATACAGAGACCTTTAGGTTAATGCTCCTATTACTTCATCCAGTCGTAACAGCTCAGGCAGTAAAGGCTTCATTTATGGTCTGCTGGTCGTCCATTGCCATGTCTGGACGAGCAATACTTCTCGACTCTTCAATTGCCCCCCATTCCTTGGTCGTTAGATCCCTTGACAATCTAAAGAATGCGAAGGGTCGCCCCACGTTCGGCATGGCCTTTTGGGTTCCGTTTCTATTGCATTTATGGCGATGTGATGGCACTACACACTTGGTGGCCACGTGTTGTGTTCTGATTGGCTGGACGTGGGCATGTTCCTTGATGAGGCATTTGGTTTTCCCGTGTCTCATTTTTTGGGGAAGCCTTTAAATGCCTTTTTCTATCTTCCCTTTCCTTCATTTTTGTTTTCTTCCTGTGTTTTCTTCATTTTTGTGCTTCCTCCTTCCTACAAGCTCAAGACACCTTGCTTTTTCCTCCTTAGGTATGACTTTTTCTTTTTCTTTTTCCTACCTGATTTTCTGTCGTTTTGATTCAGTTAGGGAACTCCATTTTTCTTTTATTTTTTATGTGTGATTATTTTGAGGTTAGACATCATTGCCCTTCTAATTCTTTCCTTTTCGCTCGTATAGGAGCGTTTCTTGGGTCCACCAATGGTTGCTTGGAGGTTGGGTCTTTCACACTTGGGGATAGTTCCTTAGGGTTAGTCTTAGCTGATCTTTCCCACTTACTATGTCAGTCCTTGAATTAGTTTAGGTCTATTCGAGAGATGTCTGTAGAGGTAAGGTCTAGTGAGTTGGACACAGGTTTATCGTCTAGTGACAAGGCTGTGGAAATTGATTTCACAATCTCAGCATCTCCGTCTTTAAACCCTATATCTTCTTCACACACCATGTTAAGAGCTTTCCATGCCCTTGAGGAAGTGTGCCCTTTGGATGAGGACACTTTTTTCAGGCTTAGGGATAGGTTTCAACTCCCTGTTGAGACCAGGATTCGTCTACCTCGTACAGACAAAAAGGTTTGTGCCTTTAATCTTGCAGAGGTGTGCTTTTATGAGGTTGCCTTTCTGAATGGCCTTAGATTCCTTATCCATCCCTTTGTAATGAAGCTTTTCCATCACCTGGGCATAGCACCTGGGCAACTTATGCCGAACTCTTGGAGGATCATCATCAGTTGCATGGAGATCTGGATGATCGTGATTGAGGTTGATATGATTCGTTCGGACGACCTCTTGTACTTATGTCATTTAAAAGAGTCGAAAGAGTTTGGGTATTACAAACTGGTGCCTTGGGATAGGAAGGCCTGGCTTATTGGCAATCTCCCCTCATCATTTTGTTACTGGAAATCCAGATACTTCTTCGTGTCTGGTGATGGTTGGGAGACCCTCTCAGATGACTTCTGGGGCGATGTCCCTAGATTATAGCATAGGTGGGGAACACCCAAGCTTGGTGCATCTTTTTTCCCCACCCCCCCCCCCCTTTTTTTTTTAAGGTTCCTCTTAGTCTCATCCAATCTTGACGCTTCCTTTCTCTTATATCCTTCCAATGAAGGTTCGTCCCAAGTTGAGGAGCAGGTACAAAGGTCTTGTCAAGGACACTTCGAACTATGTAAAGACCATTGACAATTTTGACGAATTGATCAACCCTGGGACTCTAGCTCGTCATTTCCTAGGTCTTGAACCTTCTCCTTACGTCTGGCATGCTATAGCGAAAGAAGAAAAAATGTAAGTTTTCTATGTTGGCATACATGCTTTCGTATATGTGTATATATATATATATACATATAAAGATATATATATATACATTTGATGTTGATATCTCGTCTATGGTGTTTCTTACAGAAATGACCACGAAATTCATCCAAAAGATATATGCCAAGCTGAGGGTTAGGAAGAACGAGCCTCTGTCTAGGAGATTGTTGAGACTACCGTGTCCACTCCCATTGCTTTTAACCCTAAGGCAGCTTCCCCTGCTATTTCCATCGAGGAGATCACTTCCTGTCCAAAGAGAGCCCATGGTGGTGATAAAGGAAAGAGTAAGGTTGACTCCAATGTTTGGGACGATGCTGCCACTACCATGGGAAGAGCCCATAACGTCATAACTCCGGACGAGCTAAAAAGTTTAAGTGTTGTTCCTTCGCATGAGCTAGTGAACCCCCACATTCATAAGCTCATCCAGGTACTTTTCTGCCCAAATTTATTCTCGTTACATCTTTCTTTGTTTCTTGGGCTAATTCTCGTCATGTTCATCTTTAACTAGGTTTTGGGAGAGGTTCTCCACATTACCACCGAGTATCTCACCATTGAGGAGAAGGTCGTCATGGCCAATTCTAAGGTGGATGCATTGGAAGCCGAAAACTCCACACTGAGAAGGGAGCTAATAATGTCAATGGACAGTGGAAACAAGATGAAGGAATAGGTCAAGACCTTAATTGACAATCTTAGGGTGGAAAGGCTGCTAGTGGAGCAGAAGGACGAGCAGCTTCAAGTGGCCAAGTTCGAGGCTTTGGTGACTAGAGAGAACGTTGTGCAAGCTTTCTAACTTACTAACGAATACAACGGTGTCCTGCTCAGCTGGTACTTCAAGGTTTTTGAGTTGCTAAGGAGATACACGGTGAAACATAATCTTGGAGTGGATTTGGAAAATCTGGACTTTGAAGTCATGGACAAAGAAATGTAGGCTGACAAAGCCAATTTGTTGAGGATGTTGACTTTTTTTTTTTTTTTGGTGCCCCACTTTTTTTAGGGCTTTTTGTTTTTGAATGCTATCTCTATGCCTGCTTCTTATTTTTGAACATTGCCTTTTATCTGTTTAAGTAATGGCATACTTTGTTTCTTTTTAGCTTGTAGAGATTTGGTCTTACCTTTTAATTTTGCTAACCTTTTTCCTTTGAAAAGACAATTTTAATGCTTGAGAGGCTATTAGACTCTTAGTCTATTCGCTTAATCGTCTAGAGTTTGCAACGTGCTTTTGCTTTACATTCATCATTACTAACTTCGTCATGTGATTTATACCCTTTGAAGGATTTACATCATTGGCCTCATCATGTGACTTATATCCTTTGAAGGACTCGTCAGGTGGCTTATATCCTTTAAAGGATTTATATCACTGGCCTCGTCATGTGATTTATATCCTTTGAAGGATTTATGAAAGTTCAAATAGTGTGAAATACACTATGAACGTTTAGACCCCCAAATTAAAAATTACCAATTCAAGCTATATGTCAAACATTAAGTGTGCGAAAAATGAACACAAGCTATAAACAGAATTGATAAACAATTTAAGCCAATTTAAAATCACATCCACAACAGAAAATAAAAAGGCAAAGATAAGGGAAGTGAGATGCAAACACAAGGACAACATAGCGATGTGTTATCAAAGAGGAAATTGAAGCCCTCGGCGTAAAACATCTCCGCCGCCCTCCAAGCGGTAAGTAATCCACTAGAAAATGTAGTTGGAATACATGAACAGCAATAGACCCTCCAAGCCTAATCTACCCAATGTACCTAAGCCCTCCAAGCTTCTTGCTCCAACGAGATTATGCCGAGCCTATTTCTTTTCTAGCTTCCCAGATTCCACTACTTGACCATAGCATCAATCAATATGAAATTGGTTCCTTCCTAACTGCTTCCCAAAACACCAAATAGCCCTCTCACAAGAATGGATATGGTGAGAAAAGGTTTTGGTAATAAGCCTCTCAAGGATTTGACAATGGAGAGGAAGATAGTAGAGGAATTTGAAGAGTCTTTTGCGTAAAGATTGTGGATGAGTCAATCTTGTTTTCTCTAAGGTTTCTCTCACAAAATTCTCTCTGAAAGCTCTCTCTAAATCGTGGGTATAAGGGTATATATATATAGTAGGGTGAGAAGGAATGTGAAACGTCATAATTTGCCAAACAGGGTGTTCTGGCTACTTGACCTCACGACTGGGTTGAGTCGCGAGTTCAAGCCACGAGCAAACAGCCTGGCTAGCATGGAACTTTTGTCCTGTAGTGAACAGCTGGTGCGACGCTTCAGCTTCTAGCATGCTTGGCACGTGTGCTTCAATCTGGCGGCTTGCAGCCACGAGCCACCCGTGAGATCCAACCATGAGTCCCTTCTTCTTTGCACACATTTGAGCAATTCTTCACACTCTCTAACACACACTACCCTTACATGATTCCCACCTAAATACAGGGTTTCTAATTGCTAAAATACAAGCAAATTTGGCACGGAATAAAACTAACAAGATGGTTGATTAAATTCAACCTTACAATTTATATAACTAGCATTGTCAGTTGTTAGTGCTTTTGTGGAAGCTTATGACTTTGAATAATTCCTTTATCGAACTACTTTAGAGTAAAATAAGAATTTGTCAATGATTACAAATGACTATATTCCTGCTGATGATACCTCTTGAGGTGTTCAACATTCCATGGACGGGGTAATTTGATGTCGTCCATGGATTCCAAGTGGTAGCTTCCTCGTCTTGAGTAGTAAGTAACTTTGTAGGGGCCTTCCTAGGTTGGTCCCAATTTTCTATGAGTTGAGTCCTTTGTCGCAGGCATAACCTTTCAAAAGAGGAGGTCTCCCATGTTGAATCTCCTAAGTTTTACTCTCTGGTCATAGTATCGGACCATCTTTTGTTGGTACTTTTCCATTCTCTTAGATGCTACAACTCTAGTCTAATCGAGGTAGTCTAGATTCGTCCTTAGTTGATCGTCATTGGTTTCTTCATCAAAAAACTCCCTTCTTATGCTAGTGACTACTGAAAAATCTGGTTTTACATCTCATATAAAACACATAGCGGAGCAACAAACACGGACCTACTTCATTCATGAGAGATATCATTTAACCTTGAATTCTAGAACAAAGAATTGAAAGTATACCTTGATGTAGTGAAATTCAAATCCAAGACATGAGAATACCTCTAATCAACATCCCAATTCCACATGGTGCCCGAGAAGAGTGGTCTCTCAATTAGTCTTTATGTACGTTGATTCTTAAAGAAAATTCTTCTTCTTCTCATTGTAGAGAAAAGACTGTTTTCTTTACTTTTCATCATACGTACATACTAACTACCTTGGTAGTTACTTTATTTAATAACTCTTATTAAATAAAAACTTATTATCTAATTGGGTTAGCCTTTTGGGCCTGCCCAATTGGACTTTAGTTTTTGGCTTGAGATGAGACCAAAGGGAACAAATAAGACTCTAGCTCCAATGGACCTTGTTACCATTAATTATATTTAATACCATTATATAAATATAATTGCATTCTAGGCCTTATTAATAAATTATATCCCAAGACTCTAATGATATCATTTGATCCCTCCATGAAATATTCATAGTGAACAAAGTCATAATGAATTGTCACTTTATAAACAACTATTTTATCCTTGAGTACCTGGTTTAATCTTTTAGTTATTCATATTTATTGGAATCCGATTTTAATAAATATAAACTTTAGTAACTCCTTACTAAAGTGGGCGCATTGCATAACCAATTCCCATTAAACTTATCTCAATGGGATATTTCGTGTCTCTATAAAAAGAGACTATGGATTCCATCTTGAAACTATGTATTCCCTCAACACTATGTGTGGTTACCCAACATACTAAGGTTCTGACCATCAATATTAGATGTCACTCCTGATATATCAAAGTAACCTACATTTCATGATTAGGTTCACTATCCTTTCAGGATTGAGTCTATGAAATTAGAAGTCGTGAGATTAATCATTCAGGTGACAATTGTTGATTGAATAATTAATCTCATAGCGGTCCGGTTCAATATATCTTAACACTTAAGACACGTCAACACATCAACTAGAAGTCTCCACTTCCATGATCAAGACAAACCATCTTAGTTGATGTGTTATAGTCTTCGCAGATGAAATGTGCAATTTCATCACCGACTACGAATTACATTTTGAGTTTACAAGGAACTTGTGATTTATATCTTCTATGACAAAATCACATAAATCACATACAATGCATCTCAAGAACTATGATAATTTCCCATCAGTTCATTTATATATAGTCTCATATAATTAAACAATTTAATTATTTATGACATGCCAATAAATTGGATTTTAGGGCATAAACCCCAACATTGTCCAACTTGCTCTCAAAGACAATTTACCATATATCCGACACTTATTTCCCTTTAGAGTAATTCGTAGTCACTCTAAGGCAAGGTTTGGAAACAAGTTTCAGCCAGATTTATTGCATAAATTATCTTTTCTACTTCTATATCTCACGTACTCATATCTATCTAATGAGATAATACTTACGCTTAATGTGTATCTTCACCACTTAGGATGAACACATATCGTAAAGTTCAACTTCATGAATCACAATCAAACTACAAGTCAGTATTTGTACAACTAGTAACCATTAAATCCTCACTTTGGTGGACAAGCATATAATCCCTCATTCTCTTAAGATATTTGAGTATATGCTTTACTCCCACTAAATTAAGTGATCTTAGATTCAATTGATATTTGCTTACCATGCCCATTGCAAAATAGATATCTAGCCTAGTATATAGCATAGCATAAAGACTTCCTATTGATATGGTATAAGGAACCATCTTAATATGCTCTTCCTTTTATATGGCTTAGGACTATAGTCCTTTATAAAGGAACTTCAAACTTAAAAGGAAAGAATCATTTCTTGAAGTATTACATGCTATACTTGGCTAGAATCTAATCTATTTAAGTAGTTTGAGATAGACCCAGCATACTAATTTCTAAATTTTAACAGAGTTTAATTATTAGGATGTGACCAATCTTTCCTAAGTACTTTATATCGTTCAGCCAAAAAAAAAAAAAAAAGGTATTTTATATTAAACTAGACTAGACAACAAAAAACTCTATTGATGATAATAACTCTACATCATTCTAAATGATTAGAATGTCAACAACATACATTAAGAGATTTATTATTCTATTTAGCTTTTACACACATAAGGCCTTTTAATACTTGATTAAAATCAAACAACTTGATTGCTTGATCAAAGATGATATTTTATGATTCAGATGCTTGCTTTAGTCCATAAATGACCTAAAGCAACTTGCATACTAAACACTACTGGTTCTTTGCTATGAACAAGTCTAGTTACATCATATAGATGTCTTCCTCAAGATTGCTACTAAAAGAAGCTTTCTTGATATCCATTGCCATATTTCATCTAAATGAAATATAATGGATAAGAGAATCTAGATAGAGTTAAACATGACTATTGATGAAAAAATCTTTTCACCATTAGTCTTAAATTAGAAGGTCTGCACCTTCAAATCTATCAATCTCATTTACTTGTAGACCTATTTGAAAACAATAGGCTTAATGCCATTAGGTGGCTCTAGAAGCTCTAGATTTTAAATAGAATTTGATTCTATTCACATAACCTTGATCTAGTAATCCATATTCATATCATCTATTGCCTTTACGTAGGACCGATGATCAAATTCATATCCTTGTGGAATGACTTCAAATGCCTATCCCAAAAGTATGAATTTATTTGGTAATTGATAATCCTCCCACTACGATATTGTACCGGTGTAATAGTATCTACAAAATAATGTCTTGTGGTATATCTAATACAACCATCTCATTTCAAAATGTATTTTATAGTTGTCCTACAACAAATTCTAAAATTTTTCTTCTAGGACATTCTACCTTTAAAAGAGCCCTATTCCTCCTTTATGTATGCACTGATTTAAAAAAGTCATTGGAACTTCATTCCTTTACAAAATGTAGCCCTAGATAATATTATTGTCTAAATAGAATTCATAGACTGGGAATATAACAAAATAATGGTTCTAAAAGCTCATCTTTCACCAATCTTGAATATCATTTAGATTAATAAGAACTAGACATAAGTGCCAAAATATACAATACCAAAGTATGAAAACTTTCTCTTTAAAAAGTAAAACATGTAAATTTCCATCTAGAAGACAATCTTGGACAATGCTTAGCCTTACCAAAATAGAAACACTTTCCTTTTGGTTATACTTTTGAGTATAATTTCCTTTTGGCAACTACTAGGACAACTAGCTTGTCCAATTGTTTGGTATTATAATTCCTCTTCTTACCACCCTTACCTTTTGGTTCAGGCTAAGAATTTGAATTAAATCATATTGATTCTAGCCTTAGCTTTTAGGATGTCTTCCATTGTTTAGAACTCACTCATTAATTCAGATAATATAAAAAGAATTTATTTATTTTCAAAATAATCTGAATTGATCAAATGATTATAACAAGGACTTGTGGATCATATCCATATGAGATTAACATTTAATCTCTACATCCAAGAATTCCAATTCATTTAAAATAAAACATCTTACTAAAATGATATATAATTGGAACTCCTTAAGCCTTTCTTAGCACTCAATATGATTCATACCAAATATCTCATTTAGACTTAATATAAAGTCTATGTCTTGTACTAACTCTTGCATCTCATGCTGTAGCACAATTGAGATAGAAGCCAATGTAGCATTTTAGCATTTCAATGGAGACCGTAATCACATCATAAGCTATCTTCCATAAATGCATCATGTATAGGAAATTGTGACAATGTTGAATCGAAACATATTTATGTACTTCAACTCCTTTAAGCACCATGTCCAAAATTATTTCTCAGTTAATGTGGTTCAATTAAAATAGTTGTTAAAGAACAAAAATTTATGACAACTTTTATTTTGAGACTATGAACATAAATACAAGGACATTATAATTTTGCATTCGTAACCATATAGTATGGAACCTGAAAACCATACTATACTAGGTGCAATGACAACCTAATCCCGCAATTAATATTCATCAACATAGAGTGAATACTACCACTATGATCAGGCGAGAACTATTCTTGTTATTAATGCTATCATAGTAACTCTTACCAAACAAAAATAATTTGCTGCTCTTCCTTTAGCCTCTAAGTAATAATGACACGGCTTCTTTGGGAGGTTAACGTTACACTTAATCTAGTGTACACCATTATCTAGAATCATGTGTAGCCACATTTCATCTCCCTTATAGTCTTTAAACTTGTAGTACCATGAAACAAAACATCCTCCTTTGGGATCACGAGGCATATACTCCAAGACGAGGTGCTTGTTCACACTACTTTAAATGGGTAAGTTCAATCTTGTAGTACTATGAAGTAAACACCATCCTTTGGGATTGCGAGGCATATACGCCAAGACAAGGTGCTTACCCACACTACTATGAACCGATAATGGAGGCCATGAGTTCCAACCCTTGTATCTCTCCCCCACTAGAAATTTTAAAACAAGTGGATTGTCTTGAAATCATTGTGATCTTCTCACAATTTAACCCTACACATCAAATGTGTTTAATTGTTTAAATTTGATGTGATCTGACTAAGTCACGTCACAGTAGCGTAATGAAAATTTGTGTAATCACAAAGTTTAATCATGTAATCCGTGAAGTAAATACCCTCCGCATGGAATGCAAGTCTCGAGGCCAAGACAAGATATCTATTCACATTACAATAAACTTAATGAAAGGGTTATTTAAGCACTCTCACTCGTTATATGGGTTTTTCTTTAAATAATTGTGATCCCATCACAAGTAATAACCTTGCACTTGTTGAAAACTCTAATCTCATTAAAATCACTAACTAAAATGGAAGTCCTAAACTATTTAGGATTCCGTAAACCCTAATGAATCAAAAATTAGTTCTAAAGAAGTCTGTCCTTAATTTACTAGATAAAGTATTCTAATCTCATTAGAAACTATATAACTTTAATTAGGATTTTAATTTCATTAAAAACCTCTAATTAAAATAAATTAAGGACTTTTAACCATAAAAAAATTCCAATCTCATTAGAAATGTTTCTTAAAAGAGAAGTCCTAAACAATTTAGGACTAAGAGTTCTATTTAAGTAACATCTTTGATCTCATTAGGTCTTTTAGTTAGATAATGATTAATAAATGTCCTTAACTTTTAAGGACTATAAAAATTAATCACCTTATATAGAATCATGTGTAATCTCAACACACACAACCTTGCCTTTTATCAAAGTTTTAACACTTAATCAAAAAGCAAGTGAAAATTCAAAATTCAGTACCTTTGATCGGTTGAATCTTTTCCTTGATCGATCGAAAAAATGAAGAAATACATCACAAAGTCACTGTCTAATTCGATCGATTCTCAATTCCTATTCGATCAGTTGAAAAGAACATTCGATCGATTGAAAAGGATTCTCAATCGATTGAGACAATGAAGTATATCGTCATAGAGTTTCTGCCTGAATAGATCGGTTCTCAATTCCTATTTGATCAATCAAAAAGTACATTCAATTGATCAAAAGGAATTCTTGATCTATTGAAACTCACAAAACTAAAATTTTTCAGAATTTTCTAACAACCATTTTTGACAGTTTTTGCTATTTTCTATCAAAAAACACGTTCTGATTTTATAAATGAAGATTTACAAATCAAACAAAAACATAATCCTAATCTCATTAGGAATAAATTTCATTAAAGGATTTTAACAAGTAACCAAAAATATTTCATTCTAGCATTAAATATCTGTGTGTGTGTGTGTGTGTGTGTGTGCGTGTGTGTGTGTGTATCAGGCCATGAATCCTATATATTATCGATCAGAATGAAGTTAGGCCTTGAATGCTAATTAAAATTAATCCAAGGTTATCAATCTGGATATCATATAAAGCATTTCGATCCTTATAACATACGGATTCCATGAATATAAATATGCAGAAATTTTATTGTAGAAAACTAGAACACCAAGAAAACAGTTTTTCTTTAATTCTAAAACTCAATCACATGATATACAAGCATGATATTGAAGACCACTCTAATACTAAATGTTAGAAAATATGGTTTTGCATCTCAACACACAGAGGAAGCAACAAATATGAATTTATTTTATTCATGAGAGATAACATGTAACCTTGAATTCTAAAACAAAGAATAGAAAGCGTACCTTGATGTAGTGAAATTCAAAACCAAGGCTTGAGAATACCTCTAATCAACATCCCAATTTCACATGATGCCCGAGAAGAGTGGTCTCTCAATCAATCTTTATGTACGTTGATTCTCAAAGAAAGTTCTTCTTCTCATTGTAGAGAAAAAACTGTTTTCTTTTCTTTTCATCATATACTAACTATCTTGGTAGTTACTTTATTTAATAACTCTTATTAAAGAAAAACTGATTATCTAATTGGGTTAGCCTTTTGGGCCTGCCCAATTGGGCTTTAGTTTGTGGCTTGAGATGGGACTTAATGGAACAAATAAGACTCTAGCTCCAATAGGCTTTGGGCTTATCTGTCAACTCTTGACAAGTCCAAAGTCACCATTAATTATTTTTAATATCACTATATAAATATAATTGCACTCTAGGCCTTATTAATAAATTATATCCCAAGGCTCTAATGATATCATTTGACTCTTCCATGAAATATCCATAGTGAACAAAGTCATAAAGAACTGTCACTTTGTAAACAACTATTTTATCCTTGAGTACTCGGTTTAATCTTTTAGTTATTCATATTTATTGAAATTTGATTTCAATAAATAAAAACATTAGTAACTCCTTACTAAAGTGGGTGCCCTAAATAACCAATTTCCATTAAACTTATTTCAAGGGGATATTTCGTGTCTTTATTAAAGGAGATTATGGATTCCATCTTGAGAATATGTGCTCCTTCAACACTACGTGTGGTTACACAACATATTGAGGTTTGACCGTCAATATTAGATCTCACTCTTGATATATCAAAGTAACCTACATTTCATGATCAAGTTCACTATCCTCTCAGGATTGAGAGTCTATAAAATTAGAAGTCGTGAGATTAATCATTCAGGTGATAGTTGTTGATTGAATAATTAATCTCACAGAAATCCAATTCAATATGTCTTAACATTTAAGACACATCAACACATCAACTAGAAGTCTCCACTTCCATGATCAAGACAAACCATCTTAGTTGATGTCTTATAGTCTTCACAGATGAAACGCCCAATTTCATCACCAACTACGAATTACGTTTTGAATTTACAAGAAATTTATGATTTATATCTTTTGTAACTAAAACACATACAATGCATCTCAAGGACTATAATAATGTCTCATTAGTTCATTTATAAACAGTCTCATATAATTAAACAATTTAATTATTTATGACATGCCAATGAATTGGATTTTAAGGCATAAACCCCAACAGTGACTCCAACCTCAATAGGAATTAGTTAAGATTAAATAGCATTTCTCCTGTTAGGGTCTTGGTCGTGGTTCTGTAAGCCTACAGGACATTTGGTAATTCCTCCAGCCACATACCCTTTGCTCCCTTCAGTCAAACTTTGATAGCTTTAAGCAAGATTTGATTGGTTACGTCCGTTTTCCTGTTAGATTAAAGGTTCTCAGGTGATGAGAACTGATTTCTGATTCCAAATCCTGAGCAGAAGGAACAGAATGTCTGGCTATCAAATTGCCTGCCATTTTCTGATATGATTGTCCTTGGTATGCCGAACCTGTAAACAATGTCCTTCCATATGAAGTTTTGTATCTTTGCCTTTGTGATTGTTACCAAAGCCTTTGCATCTACCCATTTTGTAAAGTAATCAATTGCTACAAGTAAAAATTTTACCTTGGGGTAGGGGGCCCACTTTGTCGATCTCCTATTATGCAAATGGCCATAGGGAGGTTATGATCGTCATCCTCTCCCCTAGTGTTCTTTGGACGTTCCCATACCTTTGGCATTTGTCACACTTCTTAACGAAGTCCTTTGCTTCTTTTTGCATTGTTGACCAGAAAGAACCTGCTCTGGTGATCTTCGATATCAAGGACCTCGGTCTCGAGTGACCTCTGCAAATGCCTTCGTGAACTTCTTCCAAGATGTATCTTGCTTCATCCTATTCAACACACCTTAAGTAAGGAGAGAAAATCCCCTTTTGTAAAGAACATCATTTAAGAGTGTGAATATGGTAGCCCGCTTCTTTATCTTTCTTACTTCATCCAGGTCTAATGGCAACTGACCATCCTTTAAGTAAGACGTGATGGGTGTTGTCCAGCCTGTGTTACCTCGTATCATAAACATATGGAATTCCTTTATGCTAGGGAACTTCTGCACTTCCATTCTTGTTCCCAATGACTCGTCTTGGGTATCTGACGATGCTTTTCTCACCACTTCGTCTGCTTCTACATTTAAACTTCATGGGACTTATGTGAACTCTACTTGTACTATGTCTTTGGCAGGTTGGTTCATTAGCTTCAGGTATTTTTGCATTCTTTGTTCTTTCGCTTCATAATCCCCTTTGATTTTCCCAATTAATAACCTAGAGTCACTCTTCAAAAGTATGTTTTTGGCTTCCATAGATTTAGCTATCTTGGGCCCTGTTAGTATGGCTTCATACTCTACCTTGTTGTTGGTGGCTAGTAATAGGAGTTGGACTCCATACTTCAATATGTCTCCTTCTATGAGGTTATGATGACTTTAACTTCGCCCCTTCCTTTTAGGCCCTTCCATAACTCTGATTTGCTTGTTGGGCTCTCTTTAGGCATAGTGAATTCAGTAATGAAGTCCGCTAACACCTGGGCTTCTATTGCTATACGAGGTCTATACTCAATGTTGAATTGGCTTAGCTTGACTACCCATTGTATCATTTGGCCTACTACTTCTGGTTTGTTCATTGCTTTCTTGATTGGTTGGTTTGTCATGGCGAGGATCAGATTTGCCTAAAAGTACAGATGCAGCATTTAAGAGGTGATGATTAGAGTAAAAGTGATCTTCTCGATGCATGGATATTTCAACTCTTCTCCTTGAAAAGCTTGACTGATGTAGTATACTGGGCACTAGACCCTTGATTCCTCTCGGATCAGGGTTGTGCTTACCTCCATGGTAGAGACAGCCAAAAATAGGAACAGGTCTTCGCCTTCCATAGATGGGCTTAATAGTGGCAAGGTACCTAGATAACGTTTTAGCTCTTGGAATGCTGCCTCACACTTGTCAGTCCAAATGAAGGCCTGTTTGAGAGTTTTGAAGAAGGGGGGGGCATTTGTCCCTCACCCTTGAGATGAAGCATTTAAGAGCTACAAATCTTCCTATCAGCTTCTACACCTCCTTAATGTTTCTAGGTGAGGTCATTTCCAGTATGGCTTTTACTTTCTCTAGGTTGGCTTATATTCCCCGTTGTGACACCATGAAGCCGAGGAACTTTCTCGAAGAGACTCTAAACGCACACTTTGCAGGAAACCTCATCTGGTATCGTCTTAAAGTCTCCAAGGTTTCCTCGAGGTCATCCAAATGACTTTCCACCTCTTTGCTCTTGACAAGCATATTGTCCACGTACACCTCCATATTTTTTCCGATTTGTTTGCTAAACATCTGATTCACTAATCTTTGATAAATAGCTCCCACTATCCCTTTTTTCATAGCAGGGTCACAGTTTGCTCCTATGTTTGTTATCTTCGTTGGCTCCCCTTCCATTAGTTCAACTACCTCCAATGTTTCCATCATCTTTGGGCTCTTCTCTTCAATCATCCACGTGTGGTTCTCCTTTGACACTAGTACTGCTTGATAACAAACACGAGCCATGAAAGCTTGGAAATGTGTCGACAACACACGAGTTGTTTAGACCCCCAAATTAAAGTTATGGCTTGGTTGATTTTACACTAACTTAATACTAAGGGCGGAATAGTGTAAACACAAGCGTTAAGCAAGACAACTACTCTAATCCATATTTAAAGCAACACAACAGTAAAAATGAAATGAACAAGAGTAGGGAAGAGAGATGCAAACACAGATAACACCGAAACGTGTTATCGAAGAGGAAACCAAAGAACTCGGTGAAAAGCCTCTCTGTCGCCCTCCAAGCGGAAATCGATCCACTAGACAATCAGTTGGGATACAAAGGTGAGCAAGAGACCCTCCAAGCCTAATCTACCCTCTGTATCTAAGCTCTCCAAGCTCCTACTCCAACAAGGCTTCTCGGAACCGTGTCTTGTCTAGTTCTCTGGATCCCCAACAAGCTCCATGTTGCATATGCCATTCTAGGCTTCTTCCAATGCTTCCCAGCAGCACCAAAACTTCACTTGACACTCTCAAAGGATGTGGTAAGTGTTTGGGCTATCAACCTCTCAATGGTATGGAAATGAAGAGGTAGAGATGAGGAAATTTCTAAAACAAATGTGTAGAGAATTGTAGGTATAGATAATCTCTAACTCTCAAGTTGTTTGGTTAGGGTTTTCTCTCAAAAGCTCTCTTCACATTTGTGGGTAATATGGGTATAAATAGTGTAGGAACATAAAGTGTGTATTAGACTAGACAAGCTGGCAGAACAAAATGCCTCGCGGGAAGGCCTTACTCACGAGATACTCACGAGATATAGCTGTCTCCATCTGGCCTGACTCTTCGCATTCCAGCATGTGCAAGGCACATGATATACTTCGCAGGATGCTAAGTCGCGAGATACCCGCGAAACCTTCTTCAGTCTTCAAATGCTTGAGTCTTCACACCACTCTCTCTATCACACAACCCTTACAATGAAATCTCACAATAAATATAGGGTACAACAGATTGAATATAATTACAATCAAATTTGGCACGAAATAAAAGCCAACAAAACATATAGTTGTAAATAACAACTTTACAATCTCCCCCTTTGGCTATTCCGTGACAAAACCCCTAAAACAGACTCTAGACTTAAACGTGAGTTTAGGAACAAAGGCAAAACTCACTCACGCCTAATCTAGAAGCTGTGAAGCACTGGCAAGTAAATACCTATAACCTGAAACACTTGCACACAAACAAAACTTTCATTAAGCTTATAACTAGTTAAACACAAGGTACGTACATAAGCAAGTAAAGTGCGATTAAGTTTGAAAATACAGAAAACATGTAAGCATATCTTGATCAAATAGAAACAGTCATTAAAGAATGACCACAATGAACATTTAGCAAGTAAATGCTCATCCGGATAGGCAATGTAGTTAAGGACAATCCTAAGGATCAATTGCATATCCAACACTTAACCAATGCAAAATATACAAAGTATTTGCATCTAGGATACAAGATCCTACTAGGGCACAAGAGTGAAGTACTTAAGACATATAGGCAATATCTTAAAAGTACACAAACAATGCTACAAAGCATAGAGATTAATCACAAATACTGAATATAAGCTTAAATATAAAACAGAGTATCAAAGCTTTAAACAAAAGCAGTAAAAAGGCAGTTATAAAAACTAAAAGTAAACATCCTGTGTGAACCAAAAATCAATGTTTCTAATACTAAACCCATGCTCCCCCTAACACTATGCAAGCTCTTCCGTAGCTCCCTGTCAAAATTTTCTCCTCCTTTTTGATCGGAATGGCCAAAGAGGTTAGAACTAGACAGACTCTGAATTTGATCCCCGCGCCATAGAAAAATCCTCAATCTGAGAAGACAGGGCAATGTCTGTCCCTGGATGTACGTAAACTGGGTTGCTGTGTGCTGCACATGGGAGTCTAACATGGTATACATCTAATTCACTCTATCAAGAAGGTGATCAAGTCTGTCTGGTCCTCGTGCTGGTGCAGAAGAGGATGGCTGTGCGGAGGATTGTGGAGCAGAAGTAAATCTATCAATCTCCTCCTCTGTATCACCCCCCTCGTCCTCAACTCAATCCCGTGGTATCGTATGTACACCAGTTTTGGAGCCCTTGATGTGAGCTGTGCTCTTATTGATTGTGTGATCACCAATGGGATAATCTCTCTGAACTACTTTCAAACCACTCAGGATTTTGAACCTTGTTTTCGCAATTAGTCCCATAATCAGTAAGGGAAATGGCATGACAGTTCTTGAATTCTGCTTCTCAATACTCTTCTTCAACACATGGAAGATATGTCCACAAATATCGATCTCTTTGTGGGTAAAGAGATCATACAAAAATCTTGTCCTTGGGGTAGATAAAGTGGTCAGGTTGGTGACCGGATATAAGTTATGGATCATCACATGTGCCAAAGTTCTTATCTCTGGTGAAAATGGTATTGTGTTCATGGATGATTTCTTCGGTGTGCCACCAAGTGCTCTTATCATCTCCTCAGTAGATCCCAACCTATCCTCATACTGCACTTCAATTGGCTATGAGGGTGTACGAACTTCCAAAAAATCTTGAATGATTTCCCTTGTAATCACAAATTCTTTGTGCCTTACCTAGCACTCAATACGATCTCCATCTACAGTAGCATTGGAGAAGAACTCCCTTATGATCTCTGAATAAACAACCTCAACCGGTTTCAAGAGTTTGGTCCATGTACTTTCTTTGAACACCTCAGGGATGAAAGTACCTTCAAGAGATTCTAAATGGACCACCCTTTCCATTATAATGGTTGCTCCCTTGTAGCAATCATTATATTTCATATTAGCATCAGTAGACTTGAAATGATCAGAGTCAATGTGTGCGCATTTGGAAGAGGGCTTCTTGGTGGCTGCATGCTTAGTAGGAGCCATCTGTGCAAAGGATTGCAAAAACAGAAAAAAAACCAAACGTAGAAACATAAAACAGAACACAATAAAGTTGATTAGCTTCTCCTCAGTTCAGTCTTAGACGTAAAATAACCTAAAACATAGAAAAACAACTCATGACAGAGTGGGTAAATACAAAACACTATGCTAAAATAGTCAAACTAAGAACATAAAGACACAATGCATGAAGATAAGTAGATGTGCATATGTGTGCATGTGGGTGCATGTGCTAATGCATGATAGTGCATGTGCTGATGCATGAGGATGTGCCTAGAGGGTGCCTAAGGTGTGCATGGCATGGCATTGATGCACAAACTGAACAAAATGTGTAAAACACACACAAGATGATCAAAATATGATTCATATGATCAAACAAGACCAACATCAAAGATTGGAACTCAGTTGAGTCCAAAACAACACAAAACTGTCACTTAGACAGTCTGTCAAACACATGACATGCAACATTGCACAACAGTTATGAAAAATGCATGAACATATGGAAAAATGCCTCAATACATGATCAAATTGCCACAAGGGGCCAACACAAATGCACAAATAGCAAATGGGACACAGCCCAATCAAAGATTTTGAAAAATATTCACTGGAAAAAGAAATCCAACCCAATTTTCAAAACCCTAAGCATAAATTCTGCATAATCCAAAAATAAAAGATGAGAATAGTGTAAGAAATACATACCTTGAAAGGATTTTGCTTGAAAATGATGGGGTTTGAATGAAATAGTGTTCTGGGTTGAAAATGGTTCGAGAGAGGCTTAGCAGGGGAAATGAGAGATTTTGAAAAATTGTCACATCTGCTACATTAAAAACTGAAAACACGCGTTTTTCTCGGGTTAGAGAGTAGCGAAACAGTCGCGAGAAAGGCCACTAATGCACATCAGCTTTCACGAGAAGCTTTAGGTCGCGAAACAGTCGCAAGACAATCATGGTAGTCGCGAAACAGTCGCAAGACAATCATGGTAGTCGCGATACAGTCGCAGAGTTTCTGTGTGACAAGATGAAAATGTTTATTTCCCTTAAGCCCTTTTCGTGGGAAGCTCTAATTTGCGAGCTTCTCGCGAGACAACCTTTGAACTAGTTTTTGAAGAAAAACACAAAAATGCATTTTGAACAAAAACATAAGACACGAAAGTATAAAATCACTTTCAAAAACAAATAAAACACTCAAAAATCGTTTTGGGTTTGATCAACAAGTATTTGAGCATACACATCACATTTGAACATGTACAATCACATAAATGAGATAAGCATTCATTGAATCAAAGTCTTGTGTGTTGTGGGTGAGTATCAAGTGAGAAAAATTCCTTAAACAAGAGTGAAGCTTCAATGATTAATTCAATCAAGTCATACACAACTGATACTAGGTCAAGTAGTCTATCTCAATTATAGAAATGAGCATATATGACCTCCCACAAAATGATTACACAACTTAGAAGCTTTTCATTTGGCTTATGCATAAATCATGACATTTGATCCTTTTTTGGATAATACATCTCATTTTGAGATTGGTGCTTGAAATTTTTGATATTTCAACATTGAGAATTAGCCTTTGGCTTTTTGAGTACCATACATTTCAAAAACAAAAGTCGCTTTCCCTTTTTCCTAGTCAAATACTAGTATGTGCGATAGACTTTTGCAGCTCGATATCTCTTTTTATTTGGAGATTTACATTTAGTGAGCTCTTTTGCAAAAACATAAAATTAAAGTGGGAAGATATATAGGCACAAGTCTATGCAAGTATCCAGACCATCAAGACTATTAACCAATCATTCATGACAAGCTTGAAAATATATTTGCAACAATCACACATAGTTTTCAAGATATCTTCCACCTAGATAAATGTGCATACAGATACAAGCTAAACTCGTAAATGCACTACGCCATTAGTACGAAGGTACTAGGCCAAACTCACATGTGAAATACACAAAACAAGCGATCAAACGTTTTGAAGATTTTTCAAATTTTTATGGGTTTTTTGAATTTTTTGAACACACTCAAAAACAGAACATGAAGCGAAAATCAACAAAAACAAGAGCAATGCAAAAGCTAGAGAAAGAAACATGCTAGAAACCAGAAGTAATAGACACAACGCAAATTATGCATGTTGTGATGCATGAATAAATGTCCCTAAACATCGGAAGAATTAATACATGGACATATTGAAATGCTTATGCATGAGTACCCCTTTTCACCCACATGGCATGGGCGTTTGGGGTGATATCCTTATAGGATTGGGTACGAGTGTTATGTCCTTCAAACCTCCTAGATAAGCTTGCCAAACAAGTGGCGAATGCATCAATCATCTTCATTACGTCCATCACACCAGAATCACCATCTTGACCTCTTAGTTGCTCAGTAGCCTAATTAGTTTTGTCATTTCTAGGTCCTTTTGACCTCTGATCACTTGCATTCTTCAATGCCCTCAGCTTATGACAATTTGGTCTGGTGTGTCCTTGTTGTCCACATTGATGACAGAAATGTTGTACTCTTGGACCTTTTTGTGATTTATGAAGTGATTTCCCTTTGGCTTCAGTTCTAACCACTGATTGTTTACAAGGCTTATTCAGTATCCGTTGGTTAGCCACATTCTTCTTTTTTTCATCCTTGACTGTCTCAGTAGTAGAGGCAGCTACAACTGGCTCTCTAGCCTTTACAAATTTCATTTCTTTGGTGACATTGGCTGATGAGCTACTCCCTCCGATATATCCCAACCTGGACTTGTCTGAGAAATGTTTTTGAATAAAATAACAACGACTTGCTTCTTCGTGGATACCCTCTCTATCTTGGCATTTGCTTGCACTACATCTAGCTCAAGAAATCTGATTTTTGAATAGGCTTCAGTCAGCTCACCATTCATAGTCTCTATCTCACACTTGGCCTCCTTATAATGCACTAGAAGACTTTTATAGTCCTCCTCTGTTATTTTCATCTTCTTTCATCTTCTTCAGCATCAGATTCTTCGACAACTCCCATTGATTCTTCATCACTATGATCCCCAAGCTCTTGTATCAGCAAGTTTAAGTCCTCTAAAGATTCAATATGAGCAATAGTCATAAAAGCGGAGTAGTTCCCTTCTCCATCACAGCTCTCTTCAAAATCAAAATTTGAAGAATTAGAATCACTAAGTGTTGTGGCATACGCCTTGCCCTCCCCTCTTAGATAGTTGGGACACTTCTTGTTGAGATGTCCATGGCCATTGCATTCATAACACACAATGCCTGGAAGAGACTGTGAATCCTTTCCATCTTTCTTCTTAAACTCCTTCCTATCACCTTTGGAGGATGAGAACTTCCCTCTGTTGAACGGTTTCCCACTGTTCTTCATCTTCAGAAATTTTCGGAAGTTCTTTGCAAGAAATGCTACATCCTTTTCCACTCCATCTTTTTTGGAGGAATCATCCATTCTTTCAGTGATGGTTTTAAGAGTGAGAGATTTACTCGACCTATGAGAAGTCAAACCAAGCTTATATGTTTGGAGAGACCCAATGAGCTCTTGGATCTTAATTTCATCCAAATCTTTACTTTCCTCTATAGCTGTGACTTTTGCTTGGAAGCTTTCTGGTAGAGACCTTAAAATTTTTCTCACCACCTTAGCATCCTCAATCTTCTCACCAAGATTGAGCTTCATAATCATAATTTCATTGAGATTTCCATAGAATGAATCAAAGGACTCATCATCTCCCATCTTAAGCTCTTCAAATTTAGTGGTTAACATCTGAAGCTTTATGTCCTTGACTTTCTTTGTTCCTTCATAGGTGGTCTCCAATATCTCCCAAGCTTTCTCGGCTACTATTATATGAGAAATCCTGTGGAACTCATTTGGAGAAACGCCATAAAAAATAGCATTCAAAACTTTATTGTTAGCATTTGCTGCCGCAAGGGCTGCTTTATCCCATGTGGATTTTGCAGCCTTCGGCCTAGTCCATCCTACTTCTACGGCATCCTAAATAGTATCATCAATTGAACACAAGAAAGCCCTCATCCAGACTTTCCAAAAAGCATAGTTGTTACCATCAAAATATGGTGGAACATTTAAAGATTGAGAACGGTCCATCTCAATACGGGGTCAAGGATCGCACTAACGTGTTTAAACCACAAAGAATACACGAGCTGTTTAGACCCCCAAATTAAAGTTACAGCTTGGTTGATTTTACACTAACTTAATATTAAGTGTGGAATAGTGTAAACACCTTAGTATAATATGCCGTTTTCATCCCCTTAAATGATAATAGTAAGAACTCAACATAGAGGATACTATAATATTTAGTCTAGTGTATACCATTGTCTTGAATCATGTGTAGCCACATTTCATCCCCTTAACAAGTTTATTTTGTAGTACCATGATACAAAACACCCTCCGCATGGAATGCAAAGCTCGAGGCTAAGACGAGATGTTTGATCAAACTACTATAAACCAAGTAATTCATTCTTGTAGGACCATGAAACAAATACTCTCCGCATGGAATGCAAAGCTCAAGGCTAAGACAAAGTATATATTTCACACTACTATGAACCAACAATGGAGGCCGTGAGATTCAACCCTTGTATCTCTCTCCCACTAGATGTTTTAAAATAAAGGTTTTTAAATTTAAAACATGCATAATCTAATTACACATAGTCTTATTCTTTTTACATGTGAAAACACTTAGAAAAAATTCTGATTTTCTTTCTTTCGATCGATCCAATGTGCCCCTCGATCGATCAAAAAAATTGAAAAATTCAAACTCAACCTTCTGACTTGTTCGATCGATCGAAAGTGATTTTTAATCGATCGAAAATCGTGAAACTCGAATTTCCAGAATTTTTCTAAGGCAGTTTTCTTCATTTTTCATGAACAAACATTCAACATATGAACATTACAGACAGAGATTGATGTCAAAACTGAATTCTATTGATGCTATAGCCTTAAGATTCAATTTAACATACTTAAATTTAAATTTAAACAACATCATAACATCAATTTCAGTTTTCATCAAATCATAGTTTCAACAACATGCAGAAAATTAAAAAACATAATCTTCTAACAATATGAAACTATCATCTCTAATTCTAAAATTCACAAAACATGTTAAACAGATTGGAAATTGAAAACCACTCTGATACCAATTGTTGGAAATATGCATATACTCAGCGGAAAGTTAAACGGATCTACTTCATTCACAATCTATAACATGCACTATGTAAATTTCAGAACTCAAGTATAAGAGAGCATACCTTGAAGCGGTGAATTTCAAAAACAAAGATCGAAGCACTTGGGAATACTCTTAATCTTCACTCCAATTCCACTAATGCCCAAGAAGTGTGGACTCTCAATTGGTTACAAAGAAAGAATTTGAGAGTGACATACACTCATCTACACCATTTCACAATGATGTTTCTCACTTACAAAATTCTGTACGTTTTTTCCCTTTGTATCTAACCAATTATCAAATTGGACTAGCCTTTTGGGCCTTTCCAATTGGGCTTAAGTGTGTGGCTTGGAGTGGGACCAAAAGGGACCAATAAGACACTAGCTCCAATGGGCCTTGGGCTTTTCTGTCAACTCTTGACAAGTCCAAAGTTACCATTAACTATATTTAATACCACTATATAAATATAGTTGCACTCTAGGCTTTATCTATAAATTATATCCCAAGACTTTATTGTACATGCAACCCCTTCATAAAATATTCGTAGTAATACAAAGTCATTAATGTAGACTGCCACTTTGTAAATTACTACGTCTTAATCCTTGAGTACCCGGTTTAATCCTTTTAAGTTATTCATCATATATTTATGAAATCCAATTTCATAAATATATACTTTAGTAATTTCTTACTAAAGTGGTTAGGCCTAACTCTCTGAATAACTAAACCCATTAAACTTATCTCAAAGGAATATTTTATATCTCCGTTAAGAGACTATGAATTCTATCTTGAGAATATATATTTCATCAACACTAAATGTGGCTGCCCAATATACTGAGGTTTTGACCGTTACTTTAGATCTCACTCCTGATATATCAAAGCAACATACACTTCATAATCAAGTCCATTATTCTCTTAGGATTAAGAGTTCATGCAAATATAAGTCGTGAGATTTATTATTCAATTGACAGTCTTTACAAGAATAATAAATCTCACAGCGGTCCAGTTCAATATGTTTTAACTCTTAAAACATATCAACATATCAACTTGAAGTCACCACTTCCATGATCAAGACAAATCATCTTAGTTGATACGTTATAGTCTTCGCAGATGAAACGCCCAATTTCATCACCGACTACGAACTAAATTCTGAGTTTACAAAGAACTTGTAATTTATATCTTCTGTGACTTTTCACATAAATCACATACTATGCATCTCATGGATTTTATGATAATGTCTAAATATTCATGTTACTATTATTTCAGATAATAACAAAACAAATTTATTAATTGCAATATTAAGTCATACATCATGTCATACATAATGTCACACATAATATCATACATAGCATCATACAATAGGATTTAAGGGCACTGATCCTAACAAACCTCTCAATGGTATGGAAATGGAGAGGTAGGAGATGAGGAAATTCCTAAAACAAATGTGTAGAGAATTGTAGGTATAGACAATCTCTAACTCTCGAGTTGTTTGGTTACGGTTTTCTCTCAAAAGCTCTCTTCACTTTTGTGGGTAATATGGGTATAAATAGTGTAGGCACGAAAAGTATGTATCAGACTGGACAGGCTGGCAGAACAGAGTGCCTCGCGGGAAGGCCTTACTCACGAGATACTCGCGAGACATAGCTGTCTCCATCTGGCCTGACTCTTCGTATTCCAGCATGTGCAGGGCACATGATATACTTCACGGGATGCTAAGTCGCGAGATACCCACGAAACCTTCTTCAGTCTTCAAATGCTTAAGTCTTCACACCACTCTCTCTATCTCACAACCCTTACAATGAAATCCCACAATAAATACAGGGTACAACAAATTGAATATAATTACAATCAAATTTGGTATGGAATAAAAGCCAACAAAACATATAGTTGTAAATAACAACTTTACAAGCCAGAACTTCGTTTGCTTTGATCACTCTTGCCCCATTCTCCGTAGGAGTTTTACCTTTAAGCAGTATATTGAGGTTGCAGCTTTCCAATAGTTAAGGGTTGGTCATCTAATGAGGGAAAATATACTACTAGGAAATTGAGTTGCTTTATTATCTGTTAGGGGTACGTGCCAGTTGTAACCTTTAAGATTATGATCCCCTTTGGATAAACCCTATCTCCGTTGAAACTGACAAGGGGAGACTCTAATGGACGAAGCCTGTTCGAGTTTACTTTCAACTTTTGAAAGGCGGAGAGATAAATGATATCAGTAGAGCTTCCATTGTCTACTAGGAATCTTCTAATGTTGAACCCTTCTATCGTAAGCATGATGACTAGGGGGTCGTCATATGGTTGCTTCACCCCTTTGGCGTCCTCTTTTAAAAAAACCATGTTTACTACTTCCCTTTTTCCTGTGTTTTGTCTGTGGTATCATATGGACACAATTGAACGATCTTTTTTGTGATTTCTTAAGGCATTTGAAGAAGCCCCCCATTATTAGGCCGCCGTTGATCATCCTTATCTCTAATATAGCACCTTTTGGTCGTTCTTGTGGCTTATCGTCGTCTTTGGGCTTATCTTCTGTTCTGGTTTGATTTTCCTACTTTGGTGTCTATATGTGTTTGTTTTTACGAACTTCTGCAATCTTCCTTTCTAGATCAACTCTTCTATCTGTTCTTTGAGGTTTCAGCACTCGTCAGTGTAATGCCCGTGCTCTTAATGGAAATGGCAATACTTTTTCTTGTTTCTTGCATTAGGTGAACCGCTTAATGGCTTGGCCATCTAAGCTGATGGTCGTCCTTAATCTACCCCAAGATTTGGTAAATGGGCATTACCAAGGGTGTGAAGTTTATCATTTTTTGAGCCTTTTCGTTCTCAGACGAGTGATCTTTTCTTTCCCTCTTTTGCCCTTTCAAGTTATCTTGGGAGCTTGTCTTGGATGTTCGAGGTTCGCCCACCTTTATTGCCGCAAGAGCATCCTCTGCATTCGTGTATTTTTGAGCCTTTATAAGCAAATCCATCATTAACGCTCAAAGATGTACTTGATGGGGTCTATGCTGGAAATCAATTATGTGGTGAAGTAGAGCACGTACTACCTTAACTTTCGTGAGGCCCAGGTTAAGGCGTAACACATCTTCTTGATGGTGATGTAGCTGATCTCACAGCTAGTGAACTTTTTACTCAAGTAGTAAGTCACCCTTTCCTTTTAATCGGGTTCATTTAGCTGGCCTAACATGCAAGCCATGGATGCCTCTTGCACCACTAGGTTGAGAATCAACAGATGTCCTGATGTCAGGGAAACCAAAATAGGAGGGTTCAGCAAATACTGCTTAATCTTGACAAAGGCTGTTTGACACTTATCTGTCCATTCTATCTTTGTATCCTTCTTCAAGAGCTTGAACAAGGGGTCACATGTGGCGGTCAACTATGCTATGAAGCAAGCTATGTAAGTGATTCGTCCTAAGAAGCTTCGAACTTATTTCTCAGTTTTCGGCACAGGCATGTCCTTAATGGCTTGGACTTTTGCTAGGTCCACATTAATTCGTCTTTGGTTGACTATGAAGTCGAGTAATTTCCTTAAATTGGCTTTGAAGACGCACTTGTCAAGGTTAAGCCTTAACTTGTGCTTGACAAGGCGCTTGAGTAGTGGAGTCAATTCCATATCATATCGGCCGGTATTTATTATACCGACAGGTGAACCAGTACAGAAACACCTATGATTCGTACCGCTTAAAATACCAGTCCTTATCAAACTATATCGAATGTACTACCGAATACCGAACATTTCAGCCGAAAAATGGAAACCGGGCGGTACTAAAAACTTGAAGAAAATGGAAAAAGTTAGCAGCAAAAAGCTCACAATGCAGTCCTCACTGGTTGTTTTCCTATGTTGTCAGCCATTCCCCTAGCCTTCCTCCTTCTGTTTTATCCAGCCACTTCTCTTTTTTTCTTCTTCTTCTTCTTCTTCAATTTTGACCGAGACTGAACCTCTTTCCTTGTGCCTTCTGTTTTAGGTGTGTGTGTGTGTGTGGCTCTTGTTTAATTGTTTTGTGTGAGTTTTAGTTATGTGCGTTTGGCTCTTGTTTAATTGTTTTGTGTGAGTTTTGACACCCCACGTGAACTCTAATGAGTTCAAATTTCAAATATACTTGACTTTTAGGCTGGCTGCCACTCACATTTGATAAGCAATTTTATGTTTTTTTTTTTTTTAATAATTAATATCATCTTTTTATCTTTTTATTATTATTACAAGCTACTATGTCAGGTTATAAATTTAATTTAGAGAAATATGCTATTATAAATTTAAGTATTCTTGTATAGATTTATAAATAATTCTAAATAAATAATATGTCTATATATATATATATATATATAAAATAATAGTGATAAACCCAAAACGATACATCAATATTGACTGGTACTCGAAATATATCGTACAGCTGGCCAAATCAGTACAGCCTCCGGTACGGTATTGACTTCCTTGCGCTTGAGTAGCTTTCTCAAATCTATCAAATGATCTAGGAGTGCGTGACTTGGCAATCATATCGTCCATATAAACTTCGATCTCTTTATGCATCATATCATGGAACAGGGTTACCATGGCTCGCTGATACGTCACCACATCATTCTTCAAGCCAAACGGAATGACGTCATAAGCGTAGGTTCCCTAATGAGTGGTTAACACTGTCTTGGCTTTGTCCTCTTTAGCCATCTTAATTTGATTATAACCCGAGAATTCGTCCATAAAGGAGAAGAGCGTTTTGGTCGCAATGTTATCAATTAGGGTATCAATATGCGACAAGGGAAAATTATCCTTTAGGTTGGTCTGATTCAAATCTCTATAATCGACACACATGAGTACTTTCCCATTTTTCCTTGGCACGGGAACAATGTTGGCAACCCAATTAGGGCAGGATATGGTGGAAAGAAAACTGGCTTTCAACTAATTTTTCACTTCTTATTTGCTACATTAAGGGCATTTAGGTTTAAATGGAATCCTATGGACAAGGATCTCGGTATGCAGTACTAGCACATCTTGATAAGACCAAGCAAAAATTTCCTTGAATTTATTCAGTAGAGCTATGAGCTCATCTTTCATGTCTTTAGGAAATTTTACCATGATCTTGATGGGTTTTTTTGTCTCGCCTTCATCGGCTAGGTTTATCACCTCTGTCTCTTCTACATTGGGCTTGGACCCTTCTCTCTCTCTGTTCAGAGCTTCTAGGATGTCTCAAGGTAAGTTTGGGACCTCTTCCATCCTTCAACATCATAATCCAACTCTATTGTCTCATTTACATCATCTACACCCCGTTGTGGCAAAGGGACGATGTACCCGTTTGGGAATCAGAAAGATCCTATAGAGCAGAACATATACAGAGAAACATAAGATAATTTGCACACACATATTCATAGGAAAGAAAATAAAGCGAGATGCAAGAATTTTCCTGAATAATATGCTGAATATTTCATTAATGGATTATGGGTAGAGGGAAAACAAAGTTCGTGCCTCATAACGAAAGAAGGGAAATGTTTTTTTTTTTTGGAAAACAAACTAAGGAAATGAATAGCAAATACAAATAAAGTAGGAAATAACATAAACATGCAAATCAAACTAGATATGCTATTCCAACAATCTTGGGTGATTGGGAGGCCTAATCTCACGATGTGGGAATAATGTTTACTCAGCTGATGCAATGACAAAGCAAGGCTCGATAGTCTAAAGGCCTGTCATCTTGCTTGGCATCCCTGGTTGGATAATTGGAGTTAGATTATGGATTATCTTCGAGAGATGTGGTAGCATTCGTGGAGAACTCTTTGAGACAGAGCTGAATAATGCAATCCAGATCAGGCTCTTCGTCTTCCGATTCCTTGAAAGGTTTTGGCATAATGATCATGACCGAAGCCGGAAAAGTGGTTCTAATATAGGGAATAAACATCCTTGAAGTGTCACACTTACTTTTCTTGCCTCTAGAAGCTTGAAAGAGTTCTTCATGAGTGGGTTCATACCCCAAACCGAATCTTCCTTTGTTATTTGTGAGCTCAATTAGAGCAGGGCTCCAACGCCCTATGGCTCCAAGGCCTTGGCCTAGTTGGTACCTAAACTTGAGCATCTCCTTTGCGACCATTAAAACTACTGTGGGCTAGCTAGACTCAGGCTTTAAAGAATTGTGAATCATGGAAACTAGCTCGAAGCTATGGAAAGACACTTCCGTGAAAGCATTGGCATCGATGTATGGGATAGATGTCTCTTGGAAGATGGTTATGGGCTATTCAGCCATAATGGTGATCAACTGATTATCAGAGATAAACTTCAGTCTCCGATGGAGGATAGACATGACTACACCTGTTGTACGCAACCAAGGATTCCCTAAAAGCATATTGTATGGAGAGTCCACTTTAATCACTTGGAAGTTGACCATGAAGAATCTTAGGCCGATCTCAATCATTAGCTTAATTTTGCCTTGCACTTCACGATGCATGCCATCAAAGGCTCTGATGATCGTAGTGGTAGGCCTAATAAGAGACATATCCACTTTCAGGCACTCATGAGTAGCCATCAGGTAGACATTTAAGGATGATCCATTGTCGATTAACACCTTTATGAAAATCATGTCTTCACACTTGACTATGATATGCATGGCCAATGTATGATCTCTACCTTCTAGAGGTAACTCATCATCGAAAAAGGAAACTTGGTTGGTGGCCAACACTAATGATACCATACCCTCGAAGTAGGAGTCTATAATACCGATAGGAACAGGCGTTTCCTTCAACACCTTCAATAGAGCTCCACGATGGACCTCAGAAGATAGCAACAGAGCTAAAATAGAAATATGAGCTGGGGATTTATTCAATTGCTAAATCAAGCTATAATTGGCCTATCAAATAGTTTTCAAGAATTACTCAGATTCTTTAGTGGTAACACTATTCCTGACTGGCTCGTCTATTCTCTTGCCAATCTTTTTCCTCCTTTTTTTCTAGTTCCTCAAGAGTATAACATCAACCACTCCTGTTGAGTCTGGCTAGGCCTAAAGAGATATTAGAGCAAACCTTTTCCTTTCTAGTTCAGGTGGAAATCAAAGTCACTTCATACTTCCATGGGACACGATGGCTACCCTCGTAAGGATTTCTAGGAGTCCTAGAAATTCTTTGGGTAGACCTTGGTAGGACTAGAGGATTGGAACCTCGAATGGCCAGGACGATAAGGGTTCCATTCTAGATAAATCCTGGAAATGGCCTTATGACCATAAGTAGTGCCAAGACTAAAGGATTGAAACCTTCAATGGCTGGTATGGCTTGTCCTTTCTACAGAGCTAGTGCCCCCAATGTTAGAAAAACATACGCAGTGGAAAATTAATGGATCTACTTCATTCATAATTGATAACATATACTATGTAAATTTCAGAATATAAGAACAAGAGAGTGTACCTTGGTGTGGTGAAATTCAAAACCAAAAATTAGAAGTACTTGGGAACACTCTTAATCTTCACTCCAATTCTACTTGTGCCCAAGAAGTGTGGTATCTCAATCAATTTATAAGTGTGTGTTAAGGGGAGAATAAGAGAATTTCCTACACTTACATACAAACCATTTCATTCTCTTACAAAATTCTGTATGTTTCTCTCCTTGTAATTGATTATCAAATTAGGCTATCATTTTGTGCCATTCCAATTGGGCTTTAGTATGTGGCTTAGAGTGGGACTAAAAGAGAACAAATAAGACTCTAACTCCAATGGGCCTTAGGCTTTTCTACCAACTTTTGATAAGTCCAAAGTTACCATTAATTATATTTAATATCACTATATAAATATAATTGCACTCTAGATCTTATTAATAAATTATATCCCAACATTTTATTGTACATGCAACCCCTTTATAAAATATTCATAGTAATACAAAGTCATGAATGTAAATTGCCACTTTGAAAATTACTACATCTTAATCCTTAAGCTCCCGGTTTAATCCTTTAAGTTATTCATCATATATTGATGAAATCTAATTTCATAAATATATACTTTAGTAACTCCTTACTAAAGTATTAGGCTTAAATTCTGAATAACCAAACCCATTAAACTTATCTCAAAGGAATATTTTATATCTCCATTAAGAGATTATAAATTCCATCTTGAGAATATATGTTCCATCAACAGTAAATGTGGCTGCCCAACGTACTGAGGTTTTGATCATAACTTTAAATCTCTCTCCTGATATATCAAAGCAACCTATACTTTATGATCAGGTCCATTATTTTGTCTGGGTTAAAAGTTCATGTAAATAGAAGTCGTGAGATTTATTATTCATTTGACAGTCGTTAGGAGAATAATAAATCTCACAGTGGTCCAGTTCAATATGTCTCAACTTTTAGAACATATCAACATATCAGAATTGTATAATTCATGCTTATCAGGAGTTAAAATATAAATACCATCTACAATATTGCCAAAACAAATACACACTTTATCCTTTTTTATTACAACATTGTCTTTCAGGTTAACACAGTATCCATGTTTACCTAAATAAGTTGCAGAAATTAAATTCCTACAAACATTAGGTATATATAAAAAGTCTTCCGATATTAAAACTTTAGAACCAAAGTATAATTTAAACTCTCCAACATCTACAACTGGAATCCTGCTCCCATTAGCCAATGTAAGAAATAATTCCCCTTCATTTAGTTTTCTAGTCTCCTAGAACCCCTGCAAAGTATTGCAGATATGATTAGTACAACCTAAATCCACACACTAGGAACTCGTGGGATTTTGTACTAAACATATTTCAAGAAGGAATGAACTTTTCATACCCATATTATTGGTAGCTCTGAATTTTGGACAATTCCTCTTCCAATGACCTTTCTCACCACAATGGAAACACTTTCCTTTGGCATACTCCTTTTTCTTTCCCTTTTTGGCAACTCCTAAGGAAATTTGCTTACCATCTTGCTTGGTGAAGTCCTTCTTCTTCTTCTTTTTACCCTTGCCTTTCGACTTAGGTTGAGAAGTAAAAGCTTTAGTCATATTAGCATTAGCACTAGAGGTACCAATAATGCCTTCCACCACTACCAATTCATTCATTAATTCAGACAACGAATAAATCTTTTTGTTCATATTATTATTAAGTCTGAATTTCTTGAATAATTCTAGTAGTGATTGGAGTATCATATCCATTAGGGATTCTCCATCAATATCGGCACCTAAAACTTCCAGTGTATCCAGATTAGAGATCAACGTAAGACAATGCTCCCTCACTGAAGCACCTTAAGCCATTTTGGTATTATAAATTTGCCTCATGGTTTCTTGCCTAGCAAAATGGCCTTGCTCACTAAACAACTCCTTCAGACTTAACATTATGTTCGAAACTAGTCCTACATCCTACATTTGATGTTGTAGAACATTTGAGATAGATGCTAGGATATAGCACTTGGCCATCTCATTAGATTTCTGCCAATGATCATATCGTTGTTTTTCCTCAAGAAAAGCATCTAATGATGGAAAGTCAGGACATGGTTAAGTAAGCACATATTTGTGCTCTTCAGCAGTAAGAACAATGTCCAAATTTCTTTTCTAGTCAACATGTTTGGATCCAATTAGTTTGATTTGATTAAGAATAGTAACAAGTGGGCTAAATGATGCCATGATTAAATCTGAACACAATAAACATGAATATAATAAGTAAACTAGACATTACCAATTTTAGCATATAAACATATAGTATGGAACCTTAATAAAACCATAATATAAAATATGCAACAACAACCCAATCCTATGTTTAAAATTCCTTGGTAGCAAGTAAATTATAAACACTATGACTGATTGAGAACTATTCTCATTATTAGTGCTATCATGATAACTCTTATCAAACACTAATAATATGTCATATTTCCTTTAGTCTCTAAGTAATAATGATATAGCTCTGTAAGGAGGTTAACATTAAACTTAGTCTAGTGTACACCATTGCTTGAAATCTATATGAGTCATTAAGTAACTCCACGGTAGCATGGTTGTTCTTATGTAAAAACACATATCATCCATCATGAAGAAGTTTAATCTATAGTACCATGAATTAAACATCCTTCATTGGGAGCAAGGCATATACACCAAGGCGAGGTGCTTAATCACACTATTATAAACCGACAATGGAGGCCGTGAGATCCAACCCTTGTATCTCTCTCCCACTAGATGTTTTAAAATAAAGGTTTTTAATTAGAAAACCGTGTAATCTCATCACACATAGCCTTGCACTTTATCCATGTGAAAACACTTAGAAAAATTCAAAATTCATAGATTTAAATCGATTGAATGTGTATCTCAATCAGTCAAAAAAAATTTAAAAAATTCATACTTAACAATCTGCCTGGCTTGATTGGTACTCAATCGCTGCTCGATCGATCAACTAGCAATAAAATCAAATAGATTGATCACTCTTTCGCTTGATCGATTGAAAGTAATTTTCGATCAATCGAATCTTGTGAAACTCAATTTTTCCAGAATTTTTCTGAATCAATTTTCAACAGTTTTTCATGAACAAATAACCATCATTTGAACATAATAGACAGAGATTGATGTCAAAACTGAATTCCATTGATGCTATAGCCTTAAAGTTCAATTTAACATACTTAATATCAAACTTAAACAACATCATAACATTAATATCAGTTTTTTATAAAACGGTAACTTCAACAACCATGCAAAAAATTTAATGTATAATCTTCTAACAACATGAAATTACTATCTCTAATTCCAAAACTCACAAAACATGTTATATAGATTCGAAATTGAAGACTGCTTTGATACCAATTGTTAGAAAAATATACGCAGCAGAAAATTAACGGATCTACTTCCTTCGCAATTGAAAACATTTACTATGTAAATTTCAGAATATAAGAACAAGAGAGTGTACCTTGGTACCGTGAAATTCAAAACCAAAAATGAAAAGTACTAGGGAACATTCTTAATCTTCACTCCAATTCCACTTGTGCCCAAGAAGTGTGGTCTCTCAATCAGTTTATATGTGTGTATTCAAGGGAGAATAAGAGAGTGTTCTACACTCACATACAAACTATTTCATTCTCTTACAAAATTCTATATGTTTCTCTGCTTATAACTGATTATCTAATTGGGCTAACCTTTTGGGCCATTCCAATTGGGATTTAGTATGTGGCTTGGAGTGGGACCAAAAGGGAACAAATAAGACTAGCTCAAATGGGCCTTGGGTTTTTATGTCAACTCTTGACAAGTCCAAAGTTACCATTAATTATATTTAATACCACTATATAAATATAATTTCACTCTAGGTCATATTAATAAATTATATCCCAACACTTTATTGTACATGCAACCCATTTATAAAATATTCATAGTAATACAAAGTCATGAGTGTAAACTGCCACTTTGAAGATTACTACTTCTTAATCCTTGAGCTCCTGGTTTAATCCTCTAAGTTATTCATCACATATTTATGAAATCTAACTTCATAAATATATACTTTAGTAACTCCTTACTAAAGTAGTTAGGCTTAACATTCTGAATAACCAAACCCATTAAATTTATCTCAAGGGAATATTTTATATCTCCGTTAAAAGATTATAAATTCCATCCTGAGAATATATGTTCCATCAACACTAAATGTAGCTGCCCAACATACTGAGGTTTTGATCGTGACTTTAGATCTCACTCCTGATGTATCAAAACAACCTACATTTCATGATTAGATCCATTATTCTCTCAAGATTAAGAGTTCATGTAAATAGAAGTCGTGAGATTTATTATTCAATTGATAGTCGTTAGGAGAATAATAAATCTTATAGCAGTCTAGTTCAATATGTCTTAACTCTTAAAATATATCAATATATCAACTAGAAGTCTCCACTTCCATGATCAAGAAAAATCATCTTAGTTGATATGTTATAGTCTTCGTAGATGAAATGCCCAATTTCATCACCGACTATGAACTAAAATTCTAAGTTTACAAAGAACTTGTGATTTATATATTCTGTGACTAAATCAAATAAATCACATACTATGCATATCATGGACTATATGATAATGCCCAAATATTCATGTTACCATTATTTTAGATAATAATACTCTAATAATTACAACATTAAGTCATACGTAATGTCACACATAATGTCATACATAGCGTCATACAATAGGGTTTAAGGTCACTAATCCTAACACCCAAATCCATAGGTGATTCTATAATCTCTTTGATAACGACTAAAGTCAGAGGAGTTGGTGGAATCTTGCATAAGCACTCTCACAAGTATTCGTCCCTGTCTTTCCTTGACCCTATTGTCATAGCGATGTGGCTAGTTCCCACTTGGGCACTTGTAGGGTATAGGCTGGTTGCCATGCAATCATTCTTCTGTATGACCTTTCTTTTGATCCAGATAATGCCATGGTCGGCTAAACTCTAAACTTGTTCCATGAGCACTCTACAATTGAATAGGGTATGTCAATCCCCACTATGACAAAATGAACAGATTTCCTAGTCAAATCTTAGCGCTCTTACATTCTCAAGAACAATGTGACTTTCTTGGGCTAGGGCCCACAACATGGCTTTCAAAGGGAATGAAGGGGATGAGAAATCCAGAATCCTTTCTTCCATTATGAAAATAGCATTCACATTCCCTTCCTGATGAGGAGTCAAAGGGTTAGTTATAGCATTTAGCCCAGCTGCATTGTCGAATTGTATTAGCTTGTTATTGATGAGGTCTTGGATTCTATGCCTCAACTATTCATACTCTTTTAAAGTGTGCCCTTCAACCCCGAAAATGGTGCTCACATTTCTTGGATGGGTCAAAATCGGGCAGAGGAGGATTATATCTAGGTCTGCAAATAATAAAGTCACTAGCTTCTTCTCCAACAGATAGGCATAGGCACGGGTAACGGAGAGAGTTTCCTTGGTTTTTCCTTGTGATATCAAGGTTGATCAAGCCTTCCCCTCTGATTATGATTGAATGCTCGGTAAGGTGACTAGGTTGGCTGAACCTGTTGCTGATAAGGCCAAGCATTCGGGGTTGTATAAGTAGAAACGACACCCCTTGGTCCTTTAGGTACTTTATCGATCATATGAACATCGGCTTCCTTCCCTTTGCATCTGGTTGCCTTCTTCACCTATTGTTCTATCATAGAATTCAAAGCCTCAGGATCGACTATCTTCTTGCTGCTAATACCCTCATCAATGCACTCCTTAATAGGAATCAGGCTTGCAAAGTGAGTGACTTAGGCACTAATCATCTTCTCGTAGTAAGGAGGCTTAAGGTTATCAATGAACCATTTGATAATTTTGTCTTCCATAATGGAGGGAAGCACTTGGGTGGCTAACTCGCACTACCTTTAGGTATACTCACAAAAAAAGATTCCCCACTCTTCTTTTCTATCCTCAAAAGAACTGCGCAGTCGAGAGCTATCTCAGTATTGAACCAGTAATATTTCTGGAATGCATTGGCCATCTCTCTCCAGTTGGAGGACTTTTCCAATTTCACATATCATGTTGTTATAGTCAAGCAATTAGGGAAAATCTGGCAAAGTAAAGGATGATTGTCTCCATAAGGTGTAATCTTCCTACAGAACATGCGCAGATGAGTGCGTGCAAGAATCTCCAATGTCATCATACTTGATGGACTCGGGTGCCTTGAACTAGGGAGGCATAATGACTTGAGGGAAATTGGTCAAGCTATCTAGATCGACACTTCCTTTGCTTTTTCCTAGGGGTTAATCACAGATGCTATGTAAACAGGATGGATAGAACCTAGAGTAAATCACAACTCTTTGATGCAAGAAAAAAAGGCAAACCTGCAAACAGAAACTGGACACTTTCCCCTTGACTCTTTTTGAAAAAAAAAATCCTATAAAGAATATCCTACCCTAGGCTGGGATGATCACTCGATTTTGGCTCTTCCTAGTTCTCACATGTTTGATGTAGTCTAGGCCAACTATATGATACTCGGCTTAACTGGTAAGTTAGTCCTATTCCTAGGGGGGACCTCAATATCTAATCCTTCCCTTCATAGAAGTTATGGGATAAAGCGGATCAAGGGGACCTTTTCAGCATAATCCTATCTGCCCATAGACCTAGGAAAAGCCTACAATTCGGCATCCAGTAGCTATCTAAGGTGTGCGCATCTAGCATTAGCCTTCAATGCTTAGCTCGGGTTTAACTCAATATGAGGGGTGATGTTATGCAATTTGAAATGAAAGGGGAAATACTTTCCAAGCACAACAAGATATAAGCATAGATAAAGGTGTAGCAAAAATTAAATCTTACTACCCTAAGTTCGTACATGTGAAGGAAAGTCGTAAAGCATGCTTAGGAAATCAATAAAGCTTCACACATAAGAAAATACCTCAAAGCCAGTTTTTGGAAAACCATTTGAAAAACATTTTTGGAAAATATTTTTGAGTTTTGAAAATAGTTTACTAAGATATAGTAAAAGCATTTTTCAAAAAGGAAAGTCTCAGAGGCTAATGCCAATTTCAATGTTTTTGAAAGCCAATGTCCAAAGATTGGGATCTTATTAAAAGCTCTAAAGGCTAAACTCTCTAAGTGTCCCTAGTGAAGTCGCCAGTTTGTCGACGCTTCACGGTTGCTTGACCACCCATCTTGGTGACACTCGCGCGCTTTCTCTCTCAGTGCGAGAGTTATATGGAGGTGTGTCATACCTCGGGTGTGTGATTAGAATCTAAGGCGACTCTAAGGAAATCACCAAGGGTAAGTAAAGTTGCCACCAATCATTAAGTTTTTCTAAGGTATGATTGGTCACCTGAATTTATTTTATTTTATTACCGATCCTAGGTTATGAAAAAGGTCGTTTTTCTTAATCTAATACGAATGGATAAAAAATTTTGATTCTTGAGTTTGGAAGTCCGGTTACGTGTGGGGAAGGTGTTAGGCACCCTATAATGCCTATCCAAGGATAGTCCTTTGTTTTGTTAAAATCGTAATTTTTGGACATTGGCAATTGAAAACAAGCTATTGGCATTAGCTTTCAAGGCTTTAAAGGTATTGGGCTTTGAGGTTTGGTTTCGAAATGGGTATGGTCTCGATCGATGCTTTCCAAGTGTGTTTGGAGTCATTGCCAAATTTCCACAGTGAAATTCCAGTAGCATTTCACCGTATTTTCATCACAGAAATCCAGTAGCACTTCACCTTAGATGCGTCATAGCACACAAAACGCTATTCTCACCAAGCTTTCGACGTGAGAAAACAGCAATAGGGATGCCCCATTTTCATGGCTAAAATCTAGCAGAGTTTCGTGTTTGGTGCACTATGGCACACCGACAGGGTTTCACATCTATGTATATGATGCATATCGACATGCTCATATTGAGAAGAATCGAAGCCCCCCAAAGTATCAAGCATGTTTATGCATGTCGAATACACGGGTAAACCAGTGTCATTGGGTGACATGGATCGGCACTGATAATAGCTTAATTTTGCATATTTATATCATTATTAGAAAGCATTATCATACTTATTTTAAGTTAATTTATGCATTTTATAGTTGGTTTTGGAATAATGATAAATAATCAATTTTGTGCTTAATTGAATTTTGATGCGTGAATTTGTTTTTTGTAGGATGATGAAATTAAATAAGTGGATTTGTGCAAAGAAGAAATCTAATGGACTTTAATTTTACAAGGGCCATGATGAAGTCAAAGAAGGTCAACCCAATTAAATTCAAGTCCAATTGGAGCAAGGAATTAAACGAAACGTGCACCATCTCGAAGTCCAATTTGGATTAGAATTCCAGTTTGTGCGGTAGTTAGTATTTGGAGAATAACTTTTGGCTCAGATGTCCAATCAAGATGATTAAAATTGGACTAGAAAGATAACTTAAAGGGCTACAACTTTTTAGTTTACCAAAATTCATAATTCTGAAGTTAAATGGGCCAAAAACATCGGTTAATTAAAGCCTAAAAACCTGGGATTTTCTCAAAACAAGAATTCAACTTGTAATAGGATTCCTTGACCTATATAAAGGCTCTTGCTGCAACTTAAATAATGCTCCCAAGTGCAAGATTGTCGCGAAGTAATAACTCGGTAAGTCCGAGGTCGAATCCATAGGGAAAAAGGAATTCATTAGCAAACCACAAGAGAATAAAACTAAAATAATAAAGTTTAACTAAAGAGATTTTTGATAGTTTAGTAAAGATAATTTAAATTGAGAGAAAATAACAATATATTAAGATGCTAAGGTTTAGGGATCCACACACAACACATCTATTGGTAGTCTTAATAATATTTATTTTATAACTCAACTAAAATTCATACGAATGATGATCTTAGTCGGATGATTTAACAATAAAAACTCAAGAATTAATTGTCTAAGGTAGTTTCATGCAATTGATTGATTTTAGGCAAAACAAAACTAGTGAATTAGTTCACAGGGAATACTAAGCATTTAACGTACCTGGAGTCTACGATAAATCTGTTAGGACATATGTGATTCACTTGTTAGGAACATATGTCACTATTTTATGTAATTGGCTTATCTTTTGATAAAACGCACTTTACTTGTATTTTGGCAGATTTAGGATGTGTTTAAATACTTCAAGAAACCATGTTTCAAGATCAAGTGTTGAAGCCTTCAAGTCTGTCCAAGAAAACAAGCTGAAAGTGCAGAGTTACTAAAGCTCGACAGCTAGCATGTGTCAAGGTTTAAGGAAGTTGTTCAACCCGTGTGCTCAACACCTACTTGACACCTCCTATCTGTTGAGGTTTAAAAATTTCAGAATTCTGATATGATTTTCTTGGAATCCGTGAATGTGTCTTTGGGCCTTTTCTTCTCCTAACGCTAGACATATAAAAGGATTGTTTTAAGGGTCGTCAAAAGGTTCGCAAGTTGCACAAGCATTGAGCAAACTCTGTTCAAGTAAATTGTGACCAAAGACGAAGTTCTTGCCCTAGTTCATCTCTTTCTCTTGAAGAAGTTGCTATGTATGTGCACCGTAGGGTTTTGTGACCAAGCATCTTCTTGATCTTCATCGTGTGGATGAACTAAAGAACTTTGCAGCCAACAACCTTCTTAGTTGATGATTGAAGTCGCGTACTGGGATCTGTGCAATTGGTTAGTCACGTACTTGGGAGCCATGCATCAAAAGAGGAATTGTCACTATAGAATAAATCCAATTGGATATTGGGGTTAGGGTTCAATTGTAGGTTGGTAAGGTACTTGGGATTCCTTTACTTGTAATAGCTTGTTGTGATAATAGTGGAGTTTCGGGAATGGTGACCTGAAAATCACTTGGTGGGGTTTTTGCCTTTCGGTTTTCCCCATTCGTAAACAAATCACTGTGTTATTTATTTTCCACTGCATACTTTAGCTATTTAGTGATTTGTTTGTGCTATCACATGTTTGCATGTTAATTAACTTAAACGGTTGGGTTTCACCCCTTGCCTTAGCAAGACTTCTAGCAAGCCATAACACAAATAAAACTCTAAAAACTGTAAAGAAACTTTAAGAAAACCTAAATTATGTTCTGCAGAAGCTCACCTCTGAATTTTTACCTAAATAGCCTTTAAATAGTTCAAGGAATCCTATTACAAGTTGAATTCCCGTTTGGAGAAAATTTCAGGTTTTTAGGCTTCGCTTAACTGACGTTTTTGGCCCATTTAACTTCAGAATTCTGACTTTTGGTAAACTACAAAGTTGTATCCCTTTAAGTTACCTGTCCATCCCAACTTGATTCATCTTGATTGGACATCCGAGCCAAAAGTTATGCTCCAAATACTAACTGGTGTGCAAGCTGGAATCCTAATCTGAATTGGACATGGATTAGGTGCAAATTTCCTTTGATTCCTTGCTCCAATTGGACTTGAATTTAATTGGGTTGGCCTTCTTTGACTTCATCATGGCCCTTGTAAAATTAAAGTCCATTAGCTTTCTTCTTTGCACAAATCCACTTATTTAATTTCATTATCCTACAAAAGACAAATTCATGCATTAAAATCCAATCAAGTACAAAATTGATTATTCAGCATTATTCCAAAATCAACTATAAACACATGAATTAACTCAAAATTAGTATGATAATGCTTTCTAATAATGATATAAATATGCAAAATTAAGCTATTATAAGCTCTTTTGGGTAAAATTCAGAGAGAGTTGCTGTAGAACATAATTTAGGTTTTCTTAAAGTTTCTTTATAGTTTTTATAGTTTTATTTGTGTTATGACTTGCTCAAAGCCTTGCTAAGGCAAGGGATGAAACTCATCCGTTTATTGGTATGTTCATAACAATTATTTATTGGTTTTAATGCTTATGTTTTTATGTTTTTGATTTTTTTACTCGTCTAGAAAAGTGTTTAGTTTTGTATAATTCTTTGATTTATCATAGATTCCGAACACGTTAAATGCTTAGTATTCCCCACGAACTAATTCACTAGTTTTGTTTTACCTAAAATCAATCAATTTCATGAAACTACCTTAGACAATTAATTTTTGAGTTTTTATTGTTAAATCATCCGAATAAGATCATCCTTCGTATGAATTTTAGTTGAGTTATAAAATAAATATTGTTAAGACTACCAGTAGATGTGTTGTATGTGGATCCCTAAAACTTAGCGCCTTAATATATTGTTATTTCTCTTAATTTAAATTAACTTTACTAAACCATCAAAAATCTCTTCAATTAAACTTTATTATTTTAGTTTTATTCTCTTGTGGTTCGCAAATCAATTCCCTTTTCCCTATGGATTCAACCTTAGACTTACTGAGTTATTACTTTGTGACAATCCTACACTTAGGAGCATTATTTAAGTTGCAACAAGGACAATCACACCACGATGATCGTGCACACAATATAGCATGAATATGCACCTGTGACAATTGCCTTAAGCACATACCTACACTACAAGGTCAAGAGCTCTCATGGCTAGAGAGGATCACTCATGTAGCCATGAGAGTCGACCATACAAAGTGCACAATCACCCATATACAAGTAGGCATATATTTATATATATATACACATACATACATACATACATACATCATGCACAATGCTATCATGCAATGCGGAAAGTAAAATAGACATTGCCAACGTTCCAAGGGTATGGCCCAATGAGGTACAAGAAATGTATAACAAACATTGCCATACCCAGGGACCCTAACAAATGCTCCAGAGGAGCGGCTTAGAGAGAGAAAGAGAAAACCACTTTGGAGGGGCTAGGCTCCCTAATCAACTGAACATTGCCCTCAGTGGGCTTACATCCTTGCTCTTTTTGCTTGTGCCTAGGAGGTTGCACCATTGCTCCAAGTATCCATGCTCCATATGTGTACATGCAAAGACAAAAGGAACAAGCCAACAGATAAGCAAATTAAGAAACAAGGGAAAAAGGGAGAGCATGCCAAGAACAAATTAATAAAAAAGAGCCAAACATGGGCAAACAAAGCATGCTAAGTATATGAAAGGGGTAAACAAGCATGTTATCAAACAAAAGCGGGTGTCCTAGGAGGACAAATGTAGGTTTGGATCGAATGTCCACAGTTCCATTGGATTGGAGTATGGATGAGACATAGACTCATGCATGAACATGTAGGTAAGCGTGCAAAGATGAAATGAAGCCAAGAAAGCCAAACGGGTGGCACAAAGCAATCAAGGCAAGCATATAAGCATCACACAGAGAGGAGAAAGGTGTGAATCAAGCACACCAACACCAAGGACATGTATCTTACAAGTGGCTACATCCAAGCAAACCCTAGGAGGGACGGATGCAACCACACAAGAACAAGCCCACGGGGAGCACAGAGCATAGCAAAGCCTAGATCTAGAGAGGCTAACATGGACATAAAGCATAGAAGCAAGCAAGCAAGCATAGACATGCATAAAGGAAATGATCCAAACCTTTTGATATATGCCAAGGTGTATGGATGTAGGCCTAGACCATAGGATCTAGATCTACACCCCACCAATAAGGTTCAAAATGCAAGAAAGAGAGACATAAAAGAGATAGAAGATCTTTAGAAGCACATGGCATAGCAAACAACATATAGAGCACAAAAACATGGCACAGAGCACATAAACATATAAATCTAAGCACAGGCACATAAATCTAAGCATAAACATGTAGATTTAAGCACAAACATGATAAAGACCACATAGGCATAAACATGGCAAAGACCACATAGGCATGTAGATCTAAGCATAAAATGACATGGAGCCTAAAATCATGTGGATCTAAGCACAAACTTTAAATTTAGACATATCCTAGCCCAAGAAGGCTAGACCAACAACATTGAAGTGATAAATCATGGCATAAGCAAGGAAACATGCTAGAAAAAACATTAAACAGGCTAGGAAAACATTAAATAGTAAAACATATTATTGAATAATAAAAGCCTAGAAAAAGCTAAGAGAAGAAAAGGGTGTGGTTTTAGCTACAATCCACACCCCTAAACCTCAAATCTAAGGTATGAAACCAAGAAGAGAAAAATTGGGTGCAAGAACACTACCTTGTAATTGTGTTGAAAAAAGAAAAATTAAAGCTGTTTGATGGTGTTTGGATGTGTTTAGGAGAGAAATTAAGGAGTGGAAAGAGAGAATTTTCCCAGAATCTGCCTAGAAATTGCCCAAAACCTCCTTTTTTTTTTTTTTGGGCAAAATGAGAGGTCTGGAAGCTTTTATATTTGAAAAGTGACCCTTTAACTTCTAGCGTACCTTGATGTCAACATTTTTGGCTTTTTTTAGACTAGCTTTTGATCCATATTTAAAGGTCTTCCTGGATTTGGATTGAGCTTATCTTAGTGTCATTGGAAAGCACTAGATGTCTAGTTTCCAAAACACTGAAGAAATTGAAAATCCCATGGTCGAATTAAAAGTTATGGCCTCAGGAAGCGTGTTGTTGTGCTTTGCATAGTTTTATGGATATCTCAATTGTTTTAACTCTAATTTTGACCTATGAATAGTCGTTAGACAAGGGATTTGATATTATTCGCAATGTTGCTGGTCCTAAATTGTTCTGATGCTTAAATTAAAATTAGGGTTTTTGGTCCCCCCAAAAGTCAACCTTGAGTCAAACTTGGTCAAAATTAACGAAAATCACCAAGTAGCTCGGGTTTGATGTAGAAACATGAAAAATATTGTTTTGGGATGATTTTGACCAACTTTAACTTTCGGTCAACCTAGGGTTAACCAGTGGCATTTTGGTCAGTTTGACCTGAAATGGCAGTTCGAGTGCTCTGACACCTAAACAGGTTATGCCATGTCAATCTAGATGTTTCCGCAACCCCATGGAAAAAAGATAATATTTTTGGAATTTTCGGGGTCCAGCACGCTAATCGAGGGCGGAAAAAATACGATGCCCACAATAATCATGGAACCTCTTACTTAAATAGTATACGGCTCTCTTATTCTTATTATCGTACTCTTGTGCAAGCATAATTCCAACTACATCTTCTATGATAGAGAGGTGGAGGAGTTGTGGTTTTCCATGCATCGGGGATACCAAGATAGGTGGATAAAGGAGATATTCCTTAATGAGCTCGAAAGCTTTTTGACATTCATCATTCGATTCATGAGGTTCATTCTTTCTTGAGAGCTTGAAGATGGGCTCACAAGTGGAAGTGAGTTTGGCAATGAATCGACTGATGTATTGCAATCGGTCCAAAAATCCCTTTATCTCCTTCTCGCTCTTGGGTGGAGGCATTTCTAATATAGTTTTGATCTTCGATGTGTCAACTTCTTTCACTCTATCACTTACTAAAAGGCCTAACAAATTCCCTGCAGTTACTCTAAAGGTGCGTTTCTACGGGTCAATCTTAGCCTATACTCCTTGATCCTTTCAAAGAACTTCCTCAAGTTAACAATATGACCCCCTCTTTCCTTATATTTCATAATCATATCATCAACATATGCTTCGACCTCATTGTGCATCATATCATGTAACAAGGTTATGGCCATTCTTTGGTAAGTTGCGCTCGCATTCTTAAGCTCAAATGGCATCACGGTGTAATATAATAGATTCCCTAGATAGTCTTGGTCATATCCCTAGGAGTCATCTTGATTTGGTTATATCCCGAGAAACCATCCATGAAAGATATCAAAGCACTACCAGCTGTGTTATCCACTAAGACATTTATGTGCAGATGGGGGAAGTCAACCATAGGGCAAGCTTTGTTTAAGTCCCTAAAATCCACGTACATTCTTACCTTCCTATCTTTCTTGGGTACGGGTACAACATTGGCTATCCACTTGGCTTGGTGTACGGGTTTGATGAACCCTACCTTCAATTGCTTGGTGACCTCTTCTTTGATCTTTAAGAGCCATTTGGTCCTCATATGTCTCAATTTCTACTTAACGGTCACCATGTGAGCATAAGTGTCAATGTGGTGCTGGGCTATCTTAGGTTCAATACAGGGCATATCTTCGTAGGACCATGCAAACACCTCTTGAAACTCAGTGAGCAACTCTTTAAGATATTCTCTTTCTCTTTCATTTAGGGTTGAGCCAATTTTAATTAAATGTGGATTCTCATTATTGCCCAAATTAAGAGTTTCTAAAGTTGGTTCCATAGGTTTAATTTTCTTTTCCAATTTTTTATTAACTTCATTTTCAAATTCATTAGAATCACTTAAGTGCTAAATTTCAATATTATGGGATACATCAAATTAAGCCAAATCAGAATTCATCTTATTAAAAATGTTCAAAAGTACATTAGGACTTGCATTACAAACTTTCTTTCCCACATTTCTAGAAAACCCAACCCAAGACCAATTATTAAATTGCCCGACAACAAGCATGATGAAGGCAGAAGGATCACTCGGTTCCTCGTTGGTGATGGCAAACACGTAGCGGAAAATTAACAGATCTACTTCATTCACAATTGATAACATGTACAATGTAAATTTCAAAATTTAAGAACAATAGAGTGTACCTTGGTGTGGTAAAATTCAAAACCAAAGATTAGAAGTACTTAGGAACACTTTTAATTTTCACCCCAATTCCACTTGTACTCAAGAAGTGTGGTCTCTTAATCAGTTTATATGTATGTGTTCAAGGGAGAATTACAGAGTGGCTCACACTCACATACACACCATTTTATTCTCTTACAAAATTTTGTATGTTTCTCTCCTTATAACTGATTATCTAATTAGGCTAGCCTTTTGGATCATTTATATTGGGCTTTTGTATGTGGCTTGAAGTGGGCCAAAAGGGAACAACTAAGACACAAACTCCAATGGGTTTTGGGCTTTTCTTTCAACTCTTTACAAGTCCAAAATTACGATTAATTATATTTAATACCACTCTATAAATATAATTGCACTCTAGGCCTTATTAATAAATTATATCCCAAGACTTAATTATACATTTAACCCCTTCATAAAATAATCATAGTAATACAAAGTCATGTATGTTGACTGCCACTTTGAAGATTACTACATCTTAATCATTAAGTACCCGGTTTAATCCTTTAAGTTATTCATCATATATTTATGAAATCCAATTTCATAAATATATGCTTTAGTAACTCCTTACTAAAGTGGTTAGGCTTAACACTCTGAATAACCAAACCTATTAGACTTATCTCAAGGGAATATTTTATATTTTCGTTAAAAGATTATGAATTCTATCTTGAGAATAAATGTGGCTGCCTAATATACTGAGGTTTTGATCGTGTCTTTAGATCTCACTCTTTATATATCAAAGCAACTTACACTTCATGATCAGGTTCATTATTCTCTCAGGATTAAGAGTTGATGTGAATAAAATTCATGAGATTTATTATTCATTTGACAATTGTTAATAGAATCATAAAACTCACAGTGGTCCAGTTCAATATGTCTTAACATTTAAAACATATCAACATATCAACTAAAAGTCTCCACTTCCATGATCAAGACAAATCATCTTAGTTAATATATTATAGTCTTCGTAGATGAAATGCCTAATTTCATCAACGACTACGAACTAAAATTCTGAGTTTACAAAGAACTTGTGATTTATATCTTCTGTGACTAAATCACATAAATCACATACTATGCATCTCATGGACTATGTGATAATGTACAAATATTCATGTTTCCATTATTTTATATAATAATAAAACAACTTTATTAATCACAACATAATGTCATATATAATGTTATACCATCATACAATAGGATTTAAAGGGCACATATCCTAACACCAATTTCAATCCCAAACATTTGCAACATGAATGCGTATTATGCTTTTTATCAAAATCTAGGACACAAGACAAATAATTGCTTTAGGTTGAAGCATGAGATTCAAGATTTGATTAATAATGTAGTGATTGCCAAGCCAAGATGCTAGAGATGAATCAAGATCAAATGAAGGGATGTGCTTAAGAGATTTGATCCATGAGAATACCTTTGTAGAGGATGAGCCATTTCACTTTTGTTTAGTCTTTTTCAATTATCGTGTCTTCAATTTGTCAAGTCTATTAGAGTCTTTTTCGATGTTTTGTTGTTGAGTCTTTCCCTTATTGTGTTGTTGAGTCTTTCCATATGTTATGTTGTTGAGTCATGTTCTTTTGAATTTTCAAATCAATGTTGTTACATTTTCAATAAAGATGGCCATTCAAATATGGTGTGTATCATGCGATCTCTTTTTGCTAGTTTTGAAATGAATGAATTCTTAAACCTAAGACATTGGTTAATCCAAATCGGAATCAAAAGATGAGATTGTCTTAGTTCATTAGATCATAAAGAGCAAGCATGAAAGTGAGAAAGAGGGGGAGAGATAGAGAGAGGAAAAAAAAAAAAGACTTCGATCAAGTGAAAAAGTACACAAGAATGAGAAGGATGAGTAATGAGAGGTTCCTTGAAGCACAAGACTTTAGTGAGTTCAAAGATGGGAAAGAGAAATTGAATGAATAACTTTGTGTTTCACATGGATGATACTACAATGATGAGAGCTTGATGAGATGAAAAGGCTAACCTAGGTTTGGAAAGGCTAAGCAATCAAGGTTGAAGGGATGAGAAGCCATTTTTCTGCTACCTTTTTTTACAATGAGAGATTATTTCCACTTGCTAACCCCATTGAGCCTAGATGAATTCCTTCTTTATACCCATGGCAAGAGATTACCCCTTACACTGGGAGCATGTTCTTAAGAGATGGTGATTTGAAAGGTAAACCCTTAACACTAGGGGCATACTCTAATATTGGAAAGGATCAATCCTATACTAGGGGAAAATTTTATGGATGAATGATGGAGGGATGTGAGGATGATTTATAAGTGAAAGGATACCCATTTTCCTAACAAGGGGCATGGAAAAAGAAAAATGGAGAAAAACAATGAAAAGAAAAAAAAAAAAAAAAAAAAAGGCAAAGGAAGAGATAGAAGAAAACAAGAAAGGAAATGGAAGTGAGAATCAAAATGGACGTGGAAAAATGGATGAAAAAGAAGAAAACAATGCAAGCACGAGATAAGTAGTAATCCTTAGTAATTAGGATAACCTAAGAATAAAATTGAATTTGAACCTCAAATACCTTTCTTTCTTAATCTGTAGAATCCCGACCTCATTATGGTCTGAAAGTTCACTTGGTGTATAAAACACTAGTGAATGTTTAGACCCCCAATTTTAAAATAACCAACACAAGCTTATACTCAAACAATATATGTACTACTCAAACAATATATGTGCGTAATGATAAGTACAAGCAATACCCAAATAAATAAACTAATCTAAACCATAATTAATCACAACACAATAGCAATTAAAGGAAAAGAGTAAGGGTTAAAGAGATGCAAACACAAAGATAACACCGACACGTGTTGTTAAAGAAGAAACCGAAGAAATCGGCGAAAAATTTCTCCGCCGCCATCCAAGCGGTAAAATGATCCATTAAAAAATAAAGTTGGGATACACAAATAGTAATAGACGCTTCAAGCCTAATCTACCCAATGCACCTAAGCCCTCCAAGCTTCTTGCTCCAGTAAGGTTAAGCCTAACCGTGTCTTTTTTAGCTTTTCAGATCTAGCAATAAGCCCGTTGCATCAACCAAATAAATTGGTCATCTCTGAACAACTTCCCAAGCATCGAATTACCTCCTCACTGATATGAGTATGGTGAGATAATGATTTGGCTAATGAACCTTTCAAGGGTATGTCAATGGAAAGGGTGAGAGTAAAGGAATTTGGAGAATTAAATGTCTAAGATTGTGGATAAGTCAATCTTATTTTTCTTTAGCGTTTCTCTCTCAAAATTCTCTCTGGAAGCTCTCTACATTTCGTGGGTATAAGGGTATTTATAGTAGGATACATAAGTAATGTGAAAAGTCTTTTTTCTGTAAAACAGGGTGTTCTGTCAACTCACTCAGTTCTGGGATGAGTCGCAAGTTTGAGTCACGAGATAACTGCCATGCCAGACTGTCCTTTTTTGTCCTGTAGTGCTCCAGTTGTTGTGGCCTTTTAGCTTCCTACATGCTTCACACGTGTGGCATTTTGGCGAGTCGCCAGTCGTGAGTCACTCGCAAGATCCAGTCGCAAGAACTTCTTTGAATGCTTACACACTTGAATTATTCACACTCTCTCACACACACAACCCTTACATGATTCTCACCTAAATATAGGGTATCTAATTGTTGAAATACAAGCAAATTTGGCACGGAATAAAGCCAACACATAGTTGAATAAATTCAACCTTTCATAGTCCATAAACAAGTCCTCTATGATCAATTGAGATTGTTTAGCCTTATAAATTTTGGAAAGCCTAGCCTTAGTTGTGAAAAGAAAAAAAAAAGAATGAAAAGAAAAAAGAAAGGCCCGCTAGGTTGAACTTCTGAAAGGACAGCCTAAGCAAAAGTTAGGGCACCTTGAAAAAAAATGAAGAAAAGCAAAAAGAAAAATGGTAAACTCACTCCAAGCTAGGGAAGAATCATGAATGGGAATGAAAAAGGAATGAACATACAAGGGAAGATGGGACTAGCTCCAAGCTAAAGCAACCATGATGAGGAGAAGAATGACCATATGTAAGAGATGAGTTGATCTAGAAGAATACAAGAAGAGGGGAATGAGAGAAGCGAGATGTGCATGTTAAAACAAGGACAATGATTGAGTTGACTAGAGATGATCAAATTTTAAATTCATATTTGGAATAATCAATGAAGATGGTAGGTGATTCATGCAAAACTAGTTCAAAGAGAATACACATTAGTGTGCAAAGTCATCTAGATATATGATCCCTTATCTTTACTTGCTTTCTTTAATTCCTCCAAATTTTGTTCAAGGTTCTCTTTGTATTCAAATCATGTTGTGCTCTACTATCTCTAAACTCTTGTTGTATTCGAAACATCTTTGGTCTAGAGTCTCTTCCAAACGGTTGGGTTCATAAATATTCATTGGCTCAAAACTTGTATCGTGTTTAGAGCTTCTTTGATCTAGAGTCTCTTTCAACTATCTTTGATCTTTGTCTAGAGGTGCTAGGAATTCTAGGGAATTGATGGTCATCCAAAGGCAAAAGGTGCATAAAATAAAAATGAATGAATGATGTGTTAATTAAATATGTGCCCCCATAAAAAGAAAAGAATGCAATGAACCCATGACCTAATCAACTTTTCTTTGCTAATGCTCTAAAGAGAAAATGCTTTTGTAGAAGTATAAATATATATATATGAGAAATTTTTTTATTTTTATTTTTATTTTTTTTTAATGTGAGATGTTGAAAATAAAGAAAGAAGAAAAAAATGATGGAAGATGAAGATCCAAAAAGAAATGAGGAATTGGAAAACGAGAGAAGAAAAAGAAAGGATAGAGATGAAGAGAGAGAATAAAAGAAAAGAAGATGGAAGAGAAGGAAGAGAGAGAGATGAGTAGCAAGAAAGAAAAGAAGAGAAGAGAAAAATAAATGATGAAAATGAAAAAATGAAAAGAAGATTAAGAGGAATGATGTGACATGTTGTGCCTATGGTTTAGTCCTGATGTGTTTGGACCTAACCTAATGTGATATGTTGTGCTTGGTTCTGTCCTAATGTGTTTGGACCAAACTTGATGTGAAATATTGTGATTGGTTCAGTTTTGATGTGACCCGCTTGGATTAGTTTTGTCCTGATGTGTTTAAACCAAATCTGATATGATTCGTGATTGGTTCAGTTCTGATGTGTTTGGACCTAACCTAATGTGACCCACTGTGATTGGTTCCATCTTCATGTGTGTGGACCAAACCTAATATGTAGTGCTATGATTGGGTCTGTCCTAATGTGTTTAGACTAAACCTAATGTGATCTATTGTGTTGATATGACCTAATTGTTGGAAAAATCTAAAAGATTCAAGAAAGCTTAAAAATTCAAAATGAATTCAATAATTCAAGAGAGAGATTGGAATTTAAGAAGAAAATAAAGAATCTCGAAAATCTAAGGAGAATTTCAAAAGAAAAGATTTCAAGTTTTAAAAATCCAAGAGAGATTTCAAAAATGGAAGAAAATAATTTTCAAAAATGTATGAATTTGAATGAAAATTCCTCAAATGACTTTGATTTCCTTAAATAATGAATTTTTTCTAGAAATAAATGATGTGTGTCTTGAATGATGAGTTCTTTGATGTGTGATGCTGTGTCGATGTGCTTATGATATTTTGTTGATGTGTTTGTGATGATGTGTTGATAACATGATGTGTAATGTGTGATTTTGCCTTAGGATAGGAGCCATTGATCATGTAATTATGATGTTGTGTTGATTTGTTTTTGGGCTGAGGATAGTAGCCATTGGTGCTGTGTGCCTTTGATTATAAGCTTATGATAGCAAACCTAGACTCTTTGATGTGATGTTATGTTGATGATGTGTTGATGTGTTTTTGTTGGCTTAGGATAGTAGCCATTCTTGTTGTCTTCATGATGTGCTGTTGATGTGATGATAACATGGTATGATGATGTGATGGGTTTTCTTTTTGGCTTCAAATAGTACATTTTTCTTGTTTTCCCCTTTACCTAAGGTTTTAGGTAACGAACTAAGGAGAATAAGGACTCGCAGAATCTAGCAATTGGATTTTGCACCCACGCCCCATGTTTGCTTGTTTGCATGTTTGTATTTCATGTGTGTGTGTGGACTTAAAGTTCATTAACCGATAAAATGGTTCGTCTCTTTAGGCTTTTGACTACACTTGGAAAACAAGTACTGGCAAAAGAGGGGCATCTATAGACACCTCATTTTGTACCTAATTAATAAACTTTAGTCCCTAGTCCTAATGATGACCTTGACATGTCTACAAAAGGTAATTGAAGTTATTTTGATAGTTTGGAAGTAATCACAACTCAAAAGTACTCAAATCGCTTTGAAAACAATGCTGAAAAATGACCTCCGCTCACTGTTTTGGCCATAACCTTTGAGACACAAAGAATTATAGAGTGGGGTTTGTTTCATTGAAAGGTAGACATCCTGTGCTTCAACGTGAACACAAATTGTGCCTAATTTGGACTAAAATTGAGTGATTTATGACTATTTGAATTTGGGCTAACTGGGCAATCAAATTTTCTGGGTTTTAAAACTTCATTTTAAGGGCCCAAAACATAATGTTTTGATGTGGGCCAGCCCATAGACCCTTGAGAACGTCCAAAGATCATTAAAAAGTCTGGAAACCCTAATTTTAGCCTTCATCTTCTCTAAAATCCTATTTTCTCTTTTGAAAACCCTAAGGCAGCCCCTTAGCACATTTTCGACAAAAGATAAAAACTCTCTTTAGTTAGTTCTAAGGCAGAAAACTATTTTCTAATCTCTTTAAAAAACCATTTTCAAACAATCTCTTCAAGAACATCTTTTTATCTTGAGTTGTGATTACAAATGAACTATTGATATATTTGATTCCTTTGATTATCATTCAATCTTGTTGTGTAGCCACTAAAGGGCCGGTTAAATATCAATCAAGTTTATGTTCCATAGCAAGGTGAGTCTCTCTTCATGGCTTTTCCTTGATTTGGTTCTTTTATAAGTTGTGTTTTTTGTTGTTCTTAGTTAATTTATATGTTATTCATGTTTAAAAATATGTGTTCTTTTGTTTGATTTTCTTTTTTTTTTATCTCATCATATTTTGATTGGAAAGTTGAATGATTTGATATATTGAAGAACATGTTTTGATGTGGTTCTTGTTTGTTGTTAGATCCAATGCATGTTTAGAAGTAGATTTTATTTTTTTTATCTTTGATATATTTTTCCTTAGTTTAGGTTGTTTAGATTTATATTAAAAGCATGTTAGGATGTTAGATTTATCGTTTTGAAGCTCTGCTATAGTTTCTGTGTTGCTAGGGTTTTTGGGCTGAAGCCCACGTGCCCATAATCTTGGCTGTGTACACAGGCTTGATTATGCGCATGCGGGCTTGTTCATGTGTACGCAAGATCCTGCCCAAAACACTAATTTTTCTGATTTCGTTTATGATTTCATATGCAATACTTCTGTCTTTGATCCTTTTTCATATATTTGTGTTTTTAATATTCTGTTTTACATGCTTGTTATTCGCTTACTTTTTCACATGTTTAAATTATGGTTTGTCATATGTTTTCTTATTTTTAATGCCATGAACATGCATTCACATGTTCATGCATGAATGCCATAGGTGCTGAGTTGCTACAAGGTAAGTGAGGTAAGTCATGTTTTTACATTCCCATGCATCTTTGTATATGATTTTGCCTTGATGATGGAGATAAACATGTTTATTAGGTTGAGTTCTTCTTGAAGTATAGATGCAATCACATATTTGCTTGGATCTTTCTATGTCTATGTTGCTACCTTGGATATGATATGTATGATAGTAACATGCTAGGGTTTATGTTATGCCATGATAGATGTATGATTATGTGTTTTTTTGATGATGATGCCATGTTGTATGCTTAGATGCTTAGATATACGCTAGTGTGTGTGTGAGTATAAATGCAAGTGTTGAACATGTTTTTAATGAGGTTAAGACGTAAGACACAGTGATGGGAGGTCAACCTTAGGGTTAGGCGGTCTTGGGTGCCTAACACCTTTCCCAGAACATACCTAAACTTCGAACCCATATCTCTTGTAGTAAGATCAAAATGTCTTTCCTCAAGAGGATGCTATTTATATGATTCCTAGACCATTGTAACTAGGTGGCGACTCCCCCTTGCGTCCACAGGCTCCTTCAAGAGGAAGTTCCTTATCGGAAAAGACGAGAAGAGGATGAGATGGGGCCTCAACTCCCATGAGAGATAGCACTTCTTATGGTGTAGTTTCTATAGGTACTTCCTTTCCATTCAAAGCATCCAAGAGAGTGCTACGATGTTTATGAAAAGCCATAAGCAAGCCTCATACCAATACATAAACTTGAGTTTTCTTTAGTTGAGTCAAAACTCAATCTTCTTCCTTTTTCTCTTCTTTCCCTTTAGGTTCCGTGGGCTTTGACCCTTCTCCTATGTCCCTACTAGGACGATCCTTCTCCAAAAAGGATGGTTTGTAGTGTTTCCCACTCTAGTAATATTTGCCACATTGTCCTTAATAACTCTTTTCTTTAGCTTGGTCATTCCTAGTATCCCTCACATGGCCACTGCATTCGTTAGAATCTCATCTTTTTCATCCCATATTCTTTGGACGTCCATGACATTAACCTCCACAGTTTCTACCAACTTTGAGCAATCCTATTCGATCTCATCTATTTGTACCCAATTTTGATATGGAGGAGCTCTATAATAATCGGGCAAATGGTTCTTCCTAATGCTAGACTTGGTGATGATATTGGGATTTAGAAAGGTTCCATTGTCTATGAGGTCTTGTATTTCGTGTTTAAGGCAGAAGCAATTGTTGGTTTTATGGCTAGATTTCTGATGGAAATGACAGTACTCATTGAGATTCCAAGTAGGAGGTACAGGATTAGGCATTGGTGTGGGATCTAGAGTCTAGATGAATCCTTTGGAAGAAAAATTTTCATATGCTTGGGCAAGGGTCATTCCTAGGTCGGAAAATTCTTAGCAGGCTTTCTTTGTGAAGCTTGGGTAGGCTACGGTTTGTTGAGGAATGATGGCACTTACATTCACGGGATTGGGTGCCTTAGTAGTATTTGCTCCTCCAACATATGCATCCTCTATCCTAGTTCCACAATCACACAACTATCCAAAAGAACTAATAAGCAATGATAAGAGCCTACTATTATATGTTGGAAGAAAATTCTTGATAATCATATTGATTCGATCTTTCTCTTTTGGCATATTAACCATCCTAGATGCCTTTCCCTTCCACCTTGTCACGTATTTGGAGAATGTTTCCCTTACTCCTTGCTTAGTGGTCTCCAAATCTGTTAAAATCACATCAATCATGGTATTGAACATGAATTGATTCACAAACAATTCCACTAGCTCATTCCATACCTTAGTCTTGCTAGGATCCAAATTATAGTGCCATCTAGATGCACCTCCCGTGAGTGAGAGAGGAAATGCATGCAAAGTTTGCTTCTCATCCAACTCCTTCATTTCAGCAATGCTTAGGTACCTCCTAACATGTTGCTTTGGAAATCCATCAAACTTTTCCACATCAGAAATCTTGAACTTTAGAGTTAGTGCAATGGGAGTTTTAGAGCTTAGGCCCCCCATGTTATATAGACAATCATCCATCCTTTGAGCCTTGCAAAAGGCTAGTTGCATTTTCTTCATCTTCTCTCTTATGGCAATGGTTTTTGTCTTAAACTTCTCAAATTACTTGACAATCAGTTTTGTTCCTTTCATCCCAATCTTCCACTTATTCATCATCGAGAAGCTCTACACATGCTGTCGTCTTTTTCAATTTGGCTTCTTCTAGCTTAGTGAGGTAACTCCCCATCTTTTTGACAATGTCACTTTGTTCTTCCATTGCCTTGAATAACTTTTGTGCGACCTCATCGCTAATTGGAGTGGCCATTTTTGCTTGAGATGGTTCCACTTCATGGAACTTTTCTTCTTGGTGTGTGTCCTCAATCTTGATTGATAGGCCAAAAATGAATTGACCCATTGTGATATATTAATTGATTAATTAAGTTTTATAATTAATAAAATTAACATGCAAACGCGTGGTAGTATAAACAAATCACCAATTAAACTAAGTATGTAGCAGAAAATAAATAACACGGTGATTTGTTTACGAATGGGGAAAACCTGCACGGGAAAAACCCCACCGGGTGATTTTAAGGTCACCACTCCCGAAATTCCACAATTATCACAACAATTGGTTACAAGTAAAGGAATCCTAGTACCTTATACCAACCTACAATTGAACCCTTACCCCAATACCCAATTGCACTTGTTCCATAATGACAATTTCTCTTTTCGATGCATGGCTCCTAGTACATGACTAACCAATTGCATGGATCCCAGTACGCGACTTCAATCACCAACTAGAGAAGGTTGTTGGCTGCAAAATTCTTCAATTCATCCCAACGATGAAGATCAAGAAGATGCTTGGTCATAAAACCCTACGGTGTATAAACACAGCAACTTCTTTACAAGAACGATGAACTAGGGCAAAACTGTGTCTCGGATCACAATTTGCTTGAACAAACTTTACTCAATACTTGTGCAACTTGTAAATACTTTGACGACCCTTAAAAGAATCCTTTTATATGTCTAGGGTTTTGAGAAAATAAAGCCCAAACACATAAACATGGATTAGAGTCAAAACAGTACTGAAAATCTGTTTTTCATAAACCTTAACAGATACCCTATTTGTTGAGCTGCTGTTGAGCCATGGGGCTGAACAGCTCTTTAAGCTCAATAGATAGCTTAGCTGTCGAGCTTTAATGACAGGCACTTTTCAGCTTCTTTCTTAATATGTTTTGGGAAAGGTGTTAGGCACCCAAGACCGCCTAACCCTAAGGTTGACCTCCCATCACTGTGTCTTACGTCTTAACCTCATTAAAAACATGTTCAACACTTGCATTTATACTCACACACACACTAGCGTACATCTAAGCATCTAAGCATACAACATGGCATCATCATCAAAAAAAGACATAATCATACATCTATCATGGCATAACATAAACCCTAGCATGTTACTATCATACATATCATATCCAAGGTAGCAACATAGACATAGAAAGATCCAAGCAAATATGTGATTGCATCTATACTTCAAGAAGAACTTAACCTAATAAACATGTTTATCTCCATCATCAAGGCAAAATCATATACAAAGATGCATGGGAATGTAAAAACATGACTTACCTCACTTACCTTGTAGCAACTCAGCACCTACGGCATTCATGCATGAACATGTGAATGCATGTTCATGGCATTAAAAATAAGAAAACATATGACAAACCATAATTTAAACATGTGAAAAAGTAAGCGAATAACAAGCATGTAAAACAGAATATTAAAAACACAAATATATGAAAAAGGATCAAAGATAGAAGTATTGCATATGAAATCATAAACGAAATCAGAAAAATTAGTGTTTTTGGGCAGGATCTTGTGTACACATGAACAAGCCCGCATGCGCATAATCAAGCCTGTGTACACAGCCAAGATTATGGGCACGTGGGCTTCAGCCCAAAAACCCTAGCAACACAGAAACTATAGCAGAGCTTCAAAACGATAAATCTAACATCCTAACATGCTTTTAATATAAATCTAAACAACCTAAACTAAGGAAAAATATATCAAAGATAAACAAAATAAAATCTACTTCTAAACATGCATTGGATCTAACAACAAACAAGAACCACATCAAAACATGTTCTTCAATATATCAAATCATTCAACTTTCCAATCAAAATATGAAGAGATAAAAAAAAAAGAAAATCAAACAAAAGAACACATATTTTTAAACATGAATAACATATAAATTAACTAAGAACAACAAAAAACACAACTTATAAAAGAACCAAATCAAGGAAAAGCCATGAAGAGAGACTCACCTTGCTATGGAACATAAACTTGATTGATATTTAACCGGCCCTTCAGTGGCTACACAACAAGATTGAATGATAATCAAAGGAATCAAATATATCAATTGTTCATTTGTAATCACAACTCAAGATAAAAAGATGTTCTTGAAGAGATTGTTTGAAAATGGTTTTTTAAAGAAATTAGAAAATAGTTTTCTGCCTTAGAACTAACTAAAGAGAGGTTTTATCTTTTGTCGAAAATGTGCTAAGGGGCTGCCTTAGGGTTTTTAAAAGAGAAAATAGGATTTTAGAGAAGATGAAGGCTAAAATTAGGGTTTCCAGACTTTTTAATGATCTTTGGACGTTCTCAAGGGTCTATGGGCTAGCCCACATCAAAACATTATGTTTTGGGCCCTTAAAATGAAGTTTTAAAACCCAGAAAATTTGATTGCCCAGTTAGCCCAAATTCAAATAGTCATAAATCACTCAATTTTAGTCCAAATTAGGCACAATTTGTGTTCACATTGAAGCACAGGATGTCTACCTTTCAATGAAACAAACCCCACTCTATAATTCTTTGTGTCTCAAAGGTTATGGCCAAAACAGTGAGCGGAGGTCATTTTTCAGCATTGTTTTCAAAGCGATTTGAGTACTTTTGAGTTGTGATTACTTCCAAACTATCAAAATAACTTCAATTACCTTTTGTAGACATGTCAAGGTCATCATTAGGACTAGGGACTAAAGTTTATTAATTAGGTACAAAATGAGGTGTCTATAGATGCCCCTCTTTTGCCAGTACTTGTTTTGCAAGTGTAGTCAAAAGCCTAAAGAGACGAAAATGAACTTTAAGTCCACACACACACACGAAATACAAACATGCAAACAAGCAAACATGGGGCGTGGGTGCAAAATCCAATTGCTAGATTCTGCAAGTCCTTATTCTCCTTGGTTCGTTACCTAAAACCTTAGGTAAAGGGGAAAACAAGAAAAAGGTACTATTTGAAGCCAAAAAGAAAACCCATCACATCATCATACCATGTTATCATCACATCAACAGCACATCATGAAGACAACAAGAATGGCTACTATCCTAAGCCAGCAAAAACACATCAACACATCATCAACATAACATCACATCAAAGAGTCTAGGTTTGCTATCATAAGCTTATAATCAAAGGCACACAGCACTAATGGCTACTATCCTCAGCCCAAAAACAAATCAACACAACATCATAATTACATCATCAATGGCTCCTATCCTAAGGCAAAATCACACATTACACATCATGTTATCAACACATCATCACAAACACATCAACAAAATATCATAAGCACATCGACACAGCATCACACATCAAAGAACTCATCATTCAAGACACACATCATTTATTTCTAGAAAAAATTCATAGTAATTATATCCCAAGACTTTATTGTACATGCAAGCTCTTCATAAAATATTCATAGTAATACAAAGTCATAAATATAGATTGCCACTTTGTAGATTACTACATCTTAATCCTTGAGTACTCGATTTAACCATTTATGTTATTCATCATATATTTATGAAATCCAATTCCATAAATATATACTTTAGTAATTTCTTACTAAAGTGGTTAGGCCTAACACTCTGAATAACCGTACCCATTAAACTTATCTCAATGGAATATTTTATATCTCCGTTAAGTGACTATAAATTTCATCTTAAGAATATATGTTCCATCAACACTAAATGTGGCTACCCAACATACTGAGCTTTTGATTGTAACGTTAGATCTCACTTCTGATATATCAAAGCAACTTACACTTCATGATCATGTCCATTATTCTCTCAAGATTAAGAGTTCATGTAAATAGAAGTCGTGAGATTTATTATTCAATTGACAGTGGTTAGAAGAATAATAAATCTCACAGTAGTCCAATTCAATATGTCTTAACTCTTAAAACATATCAACATACCAACTAAAAGTCTCCACTTCCATGATCAAGACAAATTATCTTAGTTAATATGTTATAGTCTTTGCATATGAAATGCCCAATTTTATCACCGACTACGAACTAAAATTCTGAGTTTACAAAGAACTTGTGACTTATATCTTCTGTGACTAAATCACATACTATGCATCTCATGGACTAAGTGATAATGTCCAAATATTCATGTCACCACTATTTTAGATAATAATAAAAACAACTTTATCAATCACAATATTAAGTCATATATAATGTCATACTTAATATCATATACACCATCATACAATAGGATTTAAGGGCACTAATCCTAACACTAGAATGGTTTAAGTCTTCAAGAAACATGTTGTTCAAGTCAAGAGTTAAAGCCATGCAAATCTGTTCAAGAAACAAGTGAAGAAGTGATGTATTTTAAAGCTCAACAGATATCTCGATAGATTGTATCTATTGAGGTTTAAAAGGCAATTTTAGCCCGATGCTCGACAGTTGCTCGACAAATACCCCATCTTTCGAGAATTATGAAATTCAGTTTTCCAAATCTGTTTTTCATGCATATCCAAGCTATGTGTTTAGGTTTTCTTTTCTTACAACCCTAGACATTTATAAGTATTGTTTTAAGGATCGTTTCACTTGATGCAATTGGAAGAAAAGGTTTTTCATGCATATTATGACCAGAGACAATCTGTCCTAGTTCATCTTTCTCTTGAAAAAGCTGCTGCGTTTATACACCATAGGGTTTTGTGACTAAGGAGCTTCTTGATCTTCATCATGTGAATGAGCTAAAGAACTTTGCAGCCAACATCTTTCTCAAGTTGGTGTGTTAGTCAAGTACTGGGATCAATGCAACAGTTGGTTAGTCAAGTACTTGGAGCCATGCATTGAAAGGAGAGATTGTCACTTCATTATAAATCCAATTGTGTTTTGGTGTAAGGGTTCAACTGTAGGTTGGTATAAGGTACTGAGATTCATTTACTTGTAACTGCTTGTTTTAATAATAGTGGATTCTCGGGAGTGGTGACCTTAAATTCACCCAATGGGGTTTTGCCCCAAGGCAAAAGGATAAACAAACCAAGTGAATGTGTGTGCAAACAAGTATTGAATAAGCCTTTATTAATGTTAAGACATAGGACACATAGGAATTAAACATCTTATCCCTAGTGGAGTTGTTTCTGTGGACACAATTGGGGAGTCGCCACCTAGTTTTTGCAATGGTCTAGTAACCATATATATAACGTCCTCTTGAGGAAGGACCATTGATCATACTATCAGAGATATGAATTCGAAATTAAGGTACGTTCTTGAGAAGGTGTTAGGCACCCAAAACCATCTAACCCTAAGGTTGGCTTCCTTTCATTGTGTCTTATGCCTTAACCCTATTAAAGGCACACTCAACATTGCATCTATACTCACACATAAACTAAGATACATCTAAGCACAAAACATGGTATTAATCATCCCTAACCATACATCTATCATGGCAATCATCCAAAGCCTAACATTCATCTAATCATGCATATCGTCACATCATAGATCCTAACATTCATCTAGCATATATGTCACATCATCCTAGCATTCATCTAATCATGGCATCATCCATCATATTACATCATCTAAGGCTGCAACAAAACAAGGTAGAGACACAAACATGAAAAGATTCAAGCAAACATGTGATTAAGCATAACCCATCAAGCAAGCATGTTCAAATATATTGTTTAGCAAAATCATATTCAAAGATTCATATTCATGTGAATGCATGACTTACCTCACCTTGCAACAACTCAGCACCTATGGCATTATTCATGAGCATATGAATGCATGTTCATGGCATCAAAACAAGGAAAACACAAGATAAACCCTAATTTTAACATGTGAAAGACAAATAAACAATTAAACATGTAAGACATAGGCTTGAAACCATAAAAACATGGAAGAGCATCTAAACAGAAGTATTGCATATGAAAACAGAAGAAAAATAGATAAAATAAAATTAGGGCTTCTAGGCTAGTTCATGTGCACACTTGAACAACCCTGCATGCGCATAATCAAGCCTACGTGCGCAAGAAAGATTATGCGCACGTGGGTTTCTACCTTGAAACCCTATTAACACAACAAATAGGGCAAAACTCCTAAGCACAAACTATAGCAACCTAACATGCTTTTAAAACATACAACTACATAAACCTAAGCTACATAAACGTATTAAGTATAAAATAACAAAAGAACTAAAGAAAATAGAAAGATTAAAGCATAAAAGGCAAAGAAAAGAAAAAGAAAGTTTAAGACTAAATACCTCTAAAAAAAAAAAAAAGCTCTTCAAGCTTGATTTTTTACCATTCCCCTCAGTCAAATCTATTCATAATCAACCAAAAGGAGTGATTCATAATCTTAAACTCAAAGATTAAGGCTAGAAAAGGCCCTAATCAAAAGAAAATTGACTTGAGAATGTTTTGTGAAAAACTCCCTCTTTGATTCACTATTTCTATTGAATCTTAATGTTTTCTCATGGGATTTCTATGTGTTTTGAAAATATACCATGTAAGGCCACTTATAGTGTGAAAAATAAGGGTTTGGAACGACTCCCAAACAATGTGGGATTCGTTACAAACCTTAGCATTAATGCAAAAAAGTTGTCTTATTTATATTTCTGGGATTCGCTATGCGTGCGCAAGATCGTGCCTGCATGCACAAGCCAATTCTTGTGTACGCATAGCGAGGGTTTCCTTGGCTTTACTTTTCCAAAAAGAGATTTATTTGCTCATTAAAAGTTATATTTTTTATTTTAGTATTTCTCAAGTCAATTTAACATCTAATTGAGCCCTAAACCAACCTTGGGTCTTAGAATTCCACATCATTGGGGAATAGGGGCCCGAGTCATAACGGGTACAAAATGCAGTATCTATAATGCCTGCCCCATTTGGCCTTTAGAGTCTCCCTAAAGTCACGAAAGAGGGCTAGCCACCTCAAAGAAACTGTCTGCCCTCCGTTGGTGGAGAGATATGCCTCTAAAAGGTATAGCAAGAAGGGCCCATCCATCTTAGTGTAGTCGTCGGCCGTCACTTGTAGGAGAGGCCTATAATCTACCTTGATATCAAAATAGCAGATCATCTGGGTGGTGTACCTTCTCCTAAACAAGTCTATGCCCAGCTATTTACCCCACTCACCCTCCAAGTTTATAAGAGCCCCATCGCACCTAAGGACAGTCATGCGGTGGAAGTCATAGGGAGTCAGAGTCATCTCCCTATTAGCAATATGGAAGGTATAGGTAGTGTCCCACCACTTCTCAGCCAAAGTCTACACCAGAATGGCACTAGCAAACCTCTCCGGTAGTAAAAGGATAATTGGCTCGAAGCCCGTTACACAAATGTGGGCCCTTCTTTCTGCAGTAAGGACCCTATACCATGCTGCCACACGATTGGTGCTTCCCCTACCTGAAAATGGGGCAAAGTCTACAAAAGGATGAAAAAAGGGTGTTAGATTTGCATTTGAATAAGAACCAGGTGAAACAGGAGTTAAAATAGGGTACTTGACTAGCAACATGTGCACACAGGCCTGTGTCTACATACGCATGTACTTAGCGCATGTACATAGGTTCAAAACAGTGTACGCTTGAACAAGTCTATGTATGCATAAAGCCTGGTCACGCACATATGAATGCAAGCCATGTACATAAGCTAGAATCAGCGTACGCATGAACACATACAGTGAGTCATTCTTCGACATTTTCAAGCATGCCTCAATTAAAACTCATCCTAAACATGTTCCTACCCCTTCTAAGGTATCAATTTTTCATTTAAACCCATCTCATGGCAAAACCCAATCATATACATGTCCAAAAATAGAAGATATAAAAAAAATGAAAAAATAAAATCGAAAATGAGAAAAGTTTGAAAAACTTATTGCTCACTGCTCCATTCATCCTCAATGCTCTATTCGAATGCGTGAGGTTGAAGGAATCACTAGAAAGCACGTAGGAGGTCTTCTTGGACTTGGGTGCCATGGAGAAAATGAGAAAGCTTGGAGAGGGAGAGAGTTTCAGATGAGAAGATTTGGGAGAGAGGAATCAAATTGTGAAAGGAAGTGAGAGAGAGGTCAAGAGTTTTGTAGAGAGAAAAGATGGAAGTTAGAGAGTTGGAGAGAATGTCAAGAGATGAGGGAGATGAAGAGAATGAAATGAAAAGAAATAGTTGGTAACCATTGGAGAAAAATGAAAAGGTAGGAACACATTTGATGGCTAAGCTACCTGTAGTTTAGACCCCCACTAAATTACGTGTAGTTTAGTTAAAAAAAAAAAAAAAAACAAACAAACAAACAAACAAAAATCAAATATCCTAGTAGGTTCCCAGAACGTGGGAAGTGAAAAAAAAAATTCAAAGAATGCACCAAAATGACAAAAAATCCTCAGTTGGGTAAAGGACACAAAGACCCTCAAAGCATCCCCAATGAATGGAAAGTATCAAAAGCACCCCTCAATGGATTAGAAGTTACCAAGGAAACTCCCCCATGAGTTTAAATAATCAACCAAATCCCCAGTAAAGTATAGTATCATGGGAGGACTCCCCCGCGGGTCCAAGGCATAAAGGCAACCCCCCTCCCCGGGGTGAGTTATGAAGAAAATTCCCCATTAAGTAGATAGGACCCCTTCATAGGTAGAATCAACACAAGTTCCCCACTGAGCCATGAAGAAAAAGAAGAATTTTCCCCTGTGGACCATGCATTACCACAGACTTCCTCATAGGTCATAATCACCAACACATTTCTCAACAAGTTACCATCCTTAGTAAACTACATACCAAGGAGGCTTCCCCGTGAGTCACCAAAACTTCTTAGTAGATCATACTCCCTAGTGAGTCTTTCATCATCCATAGTGGATTCTTCACCCGAGACTCCCTTGTGGGTTGGAACACCAAGGCCACTTATGCACATATCCTACGAGAATTGAATATGCAGGCACAAACCACACATCAGTCAAGCAAAGTCAGAATACAAAATTTGTACACATATCCTCCAGGAATTGAACATGCAGGAACATCATACAAAACTTGTGCACATATCCTGAGGTAATTGAATATGTAGGCACAATGGAAAACGTAGGGTTAGAGACAAAGGCCAAGGTCACCCCAAGGCAATAGCCTCACCAGAACATGTAGAGATAGAGATGGAGAAGACAAGTATTATCTAGAAGCATAAGCCACCTAGAGAAGTTTAAGGCAAGAGCCCCAAATGGACACCATAGATATATATGTGTATATATATATATATATATATATAACCTTTTAACAGCACCTTGTTCGTTTGGTCAATGGTTGCGGCTGTTTGCCTTGTTTTTTATTCCTTTTTAGTAACTCTAAGATAGTGAGTCACTCGTCTTTTTCTTGATATTGGCAAAACAGGCTCTGGGATAGTGAACCTATCATTGCTCATTTTTTGAGCAACAAAGGTGGGAATTTGGACATATGTATCCCACATGACTCTACGACGTTGCACCTTACCCCATGTATGCATGCTGTGTGCCATATTCATGGGTTAGGCTCGAGTCGTACGTCGAAGCAAAATGTTTTTTCTCTTATTCTTTTTGATTCCATTAGCAAAGCTCACAAATCAAAAAAGGGGCATCTGTAGACACCTCATTTTGTACCCTTTACGACTCAGGCCCCCGTTCCCTAATCATGCCAAAATATGAGGCCCAAGGTTGGTTTAGGGCCCAATCAGATTACAAATTGACTTGAGAGGTATTAAAATTGAAAATATAAATTATTTTGAGCAAATAAATCTAGTTTTGGAAAATAAAAGGCCAAGGAAACCCCCAACCTGTGAACGCAAACTAATGCAAGCGTACGCAGGTCAGATGCATGCATACGCAAGCACGGACCTGCGCATGCAGCTAGGATTTCAAAAACCTATGAAAGGCAAGTTTTTTGCATTGAAGATTGAGTTGTGGAATGAATCTCACATCGTTTGGGAGCCATTCCAAACCCCTATTTTTCAATCATATAAAGTCTTTCATGGTATATTTCAAACACATAGAACTCCTAAGGGAAAACCTAAGATTCATTAGAAATAACGAATCAAAGAGAGAGTTTTTCACGAAACATACTCAACTCAATTTTATTTTATTGGACCTTTTCTAGTCTTAATCTTTTGAGTTTAAGATTACTAATCACTTTCATATTTGATTGTGAATAGATTGACTGAGGAGAATGGTCAAAATCAAGCTTGAAAAGCTTCTTGTTTGAGGTATTGAGTTCTAAACTTTTTCTTTTCATTTCTTCATTTTTATTATGTTTTTTTTGGGTCATTTTTACTTAGTCTTCATGTTTTAAAGAATGCAAGGTCATTAAAATTTTCATTTTGAGTTTTGCTCTATTTCTATGTTCTTGTTTTTTGGGTTAGGGTTTTCAGGGCATGTCTGCATGCACATGCTTCTGCAAAATTTTATTTTTGAAAACTTCATACTTTTTTTTCTTGAAATTTTTTATTTAAAAAAATAACTTAAAAACTTTACTTTTTTTCTTTATCTTTTTCTTTTTTTTGAAAATTTAAAAGACCTTTTTTTTTTAAAGAAAAGATTGACCCATCTTACTAGCCTAACGAACAATTTAAACAAAGCACACACAGACACACAATTGGGTAACCCTACATAGTTGGGTCTTAAGCTCATCTACGTTTGGGTAAACACCTTAAAGCTAAGGGAATAGATCAGTAAGTCATTCATAACTGGGTGGCCCATGATTCCAACCTTGGGCCTAAATGGATCGTAATGGATTGGTGGCAAACCATTGATGTACTCAAAACCCATCATAGGCAATGTCACAGATTGTGAGTTAGAGGGATGAACTTTAGAAATTCTTGGCCCAAATGGAGCCTCCACTTTCCAACTCATCACCAACCAAGGTTACATGGGTATGAAGTGCACGTGTGTGAAAAACAAAATAAAACAAGATTGGGCTCAATTAATACAATCTTTATTTAATTATGGCCTAACAACACGTCAAAGTTAAACTTCATTTCTATCCGCAGCGGAGTTGTCATTGTGGGCGTAAGTGAGTACACCTCAGCCTTGGAGTGGACCGTGGCGGAAGGTGAAAAATGGAGTTGCCACCTAGATTAGGTCTAGGAACCATATTGGGCCCTTTTGGACCAATCACTTATATGCATAGGTCTACAAACCAAATTATGGGCTCAAAGTTTGGGTACGGCTTGGAAATGTGTTAGGCACCCATGACTGCCCGGCTTGTGAGCCGGCCTTCATTATGTGTTGCTAGGCCATATTTAAATAAAGAAGTTATTAAAAGAGCCCTAATCCTTAACCTAAACATACATCATGCACTTAAATAAAATACCACAAACAACATGTTAAAAACATATCACAATATAAAAGGAAACAAATAAAACACAATCAAACAGATATATTAAAAAGGGAAAAGATAACAAATAAATAAACACAAAAGGAAGAATATCACAAATAAACCAAACATGGCAAAAATACTAAAAAAAACATGAAAAATAAACAAACATAAATAATTAACCTAAACAGAGTCAAACAGAATCAATGAACATGTGAAAAATGATTAAAATAATAAAACAAGACTTTGCCTTAATCTGGGTTTGAGGTGCGTACACATACTCAACTATGCGTACATATGGTAGAAACCATGCGCATGCATACTCAATGATACGTACGCATCCTTTAGCACAGAAACAATAAATCATATTTTTATAGATTTAATCAAACAAAGATAAAGCATGTGAGATCAAATAAGCATGTTAGAAACCCTAAATACTAAACTAACATGAAGCAAATAAAACAAACATCAATATAAACAAATAAACATGAAACAAAATCAAATGAGTATACTAAACTAACATAAAATAAATAAACATGTTAAACTTTACATAAAACCAAAAATAATAAAATAAGAACAACCCAAATAGATTATAAACAACCTAAAATCATATTAACACGTATCAAACATAAATAAAAATGTCAAACAAAACAAATAAAACAATTATAAAAACTATGTTAAGAAACTCATGTGAACCTTATTAAACAAAGGAGGAGTTCAGGGAAAGAACACTCACCTTACTTGAGATTATGAGTTTGAGACTATTTAACCGACCCCTCAGTGCCTACAACACAAAGATTAGATTGATAGAACAAATGAATTAAAGAACACAATATTTTTTAGGAATCATAACTCAAGAACAAAGTTTTATTGAAAAAGGTTTTGGAGAAATCAAATTAGAACATTAGTTTCCACCTTAGAACTAACTAAAGAAAGATTTTGAATATGTAAAAAGCGTGCTAAGGTGCTATGTGCGAGTTTAGAAAAGATGAACTACGATTTTAGAGAAGATGGAGGCAAAAAATAACTCTCTCTAGCTAGGGTTTTGACTAGAGACATAAGATAAGTATTTATAAGTTAAAATTAGGGTTTTAGGGGCTCTTTAGAAGCCTTTGGATGTTCCTAAGGGTCAAGGGCAAGCCTACATCAAAGAATGATGTTTTGGGCCCTTACAAATGAAGTTTTAAAACCTAGAAACTGAATGTGCATGCGCATCTTTCATGAACTCTTTAATTATTATGAACTCTTTAATTACCTTCATGTAGACACTAAATTTTGTACCCCTTACAACTCGGGCCCCCGTTCCCAATGATACTAAAATTCTAAATCCTAAGATTGGTTTAGGGCCCAATCATATTACAAATTGACTTAAAAAATGTTTAAATGGAAAATATAACTTTTTGTGAGCAAATAATCTCTTTTTGGAAAATAAAGGCCAAGGAAACCCTCGGCCTGCATAAGCCGGCAAGGACCTGCATATGCAAGCAAGGACCTACGCACGCAACTAGGGTTCTAGAAACTATGAAAGGCAAGTTTTCTACATTAAAGACTAAGGTTTGAAACAAATCTCACATCGTCTGATAGCCATTCCAAACCCCCATTTTTGAACTACATAAAAAGCCTTACATGGTATATTTCAAAGACACATAGAAAATCCTAAAGGAAAACCTAGGATTCACTAGAATTAATGAATCAATGTGGGAGTTTTTCACAAAACATCCTTAAGTCAATTTTATTTGATTGAGACCTATTCTGGCTTAATCTTTCGAGTTTAAGATTACTAATTACTTTTGTATTTGATTGTGAATAAATTGATCGAGGGGAACGGTCAAAATCAAGCATGAAAAGCTTCTTGTTTAAGGTATCGAGTTCTAAACTTTTTCTTTTCATTTCTTCATTTTAATCGTGTTTTAATCTATTTTCTTTCTTTATTTATGTGTCAATATGTTTGTTTAGTTTAGCTTTATGTAGTTCTTATGTTTTAAAGCATGCTAGGTTGCTAGATTTGTTGTTTTAAAGTTCTATTCATTTTTTGTGTTTTTGGGTAAGGCTTTAGGGTGTGTCTGCGTGTGCATGCGTACGCAGGCTCGAAGTATGCATACGCATACAACTGACTTGTGTATGCAGGTCTATGTATGCGCACGGTTGAAATATGAAATTTAAAAACAAAATGTGTTTACAAAAAAAAAAAAAAAATGTTCAAGTAAGATTTATGAAAGAATATAAATTTTGAACAAGTTTGTGGGACTAAAAATAAATACCCTCTCCAAAACTAACAAACTCAATAGTTATATATATATATATATATATATATATAACAAAACCACACACCCACGTCATGTGGGAAAGGAGGTGGAGTGGCAGTAAACTTACTGCCACAATGTCACATCCATGTTAAAAAAATAAAAAGGAGAATAAGATGAAAGTGGGACGTGTGGCTAGGTAACTTCCTGCCACACGCATCACTCAAGCAGTTCCAAAAGCAAAAGTAGCTGAATTTAGCCACAATCCTCACCAACTCAACTGTACCCAGAAGATGACAGTGCACACTTTCTTTGCGGTTTTGGCCAATGATCTGATCGGTTAAAAAAGACTATCCTCATCACACGCGCTTCGTATATACGATGAGGATTTTTTTTTTGGTTAGTGGTACTATTTTATAGAAAAAAAATTGTGTTTTTTTATTTTATATATATAATTTTTATTTAGAAAATTAATAAGAGATCCTATTTTTTAGGTAATATTTTAGTGGGAGTTAAAGTTGCATTTTTACTGGATTGTCCTTTAGTTTTATCTCTACTTAAACATAAGGATGTAGGGGCATTTATGAACTAAAAAATAAGGAATCCAAACAAGGGAAGCTTCTTAAATAATAGTATAGAAAAAATAGGGGAAAACTACTTTTGAGTTCCTCTATAAATTAGAGAGGAACACGTAAAAAAAAAAAAAGGACAGGGGGAAGAGAAAAAAAGAAGGCAGATACAGAAAAAGAGAGCAAATACACACATAACAAAGACATAGAGAGAACAAAAAAGAAAGGCACAGACTGAGAGAGCAACATAAAGCAGAGGAGAAATACGCAACACAGGTTTGTATAAGGGATTTCATCAATCCCTTTCTTCTCTCTCTCTCTCTCTCTCTCTCTCTCTCTCTCTCTCTCTCTCTCTCAAATAATAATAATTTTCGTTTGGTAATGCAAATAGGATTTGGTTTCATGGGGAGTTCATAACTCCACATGAAACTTTATACAAGAGTCCCTGACTCTTACATCCTATTTGAATATTACAAAATAAAAATTCTTTCACTACCAAAATCTTTCTCTCACTTGTCTTCAAATAATTTTTGTTTGGTAAAACAAATAGGGTTGGGTTTCATGAGGAGTTCCTAACTCTATAGATGAAGCTTTATACAAGAGTTCCTGACTCTTAAATCCTATTTGAAAATTAACAAATAAAAATCCTCTCAAATTTTTGGTGCAATGTTTTCATCAATGGAATCCTTGACTCTCCCCATTTTTTGGAGTCCTTGACTTTGCCCTATCAATGGAGTCCTTGACTCTATCCCCATTTTTAGAGTCCTTGACTCTACCCCACTAATGGAGTCTTTGACTCTACCTTATAATTGGAGTCCTGACTCAACCCCATAATTGGAGTCCTTGACTCTACCATTTTAATTGAGTCCTTGACTCCACCATCAAATTAATGGAAACATTAACTCTACCAAATTAATCGTGACTAATTCTTTGAACTTACTAATTCCTTAAAACAAGATTAGAGTTAATAATTCTTAAAATAAAATGACCATAAAATTGGGTTGAGGAAATTTTCTAATTCCAAGTATGTTCACAATGATTAATTTGCTTAAAAGGGAATTTTCTCTCCTTTAATTAAATTTTGGAATTTTAATCAAAATATTATTGAAATTCCGACAAATAAGCAAACAAAAAGGGAGATGATCCTTGAGACTAAAATCAATTATCTCAAAAATAAATTATGTCAATACTTAATTAAACACCAAGTATTGACTTAAAGATAGATCCATTATTTAAAGATGGACAAGACCATATTTGAGACTTTAAATCAAAAATCTCAAATTAAGAACTACGAAGTGGCTTGATCCCCGCCAAGGATACATAGGAAACCTAAATAAATTATTAGGTGCAGCCACAAATAAATAAAAACATATATCCCTTTAAACATAAAAATGAATAAACTCATGTACAAAGACGACATGGTTGGAATCAAAGGATCTTCCCTTGAAACAAGGGATTGTAATTAAGAGATACATTATCTTGAATGGGCACTACTCAAATCAATAAAAATCATACGCCAAAAGGCCTATGAGTGAAATTATGTTTGACGAATTTGACTAATTCGACAATAGTTGTTAAACATAAGTTGACAATAGTTGTTAAACATAAGTTGACAACGTTTGTTAAACATCTAACAATTATTGTTAAACATTGGTTAACAATTTTTTGTCAACATGCATACATACTTGTGCCCCAAAACCCTCATTTGAGTTTTATGTTTTTGTCTCTTCACTTCTTTTACATAATATGCCTCTGTTTTGACCTTTTTGTAAGTTTTTTAGTCTTTGTTCCTTGGTTTTGTTACGTGCTCTCCTTTAACATGCTAGATTAGGGTTTCTTTTATTTCTTGCTTTAATGCCATGAACATGCATTCACATGATCATGCATTGATGCCATAGGTGCTATAATGTAGTAAGATAAGTGAGGTAAGTCATGCACTCACTTGAACATGCATATGGGTTCACCTTGACGATGATTATGAATATGCTTTGTTGAATGATAAGCTTTAGATGTTTTGATGATATCATATGTTTGTTTTGATGATATCATATGGGTTTCTATCATTTATACTTGTTGCCTCGCCTATGATTTTTTTTTTTTGCTTGCTCGGATGAGATGTCATAAGAAGCATGATAAATGAATGCTAGGGTTTGTGATGTGATGAAATGCCATGTTGTATGCTTAGATGTATGCTTGTGTGTGTGAGTTTTAAGATGCAATATTGAACATGCCTTTAATAAGATTAAGACATAAGACATAATGAATGGAAGCCGACTCACGGGTCGAGTGGTTTTAGGTGCCCAGTACATTCCTAAAATCGTACCTAAACTCCAAACCCATACTTTGGCAGTAAGATCAGTACTTCCACATAAAGGCGCTATATACATGATTCTTAGATCATAAAACTAGGTGGCGACTCCTTCCCTTTTTCTCTACCCCAATCCACTCGACCGAGGCGTACTCCCCAAAGAGAAGCGGCACTGACCACACGTTGCACCCATAGTGGCAACTCCATTGGGGATAGAAAGCTTGATTCCAATGTGTCTTATTTCTTAATCTTAATAAAAGCTTGTTCAATACTTGTTTGCACACACTTCACTTGGTTTTTTTGTCCCTTTACCTTGGTTGGTGATAAATGGGAAGATAAGTACACTCCATTCGGGCCAAAATCTTTCAAAGTTCATCCCACTAACTCACAATGTGTGCCATTGCCTATAATGGGCTTCGCGTACATTAACGGTTTGCACCAATCCACAAAGGTCCACTTAGGCCCTCGTTTGGAATCATGGCCCACCTAGTTGTGAGTGACCTACTAATCTATCCCTTTAACTTTTAGGAGCCTACCCACATTTAGAGAGATCTTAGATCCTATTAAAAAAAAAAGGTACCCTTTATATCTCTTGTTTGTTCAACCATGTATCTTGTATTCACCTAATTTTAAAGGACAAATAAAGATAAAAGATGTAAAATTAAAGGATGATCCAAAAGTTATGGCATACCCTAAGATGTTTGAATAAAAGCAAAGAAGTTCTCCCATATAAGAGGCTTATGCCAAAATCCAAAGGTGTATCTTAACTTGAAAGGTTCACAAGACCATAGCCTAATTGCTGTCATAAGACCAAATCAAAAGGCCTTTTGAAAAAGAGAACCTTGGGCTTAAGGTAACAAGTATGCTATGGACTTAGCATCCAATATCCTACAAGTCAACATGAAATTCCCTAATCTTAGGCCTCTGGCCCAAAATAATGAGAAATGCATGGACTTTGGAAGGAAGGTTACAATATATTCTAGCTAGAAGGCTACTTCAAAAAAAGTAATAATGATAATGAAATGAAGAGAAAAGAGCCCAAAGGTGATGAATACATTGTAAGCCCATATTCGAGACAAAGGGTTGAAAATCTCTAAGTACATTCTAATGAAAGCCCACGAGAGCATGATGAGAGCATTATTGTAAATGAATTTTGATACTGTATTTTGTCTGCCCTTGATTTGCATGCCAGGCCCCAAAAATACAAAAATATTATTTTCTTTCCATAGGGCCGCGAGAACATCCAGAATGATGGGGCTCAACTCGTTCGGACATTGGAGCATCCAAAGTGTCTTTTTCAGCTAAAATTACCAAAATGTTCCTAGGCCGAAGGTCAAACAAGGTCAAAATCCACACAAAATAACACCTTTCATAGTTTTTCATCAAACCTGAGCTTCTCGGGTTGAAATTGACTTCAAGTGGGCCCAAAAACCCTAATTTTGATCCGGCTATCGAAATGGGTTGAAACCAATGCCACTACATAGATTATTGAATTCTTGTTCCAATGACTATTCATGGGTCAAAATCGGAGTTAGAACGGCTGAGATATCACGAAAACCGTAATGGCGCAACCATCGATGCATCACAAACTTCCAAGAGCCATAACTTTTGATCCGACCGCTGGATTTTTAGGTTCCATACCTTTTTAGAAATGAAAATCAAGATCTATCCAAAGGACTCAACATCAGCCCGATCATAGGAGGATTGAGGCCGACAGCCATTGAAAGGCCACCGATGACCTTACAAGGGCCGTTGCCTCGATTTTCGTGCTTAGGGCTATAAATTGCCCAGGCATGCCCTAGATAGGGGGGACACACATTTTATGAAATTTCCCTTCTACCCAGCTGCTCTCTACTTTTTTTTCTCTCCCAAACACCAAAAAACACATCAATGTCTTTTGATTCTTCCTTTTTCACCAAGAACACAAGGTATTGCTTTCCTTGGTTCTACACTTTGGATTTGGGGTTTAGAGGTGTGGATGTAGATTTTTAGCTATCATCCACACCCTTAACCTTCTAAATCTTTTTCCTAGCAAGTTCTTGCTCTTTTTGCCATGATAACATGCTTTGTTGCTTTCTTTGACATGTTTCTTGCTTTACCTTGTTTCTAGCATGTTCTTAGCTTAGATCCATATTCTTTATGCTTGTTCACATGCTTATATGTTTAGATCTACATGCTTAGGGTTTTTATGCCATGTTTTCTACTTAGATCTATGTCCTTACATGCTTATATGTTTAGATCTACATGCTTAGGGTTTTATGCCATGTTTCCTTTCTTTTGTTCCTCTTTTTGTTTTGCATTGATGTTAGGGTTATGTGCTCATGTGCTTGATAACATGTCTATGGCTATGCTTTGCTCGGATCTATGTGCTTGTATGCTTTTTGCCATATTTTCTGCATCTGTACATGCTTATATGCTTGGATTCATGTTCTTCCATGTTTATGTGCTAGCTTTCATGCCTATGCCTAGATCTATATTTTTACATGCTTGCGTGCTCAGATCAAGGTTTTCACATACTTATATGCCCGGATCTATGTTCCTACATGCTCGTTTGTTTAGATCTGTGCTTAGACCTAGGTTATGTTTGTCTTGCCATGTGCTATTATAGCTCTTTTGTCACTTTACCTTTCTTTCTTGTGTTTTGGCCATGTGGTTAGGACTCGATCTAGACCCTACGGTCTTTGTCATTATCCATATACCTTGGCCCATATCAAAGGGTTTGGATCACCCATTTGCATGTCTATGCTTGCTTGCTTTTATGCTTTATCTTCCATGCTAGCCTTTCTAGTTCTAGGCTTTGCTATGCTTGATGTCCTAAGCGGGTTGTGGTTATATGGTTACATCTGACGCCCATGAGGCTTTGTCTGCATGTAACCATTTGGGAGGCATCTTCGTGATACTAGTTGCTTCGTGCATACCTCTCCTTTTTCCACTCCGTGTGATGATATGCTTACCATGCTTGTTTGCACCACCCGTTGGCTTTCTTTGCATCTTTACACGCTTGCTTACATGATCATGCACAAGTCTTGCTTACTAGTGTGTCATCCATGCTTCAACACAATGAAGTCATGGACATTCGATCCAAACCTACATTTATCCCTTGCGAAAACCCCCTTTATGTGTTTTCCTTGCTTGTTTGCCCTCTTTGCTTGTTGGTTAGCTTTCTTGATTTTGTCACATGCTATGCTTGCCATATCTATCTTGCTTGTTTGCTTTGCGACCTTGTGCTTTTATCTATGCTTTTTCCTTCCATTACTTGTCTGCTGGTTTTCTTATCTATGCCTTTGCATCTACGCATATGGAGCAAGGATGCATGAAGCTAGGGCATGATCTCCCAGACACAAGCAAAAAGGGAAAGGACACGAGCACGTGGTTAAGCCAAGCAACTGCAATTAGTAGGTTTAGGAGTTTAGCCTTTTCCCTTTGGTTATGCACTCTATAAACCCCCTCTTTGCTCCTCCCTTTCTCCCTTAAATGGTTTGTATTAGGTATATCATGCTTTGTACCATTCGTCCTCATCTCTAGAGTATGGCAACCCTTGTTGATTTTCCTGCACCTATATTTTGGGCCATACTCTAGGGATGTAGGCATTTACTTTCCTACTCTGTGTGCTAGCATTGTGCATGATGCATGTATATATACACCTGCTCACCCCTTTCCAGTGTGATTGTCGCGATTCATGTCACTTAAGGCTAGCAATGCCTAAATTCTGCCGCAAAAGTAAGGTAACTTCTCGCTGAATTTTCACGATGGAAATCTAGCACTATGCTCGAATGCCTTAGGAAAGCATAAATTGGGACCACACCCTTTCAAAAGCCAAAACCTCAAAGCCTCCATGCATGCAAAGCCCCAAAAGCCAATGCCAAAATCATGTTTTTACTGGCAATCTCCAAAAATTACAGTTTTATCAAAACAAAGGACTGTCCTTGGGACATGCGTTGTGGTGTGCCTAACACCTTCCTTACTCATAACCAAACTTCCGAACCTAAGAATCAAGATTTTTTGCCATCCACGTTAGATTAGGAAAAATGACATTTTTCCTAACCTAGGATTGGTAATAAAATCAACGAGAAACAAGTGACCAATCAAACCTTAGAAAAACTCAATGATTGGTGGTGACTCCACTTACCTTTGGTAATCCCTTAAAATTTGGCCTAGATTCCTACCATAAAACCAAAGGTAGACCTACCTTCCTCCTTCAAGAGAAAATGCACCCAAAGCTCTGCGCAAACCATGCACATTCACATCGAGAGGGGCCTCCAATGGGCTATAGAAGAAAACCGAGTCTTCAATCTTGGCTATAGAAGAAGAAGGGGTTCCTTTGGTATTATGACATCATTCTTGAAATTGGGAGTATATCCTAACGGTACCGATAAGAGAGAACTTCGTTCGATTAAAATGATGGCTATGCAATATATCCTATATGGAGGACAACTTTATAGAAGATCTTACAATGGCGTGCACCTCCGTTTTTTGAAGAAAGAAGAAGCTGAAAAAGTCATGGAAGAAGTTCATCAAGGGATTCTTGGTCCTCACATGAATGAGAGAATGTTAGCCAAAAAGATCCTAAGGATAGGGTACTATTAGAACAAAATGGAGATTGATTGTGTAGACTTTATGAAGAGTTGCCATGATTTCCAAACACATACCAACTTGAATCATGTGCCACAAAGTGAACTATATAGCATGACCTCTCCTTGGCCTTTCTCAATTTAGGGCATAAATGTGATTGGAAGGATAGCCCCTAAGGCTTCAAATGGACATAAGTACATCCTAGTGGCAATTAATTACTTCACCAAGTGGGTAAAGGCAGCCTCCTACTTCGTATTAAAAGGAAAACATATGGCTCGGTTCATAAAGAATAACATCATTTGTTGGAACGAGGTACCACAAGAGATTTTCTCAAATAATGGCTCCCACTTTGCGGGAGAAATTTGAAAGATCATGGAGTTATACCACATCGAGCATCATAAGTCTTCACCATACCGACCACAGACTAATGGGACTGTAGAAGCAGCCAATAAGAATGTCAAGAATACCCTAGCCAAAATGGTAGTAACATACAAGGATTGGGTCGAAAAACTCCCATTCGCCCTATAGGGTTACAAAACTACTATTCGAGCATCGACTAGGGCAACCCCTTACTCTTTGGTCTACAGAAGCAAGGCAATCCTTCCTATTGAGGTAGAGATACAATCTTTGAAGGTGCTAGTGGAAACCAAGGTCCTAAAGGAAAATTGGTATGAGCAATTGGTTTTGATAGATGAGAAGAGGGATAGGACATAATACCATGGAGATGCTTCGCTCAATCAACATGGATAGACACCAAAGATATAACATTTGAAAAGGAAAAAGGGGGGGGGGGGGGGGGAGGGGGAAGCCTGCTAGGTTGAAAACCTAAAAAGGTTGCTTAGGCAAAAATTAAGGCAAAAGAACCTCATTAGATTGAAAACCCGAAAGGTCAATCTAGGCAAAAGATAGGGGAAAAGACCATAGGCATGGTGAAAATTCCCTAAGGACATCATAGGCAAAAATTACATGGCACAGAAAAAGAAAAAAGAAAAAAAAGTAATGACAATAGGCAAAGATAATAAATGAATGATTCCCTTATTGCTCAAATTAAAAGATAATAAATTGTTTCCATAGGGGATTTGGAACATTCCAATCCTTTGATAAATTCAAAAAAAAAAGAAGTCATGAGAATCATAAATTGCAAAAAAGTAAAATTTAGGGCATATCAGGTAGTCAGCCAGCCTTCTTTCTTTTGTTGGACCTTTTATAAGCTTTCTCATTTATGTGAACCCACTTCATGTTAGCCTCTAACCATTTCTTGTACCCTGAGGTTAGATGAGGGAATTGAGGAAAATGGATGCCTTTGGTCACCATCTTTCATGACCAAGTCTCACGGATTCTGCCCAAGATCCTCTCAGTAAATGCCAAGGTATGGAAGGAACCATCATCACAAGGAGCCCCTTTGACTGTCACCAAATTGCCTTGCAATGCGACATGTAGAGTAGTAAGAGCAATAGTGAAGCCCAACCAAAGGAACACAGTTATCCTTGATGTTGCGATTGACCATGCTGGAAATATGCCACCATTACACTACCCATTAAATATCTGAGGCATCAATACACTTCATGAATTCAGTGAAATCATCATAGTCAATCTTTGTGCACTTAGGCCTGTGGTTATAATAATGCTTAGGGAGGTATTAAGTAGGAGGAACAGTGGGGGGATGAAGCAATCGAAGCCTCTCATATAGCCATATCTGAAAAAGAAAAGAGAAAAAGAAAGCATGAGTGGAAAAAGGAGAGATGAAGGAAAAAAATGACAAAGATGATATAAGGATCCTTGATGGGTTGAAAACCAAAAGGCAGTCCAATCAACAATTGAAGGAATCCCAGTAGGTTAAGAATCTAGGAAAAATTAGGGATTAAACCTAAAAAAGGAAGGGGCTCTCCGCAAAGAAGTTTGCTTCCTTCCTATGAACCGTATCCAAGCCATTAAGGGTTTTAGCCAAGATCATACCCACAGGACTTCCTACCTTCATATCACTAACCACCAAACACATCCTTCGATCTATGCGAACTATTTCATGCACCATGAAGTATCTCTCAAGAATGCATAAATAGAAAGCATTGAGGTAATAAGAGAGTGACCTACCAACCACAGGAATACTTAGTCGAGAAAAGTTCAAAAAAATTGAGCGGATATTCAGCTTGTTAAACATGCACCGATGCTACACAGTGACAAGAGAAACCCCTAGAAGAGCTTGGACTAAGGCAAGAAGATCCCCACCAGTAGTAGGAAGAATGAAAGTATTAATCTTAGATTCACCCATGATCGCATTGAACTCTTCAATAGTAGGGCATATCTCTGCACCATTGAAATGAAAAACATGCCAAGTAAGAATCCAAAAGTTGGCAATAGCACAAAGAAGAGGTTCATCCACCTTGATTCAGTGATATGGGAAGATACAAGAGAGACCGAAGGGAATATGGGCCTCTTTGAAACTAGGGTTAATCTTCTTGATCCATGTTGAGACTTCTAAAGAAGAGAATTTTGCCATTGGAAAGCCCTAAGGAGTGTCTTCTGAGCTTAAGTGTGTTTTGTGAGGTTTTGGAGGCCCCTCACGGCTATTTTATACTTAAATAGGGCAACTAGGGTTTTTCTGACCCTCAGCATGCATATGCAAGGTCAAGGTTGCATACGCATGGTCAAGGCCTATGTACGTAGGAACGCTTATGTGCACGTAGGAAGGAAGGTAAAGTCGAATTCCTTTCTCTATTTGGAGTGTGATTCCTCTGCCAAGACTCCATTCATGATTTCTATAGTCTAAGAGACTACTCAAGGCATAATTGAGTTCAGAATTTCAAGCATAAAAAATCAAGTAAAATTGCATAGAATTATGCAATTATCCCTACAAGTTGTAAATTAAGTACAAGTCCTAAATAAAAATAGAAATGTAAAAGATGTTCTTAAATTCAACCCAATGTCTCAAATAAAAGCTAAAGTGCAAAAATACATGCTAATAGGAAGAAAAGAGAAATAAAAACTGGAAATATGCTATATGACTGTATCTGTGTTTGTTTGTCTACAGGATCACCAGAAGCACCTCTTCCGCAGCTAGTAACTAGGAGTAGTCTCTAAATTGCCACTAATGTTTCCATCACCATCATCATCATCATCATCTAGGTAGGGAAACCCTCCAAGACCATAGATTTACCTGGAATACTTGCTCATTTCTAGCTTGAGGTTCCCTATAAGCCAAACTAGCTCTTCATGCTCTTGTATAATAGGTTGGATTTTAAAGAAAAATAAGGTATTAGAACAAGTGTTGGGAGATAAGAAGAGAAGGGACAAGAATGAGGGAGAACTCACCACTCTTGCACCCTCGAGAAAAGGGTAGCCCATGACATTTGTGTTGCGGCCTACCGCACACTCATGAGCAAAACCATCAAAACCATAGACATAGTCCAACCAAAGCAAGCGAGAAGGATCAATAGGAGCACTAGCAGCAAGACCAGCCCGACATAAGTAACCCATATGAACATCATCATACGAAGCAATGCAAAGGGAAAATGGAAATGAATGAAAAGAGAAAGCGCATATACCGTAGGAGTGAGGGAAGGCATGAAGCAAGTGTTGTTGAACTCCTCATAGTCCAATTCATCTAAAACCCACTAGGTATAGGGAATTCCATTCCTCCATAATTAAAACTCTGTATCCGTAATGGAAAGCAAGGAAGCATGAACACCGGAGGGTCCTTTAGAACCTGTAGGGCATCCTTACCTACCAACTGACAACATACCCTCTCCACCAAGTAGAGAACCCTCAAGCCAGCACCTTCGAACGGCTGAGTGATCCCAAAAGTGACAAGAGTAGCTGCCTCCAAGTCTAGGGCTATAACATTAAGGAGGTCAGCCCATAGGCTCCAGATGACCTATGATAACACATAGGGTTAGAAAAGAAAAACCGTAAGAGATATGCAGCAGAAATAATGAGAAGCATTGAATTCCTAGCTCACCTCATCAGAAGATAGCCCATTAAAATGAGCCCTAACTGAAGAGAAGCTTTTCATATCTATATCCACACCATAAGTAATGAAACCGTATTGAACGGCACAACATTGGAAAGGAAAAGACAAATATGACAGTTTGCAAGATGATAGTTTGTGATAGACCAAAAACGAATTGACCCCTTATGACAAATTAATTTATTAATTAACCAAGTTTATTAATTAATCAAATTAACATGCAAAGCGTGTGGTAGCACAAACAACTCACTAAACAACTAAAGTATGCAGCGGAAAATAAATGACACGGTGATTTGTTTAAAAATGGGCAAAACCTGACGACAAAAACCCCACCAGGTGATTTTCAGGTCACCACTCTCGAAACTCCACTATTATCACAACAAGCTGTTACAAGTAAAGGAATCCCAAGTACCTTACCAACCTACAGTTTAACCCTTACCCCAATACCCAATTGGACTTGTTCTGTAGTGAAAGTTCCCCTTTTGATGCACGGCTCCCAAGTATGTGACTAACCAATTGCGTGAATCCAGTACATGACTTCAATCACCAACTAAGAAGGTTGTTGGCTGCAAAGTTCTTCAGTTCATTCCAACAATGAAGATCAAGAAGATGCTTGGTAACAAAACCCAATGATGCACATACACAGCAACTTCTTCACAAGACTGATGAACTAGGGCAAGAACTTCGTCTCCAGTCATAATTTGCTTGAACAAAGTTTACTCAATGCTTGTGCAACTTGCGAACCTGTTGACGGTCCTTAAAATAATCCTTTTATATGTTTAGGGTTAGGAGAAAAGAAGACCTAAACACATAATCACCGATTCCAAGAAATTATATTAGAATTCTAAATTTCTTAAATCTCAACAGATAAGCTGTCGAGTAGCTATCGAGCTAGCTGTCAAGCTTTAATGAATTTGCACTTTCAATTTGTTTTCTTGGATAGACTTGATGACTTCAACACTTGATCTTGAAACCTTGTTTCTTGAAGTATTAAAAACATCCTAGAACTACCCAATTACAAGTAAAGCGTGTTTTGTCAAAGGATTAGCCAATTACATAAAATAGTGACATATGATCCTAACATGTGAAACACATATGTCCTAACAATCTCCTACTTTGGCAATCCATGATAAAACCACAACAAACAAATGAGCATATGAGAGAAGTCATAAATCACTTAACTCATATTCACTTATTGAATACAATAAAATCTATCCTATCACAAACTCTTGAAAAACTTTGCAAGAAGAGAGTTTATGGCAAGTAGACTTTGACAACCTGTATTTCTGAAATACTTTAAAACAAAACTCATCAAGGCATCTTTGTGTGAAACAAAAATAGATAGATTGCATGCAAGTAATAAGAAGCATGTGTATAAAAGGAGAAAAGAAACAACACATGAAAGGGTAGGTGAAAGAAAAACATACATCAATCATAAATAAAAGAGATAAGTACAATGTATATTTATAAATGGTCACAAGACCTCATGTACAAGAACAAAAGAAAAGATACATATCATCCTCACTACATCCCTCAATAAAAACAACACTCCCCCTAACAAAAATGTCTAACTCTCCCCCTAAGAATGACTACTCTCATATCCAAAACTACTTCCCCTTTTTGTCACGAATAACAAAGGGTAAGAGTGTCAAGTAGACATCTCATCGGTAGAGCTAGCATCTCCATCATCATCATCTGAAGCATCATCGTCATCACTATCATCATCATCCTCATCCTCAGAATCAGAAGCCACGAGAGGAGGTAGTGAAGGGGTAGCCTCAGGAGCAAATCCGCCCATGGTCACTTGCCATCTAGCTATGCGGCCAACACGGACATTCACCTGATACAACTCTATGGAAAGTGTATCTAGGCAAGTATCCATGCACTGAAGATACGCCATGATGTCTCCCAAAGGCACATCGCTTAAGGAAGAAGAAGGAGCGGATATGGGTCGAGCAGAATGAGATGGAGTCAGACGGGAGGAAGGTGTAGAATCCTGCTATCACGACCTAAACTGCGCCGAACTACGTTTTATAGTAGTGGCATCTATGGCACATATGAAAGTAAAGGAGTCGTACGTGGGAGAAGGGACGGAAAAGTGGCGTAAAATCCTTGTGATAGCAGAAGGAAAGATGAACTTATCACGGGACGCCGAATCCTGAAATACATCTATCAAAGACAAAATAAAGTGGGAGGGAAGTCAATGGTAAGATGCTCAAGAAGGGATAATAAGAAACAAGCACGAGACTTTGTAATGGAGTTGTAGTGCAAGAGAGGATAAAGTACAAAGGTCATCACCATGTTCAAAAACTGCAGGCTTTTTGCAAAGCCAGAGCTGTAAGTGAACTAGCGCTCACCCCACTCCGAAGTACGCTTACAAAAAGTGGACATAAGCTCATCCTTGGACACAGTCCTCAGATGCTCACAAGAGGGATAGTCGGGAAACTCTATCCTAGGAACCCTAAGCACATCCGTAACAAGCTGCGGTGTGACAGGAATAGAAATACCTCAGACACGAGTAACGAAATGAGGTACAGAGCGGTCAATCCCATGCATGTTGGAGTAGAACTCCTGAATCAGCACGAGAGGACAAGTGACGAGCTCGTCATAAAGAGACTCCCATTCCCGACTGTGAATGATAGTGGTAAGGTCAGTGTCAGCAAAATGACCCATAATGACTCGGTGTTCTGAATGAATGCCTCGTCGGGAAAAGTTTTTCGTAAATGCCTTGTAAGCATCATTATTATAGAAACTAAGAAAGAGAGGTGCATGATCAGAAAAGGAAGAGGCACCAAAATGAAAAGGATTCTAGGGCAGAGTGGATTTACGTTTAGGTGCCATAGACACTACTAACGTAACCAACAAAATAAGGAGAGAAAAAAAAAAAAAAAAGACAATAAAAAAAGTCCCAAAACAGTTCACAATAATAAGAATATGTGAAAAGATGTACAAATGCATGGAAAATGTATGAACATGTGACATGCAAAGTAAGTACATCATGGGCTCAGCCCAATTCAATTCTACCAGCACAAAAAGAGATTGCACACATCTAAATACATGATAATACTGTTATAATGCAAATGTAATGCAATGCATGAAGTTTTTAAGATCAAATCTTCAAAAACTAACCCAAAATTTCAACAATATCTCATCAATTTTGAAAAACACCAATTTTTTTTTAAAAAGAATCCTAAAACCTAGGCTTCAAAAGCATAAATGCATGAATTGCAAGAGAATAGAAGCTTACCACGTGAAGAAAATCTTGGTGAAGCTTGAAGAAACCTTGTAGAATAGATTTGAGGGAGAGAAGAGAGTGTTTGGGAGAGAAAACAACAATCAATTGAGAGAGATATCGAGAAAATGACAGGCGGATCGCACGAGGAGCTTAAATAGAGCCCTAAGTAAATCTCGACAGATGAGGTGTCGAGGTAGTGTCAAGACATCTGTCGAGTAGGTGTCGAGAAAAGCAACGTTGACAGATCATATGTCGAGAAGCTGTCGAGGAATAGAAACACTAGAAGCAAGATATGAGGCTCGATCGATCCACCAGGTGTTGAGAAGGTGTCAAGAGGTCAGAAACTTTCTCGATCGATCTAGAAGGTATCGAGGTGCTGACGAGATTGCGATAAGAAAAAACTTAGAAAGCTCGACAAATAGCTAGCTATCTAGGAGGTGTCGAGGAGGTGTCGAGCCAGCTTTACAAAACAGCTTTTCGAGAGGAGAAAAGCACAGATATGAATGCAATCAAGTATGCAACTCAACCAATGATCCAAATAATATTTTAAGCTCTCAAAAACATCTCTTAACAAAGATTTTTAAGGCACATGGATCTCAAAAACACACACACACACTAAACAAGTTTAACCAATTCTATATTTCAAAAACAAGTCAAGACAGTTTAGTGAGCATACATTAACACATGTAAAACATTGTGATGGCCAAATCACATTGTACCTTCACATGTATCAAAAGTAGCAAAGAATATTGCGTGTTGTGTGTGAAAAATATCGTAAGATTGCATAAATGTATACAAGTTATGACGATTTGAGATATGATAAAATCACTTTAACTCACACATAATCATAACTACTTGATGGGGACTATCACCTTTGAGGTACATCCTATAACTCTCACATATCCTAGAAAACACGCTTGCAGTCAATATTTAAAGCATTTTTTTACCTTTTTGGTTTTTATTTTCTTTGCATATTTTTATTTAAGAAAAACATGCATGAGCATATAAAAGATAGAAAAGAAATACCCATTTAAGTTAAGCTTTTGACATTACACTTTTGCTATGCCGAAGTATGCAGGTGTCATATTATGATTGGCGAGCAACAGTGGTGAGATGATTATTTATGCCTTTCTCTTAGAATTTTTTAGTCCTTCCCGTCAAAAAGAGTGATATGAGTGTTAAGTACAAGAGATAAATTAATCTTACTCATCACAAAGAAGAGCCACAAAGCTCACTTGTTTAGTTGTGCATAGAGATGCTCATCTAAGTTACAAGAGTTACAAAGTTTAGAAAACTTTGTTTCAATGGCCATCCAAGGTACACAAGTACCAATGTACACAAAACACACACTGTTTTTATATTTTTCTATTTTTTTATATGAAAAACAAAATAAACAACACTGAAAAAAAAAAAAAAAAACAAAAACAAAAAAAAAACAAAAAAAAAAAAAAAAAAACAAAAACAAAAACATGTTAAGCAAAACAACAAAACTAAACTGACTCAAAAGAAAAACAAAACACTCAAGTTATGCAAAACAAAAAACAAGAAGAGAGAGAAGAAATGATAGAATCACTTAGAGCCATTTTCCTTCCACACCTTGGAAGAACCTTTCCTTTGAGCAAACCCTTGAACTTATGGTGAGGGGAAAGAATTGAAACCGTTCAAATTTGAAAGGAACATGAGGGCTTTAAGAAGATCTCCAAGAGCAGTAAGAGAAGATTAAAGATGATTTTGGCTTCTAGATGCTATCATATTATTGCTCTGTTGAGTGGCTAGCCACTTATAGCAATATGGTTGAGTATGACCGGCAATACCATAATGATGACAGAGATGCTGCTTCTTTTGTTTAGGCTTTTGAGAGGTAGCCTTCTTAGCCTTAGGGTTTTTAGCATTTTTCTTCTCAAGTTTAAGGGATGCTCCTAATATTGATTTACCCTTGTCTAAGTTCTTACTAGCTAAATCAGTTTTAGCATTATTGTTCTCAATTTCAACATTATTGCTAGAAGGAACAAAAACATTAGCACTAGTAGAAGCAGTATTAGAGGAAGAGAAATCATACCCTAAACTTGTGCAATCAGAAGTAGATTTCTAAATGCTTAGCATCTCATCAAGCTTCGCACTTGAAGTCCTCTCCAGTTGAGCTCTGACTTGAAACAGCTCCGCTTCAAACTTCTTGGTCTTCTCAGCCAAGAAATTGTTCTCGAACCTCAGTGCTCCAATGGTTTGATTTGCCTCGTCAAACTTTGTGGAAAGTTCCTCATTGTCAAGTTCCACATAATTGAGCTTTTTGGTGGCCAGTCTATACAGTTTCTCGTGCTTCTCGGAAAGCTTGTATAGTTTCTCATAGGTCGTGTGGATATCATCTTGATCATCATCTTCTCAAACTTTGAGTCCACCAAATCTTCTTCTTCATCCACATCTTCTACAATCCTTTCAATAGGATCTACAGAGGCAGTGAAGGCATTCAAGATTCCGTCATCCTTATTGTCAGAATCATCCTTAGGCTCGATGTCGCTCAAGGTAGCAGCAAGTGCTTTGCTTTTCCCAATGCACTTGAGATATGTAGGATACTCATGTTTCATGTGATCGAAGCTTTGACACCCAAAACACTTAGGTCCTGCAGGAACAGTGTACTGACCACCTTCCTTAGCATCCTTCTTCCCTTTGTCTTGGCCTTTGAACTGAGAAGAACTGGATTGCCTGCAATTCTTGTTGAAGCCCTTTCCATTTGCGTTCTTCATAAACTTCTTGAATTGCTTAGTGATGTAGGACTTCATCCTGGAATCTTCATCATCTGAAGATTCATCTCTCTCATTGCTCTTGGCCTTCAGTGCCATGCTCTTGTCATTACCCGTCTTGCCTATCCTTGTCAACCCTAGCTCGTAAGTCTGCAGATTACCAACCAGCTCAATCAACGGAATCTGGTCAATGTCCTTTGATTCGTCTATAGTGGTGATCTTGCAATGAAATCTCTCGGGTAGAGATCTGAGCACTTTCCTCACAATCTTAGGTTTAAGAATGGTTTCCCTAAGATTAAATGCCGAGTTCACTATGTCCTCAAACTTGGCATAGAACTCGTCAAACTACTCATCTTCCTCCATCTTAATCTCTTCAAAGCTTGTAGTAAGTCTCTAAACTTTTGAGTCTTTGACAGCTTTGGTTCCCTCATAGGTTGTCTGAAGGATAGTCTAAGCCTCCTTGGCAGTTTCAGTTGAGGATATCTTCTTGACCTCCTCATTGGCGACTGCACTGAACAACGTATTCAATGCTCTGCTGTTGAAGTTCGCCGCCTTAATCTTGGCATCATCCCAGTCAACTGGCGCTTCATTTGGCTTGGTCCAGCCTATCTCAACAGCCTGCCATACTTTCTCATCTAGAAACTGCAAGAAAGCTCTCATGCGTACTTTCCAGTATGCATGGTTAGTGCCATCAAATAAAGGAGGTATAATTAATGACTGTCCTCTATCCATGACAAACAGGGGTCAATGGATCAAACACAGCAAAGATTAAAACCTAATCAAAGTGTGCTTGCTCTGATACCACTTAATAGGCCAAAAACGAATTGACCCCTTGTGACAAATTAATTTATTAATTAACCATGTTTATTAATTAATCAAATTAACATGCAAAGCGCATGATAGCACAAACAAATCACCAAACAACTAAAGTATGCAGCGGAAAATAAATGACACAGTGATTTATTTACGAATGGAAAAAACCTAACGATAAAAACCCCACTGGGTGATTTTCAGGTCACCACTCTTCAAACTCCACTATTATCATAATAAGCGGTTACAAGTAAAGGAATCCTAAGTACCTTACCAACCTACAATTTAACCCTTATCCTAATACCCAATTGGACTTGTTCTGTAGTGACAGTTCCCCTTTTGATGCACAACTCCCAAGTACGTGACTAACCAATTGCACGGATCTCAGTACGCGACTTCAATCACCAACTAAGAAGGTTATTGGCTGCAAAGTTTTTCAGTTCATTCCAACGATGAAGATCAAGAAGATGCTTGGTCACAAAACCCAATGGTGCACATATACAGCAACTTCTTCACAAGAATGATGAACTAGGGCAAGAACTTCGTCTCTGGTCACAATTTGCTTGAGCAGAGTTTTCTCAATGCTTGTGCAACTTGAAAACCTATTGACGGCCCTTAAAATAATCATTTTATATGTTTAGGGTTAGGAGAAAAGAAGAGCTAAACACATAATCACGGATTCCAAGAAATTAGATTAGAATTCTGAATTTCTTAAATCTCGACAGATAAGCTATTGAGTAGCTATCGAGCCAGCTGTCGAGCTTTAATGAATTTGTTGCACTTTCAGCTTGTTTTCTTGGACAGACTTGATGACTTCAACACTTGATCTTGAAACCTTGTTTCTTGAAGTATTAAAAACATCTAGAACTACCCAATTACAAGTAAAGTGTGTTTTGTCAAAGGATTAGTCAATTACATAAAATAGTGACATATGATCCTAATATGTGAAACACATATGTCCTAACAGTTTGCAAGAAAAGCAATTGCAAGAAACAGATATAACAGTTTGCAAAAAGATAGTTTACCAGAAAAGTAGTTGCAAGATGCAGATGTGAACAATTTGCAAGATGAAGATGTAGATACAGTTAATAAGAGCATGATGTGTTGTTTTCTTAATCCTAAATAATATGAGGATGAAAATAATTTCAAAAGAAAAGAAAAGAAAGCTAACCTCAAGAAGCTTTGAAAGCCCCACAAGTTGGTACAGAGTCCCTTGGCTGAGCGTGTCTAAAGAAGAGTACAAGTAGGCAAGACATGCCTACCCCCAGTTGGCCTCTCAAGCCTCCCTAAAGTCATGGAAGAGGGCTAGCCACCTCAGAGATACCATCTGCCCTCCATTGGCAAAGAGATATGCCCCTGGAAAGTACAACAAAAAGGCCATAACCATCCGGGCATAGTCGTTGACTGTCACTTATGGGGAAGCGTGTAATCCATCTCAATGTCAAAATAGTAGATCATCTTGGTGGCGTACCTCCTCCTAGACAAGTCTATACTTAGTTAAGTGCCCGACTTACGCTCCAAGTTTATGAGAGCCCTATTGCACCTAAATCCGGTCATGCGATGGAAGTCATGGGGAGTCACAGTCATCTCCCTATCAGTAATGTGGAAGGTGTAGGTAGTGTCCCACCACCTCTCAGCTAGAGATTTCACCAGAATGGCATTGGCAGACCTCTTTGGTAGTAAGGGATGATCGGCTCAAAGCCCACTGCACAAATGTTGGCCTTGTTTCCACAATAAGAACCCTATATCATACTGCCACACAGTTAGTGCTTCCTTACCTAAAAATGGGGGCAAAGTTAGCAAAAGGATGAAAATATGGTGTTATATTAGCATTTGGATAAGAAATAAATAAAACATGAGTTAAAATAAGGTCTATGTCTAGTGACATGCGCACATAAGCCCATGTTTGTGTATGCAAACACTAGGTACACGTACGCAGGTTGGAAATCGCATGCATAGAAACTCAAGAATAGATATATGTACACATGAATAAGCCCGCATACACATAATAATGAGCTTCATACGCATAGATACAAGCCACGTACACAGGCTCAAATCCCCGTATGCATAAACACAGACAAAGAGTTGTTCTTCAACAGTTTCAAGCACTTTTTGATCAAAACTCATCCTAAACATGTTCCTGCCCCTCCTAAGGTGTCAGGTTTTTATCTAAACCCATCCCACATCAAAACCCAAGCATTTGCATGTCCAAAAATAGAATAAAACAAAAGATCAAAGAAGAACTGGAAAATGAGAAAAGTTTAAAAAACTTACCAATCTAGTCTTTGCACCATTTTAGAGATGATCTTGTGGCCTGTATGTCAATGGAGGGGACTCATTCAGCCTCACCACTCCATTCCAATGCGTGAGGTTGAAGGCATCACTAGGGAGCACATAGGAAATTTTCTTGTACTAAGGTGCCATGGATGAGATGAGAGAGTTTGAGAAGATGAGAGAGTTTCAGATAAGAAATTTAAAAGAAGAATCAGATTGTGAGAAGAAATGGGAGAGAAGCAAGGTTTTTGTAGAGAAAGAGGGAAGTGTGGAGTTAAAAAGGATATGAAGAGAATGAGAAGGAAAAAATAAATGGTTGGTGAACATTGAAGAAAAATGAAGAGGCGGGAAGGCATCTGATGGCTAAACTACATGTAGTTTAGGCCCCCACTAAACTATAGTTTAGTAAAAAAAAAAAAAAATCATTTCTCCAAATATAAAATAGGGGTTTGGAATGGCTCTTAGATGATGTGAGATTCATTCCAAACCTCAGTCTTTAATACAAAAAAATTTTCTTAAATAGTTTCTGAAACCCTAGCTGCATGCGTAGGTCTGTGTCTACATACACATGCATCAGACCTGCATACGTAGGTCCTTGTTTGTGTATGCAGGCTGAGGGTTTCCTTGGCTTTTATTTTCCAAAAATAGATTTATTCACTCACAAAAAGTTATATTTTCCATTTTAACATTTCTCAAGTCAATTTGTAATTTGATCAGGCCCTAAAACAAACTTGGGCTTTAGAATTTCAGCATTATTGGGGAACAAGGGCCCGAGTTGTAAGGGATACAAAATGTGATGTCTATAGATGCCCACTCTTTTCATTTATGAGCTCCGCTAACGGAATTGAAAGAATAAAAGATAAAACATTTTGTTTCCACGTACAACTCGGGCCCAACTCACACACATAGCACACAACACGCATACATGAGACATGGTGCAACTCCATAGAGTCACATGGGATTTATATGTCCAAATTCCCACCTTTGTTGCTCAAGAAACAAGCAATGACAACTCACTATCCTAGAACCTACTTTGCTAATTGCAAGGAAAAGGCGAGTGACTCAATATCCTAGAGTCATTTAAAAAAGAAAAACAAACAAGGGCAACAACCGCAACCATCAACCAACAAACAAACAAGGTGCTCTTATGAGCTTAAAAGGATACATCTCTATGGTGTCCATCTAGGGCTCTTGCCTCAAACTTCTTTGAGTGGCTTGCGCCCATCTCTATCTCTATCTGTTCTGGTGAAGCTCTTGCCTCAGGGTGACCTTGGTCTCTATCTCTATATCTACCTCTTCTATTGTGCCTATATATTCAATTCCCTCAGGATGTGCCCAAATTTTGTATTCTTCTCTTTTAATTTATATAAGTTTGTGCCTACATATTCAATTCTCATAGGATATGTGCATGAATGGCCTTGGTGTTTCAACCCACGAGGGAGTCTTGGGTGAAGAATCCGCTAGGGATGATGGAAGACTCACTAGGAGTATGATTTACTGAGGAATATGCTGGTGACTCACAAGGGAGTCTTCTTGGTATGTAGTTCATTGGGGATGGTAACTTGCTCAGAAGTTTGGTGGTGATTGTGACCCACGAGGAACATATGTCACGATTCACTTGTTAGGAACATATGTCACTATTTTATGTAATTGGCTAATCCTTTTACAAAACACACTTTACTTGTAATTGGGTATATTTAGGATATGTTTAATACTTCAAAGAACAAAAGTTCAAGTCTAGTATTGAAGCCATGCAAATCTGTCCAAGAAATAAGTGAAGAAGTGCTAATTTTTTAAAGCTCAATAGTTGCTTGACACCTCTCAACAGCTAGACTATCTATCGAGCTCTTTAGCTTCTTTTCATCACAATCTAGATACCTCTCGATAGCTAGGTCAATCGATCGAGCAAATTTCTATCCCCTCGATAGCTCCTTGATAGCTCTCGATAGCTCATGACAGATAGGCTTAACACCTCCTCGACACCTCTCGATCGATTAAGCAACAGGCTCGACAGATAACTATCTATCGAGGTATCTATTGAGAATTACAAAATTCAGATTTCTAGATTTGATTTTCGGCCCATGCTTATGTATTTGTGTAGGTTTTCTTTTCTCACAACTCTAAACATATATAAGGCTTATTTTAGAGGTCATCACATAAGAGAATACAAGGAGAACATACGCAAAAGGTGACCGATGCCTTATACTCTTTGAAAGAAGCTACTGTGTCTTTGCGCCTTAGAGTTTCATAACCAAGTGCTTCTTGATCTTCATTGTTGATGAAGTGAAGAACTTTGCAGCCAACATTCTTTTTCCTCAAGTTGGTGCGTGAGTCACATATTGGAATTCGTGCAAAGTAGTTAGTCACATATTTGGATCTGTGCATCAAAGGGTGGTGTTCATATATTAAAGAGTTCAGAGGTTCTAAAGCGGTAGAAGGTTTCTGTTGTAAATTCATCTACGAGGATTGTAGAGTCTAGGGACAAAAGTTTTGTACTAGATCTAAAACTTCTCTTTGCTATAGTGGATTGCTTTTCGGGAAGGTTTCCCCCCAGGTTTTTTACTGTGAAACTAGTTTGTTTCATTGGTTTTCCTGGGTTATCATATATTGTCTTATTTATTTTTCCGCTGCATGATTTTGACTTGATATTGATGTTTCTTTTTTTTAACAAGTTTTATTCATAATAAATCTAATTAATAACTTGAGTTTAAAACTTGTTGATTCTACCTATGAGGGAGTTTTATCAGCTCCATGGGGAAGTTTTTCTTCACAACTCACGAAGGGGTTGCCTTTATGCCTTGGACCCGTGGGGGAGTCCTTCCATGATATTGTACTTTATTAGGGATGTGGTCAATGATCTGAACTCATAGGGGAGTTTCCTTGGCAACTTCTGATTCGCTGAGTGATATTTTGATGTTTTCGATCCATTGGGGATGCTCTGAGGTCTTTGTGTCTTTTACCCAACTGAGGGTATTTTTGACTTTTTTTATGCATTCTTGAATTTTCCTTTGCATTTCTTACCTTCCAAGAACCCACTAGGGATTCATCTGTATAAAACCTTATATGATATATTTCAAAGACACTAAAAATCCTAAGGGAAAACCTAAGATTCACTACAAATAGTGAATCAAAGACGGATTTTTTTACAAAACATCCTCAAGTCAATTTTATTTCATTGGGACCTTTTCTGGTCTTGATCTTTCGAGTTTAAGATTACTAATCACTTGTGTATTTGATTGTGAATAGATTGACTGGGGGGAACGGTCAAAATCAAGCTTGAAAAGTTTCTTGTTTGAGGTATCGAGTTCTAAAATTTTTCTTTTCATTTCTTCATTTTGATCATATTTTAATCTGTTTTCTTGCTTTATTTATGTGTTAATATGTTTGTGTAGTTTAGGTTTATATAGTTCTTATGTTTTAAAGCATGCTAGGTTGCTAGATTTGTTGTTTTAAAGCTTTGTTCGTTTTCTATGTTTCTAGGTTATGGTTTAGGATGTGTCTGCGTGTGCATGCTTCCTACATGTGTAGGCAAGCTCTAAGTATGCGTACGCATACAACTGACCTGCATACGCAAGCCTATGTATGTTTATGCATAATCATGCCTAGAAACCCTAATCTAAGTTTTTTGCTTTTGTCTCTTCACTTCTTTTACATAATATGCCTTTGTTTTGAACTTCTTGTATGTTTTTGAGTCTCTATTCCTCTGTTTTATTACATGCAGGCATTTAACATTCTAGATTATAATTTCTTTTATTTCTTGCTTTAATGCAATGAACATGCATTCACATGATCATGCATTGATGCCATAGGTGCTGTGATGTAGTAAGGTAAGTGAGGTAAATCATGCACTCACATGAACATGCATATGGGTTCACCTTGATGATGAGTATGAATATGCTTTGTTGAATGATATGCTTTAGATGTTTTGATGATATCATATGTTTGTTTAAACTTCGATATGCCTAAGTTTCTGTCATATATACTTGCTACCTCGCCTATGAATGTTTGTTTGCTTTCTTGGATGAGATGTGATGAGAAACATGATAGATGAATGCTAGGGTTTGTGATGTGATGAGAAGCTTGATAGATGTATGTTAGGTTTGGGATGAAATACCATGTTGTATGCTTAGATGTATGCTAGTGTGTGTGTAGGTGTGTGAGTTTTAAGATGCAATATTGAACATGCCTTTAATAAGATTAAGATGTAGGTGCCTAACACCTTCCCAAAATTGTATCTAAACTCCGAACCAATACTCTGGTATTAAGATCAGTCCTTCCATGTAAGGGCATTATACATATGGTTCCTAGACCATAAAACTAGGTGGCAACTCTTTCCCTTTTTCTCCATCCTAATCCACTCGGTTGAGGCGTACTCCTTAAAGAGAAGTGGCATCGACTGCGCATTGCACCCACACCTTAGTTGACATATGTCGAGCTCATCATTAGGGACGGGGACCAAAATTTATTAACGAATACAAAATGAGGTGTCTACGGAGCCGAAGTTATTTTAACCCCATCTTTTTCGAAAGAATAAGTATTTTTGAAACAATCCTGACCAGTCTTCCTATCATACTACCATGGTCTACCAAGTAATAAATGATGTGCATCCATGGGTATAACATCACAAATTACTAGATCATTATAATAATTCTTGCCAATAGAAAACTAAATTAAACACCTCTTGTTTACTTTCACCTCATTGCCTTTGCAAAGCCACTGGAGTTTGCATGTTGAGAATGATTTTCAGTTTCTAACTTCAACTTTTCCATCGTGGTTGTTGTAACAACAATCTCACTTCCCCATCACTAATAACGTCACAAACTTTTCCATGATAAGTGCATTTTGTGTGGAATATATTGTTCAAAAGCCATTCATCTTCTGCATAGGCTACCTTGAGACTTCTTTGAACAACAAGTGACTTTCCTTGGTCAGCATAGACCACCTCCTTATTGTAATCAGTAGGTTCATGAGAAACCAATGTTGACTCATCTTCATCTTCTATTTCCACATCTCCCTCCACAAGAGAAACTATCTTGCGATTTGGACAATTAGAAGCTATATGTCTAAGGCCTTGACATGTAAAACATGTACGGTCTGTACCAGAGGTGTTAGGACGATTAGAACCTGATGCAGATTAATTCTTTGGTGGTTACTTAACAGTGGCTGTCTTTGGTAGTGCAATGACCTTCGAAATGGAACCACACCCTTAGTTAGATACCCCCTCTCAATTATAAGATCGAAAGCTACTAACACACCTTTCCTTTAGTTGCTTCTCCACTTTCATTGCAAGCTTGCAAACATCATTGTAAGTTAAATAGGGTTGTAGTTGGACCACATCACTGAGTTCAACACGTAACCCACCAAGAAGATAGCAGGTTATCATCTGCTCCTCTGGTTCTACAATGTCACATCGAATCATAAGATGATCAAACTCTGATGTACTTTTCCACAAAAGCTCTTTTTGTTTGAAATTATAAAATCTTAGAAAAGCATCTTGCTTGAAGTTGTCAGGCAAGTATTTTTTTTTCTTAAGTTCTCTTTTCATCTTTTCCCAAGTCACAATACGATCTTTTCCTTCCTGTTGTCGTCGCCTCTTGAGATGCTCCCACCAGATTATAGCGTGTTTCCTTAGCTTGATAGCAACAATCTTGACTTTGCGATTTTTTGGAACATCTTTGAATTCAAAGATTCACTCAATAGTAGTTATCTAATTAATGAAATCATCAGGTTGCATTTTTCCTTCAAATTTTGGAATATCCACCTTTATATCATAACCTCATAGTAAGTTTCTGAGATGATAAGGATGGGGTGGAGTGCTCCCACTGGAGAAATGATTAAGAGCATAGTGAAATGGATTCTCCTCTTCATCGTCACTAACAACTTCAAATTTTAAATTATGATGACCTCACTCTTCATTCTCGTAAAACTCCAAACACTTTTGGAGTTGCTGAATCCTTATATCATCCATTTCAAAATCGTGATGATCTCTCTCAGGTATCTCGCCATTATTCCCATGACAATGATGTCAAGCCATTAAACCAAAGCTCTGATACCACCTGATACCAGATTCATATGGGGTAACCCAAACTTAACCGATATGATAAATAGGGGAAGGCTGGATGAGCAAATTTTATATTTTCTGGTTATATGGGATAGTAAAAATACTCAAGAACTAAAGTGATAGATAAGCTCACCACCAAAGTAAACCTAAATGGATATAGATAACGCCACCCAAAAGAATTTAACTAAGAATACAGAACTTAATTCGCTCACCACTCTATCGGATATAGATTAACACCACCCAAGAGATATAGAAACCAATACTCGCCATCCAAAGGAATCCACACAAGGGATAAGAGTTAATTTAGAAGAAATCCATCTACTGAAAAACAAAAGGTTTTTAATTTGAAAAATAAACTTTGATATTTATTTGATTCAGCCAAAAGGCTTAAATAGAGCTTGAAACAGTCCCCAAGCATAGGAAAATGAAAATAATGATTAAAACATTCACTTAACCTGACCAAAGTCAAATATGACTCTTAGGAACTAGAAACACCATAAAATACTCCTTTGCCTAGGAGAAATAAAACATAAAGTCCGATACATCCTACGAGACACTAATTAAAGACTGTTTAACCTCTTTATTAATAATAATAATAAAAAGTTCAAAATAATGGGCTGATCTTCAAGGAAAGCCTTTGGGCCGGACTAACATCAGATTGGGCTTGTTGGATTTTGGGACGCTTTGGTGTCAATTTCATACATACAAAATTATTTAAATTCTTCAAGTGATAGTATTCGTTCAATGTGCAAAGTATTCAACATCATTTACAAATTGTGTACTTCGAATGTACAAAATTATGTAAATTATTTGAGTAACATTGTTCATTCAATGCGCAGTATATTCAACATTCTCTAAAAAATTGTGTACATTAAAAGTGGAATTTTGAGCATTCTTCAAAAAATCACAGACTTTGAAAGTGTAAAATTATGTAAATTCTTCGATTAATAATGTTTGTTCAATGCGCAAAATTTTCATCATTCTCTTAACATTTATGTACGTTAAATGAGCAGAATTTCAAGCATTCTTCAAAAAATAGAGTACTTCAAATGTACAATATTTTGTAAACTCTTCAAGTGATAGTGTTCCTTAAATGCATGGAATATTAAACATTATTTAAAAATTGTGTATGTCGAATGTGTGAAATATTGAGCGTTCTTCAAAAAATTGCATGTTTTGAATGTAAAAAATTATATAAATTCCACGAGTAATAGTGTTTGTTCAATGTGTAGAATATTCTACATTCTTTGAAAAATTGTTTACGTTGAATGTACAAAATTTTGAGTATTTTTTGAAAAATAACATACTTCGAATGAACTAAATTATGTAAATTCTTTGAGTAATAGTGTTTGTTCAATGTGCAGAATAATCAAAATTCTTTGAAAAAATTTGTACGTCAATCATGCAGAATTTTGATCATTCTTTGAAAAATTGCGTACTTCAAATAAACAAATATTTTGCAAACTCTTCAAGTAATAGTGTTCATTTAGTGCATAGAATATTTGACATTCTCTAAAAATTGTGTACATCAAACATGTAGAATTTTGTACATTCTTCATAAAATTTAGTACTTCGAAAGTGCTGAATCATGTAAATTCTTCAAGAAATAGTGTTCGTTTAGTGCGCTAAATAGTTATCGTTCTCTATAAAATTGTGTAGAACATGTGAAATTTTGGGCGTTCTTTGAAAAATTGTGTCATTTATTTTGTTTAGGTATTTTTTGCCCATTTTTGTGGTTTTTGGGGGTATTTTAGTTATTCAAGAGGTTTTTGGGGTACTTTGGGTATTTTTAAAGGCTTTGTTGGTATTTTTGTTCATTTTCTAGTTTTAGGGATACTTTGATCATTTAGGAGGTTTCAGGGATATTTTTAGTTGTTTTGTGGTTTTTTGCCCATTTTAGAGGTTTAGGGGGGTTATTTTGGTTATTTAAAGGTTTACTAGGGTATATTTGGTATTTTAGAGGTTTTGTGAGTATTTTTGGTATTTATAAATTTTTGGGGTTCTTTTGGCCATTTTTGAGGTTTGGGAGTATTTTGGGTTATTTTAGAGGTTTTAGGGTATCTTGGCGATTTTAGAAGTTTTGGGAGTATTTTGATTATTTTGGTCGTTTTAGATGTTTTAAAGGTATTTTGATTATTTTAGAGGCTTTGAAGGGTATCTTGGATATTTTAAGGTTTCATAGGTAGTTTTTGTCATTTTAGAAGTTTTCGAGGTATTTTACCCATTGCGGGTTGTTAAATTACTTATTGTTCTAAAAGTTTAAGTTATTAAGAAATAATGAATTTAATCACTTAACCATAATTCTATCAGAGGTTTTGGAGGTTATTTTGATTATTTTAGATGTTTTGGAGTTTATTTATTTATTTTTAAAGGTTTTGTAGGCATTACTTGATAAAGTTTAAGGGTATAAAGTCAAACAATTTTAATAGTTTAGAAAGGGAAAATATATATATATATATATATATATATATATATATTTAATAAAACAGGGATGGAAAACATACTTTTAAATATCCGTTATCTTCAATTGGTGAGCTGTATGCGATTTCTTTGCCTCGTTATATATATACACGCACTAAATCTTTTGTTTATTTGTTGTTGTTGTTTACTTGCTATTGTTATTGTTGGTAGATATGGGCGGGTCTGAGCTAGTTTGGGTTAGGTCACTGGGTTTTCTACTATTGATGCCAGGAATTCTGGGTTGGGGAAAGGAAGGCCACTATGCAATTTGTAAAATAGCTGAGGTAAGTATATATGCATAGACTGTTTATTTTTAATTTTAGATGATTTTGGCATTAACATGTTTATGTGAAAAACCAGAGAAAGAAGAAATTTGTGAAGATGAGGTTGTAATTAGCCTTAGGAAGCAAACGATCAACGTATTTGCATTGTTTGTGGGTCTGCCCTGCTATAATTTTTGTAGAGTAGAAATTTGATAAAGGGTGCACTTGATTTGTTGTGTTTCAGGGATATCTAACTGAAGACGCTGTAGCTGCTGTGAAAGAATTGCTTCCAGAGTCTGCTGGAGGTAATCTTGCGGCTGTTTGCTCCTGGCCCGATCAGATTCGACATAACTTTCGTTGGCGATGGAGTAGTGCTTTACATTATGTTGATACACCAGATTTTAAGTGTAATTATGAGTACTGCAGTAAGTTTGCTTACTCAAACATGCTGTTTTCTATGTCGTTATGTTCAGGCTATTCTAGTTTATATGAGCTTAAGCTTTACATTATTTGAGGCATATCTTAGACCGTCTCAATATCATAGGCTATTACTTTTATGGTCTAAACAGTTAATTGATGATTTCTTTTGTTATGGTCTATACTCCATGTGTTCAATATGTTGTTTGTATTTATGCTCAAAACTGATAGGAAAGAGTTTTCCATGATCATGTAAAATCTTATGAAATCTACAGATATTTCTGCAATTTGAACCACGAAGTCATTCCAGTATCGGCTCTCAAGCCACTTAGGCTTTGTATGTTGCCACAGAAAAGTAAATTATAAGCAGAAGTTCCTTGATGCTGTTAGATCAGGTGTTTGTACATATGATGGTTATTGAAGTATATCATGTCACCAGAGAAAATAAGGGACAACATATCCTTCTGTGCTATATATTCTAATCTACTTTTGCACTGTCATGATTATTTTCTTTAACATAAATTCCAAATGAAATTGCTCTATGATTTTTATGTAGGAGACTGTCATGACTCTGCTGGACATAAAAATAGATGTGTAACTGGAGCAATTTACAACTACACAATGCAACTCGCATCAGCTTACCAGAATACCAATTTAAAATTGCATTGTAAACACTCTATATCTATGTCACTAGAATCAATTGTTGCACATGATATAACATGATAGTTCCAAGAACTTCAATTCTCTTCCTTTTGCCAATCACAGACAATTTAACGGAGGCACTTATGTTCTTATCACATTTCATTGGAGATCTCCATCAGGTTTGTTCTTTCTACTGGCAGCTCAAAAACTTAAAAGCAGTTTGAAGATACAAACTATGCCAGCAAACTAATTTTTTTTTTTTTTTTTTTGTCTTGCTTGTATATTACCATAAGTCTATCTGATACAATCAATGTCAATGTAATGGTGTTTCTATGACAATCATGATTAAGAACAGTGTATATTATATGAAGAATGGCTGCAGAATATGATATCACAACTAATTGTGCGCATCTACCATAGGGAGCAGCCACTGGATTTAACTGCTAGTTTTTCTCAGTCTTTTTCTCCCTTTACTCTGTCCTTAAAGCTAAATTTTCTGTAAAGATTTTGTGCTGAGGAATATAATATGTTCTCATGTCATCTAACTTCCTGCTTTCTGATGGAAGCCCCTACATGTTGGTTTCACTGGAGATGAAGGCGGGAACACAATAGTAGTGCGATGGTTCCGTCGGAAATCAAATCTCCACCACGTAAGTCTTAGTAGTCCTCCAATTGTGTACCATTTTCCATCTTTTTCTGCTTTTACTTGATAACCATTGACAATGTATTGGGCAAAGAAATATGCATAAAATTTGACTAATATGCATAGGTTAGAATTTTATGCTCTAAGGATAGCAGTTTGCATACAACAGATAGCAAACTGAATACATGTTGCAACCTGGATAATGTCTGCATGCATGCACTTTTCTTTTCTATCGATTATTCTTGTCAATAATATTATTCAGTAAAATTGGTTTTGTTCCAGGTATGGGATGACATGATCATTGATTCTGCTCTAAAGACATTCTATTGCTCAGATCTTGAAATCATGATTAAAGCCATTCAAAGGAACATTACAGTATGCTTTTCTTTTTCCTTTCTACATGCAATTTTGAATGCAACTGATGGAGTCATAGAAGATTAATGTGCTATTACTTTGCAAATTTGCCTATTCAAGAATTATTTTATTGAGTCTTCGTGTGAAGTCCAATTGAAGTGAAAGACGATATATTGAGGGGCAAATCTGTAATTTCTGCAAATTAAGGGTATTTTAGTAATTTGGTTGAGTCTAGAATCTTCTAAGGTATTCTAAGTATCTTAGGTTTAATTACTTTGGGTCCTAGTATTTATTAGGTTTTATTAGTAGTCCTAATACTAGTAGGAATCCTATAGTAAAAGTCTTTATATATATTGTGCTCAATGTATTCAAAGAAAAGAGAATGAGTTGATTAATAAAATTGAGTGTATTGAGCAATAGGCGAGTTGGCCTTTGTTGTTTCTTTCTCTTCTTTTTTTCTAAGGTTACTGTTTACGAGTACGGTTCACACAGCCCCTAACAGCCCTAACCTCTCTCTAATTCTTCTTCTTTCCTAACCTTAAACCCACCGCAACTAAACGAAGACAACTCTCTAATTTGTCCTACATCAAATTGGTATTAGAGCAAAATCCTATCACAAGTCTTTTGCCAAAATCTTCTTCAAGCGCTTGACAAAACTTATCATCTAGGATCATGTTGATGCGCAAAGATGGTGATCTCGAGGAAGATGAGGAAGATGGATCTCTTCTCTCAATTGTTAGGCGTATTCAAGTTATACCCAAGCAAGAGGAGGATTGGAAGTGTACTTCAATATTGAGGACCATAATGCTTTGTGAAACTAAAAGTCGAATGCTTATTATTGATGGTGGCCGCGAGATTATGTTGTTTCTGAAGCTACTGTTGAGAGGTTGAAGCTACCAATAGCACATTTATTCTGGTAATGAAATTATGCTTGGTTTCTATTTTTCTTGGGCAATATAATGATTCTATATGGTGTGATGTTTTTCCTATGACTGTGACTCATATTTTATTAGCTTGCCCTTGGCTTTTGAGATGTGTATCATATTGAAAAGTACAATACATATAAATTTATGTTCAATAATGTACAAATTGTGTTAAAGTCTATGAGTGCAAAACAACTAGAACAGCTAAGGAAAAAACAAAAGGTCAAGCCTAATGATGCTATTGAAACTCCAAAACAAAGAGCTATAGTGCCACTAAAGGGAGTTGGAGAGCTGGAGCAAGATGAGAATAAGTTTGATCATGGGAAAGTTGATACCAAGGAAGATAATGGTGTTCTTGCAATGGAGATCACAAAGGAGCAAGGCGAGCATAAAATTGATCATGGAAAAATCAAGATGGAGGAAGATGTTGATGTTACTGCCAGAGATCAATTCAAGAAGGATTTCAAGTTGAATAATCCTTTGGTTGTTGATTTAATCATTCCAAACAAATTTAATGATACAAGGGGAAATAAAGATTTTTCATTCTTGATGCTTCCAAAGGTGATTGAAGAGTTGGTGCAAGTTTCAAGTTTGAAGGTTCTTATACTTAAAACACTTTAAACCCAAGGTCAAGTTTCTTCCAACCAGAGGAGTATGATGGAGTCATGGAAGATTAATATGCTATTACTTTGCAAATTTACCTGCAATAGAATTATTTTGTTGGGTCCTCGTGTGAAGTCCAATTGAAGTGAAAGACATTATATTGAGGGGCAAATCTGTAATTTCTTCAATTCCTTCAAATTAAGGGTATTTTGGTAATTTAGTTGAGTCTAGAATCTTCGTAGGTATTCTAAGTATCTTAGGTTTAATTACTTTGGGTCCAAGTTAGTATTTATTAGGTTTTATTAGTAGTCCTAATACTAGTAGGAATCCTATACTAACTACTAGCAAGAGTCTCAATGTATTCAAAGAAAAGAGAATGAGTTGATTAATAAAATTGAGTGTTTTGATCAATAGGCACATTGGCCTTTGTTGTTTCTTTCTCTTTTTTTTTTTTCTTTTTTTTTTTTTTTTTTCTCTTATTTCTTTTTAAGGTTACTATTCACGTGTACTGTTCACACTGCCCCTAAACAGCCCTAACTTCTCTCTAATTCTTCATCTTTCCTAACTTAAACACACCACAACTAAACATAGATTTGTCTACATCAGCAACAGTTAAATACATCAGATGGCACAATTGACTCCAAAGTTAGACCACCTGATGTGAAGACAGTTTCCCCAGGCAATACGTGCATGAACATCTTTGCTAGCACAATCGCCTAAAACTCTTAGCCTGCACTTTGAATCTCTTTGTTGAATTAATTCTTGTGCATTATATGCAGTAAGCATGAGAACTATACTATTCCAAAACCAATGCTAAATAGAACATTCAATGGCACATACATTCAAGATTTATCAGTAACGAGAACTGCTGTCTCACCAAAAAAGAAAGCATAAATGCAGGATACCCAAAAGACAGATTTATTAGGTTATTTCGTGTAATTTAATTTAGAAAGGCAGTCAGAAAATAAAAACTATATGTTCATATTTTAATACCATTTCTTTTTCATCATAATTTTCGTTTGTTATGGATTTGTGTATGCTAACAGCCTTAACATAAGTGTGCTCTGTGAATGCCTGTGCAGCAGAGTGACACTTACCAATGCTTCTTTTTTTTCCTTTTTAATTCCTTTCTTGTCTATAGAATGGTTGGTCCAATGAGATATCATCATGGGAAAACTGCTCACATAACGACACAGTTTGTCCGAACCCGTAAGTAAATGCCCGTACTCCTTTCCTGTTCCTTGGATTCTCTGTATTTATGTAGTTCTGTTTGTGATAATGGCTTTGAGATCTTTAATAACGTACAGGCTTTATAAGCACATTCACAGATAATATACTGGAGTAACATAAATACTAATGATGCGGAACTGCTACTTCCCTCATAGAGCCTTATTCAAAAAATAAATGTTACCTGTGCCTAGTAATTTATTCATTCACCATTTGGTTGGATTCCTGTGAAGAGGAAAAAAAAAAAAATATATATATATATATATATATATATAGTACACAATGCGGGAGAAGAAGGGAAATGAAATAAATCTATATTTGGTTGTGGTAAATTAATGAATGGAATGGTATACCAGTTTCTAATATTTTCCATTAATAGTAAGAAAAAGGGCGGGGTGGGATACCAGTAGAAAGGACAATATCAATATGAATAACTCAACATGAGATGAATTGAAATAAATAAGCTATGGTTTCAAAACTAAGGGATGATGTGGCTTGCTTTGTTTAAATTTTTTTTCTTAAATAATAATAAATATATATATATATATATATATATATAATCGAATTTGATTGACAACGCTTGTATAATTTTTTTTTTTCACTTCAGATGGAAGAAAAGAAATTAAATTTAGTTTTGTCTTATAAGGAATTAATACACTTGATCAGGACCAGGTTGCTTTTAATTTTTTCAGGTATGCTTCTGAAAGCATTAGTTTGGCGTGCAAGTTTGCATACAAGAATGCCACGCCAGGAAGCACTCTGGGAGGTATTTTCTCTTTTCAATTGATCTTTTACAGTTCATCTCTTTTGACTTTTGGTATATAAAATAATTAAAAGTTGGACTTTTTAGTTTTAAGGGACATAATTAAGCTAGCAATAAACTGTATATATCTTGCCTGGTATTAACCCCACTGAAAAAATCGTTGCCAAAATTATAGTCCCCGAAAGTTATGTGAGGATTAGTTGTTATAATTTATGCAAGTTATGGAAGTATGGAACCCTAATTTTAGCTTCTCTCTTCAGTCTTCACCTTGCTTTCATTTCCTCTGTGTCTCTGTGTGTTATAATTATTGTTTGGTAGAATAGTCCTTAATATTTTTTGCCCAATGATGTACACCAAAATTTTATTGAGCGGTTTGGCATGGTTTTTTGATTCATTATCGGCCCTTTACTCAACACCGCTTTTCACTACCACCACAACCACATTCTACACTTCTTTTATCATATATGTATATAATTTATGCAAGTTGAAATTATTCAAGTAAAAAAGGATATATATCAAGATGCATAAAAATAAAAATAAAATAAAATAAAGAATCTAAGCTGTAGAGATTCATAGGTATCCAGATCAATGCAAGAGAAAAACTTCAATAAAATGAATATCTATTCCTTGTGTGCAGGCTAGAACTATATTTTACATATACGTTCAGGTCGTCCCCCCCTCTTAATACCAGTGGCAAACGTTGAATGTGGTTGTTTGAAAAGAGCATACAGTTACATTATTATTATTATTATTATATATAATTGGACTTTTAATCACAGAAAATATTATTTTATTTAAAAAAAAAAAAAAAAAAGAAAGATTGGAAGCATCCAACTGAAATGTCTGGTGGCCAACCCTTTTATTTTTATTAATTGTTGCATATGGCCAGCACCAAATTAAGTTGGTGTGAAATGATAAAAAAAAGCTCTGGTTACGCATCATTGCTTCCCCTACATAACCATCTATCTGAAGTTGATTACGTAATTACCATTTCTGTCTGTGTCTCATAGTTCCTTGTTTGTGTTGTAGATGATTATTTTCTTTCAAGGCTGCCAATTGTGGAGAAGAGGCTAGCCCAAGGTGGGGTCAGACTAGCTGCTACACTCAACCGTATTTTCACTTCTGAATTGAAAATTGATGATGATAGACCACTAGAGTGGGCCAATGCCATCTAATATTATAGCATACGCGAATGTGAGTGTAGTTGTTGTTGAGACGGCATCATGAGTCATGATGCAAATTAATTAATTATCATTTTTAAGCTTCTCTCAACGATGATGCCCTTCTATATACCAGAATATGCCCCAACCTTGCTTTAAATGGTGGCAGACTACCCATTGGAGCGGGTACTTTAAATAGTGGCAGTTATAAACTTGTACTCAATGATAAACTTGTATATATAACTCAGACATTCTGTTAACTCTTATTTCATCTTTTTTATGTGTTTAGTCATATAAAAAAAAATTTGTTGGTATTTTGAGAGAATGGCCAAGTTTGAGGTTTTGGGGAGATGCTCTCCATTCTGGTTTGTTTTGTTGCTGTGTTTTGCTTTCATGATACTGCCCGGAGCTCAGGGCTGGAGCAAAGAAGGTCATATTATGACATGTCGGATTGCACAGGTAACGTTGAAATTTTACTTTAATAATAATTTATTTACAGCATCATGAATGGTGAACAAGAGAAAATTCTTATGTTGAAGAAATTGATTCTTAATACTCTTAAAATAAAGTATAATATTATTTTCAATTTTTATTTTATTTTTGACGAGTACTTTTCAAAAGTTATTTCAAAGAAAATGGTTTTTGATCAAGCCATCAATTATATACTATAATGGGTTCAAAATAAACCACTCGGTTATTTTTTGAGAAACAAACAGATACACGGGAGAGGGAAAGTGGTTCTAACACAAAGGCACATTACAACTTCACTCAAAAGCCATGGTAACTTTTAAGGAAGGGTATGACAAGTTATAAACCACTTAGTTATTTTCATTTCTATTTTCTAGGCAGTTGTATGGTTTTCAAATCTGGACCGTTCAAAAAACTGGTAATGGGAGAGATTCAAGATTTTTAAGGTTAAATCAAGGTTCAACTAAGGTCGAACCGTGATATTGTCATAATTAATTTAAATAAAATAAAGGTATTAAATTTGTAAATATTAGCAAAATCGACTAAAATATCTAAAAAAATGAACCAAACATTCAATTAAATTTTCATGATATTATAAGGTTAACATAAAATAGTGCATTATAAGGTTAATAGAATATAATATTACATAAATAAGCATGAATAAATATTGAATAATAATCCTTCAAGTAGAAATTATTTATTAAATATAAATCACTTTTAAAATAAATTCATATATAGTAAATTCCTATGCAAAGATCTCAGGTTCAACATCTAGCAACGCCTTATCAAAACCAGGGGCAGTTGATGAAGGGTTAATGGAGGGAGCTTTTAACTGAAAGTGTTTTTAAAGAAAGTGTTTTTGTTTAAGTTGTATGTATGCGTCAATAATACTCAATGGAAACAATTGAACCCATGAGTACATGACTAACCTTTTTCCCCATGGCCATGACTGTCAGTCTGTTTTTGTATCATCGTGCTGACTGGTTTTGATCATCTTTTATTATCACTTTATCATTGATGACTTTCCGTGAACTTTCTTTCTTCAGTTAGCTTCGCTAGGCTACCTAACATTGACGCGACTGTTTGGTGTTTGCTTTTTCTACAATTGATTTCTTTTTCTTTTCCTTTTATTCTGTTGTTAATTATTTGGAATTGTAAGTTTTTGCACGCTTCCTTTGCCTGTTTGCTAAGAAATTGAATACCTTTGATTTATAGGCTCTAGTTGTTACAAAAATGTTAAAAGCGGTAAATAAGAAATTTTAACTCTTAATGTGTCTATTTGAAAACAAGAATTTTTTTTTTTTTTTTTTTTTTAAGAGAGTTTCAACCTATGGCGTCCACTCCTGATGATAGCTCTTTATCATCAGACAAAAATACCAATAAGTTTTTAGTGTAGACGGGAATTGAACCCCAGATCTCTTATACAACAATCAGAAACTTTATCATTTTTTTTTTTAACATAAAAAAGGCAATAGAGAGAGTATATTTTATATACCCTTGGATTGGACTTTGGGAATCTTTGGGCTAGGCCCTTTTATCCAAATAATAATATTTTATTATTTTAATTTTTGAGTAAGTCTGTACACAACAGTTTATTCTGAATAGGTGTCTGTTTACCAATGTTCATATTTGTAGTCCATCTTTCATGAAATACTTTGATTAAGAAACTTTCCCATAGAAAATATTTGTATGCATGTATAAAGTCAAAGAGAGAGAAAGAGATATAGTCCAATTCATTGAGCATGAAGATTGTAATGCTTCTTCTTTGTATTGTTGATTATTTTATTCTGGAAGGCAAATATCCATGAGTTTCTAAGCACCATTGTATGTGTGAGAGGTGAAATCTACTTTAAGATTGTTGGATATATATATTAGAAACAATTTACTTTTGTTATTATGAAAATAAAAACTATATATATAAAATTGTAGGGAGGCTAAAAATGAGTGTGCAGCCCAGCCCAACTTGATAAAAATGGGTTAGGTTAAGGCCTAATACAACTAATTTATAGAGGTGAATACCCTAGATAACTCCCACCACATTTGTTAGTCTCAGTCTAGTAATTAGAAAAAAAGAAAAAGACAAGAACAACAGCATAATTCAGGGGCTAAGTTAAGGAGAAAAATAAAGATTCTCATATTAATTTCTTCCTCGGGCTAGCTGGGGAGCAATAATTCTATTGCTCATACTTCTCGGTTGTACAATGATAACTTTCTCTCCCTACGGCCTTTATTTCTCTTTCCTCACTTTTTCTGATCCCCTTTCTTAGTGGAGCTTTCTTCCTTTATATGTGATCTTGCCAAGTAGCGAGGATAAGGCATTAAAGATGTTCATTAATTATAAGAATAAAAATAAGAAAATACTTATTGAATGGGACTAGTTCTTGATTGCCATAAAACTTTTGGGGGGGGGGGGGGGGTGAGGGGGCTATTCTTTTCACCAATTATATTCTCAAAAAGTTGCCTTAAAAGAAATTATAAACGATTTGCCTCCAAAGAAAACCACTAAGATACCTTGTGAATTATAAAAAGGTTATACGCCTTGCTATAAATTCTTTAAAGGTTGGTTCCATTCCTTAAAGGATAAAATTAGGACTAATAGCCATTGATTGTATTATGGTCATAATGGTAGTGCATGCTAATTTATAATTTATGAGAATATTATTTTTGATATGCATGGAAATTACTTAGAATATATTTCAAGTGTTATTCTTTCTTAAAAGAAAGTTTGAGTTTATGTTTAGTACCTCTCATGATCAAGAGTTGATTGAAGAGAGATTGAACCTAAGCGTAGTAAAAGGACAAATGTCCTATTCGTATGGTTCATATTTTCTAATTTATATTTTAGAAGATGAACCTCAAGGCTTCAAAGAAGCAATATTCACACATGAGGTGCCTCATTGGAAAAAATAGTGTAAAAAATGCTTTAAACCCATCTTAGAAATCCATGCATAGTAATTGGTGGATCTACCACCTGGGAATTTGAGAGTTGATGAAATTATTGACTATTATAAGGTGAAATTTGTTGTAGAGGCTACAAACAAAAGGAAGGTATGAGATTTCTTGAGGAGTTTATGGTTCCTAGATAAGGAAACAAAGTGTGTAGGCTTGTTAAATCCTTATATGGATTAAAGCAAGCTCCAATGCAATGACATGAGAAATTTGACAATTTAATAATGTCAAATGGGTTTAAAATTAATGCGATTAGTGTGTCAAGGATATCACAAGAGGCCATGTTATTATGCAAAGAGCATACATAATTGGCAAGTCTTATTAATCTAAACAAACATGCATTGTTGGATACCCGTGCTTGTTCATATATATTGGTAGGGCATGGAGTTATGGTAAGTCTATACATATTCATCGTAGACGTAGTACATGCTCTCAAATGGAAATATTTTTTCATATTATAAAACCAATATGTAATCAATTTTTTAACTGGAAAGCAAGTAAATTGCGTGTTTATTGAGGGGGGCGGGATTAAAGCCTATAACCTCAATGTTTCCAAGATGACAACCCAACCTAGCTGATTGGAGATCCCAAGATCAAGGTTCAAAGGGACCACTGAATCATAGAGACTAGTTTTATCACTATTAAGATAACATCTCCCAACTATTCCTATGATGAAATAGTGATGCCTACACGTACAAGCAATGATCAAGGTAAGCTTTGCTTTCAATAATTCTTATATCTTAAAAATCCAAGTGGGGTATAACAAGAAAATAAGAGTCACCTATATAAGTGTGAAATGAGCCGCTTCTATGAGAGTTCCAATGATGAATTCTCTAGAGCATGCCATGAAAATACTAGGATATGTTTAGGACCAAAAGGAACACAACCATAAGAACGAACTATGTTAAAAAATGAGTAATGTGAATTATATTTTCTTGGTATACACAAACAACTGAATAGTTCAAGACATCATGTTCAATGGTTAGTTAGTATATCCAATAATCTTTCAATAAAGAAGAAAATGAACAGAATAATATATTAGTTTATATGCTCATAGGTTTGACTTTAGGTTGGGTTTTAGGCATATGTGGTTTGACTTTAGGTCGAGTTTTAGGCATGTGTGGACTGGGCCCTCTTGTCCAAATAATAATATTTTATTTTTTAAAATTTTGAGTCAATAAGACTATGCACAACAGTTTATTCTGAATAGGGTGTCTGTTCACCAATGTACATATTCATAATCCTTCTTTCATGAAACTACTTTGACTGAGAAACTCTCCCAAAGAAAATACATTTATGCATACATCTACATAAAGTCAAAGAGAGAGAAAGAGACACAATTCAGTTCATTGAGCGTGAAGATTGAAATGTCTTCTTCTATGTGGTATTGATTATTTTATTTTGGGAGGCAAACATTAATGAGTCTCTAAGCTCCACTGAATGTGCAAGGTCCAATATTTGCCTTAAGGAGTTTGTGTCAAACACAAGAATCAATTAATTTTGCATCTTTCATTCTTTAGAAATCTAGTATGTGAATTATTTCATTATTGTACAGTTTTCTTAATTTAGTCATTATTCTTGCTTTTGAATTTTTTGTGTTCTTGTTTATGATTAGGTCTATATATTATTCTTATTTGTATAATCACAAAATGAAAATTGTTTTCAATATATATCCAACACTAGTTACTTCAGTTAATTAAGTCTGTTTTTGTCAAATAAAATAAAACCTGAGATCAAATTCTATGCAACTAAAAGAATTCATTAATGTCTTGATTTCATGGTAAAAGAAAATCATCATGAAACTGACATTATAGATTCAAATCCTATCAAATCTCTGAAAATAATAATAGTAATTATATTAAAAAGAAAAATTTTCAGTTTAATGAAATTAAGAAATTAAAAGTTTTTTTTTTTTTTAATTTTTTTTGGAAAATTGAAAGTTAGTCTTATTATTGGTGGAATATGAAGCCAAGACACTTTAAGAATGACTTGGTGTGGGCAGGGCCTTTTTTTAGAAAGATCAAAGGCCCAAATGTGTTAAAAGGGGGTTACAAATCACCTAAATGTAGGTTTGGCCATTTGGGGCAACCTTGCTGGCTCCTACGCTTTTTCTGTGATCAGGTCCAATCCTATGAGAATAGTGTGTAGCCCAGAATTCATTCAATTAATCATTTGAGTGAGTGAGTACACAAGAACAAAGACATACGAGAGAGAGAGAGAGATGCAATCAAATGTGTAAAATCTCCAAGGAATAATTGCGGCTTCATCGTCCTTAAAAATAAGTAAATAACAATAAGTTGTACACCACAATCAATCAAATATAATGATGATGACTAACTAATTGCTACCACTTGCTTGCTTAATTAATAGGTTCTTCTAGGGTCTGAGGCATTACAAGCTATTCAAAACTTATTACCCCTTAATGTCAATGGCGACCTGTCGGCCCTTTGTACATGGCCTGACCAAGTCCGGCATTGGCATAAATATCGGTGGACAAGCCCACTTCATTTCATTGACACACCCGATGATGAGTGCACTTTCAATTATCAAAGTAAGCCAAATGTTTTCTTCTTTTTGGTGATATAAGTATATTTGCAATTAATGTTATTTTTTTTATAAAAAAAAAATGTTTACATGGCATGGGGTTAGGGGACTGTCATGATCCGCATGGAGTGGAGGACATGTGTGTTGCAGGTGCCGTTCAAAATTTTACCTCTCAGCTTGTGCACTACAGAGAGGGAAGTGCTGATCGTAGATGTAAGGAAATCCAATGAAACAAAATTTGATTGTATAGTTTGTCCTAATTAATTATATATAAGATTGTTTTGGTTTAGCAGTTCCATGTATATATATATATATATATATATATAACATATATATATTTGCAGATAATATGACTGAGGCCTTGTTATTCTTGTCACACTTCATGGGAGATATCCATCAAGTATGTGAGAATTTTAACATCTTTTTTCTTTGATAAAATTATCATTTGTCCAAAAAAGATAATTTTTTTTATCTTGATTTCTCCAGCCAATGCATGTCGGATTTACAAGCGATGAAGGAGGAAACACCATAAATCTACGCTGGTTTAGGCATAAATCTAATCTGCATCATGTAAGCTGCCTAGATAGGATCTCCATAACAAGTGATAATGTATGTGGCTTTTTAAAGTTTTTGAAAACTCTTCATAGTTTAAATAACTCTCTATTAACTTTACGTACAGGTATGGGATAGGGAGATCGTTCTAACTGCTCTATCAGATTATTATGAAAAAGACATGGACCTCCTCCAAAAAGACATAGAGGGAAACTTCACCGATGTAAGACTAACTAATTAACTTCCTCACTAGCATTCAAGAAACAACATTCATTTTTTCCAATAATGAAATTAGTTGCTTTTGATTATTAACTATATAGTTACAGGGAATCTGGTCTTCTGATATTTCATCATGGGAACATTGCGATGATATTCTTTCATGCGTAACCAAGTGATTCTCTCTCTCTCTCTCATAGCCCTTATTCATATTTATTTTTCAACATATGCTTTTTGCAAAATTTCTAAAAAATTAAAGATTAATAGCTATGTCATCAATAAATTTTTTAAATTGCAAGTTTTTAAAGTTTAAAATTATGCATAAAATATAATTTTATAGATCATATAGTAAATAGTATTCGACTGACACAAAATTTGACATGTGTATTAAAAGCGTAAAGAACATGCAATTCAACGGTTAGATTTAAAAATACATAGTAATGTTTATTTTATTGAGTGAGGTTGTAGTCTTAGACTACAGCCTTACTCAATATCTTTTTATTAGAGGTGAATTTTGAACTACAACCCCACTCAATATCTTCTTATTGGAGATGAATTTTGACAAATTCATCACTGGATTATATTTTCTTCTTATATTCTTTATACTTGCAAAATTTCTAGAAGATTAAAAATCAATAGCAATGTTATCAAAAAATTGTTTAAATTTTGTAGTTTAAAATTATGCATAAAATATAATCTTATAGATCATATAGCAAAAAATATTCGATGAACACAAAATTTGATATACGTATTAAGAGCATAAAGAATATCCAATTCAATAGTTAGATTTTAAAAATAAGTAGTAATATTTATTTTATTGAGTGGGGTTGTAGTCTTATACTACAATCAATTTTGTTGTTAAACTTTGTCCATACATAAAACATCCTTTGCACATGCATGTAGGAATGCAAACACACAAACAACACAAATACACACGGATAACACAAACACACCCCTTAGCTCTTACAAATCACTTTTCAACGTCGATTTTTTCCCCTCTTTCTTTTTTCCCTAATGGTTTTATATATGCAGGTGGGCTGTAGAGAGCATAAACATAGCTTGCAAATGGGGTTACAAAGGAGTTGACCCTGGTACAACTCTAGCAGGTATGCAAATCCGCCTCACATCATAAACACCAAAGCCAGTTTAAAATGGAAAATTATTCCTGTCAATCCATTACCAATTACAGCATGCTAGATCTAGCAAATTGAGGGTATATTTCAATCTTCTTGTTTGAAATTTATGTATTTAGGATTGTCCATTTGTTCCAATTTGTCAAGCATAAAATGAAAAAAGAATATTACAATTTCGACCATCATCAAATTACAAAACAAATCAGGGCATAAAAAAGTGATTAACAGCTAGCCTTGTTTCAAATTAGGATGACATGGTAGTTAATTTGCATATTTTGCATGCTTTCAGATGATTACTTCGACTCAAGGATGCCAATCGTTATGAAACGAATTGCTCAGGGTGGAGTTCGATTAGCTATGATTTTGAACCGCGTTTTTGGTGACACTGATGAAGGATTTGCAATAGCTACTTAAAGCAGTCCATCAACATAAAATACTTGAATATTCTTCATTTTCTTCTGTTGACCAGTGATTGCTTTTAACTCAACTTGTTAATATTTGTTAATTTGTATTTAATGACTGATCCTGTAGGTTAGTCATTCATCCCAAGTTTAGTTTATAGATTCAAATAAGAGAACCTCTACTTCATTCAGATATGAAATTGTTGCTTCCACACCCCTCCAGCACATGTACAGTCCATACATATAAGAAATAGAGAACAGTGTAACAATTTCAAGCGTGGAATAACATTTTTTCTAATGATTCTGTAGTGCATTCCACAACAAATCATGATGAATAATACTATGCCATCCTAATTTGAAACAATGCCAGATTTGGGTTTCCCCAATTTCGCTTAAGAAAGTGAAAGAAGCCCATAATTTGCTGAACTGCATCCAAAAGTTTTGTTAGTGGTTGGGTCAAGCAGTGAATGAATCAGGAGACGTGAATTTTTTTTCTTCCAAAAGATTTAGGGCAAAGATATGAATCGAACATGTTCATGATTTCTGTTATATCCCAAGGCCACATGGAAGATAATTATGCAGCAACTAATGAAGTTTGAATTTGAATAATAAATTAGCAGTAGTAGATTAGGTTGTTATTGTTTCAAATTTGTATTTTACAAGAGTTAGTTACTATTTTATAGAATAGTTATTATCTCATTATAAGCATTATTTATGTTGTGTGAAAGAATGAATGGAACTCAAGCAGAAAATTAACCCAAAAAGTATATTCTTCCTCTCAAGTTTGGGAAGCTAGTCACCTCAAATTGAGTAAGTTATCTTTAGGGATGGCAATTGCTACCCAACCCACGAGTACCCGACCCGACCATAATGGGTAGGATTTTACCCGACTCGCAGTCGGTCTGGGTTTTTAAAATAAAATCCAAAGTGGGTTTAGGTCGGGTTCGGGTTTTAGTGATACCCACCTTGAACCCGGACCCAGACCCGACCCGTTAAATTAAATTACCAAAAAACCTACTATATATATAAACTTATTCAGTCAAGATCCTAATCCTTTCCTATCTCATTCTCTCATTCTCATCTCTGAGCTGCCACCCACCCTCTCTCAATCTCTAGTCACTCTTATGATCACAGCCATATGGCCACAGCCTTATCGCCGCCCCCCTCAACTCCTCAAGCCATCACTCTCACCAACCCGCATAGCCACACTCACGGCCTCATCACCACTCCCCCCCCCCCTCTATCTCTCCCACTCTCCCTCCTCCCTACGCCTTCAATGATATGGTTTTTTTTTTTTTTTTTTTTTTTTTTTTTTGGGTTCATTAAGGTTTGGGACCTTTGCCTTCATTGGGGTTTGGGTTCCTGTCAGGGTTTGGGTTTGTTGCCATTCCTATTTCTCAATGATTTGTTCTTCTCTCTCTCTCTCTCTCTCTCTCTCTCTCTCTCTTTTGTGATTCTGTGTTTGTGTTTGTGATTTTGAAATGGTGTAGACACTCGATTTTGCACCCATAATTTAATTAAGGAAGATGGATAGAATGACGATTCATATACCTAAAATTTAGAATTACATTACATGCATTAATTCATTCATTGCATATCATAAAAATGATTTTGAGGTTCTAACGGTTGCGACGGTATGTTCGATTTCCAAATCAGACTGTCGGATTGAAAGATATCACATGATCAAAGTTTGCACGGTTTGTATGCATTTTGTTTGAGTGGAACCAACCATGCATGATTAATTTAAATTAATTCTGATTGGTTGGACAATCAAATTAATTAAATAATTTTGTGATTGGTTGTTAGTTAGTGTTAAAAATAGACTTGCTTGCATGTGAACAAAGTATATAATCATGTTGGGAAATTTAGACCTCGGTTAATAAAATTAACAAGTTTTAAACCCAAATTGTTAATTAGATTTATTACGAATAAACCTTGATAAAACAAACTAACATCAATATCATGTCACTATCATGCATAGTGGAATAGTAAATAAGACAAGATCTAGTACAAAACCTTTGTCCCTAGACTTTACAATCCCCGTAGATGAACTTATAGCTAAAACCTTCTACCGCTTCAGAACCTCTAAACTCTTCAATATATGAACGCTACCCTTTTTGCACGGATCCCAGTACATGACTAAGTAATGATGCGCGGATCCAAGTACGTGACTAACTCACCAACTTGAAGAAGATTGTTGGCTGCAAAGTTTTTCACTTCATCAACAACGAAGATCAAGAAACACTTGGTTACAAAACCCTAAGGCGCAAAAGACACAGTAGCTTTTTCAAAGAGAATAAGGTACTCGGTCACCTTTTGCATATGTTCTCCTTGTATTCTCTTATGTGATGACCTTTAAAATAAGCCTTATATATGTCTAGGGTTGTGAGAAACAAAACCCTACACAAATACTAAAACTTGGGCCGAAAATCAGATCTAAAAATTCTAATTCCATAATTCTCGATAGATACAGCTGTTGAGCTATCTGTCGAGACCTCGATAGATAGGTTATCTATTGAGTAACTGTCAAGCTTTAATAAATCAACATCTCTTCACTTGTTTCTTGGACAGATTTGCATGACTTCAATACTAGACTTGAACTCTCGTTCCTTGAAGTACTAAACCCATCCAAGATCTATCAAAATACAAGTAAAATGCGTTTTGTCAAAGGATAAGCCAATTCTAAATGACATATGTTCATAATATGTTCCACATATGCCTTAAAAATCTCCCCCCCCCCCCCTTTGGCAATTCATGACAAAACCACAACAAACAAATGAAGTATGATTCATAAATCACTAAACTTATAATCATTTGTTGAATACAATAAAATCTAATCCTAACACAAACTCTTGAAAAACTTTGCAAGAAGAGAGTACATGGCAAGAATGACTTTGACAACCTGTATTTCTGAAACACTTTAAACAAAACTCATCACGGCATCTTAGTGTGAAACAGAAATATAAAAGATTGCATACAATAAATAAAAAGCATGTGCATAAAGAGAGAAAAGAAACAACACATGAAGAGATAGGTGAAGAAGACATACATCATCATCATCATCATATATATATATATATCAAAGATAAGCACCATGTATGTAAACATGGTCACAAGACCAGTGTACAAGAAGCTAAAAGAAGCTCTTAAAACAACAAAGAGGTAAGCACTCCCCTTAATAAGAAGAAACACAACTCCCCCTTACAAAGGCGTGTATTTCTCCTCATAGCATGTAGAATCTTAAAAAGAAATCACATTTTACCACATTTCCCCCCCTTTTTGTCATGATTGACAAGGGGACAAGAAGCTATAAAACTTCATTTGAGAAACATAAAAGATGATCAAAGATGATCAATGGGGCATAAGGGGGCACAAGGAATCCACATAAATTCAGGAATATAATGAAACAAGATGCTATGGATGACAAGATAAGAGAAAGATGCAAAACATGTGAAAAACAATGCATGTGAAAAACAATGCATGCAAGAAGGTCTCGACAGATCGAGAAGCTATCGAGCAGAAGCCAACCTTGATGGATCGAGAATTTGTTGAAGATCTATTGGCCAAACAGAAAGTTTCTCGATGGATTGAGAATCTATCGAGAAGCTATCGAGACAAAATCCAGAAAGCTCGATGGATCGAGATTGCATTAACTTCTGTTGAGACAAGAAGAAAAAGGGGCTCGATAGATAGCAATCTGTTGAGAGCTATCGAGAAGCTGTCAAGATGGGCAAAAACAGTTTTTCAAAGAAGAGAAAAACACAAACATGAATGCAATCAAGCATGCTACCCAACGAAAGATCCAAACAACATGTTAAGCTCTCAAAAACATCTCTCAACAAGAAAAATGTAAAGCATTTAGATCCAAAACACACACACACACACACACACACACAAAACAAGTCTAACCAATTTTATATTTCAAAAACAAGTTAAGATAGTTTAGTGAGCATACATTAACACATGTATCCCTTGTGATGGCCAAATCACATTGTACTTGCACATGTACCAAAAGTAGCAAAGAATTTGCGTGTTGTGTGTAAAAAACATCGCAAGATTACATAAGTGTCTACATATTATGACGATTTGAGATATGAGAAAATCAATTTAACTCACACATAATCATAACTGCTTGATAGGGACTATCACCTTCGAGGTATATCCTATAACTCCCACATCTCCTAGAAGATACGCTTGCAATCATATATAAAGCATTTTGATTTTTTTTGCTTTTGTTTTTCTTTGCATATTTTCTTTTAAGCAAAACATGCATGGGCATATAAAAGAGAGAAAAGAAATACCCAATGATGTTAAGTTTTTGACATTGCACTTTTGCTATGCCGAAGCATACAAATGTCATTTCATGATTGACGGGCAACAGTGGTGAGATGGTTATTTATGCCTTTCTTTTCGGATTTTCTAGTCATTCCCGTCAAAAATAGTGATACGAGTATTAAGTACAAAATATTACTTAATCTTACTCATCACAAACATGAGCCACAAAGCTCACTTGCTTAGTTGTACATAGATATGCTCATTTAAGCTACAAAAGATACAAAGTTTAGAAAACTTTGTTTCAATGTCCATCTAAGGTACACAAGTACCAATGTACACAAAACATATACTATTTTTGTATTTTTCTGATTTTGATTTTTCTCTTTTTCTTTTCTTTTTTTTTTTTAATTTTTTTTTTGAAAACAAAACAAAATAAAAACTAGACAACCAAACAAAAACAGACAAACAACATGAAAGCATGAAAGAAAGATGCAGATGCATGAAAGCATGATTCTAAAACCTGATAAGATATCAAGCAAAGAGAGTCTTACTTTAGATAGAAAGAATTAAAGTAGAGGACAAACAAAAAAGACAATTAAGTCTTAGACTCCTTTCTCACCCACACAGCACGAGTCTTTAGCCATGAAGATGAAAATGCATGTGTCCTAGTATGTCTACTAAAGGACATAGAAGAATTAGAATTCTCCTGAAATTGAGTTAAAAAGCTCAAAACTTTTAATAACTCTCCAAACAAAGGTATAGGTCCTTTAGAGGAAACCTATGACTGTTTGGACACTTGCTTTTGAGGATACAAATTAAAGCAATTAGGACAAATGTGTCTAAAAACACCACAATGGTGACAAACATGACGTCTAACAAAGGATTTAAAATTGGTCAAATCAGTTTTGGATTTCATACCTTTATCACCTTTCTCAGATTGGGGCACAAAGACAATCTTTGATCCAGAAATCGTGGAAGAGGAAGGGCCGGAGGAGACAACATATCCTAAGCCAGTCTTATCAGAACTAGGCTTTTAAGCACTCAATACCTCATTAAGCTTTGCACTAGACATCCTCTCTATTTAAGTTCTAGCTTGACTAAGCTCAACCTCGAGATTCTTGACCTTCTCTTCTAATGAGGTGTTCTCCACAACAAACATCTCAACTAACCTTGTAGTCTCATCTAATTTGACTAACAAGTCAGTTTTTCCAGTTTTTACCTTATTAAGCTCTTTTCTACAAAGATAATAAGTCTTCTCAAATTTTATAAATTCAATGCATAGCTTATCATAGGCTTCCTGAAGGGTCAATTTCTTGTGTACTTCATCATCAGAAGAATCCTCACTATCATTAGTACTCTCCACAATTACATTATCAGTTGTGGCTGCAAAAGCTATAAAATGACCACATTCATCCACATACTCATCAGAAGAGTCATTCTCAATATCACTTCAGGTAGCAACTAACCCTTTATCTTTAAACTTCTTGGTCTTCACTTGTTTCTTGGACAAATTTGCATGGCTTCAATACTAGACTTGAACTCTTGTTCCTTGAAGTACTAAACCTATCCTAGATCTACCCAAATACAAGGAAAATGTTTTTGTCAAAGGATAAGCCAATTCCAAATGACATATGTTCATAACATGTTCCACATATGTCCTAACAAATTAGATAACAAAGAAATTGTGGATAATCAAGACTTTTTTGGAGTGTTTATCTATAAGATAATTATCACTTAAAAGACCTGAATATTCAGAAAAGGGGATTAATTTTTAGAATACGGATTAAAAATGTGTCTAAGTGCAATTCCCAGCTCAAAAGTCCTAAAAAAAGGAGTCCAAATTAGACCAAAATTCAAACGCAGGTTTAGCACCCAAGAGGGCCATTCAACACTCTTGGAGTGTTGATCGACACATGAAAAGTGCCAATTGGCCCAAATTGCTAGCACGGCTTGAGGACTCCTGGATTGAGATAAACCTTACCCCTTTCAGTTTTTTAGAGATAAGGACGCGGCCCAATTCGTATATGATCATTCAGCTAATTTTTCGAAGCATTCCAACCTCTATAAATAGGGGATGCCTCTCAAAATTCAGCACACTTTCTAACCCTCCTCTTTCTGGCTCTTCTCTTCTAACTTTTCAATTCCCCTTAGGTTAAAGATGTTCTAGAGGCCTTGGCTTTAGGAACTTCTTTTTTGTGAGTAAAGTATTTTAGGCTTCAAAGAGGTGAACAAATTTATTTGAATCCTAAAATATTCTTTCATTAGAAGAGCACGCTTATGCAAGAGGTATTCTGTTTTTCTTCTTTCTTTTCTTGTTCTGTTAATTAGCATGTTTTGTGTTTGATGCATGAGTATGATTAGCATGTTTTATTTTAACTTGTTCTTAATATATAATTGCCATGATTAGATGCTCTAGAAGATTGTTTATTTCAATTCTTTCTCTTTGACTTCAAAATCTGTAATGATTATCAAAACCTTTTTTATGAGAACACAAAATTGATCTATATTTTCAGATATGATTTTTGTCTAATCTCAAAACTGATCTATATTTTCAGAAATGATTTTTTGTCTAATCTCAAAACTAATCTGTATTTTTAGATATGATTTTTTTGTCTAATCTCAAAACTAATCTGTATTTTCAGATCTAATTTTTTCTCTAAACTCGAAATTGATATGTATTTTCATTAAATACAGATCTAATTTTTTTGAAAAAGTTTTCTTTATCATTAAATTACAGATTTTGAAATTCAAAAGAAGGGATTGAAAGTTAGGTTAAATTTTTTTTGTGTGACGCATAATAAATTTGTCTTATGAATGTAAGTCTTCCTTTTGTCTTCAACAACAGATCTGGTTTTTCATAAACCCAAAAATCATTTTTTTTACTTTACACAACAAATTTGTTTCTTTTCAAATTTTTTTTTTTTTTTTTTTTTTACAAACAATAGATCTGATTTTTCTTGATAAAGTCGTTTTCTTTTACCACTAAAAAAAGATCTAATTTTTTTTTTTACAAACTAAATCTTTCTTTTTACCCTTCATAAAAACAAATTTGATTTTTTTTTACAAACCAAATCTTTCTTTAACCCTTCATAAAAATAGATCTGATTTTTTTACAAACCAAGTCTTATTTTTTAATTTTCAAAACGGATTTGAATATTCTTTTTAAAAGAGGATATCATTCATAAGGCAAATTTATTTAAATTATTTTCTATCAAGTTTCTATCATGTGTGTTCAACATATCATTCAACATCATGCAAAAAAGGGTATATTGGTCATTAGAGTCTAGAAGACCATACTCTGTCTAGGTGAAATGGATGCCTGACACTGTCCCATTTCGTAACCTAGCCCCTTAGCTTAGGATTTTTGGATAGGTAGATTAGTTCTTTGTCTTTTAATTTTGGTAAATTGTAACTAGGACCAAAGTTTTGTATTCTTGTGCATAGATTGTAACTGGGATCCAAAGCCATATATGGTTTTATTTACCAAAATTGTACTTGTCTTTTTTCAATCAATGACATTCAAAATATTTTGATCATGTAATTTGTGTTTATTTTTTCTTAATTTTTTGTATAAAAAATAAGTGGCGACTCCACACCACTACCCGAAAGAGAGGTGCCCTCATTTTGAGAGCACCCCAAGTTTCACGGTTTGTCACAGTGGCGACTCTGCTAGGGATGTCTAGGGCCAGGCTTCATGTTAGACTTAAGTGACCAACTATATACCCTTATCTTTTGCATGATTTTTGCATGATATGGTTGTTTGTTTGTTTATTTATGTCTTGAGATGTTTGTATGATATTTTTTTTTGTGTTGCCATGTTGGTTGTTAAGAGCTTTCCCTAATTGTCATAATGTATGCCATCAAAACAAAAAATATGTATGCACCCATCTTAACAATATGGTGGTAGTAACCATGGATCACCAGTCTTCATTAGATCCGGGTACCTAGTGGTGAACTCACCAACTCATAGCCCAAAGTCACTGGATCATTTCTTGTTAGCTATAAAGGATAGACCATGCTATTTGGACCAACGCAATGTTCATTACATTACAAGTTAGGAGGTGTAACGTCCTAGCTATGGGAAACAATAAAACAACAAGCCTACCCTATAATGTAATGACTTAGAACCTACCCTTAGGCTGGTCCACGTTAAAATTTCATTGCATGTTGCATGTGTTTGTTTGGTTGGTTGATTGATGTGGATAGGGACCTAGCTTTGATTAACCCAACCAAGCCTTTTCTTAGAGAAGAATTTGGTCAAGATTAAAGGGAAGACTCCAAAGAGAACCCAAGACCAACACTCAAGCTAGTAGTTCCAATTCCAAGCCCATCACTCCCATCATGGTACTGAAGCCCGTGAGCATAGAAGACACTCCACTGCTGGAACATCATAATCTTATATTTGACTTACAAGACAATTCAAGCCACAAGAAGTCTAAAGATCCCAACACCATGGCGAAAAGGGAAGAACATCCAAACACTGAAGAGCCTATGAACATTTAAGAGCTACTCAACACCATGGTAGCTAGTCAAATCCAGCTGAGAAAGGACATGAACCTTATGGTGCAACAATTTCAGAACCTAAAGAGTGGCCAAGAGGAGAACAAGACTGACCATAATTCCCCAACCATGGAGGGTGAAAAGAAGATCAATGAAAGGATAAACAAGATGGAAGAGATGATCAAGAGAGCTCGCAAGATGGAAGACCTCATGGACTACCAATCACTCTCATTTTTCCCTGATGTGTGACTACCTCCCAAGTTCAAGATGCCAACCTTGGACAAGTTCGGGATTGGCTGCCCAAAGTCCCATTTGAAGATGTATATGATGGACATGCAACCCCTAGGAGCAACTGAAGAACTACTTGCTCAAATATTCCAAAACACCCTAACTGGAGCCTCTCTTATGTGGTTCCTTAACCTAGATAATGCCAGAGCAAGGAGCTGGGAGGACATCTGCTATGAGTTTCACAATCAATACAAATACAACATAAGAGTGGATGTAACAAAGAGAGATTTGGAGACCATGAAGCAAGAGCCAAAATAATCTTTCTCTACCATCATTACCAAGTGGAGATCCAAAGCGGCACAGATGATGAATAGGGGAAGTGAAGAAGAGCAATTAACCATGGTTGTAAAAAACTTATTGCCTATATACCGTAAATATTTGTTTGCCTAGTATTTTCCTAATTTTAAAGCTTTGATTACTGTTGGAACCCAAATTGATGATGCAATAAATAATGAGGACCTACCAAGGTTTAAAAAGAATTTAGGATCAATATCACAAGGGCTGACTCCAAGGCCTAGGAGGGAATTTCATGAGTTATATATGCCTGTGAGTCAAGTGTTTGAAAAACTAAAAGCAAAGTGTTTATTAAAGCCCTTAGATCCAAGACCAACCCAAACCCATTGCTTGCAAGATTTGATGTGACTAAGAGATATGCCTACCACTAAAGCCCTAGCCATGATACTGACAAGTGTTTTGGCCTTTGTCATGCAATTCAAGACCTAATAGACAATAAGGTGATTGCACCACCTACAAGGCCTAGCATCACTAATAATCCCTTGCCCAACCACAATTTTGGGAAAGGACCAAAGATTAATTGCTTAATGTTAGAAGAGGAAACTAAAGGGGACTCGCCTAAATTGATTTATGACCTACCCAAATGCTTTATGATGACATGGGAAGAATTGATGGGTATGACATCCAACGTAGGGTATGACATATGGAGTGAAGATGTAATTGAAACCACAAATTACCCGACATCCACAAATGGGGGGAGATACTTCAAACCCTAAACAAATTACCAAACATCCTCAAATGGGGGGAGACACTTCGAACCCCAATCAAATTACGAAGCACCAACATATAGGGGGAGACACTTCAAACCCCAATCAAATAACCCATACCTACAAAAGGGGAGAGACACTTCGAAAATTGCCCAAGATATGGAGGGAGACACTTTAAACCCCAAGATATCAATCTAAATGACCCAACAAAAATTGCCCACATCACGAGGGGGGGGGGGAGACACTTCAAACCCCTACATTTAGAGATAGACAACCCAATAAAAGCCTTGAACAAAGCCACCCAACAAACACCCATTGAAAAGATGAGGTCCTTAAGCAACAACAGAAGACTCAAGCCAATATATCTTTATGGGGTTTACTCATGGCCTCAGACAAGCATTGTCAGTATCTGGTAGACCTTCTCATTCAAATCCAAGTTCCTACAACCGTTACTTCTTAAGATCTGAATGCTATGATTGGGTCCATAAGTAGGGAACTCACTATTTCCTACTTTAATAAAGATTTGACGAAAAAGGGGAAGCACCACAATGATCCATTGCACAATACTATAGATGCTAAAGGCAAAAGGATTCCAGTGGTTCTAATTAATGATGGAAGTGCCTTAAATGTGTGTCCTTTAAAGACTGCAAGTTGCTCGAGTCAAATTATTGAAGATTTTGTGCCAACTGATCAACATGTGAGGGCATATAACAATAATAGAAGGGAGATCTTGGGAACTGTGACACTAGAGCTCACTATAGGGCCAATGATAAAGAAGGTGGAGTTTTAAGTCTTAAACATAGCATCATATTTCAATATGTTCCTCAACTGTGGATCCATGACATAAAGGCCGTACCTTCATCCCTATACCAAAAGGTTCGGTTTCCACATAAGGGAGCCATAGTTACTATACATGGCAATGCTTTGATCGTGTCAAAGCCCATTTTTGGTATTGATTCTAAGAAGGAGCCATTGACCTTGGATGGCTTTGAGATTGAGAAATCTATTTTTGAAAGAAGAGAAGAAGGAGTGGAGAAAATCCGCATGGACTTTGCTCTCTACAAGAACAACATGGTGGCAATGATGAGGAGAATGAATTACCTTCCAGGAATGAACTTGGGAAAGACTATGAAGAAGCCAATTGTTCTAGACTCAATAATTCCTACTGCCACACCACCTTTTTGGCTAGGCTATAAGCCCACTGATGATGACTTGTAGAGATGGAGGTAAGAAGAATGGCCCAAGCCAAGGCCAAAGTAAAAGGTCTCCCTTGACCCTTGGAACCCCTAAAGCCCTATACTCCCACATCGAATGGAAAGTTTGTCAAAGCTAGAGATAGTCAACGCTATTAGGGATTCCTTGAACTGAGATTTGACCTTGAGACAAGAACAATGGTGCTCGAATTTGAGCTATTATTTGATTGCAACAACTAGCTTCTAGAGCTGAAAAAGTAAGACACAAATTGGGTCCCTGCTGATTAGGTCGATTACATGGACCCTAATGCAATGACTATGCTTCTAGGAGATGTCATTTGCAATATAGAAGAAGAAAAGTGCTGGGAAGCTTGCCAACATGCATTGAAGAGCCTGTATGAAGCAAGAACAAGTGATGAAGATGAAGAATGGGGAGAAGCCCCTAGTGATGATGATGAAGGTAGAAACAATAAGAGTGATAGTAGTAGTAATAGCAGTAGCAATGACAGTGGAGATAGCAAGGATGATAGCAACAGTAATAGTGAAAGCAACAACAGTGAAGACTATGATAGCCAATATAGTGGTGATGATTGGGGTGCACCCTCTAGTGATAGAGAAGATGATGATGAAGGGCCTTTTTATGAAGATCACTTTGACAATGATGTAGACTACTATGATGGAGATATAAAGGATGATGTCAAATTTGAACCTATAGACATAGAGAATGGAGCTGAGAGTGATGAATAGGGGCTAGAGAATGTGCTAGAAGCTGTTGGAGAGGATGTTGAAGAAGTCCATAATATGGGTGTCCCTTAAATTGGAGCTGCATTACCAATGGTAGCTCAAGGTCAGGTCCTCATTATGACAAGCATGGTAGAGAAATTCTTGAGTTAGGGTCATTCCACAATTCAGAACTTGGCTCACTGACCCTATACATTGGAGAAGAAGATGACATAGATGCTAGATTGGCCACCCTAGACAGAAAGTTGATGATCCACAATTTCAAAAACTTAACACTAAAGAGTCTTGAGGGTGAAGATGAGAAGATGGAAGGGAATGAGTCAAAATATCTCCCTTAATACATCCACCCAAACAACAAAGGAAAGCAAGATCTGTTCGGTGAGTGGATGGATAGTATAGAGCGTTTAGATGCTTATGTGACTGACAAGCCCACAGATATGGAGATTAATGGTGAAGGCATGGATTACATGGATGAAGACCACTTGGTACTAATGCTAAAGGAAGAAGGAACTCGTTGAGAGTCACCTGCCATTGTTGAAGCCACAATCAAACTAAAGAATTGGGCATGGGAGGGAGCCGCACACCCTATGGAAGACTCTGCCACAAATATCAAAAACGTCGAGCCAATCACTCCTGTCAAGAAGATCAAGACCATCAAGCCAGTCACTCCTACCAAAACCATTGTTTTTGTTCCTATTGAGTCTGTTTCTGCTAGTATTATTGGTCCTGTTGAGTCTGTTTGTGATCCTACTATAAAGTTTGTTTCTGATGAGTCTGTTGAGTTTGTTGAGAACCGTTTTCCTTATAATATGATTTCTGATTCTGCTTATTTATTGGCTTTGAATGTTTTTATTTTGAAAATTGGTAAAGAAACTCTTAATAATAAGGAATTAAAACAAGGGAATATAGAACCTATAAAAGAAGAAACCCAACCTATTAACCTAGGAATTGATGATGAAACCCAAAATGATACTAGTGGGCAATACCCTAACCACCTTTGAGAAAGATGCATTAGTGGCACTACTAACAAAAATCAAAGAGGCATTTGCATGGTCATACGAAGACATGCTTGGGATTGATACAGATATAGTACAACATCACATTCCAACAGATCCAATGAAGAAGGCGATTAAGTAGAAGTTGAGAAGAATGAAGCTAGAGTGGACTCTCAAGATTAAGGAAGAGGTTAAGAAATAGTATAATACAGGATTTTTAAGGGTGGTTAACGACCTGGAATGGTTAGCTAATGTGGTTCCTATACCAAATAAGGATGGGAAAGTGAGAATGTGTATAGATTTCTGAGATCTAAATAAGGCTAGCCCAAAAGATGATTTTCCCTTGCCTCACATTGACATCTTGGTTGATAACACAGCTGGACATGCCTTGCTATCATTTATGGATGGTTTTTTAGGATATAATCAGATAAAGATGGCTCTAGAAGATATGAAGAAAACTTCCTTCATTACTCCATAGAGGACATATTGCTATAAGGTCATGCCATTTGGCCTTAAAAATGTTGGTGCTACTGACCAACGTGTAGCCACTACTCTATTGCATGATTTGATCCACAAAGAAGTAGAAGCCTATGTTGATGACATGATAGTGAAGTCCAAAGACCGTGAGGGGCACATCAAAGCCTTACGGAAGTTCTTTGAAAGAATCCAATTCTATAAGCTGCGGCTGAATCCAAAGAAGTGCACTTTTGGTTTAACATTCAAAAAGCTATTGGGATTTATGGTAAGTCAGGGGGGAATTGAAGTCGATCCAGAAAAAATCAAGACCATTGTAGAGATGAAGCCTCCTAGGACTGAGAAGGGGATTCGAGGGTTTTTGGGAAGGAGACAATACATCAGCAGATTCATAGCTTAGCTCACCATGACATGTAAGCCATTTTTTCGACTGCTCAAGAAGGAAGTTCCCACGGTCTAGAATGAACAATGCCAAAAACTTTTGAGAAGATTAAGATTTACCTGATAAGGCTGCCAATACTGGTTCCACCGATACTTGAAAAGCCATTATTGTTGTATATCACAACTACAGACATAGCAATGGGGGCTTTGTTTGCTCAGTACCTAGAGGAGTCTAGGAAGGAGAATGCAATTTACTATATTAGCAAGAAGATGTTGGCCTATGAAGAAAAGTATTCACCACTTGAGAAGACATGTGTAGCACTTGTATAGGTAACCCGTAAACTTAGACATTACATGCTTGCTTTCAAGGTCTTGTTGTTTGCAAGAATGGATCCTTTGAAATATCTAATGGAGAAGCTTGTGCAAGATGGGAAGACAGCTAAATGGGTTCTGCTTTTGTCAGAATTTGATATTAAATATGTGACTTAGAAGTTTGTAAAGGGGAGAGCAATTGCTAATCACTTAGCCCACTATTCACTTGAGGAAGCTGAAGAAATGCAAGGAGAATTTTTGAATGAGGATATCATGGGGATCGAGGTAGAATCATGGAAGATATATTTTGATGGAGCAACTAATCAAAATGAGAATTGAATTGGAGTTCTCTTAATTTCTCCAAAAGGGACACACATCCCATTCTCTAGTAGGCTCAATTTTCCTGCCACTAATAATGCCATTGAATATAAAGCTTGCATTATGGGGTTGTGTGCGGCCCTAGGTCTTGGAGTAAAAGAGTTAGAAGTATATGGTGATTCAGCCTTGATGATTGCTCAGATTCAGAATAGATGGAATATCAAAGAAGAAAGGATGATGCCTTATCATGAATGTCTTCAGAAGTGGACCTCAAAATTTAGTTGGATCTAGTACCAATATATGCCAAGAATGTAGAATCAAATTTCAGATGCTTTAGCAACAATGGCCTTCATGATGGATGGATCTAAGGAAGATAAAGCTAGACCAATAGTGTTGGAACAAAAAGAAGAGCCATCCTATTGCATGTCAATAGAAGAAGATGAGGGAAAGAATAGGGAAGGTGAATGGTATTCAAACATCCTACAATACCTCAAGGATAGGACATACCCAAAGTTTGTAGACAAGAATAATCAATTGACCATCAGAAGGTTGTCCACTAATTATATTATTTGTGGAGAGAGGCTTTACAGAAGATCATATGACTCTATCTTCGGTCTCAAAAAAAAAAAAAAAAAAAGATCATATGACGAAATTCATCTCCTTTGTGTGACTGCCAAGGAAGCATAGCAAATAATGGAAGAGGTTCATGAGTCAAGTTATGGGCCATACATGAATGCACACATGCTGTCACAGAAGATAATGAGGCAAAGGTATTACTGGACTACTATAGAAGCAGACTGTGTAGCTCATGTTCGCAAGTGCCATTAATGCCAAGTCCATGGAGATTTGATGCACACACCACCTATGCCATTACATACCATGACTTCACCTTAGCTATTCTCTACATGAGGATTAGATATTAATGGAAAGATTCACCCAACAACATCCAACGGCCATGAATTCATACTTGTTGCTCTTGATTATTTCACTAAATTGGTGGAAGCTGCCTCATACAAGGTTTTGAACTCAAAGAAAGTTGCTCAATTTATCCAGACCAATATCATTTGTAGATATGGGGTACCACATGAAATTATCTCAAACAACGGATTGCATTTTAAAGGAGAAGCAGAGAAGCTACATTGATAGTTCAATATTAAGCACCATAAATCCTCACCCTTTTGTCCTCAAACTAATGGGGCAATTGAGGTTGCTAACAAGAACATAAGACGAATCTTGAAGGAGAATATGAAGAACTACAAGGATTGGCACCTACAATTACCCTATGCACTTTAGGGGTATAGGACATCGATTTGAACTTCCACAAAAGCCACTCCTTATTCATTGGTGTATGGGATGGAAGCAATACTTCCCATTGAAATGGGTGTCCAATCATTGAGAACAATGCTAGAAAGTGAAATCCCTAAAGTAGATTAGTTGTAAAGCAGATACGACCAATTATGCATGATGGATGAGAAAAGACTCAAGGCCTTGTATCACATTTAAGGTTATCAAATGAGGCTTAGGAAAGCTTTTGACAAGAAAGTAAGAGCTTGAGATTTGAAGTTGGGAGATTTAGTGCTGAAAAAGATTCGAGCACCAATTCAAGATACAAACGGGAAGTTCAAGAAAAATTAAGTAGGTCCATATATTATTAAGCAGATATACTTTGGGGGAGCAGTAAGGTAGATGGATTTAGACACAAACCCTCTCACTAAGCCAACCAACATGGATCAATTGAAGAAATACCATGTCTGAGGTAGTAGTCTGAAAACACCACATTTGAAAGTGGTTGTAAATTATGTTATTTCCCTTCTTAGGTTTGTCAAAAAAAAAAAAAAAAAGTACATTGAAAACCTGAAAGGGAAATCTACACAAAAGGAGAGTAAAAAAACTGAGAGTGAGAGAGCTTGCTAGATTGAAAACCCGAAAGGGCAGCCTAGGCAAAAATTAAGGCAAATAAAAAATGAACTACGTGATGACCTGATCCTCCTGTCAAGGAGGTACATAGGAAACCATACATTGGTCTAGTCACAATTTTTCCAAACCCACCATTTACCCATTAAGCCAAAAAAAAAAAAAAGTTTTCAAAATCTAACTATTCCATTAAATCATGCCATTACACAGAAATCAAAAACCCAAACCCTAAATCAATCCATAAAAAACCAAACCCAAAAAACCCAAACTCTAAACTCTAAAAGAAAACGAATGTCGAACCCACAGGGATTAACTATGTTATTGAATACCGAAATTTACTAAATTAATTACTATTTGGAAAATCGAAAATAAAAGGGATGTTCAACTATCTAAATTAAATTAAACTATTTAATAAAAATAAATCTAGCAAAGCATAAAAGTCTAAAAGTGTAAAAGAAAAAATATGATAAGAATGGATCTAGAGCGATTTATTTCACCTAACAAATCCCACACAATTTATTCTTCCTAATTATTAAATTATAATAATCTCCAGTTGATAATTAAAAATTCCTCAACTATTCAATATCTTCTCTCGAATAATATCAAAAATATCTTCAACTAACAATTCCGTATCTCTATGCGAATTTAATTAACTGGAGACTCATTACGTACTTTGAATTTTTTGGAAAAATCACACTAATCGTGGTAAAGCATCTCTACTTTCGCTCAACTAATGGTGTTTAATTCTAGAACTAAAATAACAAATCACCACTCGGTCTCATTGTCATTCAATTGATCAAACAATAATTCGTAAAAAAAATAGTAAGCATTAAGAATAAGAATTAAACACTCAATCATGGAAATATTAAAAATAAAATAACTCAGAATATAAATTGTGTGTTCATTGCTAGACTACATCGACGCTCTAGAAAATAAAATTTAGTTCATAATAAAATTGAAAGGAAAACAAATAAAACTTATGCCTTTCATCTAAATTGGTTGATCAACATGAAGCGGCGCCCCTTTGTCCTCAGAAAGACTCCAAAGAAGATTCTTCAAATGCTTCACCCCCTTCTCCTCTCAGGTTTTCTCCTCCCTCTTTTTTCCCTAAAGAGCCTTTAAATAGGTCAAGGAATCCTATTCCCGTTTGGAGAAAATCCCAGATTTTTAGGCTTCAGTTAACCGACGATTTTGGCCCATTTAACGTCATAATTCGGGCTTTTAGTAAACTAAAAAGTTGTAGCCCTTTAAGTTAAATTTCCAGGCAAACTTGAATCATCTCGATTGGATATCTGAGACGAAAGTTATGCCAAAAATACTAACTAATGTGCAGGCTGAAATCCTAATTCGAATTGGACTTGGATTTGGTGCAAATTTCCTTTGATTCCTTGCTCCAGTTGGACTTAAACTTAATTGGGTTGGTCTTCACTTGAATTCACGCTTGGCTGGATGTAAGTTGACTTGATTCAATTGGCCTAGCCCCACTTTGCATGTAAAGCCCTTGTAAATAAATCTGAAATCTTCTCATTCCTTCAAAGCACAAATGAATAGATAAATATAAATAAAAATCAAATCAAATCAAAAAAAATAAAGGAAAACTAACAATTTTAATAAATAAGAGGATAATAAAAATCATGTAAAAATTACACTTATCATCTGGGATCATGAGAAATTGCTACGGATTTTTTGTTAGGATCATAACCCAGAATAGCTGAAAATTCTTCAATTGTGGGACAAAGTTCAGCAGTTTTAAACTGAAATACATGATCTTCAAGATCTTAGAACTTCACAGCAGCATAGAGGAAGTCCCACTTGATCTTGACGTTCCTCAAAGCCTTGATTCCCTTTAGTTTGTATGCTGTAAAATTGGTCTTGGTACTAAAATCAAAGCTATGATCCCATCTGTTGATATCATGAATGGTTGAATGAGAAAAAATTTTATTGTTAGCCATGGATAACTCTTACTTGTGATTATTGTGTCTTGATAACCTTGATGCAAAGATTTGTTTGCAAGAAAGATGCTAAAATAAGCTACCTTAGTCCTTAATCAAGTTTAAATAAGTTTCAAGAGTTTGTAGCTAACTAGGAAAGTGTTTTATGGTCACAAATGGATAAAATATTTTTCAAAAAATCCAGAAACATAAGAAATGCATTAGAAAAGTGTAAGGAGTCAGCCCAAAATTGGGTGTGCCTGTCGGCACCTTAAAGTGCTAGTCAGCACTCCCCAAGTGCCGAACAGCACTCCAAGAGTGCTGATTGGCACCTAGTTTAACCGAGCCCCAATAATCTCTATTTAGTGTTTTTGGACACTTTTTAGGTTTGTTATGACTCTGTTTTTCACTGAAAAAAATTGATTGTGCAATAACATTTTCAAAAATTTGTTTGAAGCATCAAACTGAGGCATTCAGGCATGCCTTGTCCATTTGTTTCAAAAAAAAAGGGTCACCTACATCACTACTTTGAAAAATTTTGATCAAATTGAGATTCTTTTTCTTTTTCAAAATCACGCATTCGTCTCTTAAACTAAAGGCATTCGGCTATGCCTTATCCCCTCTTTCTAGGATAAGAAAAAAATCACTCATTCCTTTTCAAAAAAAAAAAAAAGAGAGAAAAATTCTTTTTTTTAAAAATGAAGGGTTATCAAGCATAAAAGTTTCCAAACTAGGCACATTCGACCATGCCTCATTCAAGTAAGTGCAAATCCCATCAGAAGTGGTCAGATAAATTCAAATTGTTCATTATAAGACTCTGATAGGTAAATTCTAAACTTGTCTCATCTGGGTTGCAGCAAGATCAAAAGCAATCTAAAGGTAAAGAGCTAAAAGCTGAAATTAACACATTGTTTGAGAAGTACTTTCTTGTTTTTACAAGAAAATTGAAATACAAGTCAAGCATCATTCGGATTCCGGATCTGCCTACAGGAAGATCTCCTTGATTCGCCTCTAGAGTTGCCACCCTTAGTGTCTCCTTCCTGACTTGCATAAAATTAGGATTCTAGCTGCTAGTTTTGAAGGTCAAGATTTATGATCCTCTCCTCCAAAGATCCTACGTTGGCATTGGCCAATGCCATCTGGGTATTCTAAAAAATCAACAAAGACTAGTGTTAAATCAATTATCATGGAAGCTCATGCATAAAAAACACTCAAAAAGCATCATCTTATACCCAATTCACTTCATGGATCACATATGGGGAAGATTAAGTGCGTGCTACCAATTGCAAACCTCCAATCATCCGCATGCTTTCCTCCACAAGATCAATCTCGACCTGAAACATAAATGCACCAGCTCATGAACAGTTCAGTGAGCCAAAACAAAATGAAGACAAGAAACTAAAGGACTCAAGAACACATTGGGTCACTCCAAGGGACATTTGGAGTATACTCTTGTCTATCTAAAGCCATAGAATTGTACGATCCATCAGGATTCATCACTTTATATTGCCATGCAAGAATATGAGGATGTCTCTATGAAGGAACTAGAAGAGCCGCTAGCATGGCTAGGAGGGGGATTCTCTTCTTTCTCTTCCTTTTCTTCAGAAGATGAAGCCTGAAAGTTGAACATACAGATATTGTCATAAAACTGAAATATGGGAAATGAGCATACAAGATGAAATACAACTTCACTTCAGGAGGAAAGAAAGATACCGAGTGATGAAGCAAAAATCATCAGCCAAGTAGACTCGTCTAGATGGGTCAGCAACCTTGCTAGCTGTGCCTACAATCGTCGTTAAAGACCTTCCTTAGGTGGTCACCGGTGTGGTGCCTACCACAGAGTCTCCGTTGATAAAGTTATAGTGTGAAGGCTTTTTCAGAAAATATTAAAGCAATAGCGTATTGGAATATCAAAATGTGTACCTTTTTTGGTCTTGGGGGGGCTTATATATGGTTTCATTGCTCCTAGTCATTGTGGCCTTTATTGTTGTAAGGACATATGTGAGTCACTTGTTAGGAACATATGTCACTATTTTATGTAATTGGCTAATCGTTTAACAAAATGCACTTTACTTGTAATTGGGTTAGATCTAAGATGTGTTTAATGCTTCAAGAAACCTTGTTTCAAGTTCAAGTGTTAAAGCCATGCAAGTCTGTCCAAGATTTAAGTCTGAGAAGTGCCTGTCATTAAAGCTCAATAGCTAGCCATCTATCGAACCTTGAAAAGTTATTGAAGCCTGTGGCTCGACAGTAGCTCGACAGATAGGGTATCTGTTAAAGTTTATGAAAAACAGAGTTTCAGTTTTGTTTTGACTCCAATCTATGATTTTATGTTTAGGCTTTCTTTTCTCACAACCCTAGACATATAAAAGGATTATTTTAAGGGCCTTCAGAGGTGACACAAGTTGCACAAGTATTGAGAAAAGTTTGTTCAAGCAAATTATGACTTGAGACAAAATTTGCCCTAGTTCATCTTTCTTGTGAAGAAGCTGATGTGTTTGTGCACCGTAGGGTTTTGTAACCAAGGAGCTTCTCGATCTTCATCGTGTGATGAACTGAAGAACTTTGCAGCCAACAACCTTCTCTAGTTGGTGATTGAAGTCACGTACTAGGATCCGTGCAATTGGTTAGTCACATACTGGGAGCCGTGCATTACAAGGAGAGATTGTCACTACAAACAAGTCCAATTGGGTATTGGGGTAAGGGTTCAACTGTAAGTTGGTATAAGGTACTAGGATTACTTTACATATAACCGCTTGTTTTGATAATAGTGGATTCTCGGAGTGGTGACCTTAAAATTACCATTGGGGTTTTTGTCATGTCGGTTTTCCCCATTCGTAAACAAATCACCGTGTTAATTTATTTTTTGCAATACTTAGTTTATTGGTGATTTGTTTGTGCTACCACGCATTTGCATGTTAATTTGATTAGTTAATAAACTTGGCTAATTAATCAATTAATTTATCACAAGGGGTCAATTCGTTTTTGGCCTATCAAGTGGTATCAGAGCAGGCACACTCTAATTAGGGTTAATCTTTGCTATGTGATCCATTGACCCCTGTTGTCATGGCTGCAACTGGCTTGAAGTGGTCTTTGTTTTTAAATACAAGTCTAAAAGTTATTTGAATTCTATTATGATGACTATTGGAAAAAATCTCAGGTTAATCAAGAAGAAACTAGACTATCTTAGAATGAAAATGGGCAAAAGAGTTCATTTGAAAAGAGTGAAAATTAAAGGTTTAGCTCATAAAAGGTAGATAAGAGAAAGCACCATTCCCATTGATCTGTCATCTAAGCATGAAGTGTGTTTTATGATGAAGTTCGCATTTAAGGTTATAGACATGTGTTTGTGGTACCTTGACAGTGGTTGCTCAAGACACATGACTGGAGACCAATCTCTCTTCAAGGTTTTCAAGTCTAAGAAAGGTGGCAATGTCACTTTTGGTGATGGGAGCAAATCACAGATTAAAAGAAAGGGAATCATCTCTCTACCTGGACTACCGGACATTGCAAATGTTCTATATGTAAAAGGTCTGAGAGTGAACCTATTAAGCATAAGTCAGATATGTGATCAAGACTTCATGGTGCTATTCTCAAAGGGAAAGTGTCTTGTCATGGATGAGTCAAGAAAGAAAATCATAAGTGGTGTTTGCACTCTAGACAATTGTTATGGATTGGTTCCTGATGCTGATATTGTGTGCAATAGCATTTGTCTACCAAATGAAGATCTATGGCACCAATAGATGGGACATGTTTGTTACAAACATCTCTCTATTGTATCTAAGCATGAATCAATCTTGGGGATACAAAACTTAGTAGAGTGAGCAATATGGTGTATGGACCATGTCAACTTGGAAAATAGGCGAAAGCTAAGCATCTAAGCACTTAGACATCTGCTACATCTAGACCATTGGAGCTTTTACATTTGGATCTCATGGGTCCAACTAGAACCGAGTCTCTTGGTGGTAAGAGATACATCATGGTTGTGGTAGATGACTTCACTAGGTACACTTGGGTTATCCTCCTACAATCCAAGTCAGATGCTCCTGAGCACATTGAAGCCTTATGCACAAGATTGCAGAATGAAAAGAACCTGAAGATTGATCAAATTCGAAGTGATCATAGTAAAGAATTCGAGAACTCATTTATGGAGTCCTTTTGCACAAGAATAGGTATATCTCAAGAATTCTCTTCTCCTATTACTCCTCGGCAGAATGATGTAGTAGAACGAAAGAACAGGGTTATTCAAGAGATGGCTAGAACCATGTTGCACAATAAAGATGTGGCTAGAAACTTGTGGGGAGAAGCCATTAACACTGCATGTCATATGGTTAATAGAGTGTACTTCAGACCCGGTACCAAGAAGACCCCATGTGAGTTATGGAAAGGACGAAAGCCAAATGTGAAGTATTTCAAAATTTTTGGCATTACTTATTTCATTCTCAAGGATAGAGAGAATGTGGGAAAATTTGACTCCCGAAGCGATGAAGGAATATTTCTGGGATACTCCTCTACAAGCAAGGCTTATCAGGTATACAACAAAAGGACCATGAAGGTAATGGAAACTGTGAATGTTGTTATTGAAGAATCTTTAGATTCTGATTCTAAGAAAGTTAGTGAGGAATTCCCCAAAGAAATTCTTCCTCCTGAGCCAAAGGAAGTTCAATAAATTGTTGAACAAGAGTCCGCATCTCCAAGTACTCCTGATACTCCGAGTGTAGTGGAAGATTTTGTAGAATATCCATTTCACCAGATTCTGAATTCCATGAAGAGAAAAAACCTTCTTCCAAGATTAAATTAAATCATCCTCTAGACGTCATTGTGGGAAATATGAATGAACTCACATTAAGGAAGCGTATAGTTGATAAATGTGTTGCTAATTTTGTGTCTTATTCTTGTTATTTGTCACAGGTTGAACCCACTAAAGTTGAGGAAGCTTTTCAGGATGAAAGCTGGGTTGAAGCAATGCATGATGAACTGCTTCAGTTTCAGAGGAATGATGTATGGACTCTAGTACCTAGACTGGAGGGTGAGCACATCATCAGCACAAAGTGGATATTCCACAATAAGACTGATGAGGAGGGCAATGTGATCCGTTACAAGGCTCGTCTTGTAGCTCAAGGATACTCACAAATGGAAGGAGTACACTATGATGAAACATTTGCCCCAGTTGCCCATATGGAGTCCATCAGAATTCTCCTAGCCCTAGCCTGTCACCTAAAATTCAAGCTTTACCAGATGGATGTAAAGACTGCTTTCTTGAATGGGCTACTTAAAGAAGATGTCTATGTGGCTCAACCAAAGGATTCATTGATCCACACTTCCCAGATCATATGTATCTCAAGAAGGCATTTTATGGGTTGAAACAAGCCTCTAGAGCTTGGTATGATAAACTCACATAATACTTGGTGTCACATGGGTTTACAAGAGGATAGGCTTCATCAAAAGGGAAGATGGCGAGTTGATCGTGGCTCAAGTCTATGTTAATGATATCATCTTTGGGTCTACAAAGGATGAACTTGCTCATAGCTTCTCAAAACTCATGCAAGCTGAGTTCGAGATGAGCATGATTAGAGAGCTAACTCACTTCCTTGGATTGCAGATTCGTCGACAAGATTCAGGTATATTCCTATCTTAGTCTAAATATGCTAAGAATCTTGTGAAAAAGTTTGGTTTGGAGTGTACTAGTTTAGTTAGAACCCCTGTGAGCCCAAATGTTAAACTCACTGTTAACTTGTTAGGAAAAAGTGTTGACCCATCTCTTTATAGAAGAATGATAGGTAGTTTTCTTTACCTTACTGCTGGTAGACCTAACATTAGTTACAGTGTGAGAGTGTGTGCTAGATATCAGGCTAATCCCAAAGAATCTCATATGACTACTTTAAAAAGAATCATAAAGTATGTCAAAACCACTATCGACTTTAGTGTGTGGTATAGCAAGGACACAAATGATGTCTTAGCTGGGTATTTTGACACTGATTGGGCTGGGAATGCTGATGATAAAAAGAGTACTTTGGGGGGTTGTTTTTATATGGGTAATAATCTTGTCTCCTGGATAAGCAAAAAGCAGAATTCCATCTTTTTATCCACTACAGAAGCTAAGTACATCGTTGTCGGTAGCTGTTGCACCCAACTTCTATGGATGCAAAAACTCCTCCATGATTATGGTATTTGTCAAGAACATCTTACCATCTACTGTGACAATACCAGTGCCATCAACATCTCTAAGAATCCGGTTCAACATTCTCGAACTAAACACATAGAGATTCGACATCACTTCATTAGGGAGTTTGTTGAAGATGGTACTCTTACTCTTGAGTTTATTCACACTGATGATCAAAAGGCTAATTTGTTTACCAAACCTCTAGACAGCAAACAATTTGAATTCCTTTGCCAAAATATTGGTGTCATTTCCATGGATTGATCTCCTTCTCTCCTCATGCATTTGCATCTAGTTTTTATGCTTTGCTTTGTTTAACATGTTTTTGTTTGTTTTTAGTTTTGTTTATTTTTTTTTCATATATAAATAAAAAGAAATTGAAAAATCATAAAAATACAAAAACAGTGTGTGTTTTGTGTACATTGGTACTTGTGTACCTTGGATGGCAATTGAAACAAAGTTTTCTAAACTTTGTATCTCTTGTAGCTTGAAACTAATATCTTATACTTAACACTCGTATCACTCTTTTTGATAGGAAGGACTAGAAAATCATAAGAGAAAGGCATAAATAACCATCTCACAATTGTTACTTGCCAATCATAAAATGACTTATGTATGCTTCGGCATAGCAAAAGTCCAATGTTAGTGACATCCATATGCTTCGGCATAGCAAAAGTGCAATGTCAAAAGCTTAACGTCATTGGGTATTTCTTTTCTATCTCTTATATGCCCATGCATGGTTTGCTTAAAAGAAAAATATGCTAAGAAAATGAAAGCAAAAAAAAAAAATGCTTTAAATATGATTGCAAGCGTGTATTCTAGGAGATGTAGGAGTTATAGGATGTACCTCGAAGGTGATAGTCCCCATCAAACAGTTATGATTTTGTGTGAGTTAAAGTGATTTTCTCATATCTCAAATCTTCATAACATGTATACACTTATGCAATCTTGCGATGTTTTTCACACACAACACGCAATATTCTTTGCTACTCTTGATATATGTGCAAGTACAATGTGATTTGGCCATCACATGGTTTACATGTGTTAATGTATGCTCCCTAAATTGTCTTGACTTATTTTTGAAATATAAAATTGCTTAGACTTGTTTAGTGTGTGTGTGTGTGTGTGTTTTGGGATCAAAATGCTTATATTTTTTATTGAGAGATGTTTTTCAGTGTTCAAAATGTTGTTTGGATCCTTGGTTGAGTTGCATGCTTGATTGCATTAATATCTATGTTTTTCCCTTCTTGAAAAACTATTTTAAAGCAACCTCGACAGATCCTCGATACCTCTGGACACCTGGCTTATCTATCGAGATCCTCAGTTGATTTTTATCGCAATCTCGGCACCTCTTGATAGCTAGGTGGATCGATCGAGAAAGTTCCTGTCCCCTCAATAGCTCCTCGATACCTCTTTGATCCATCAAGCTTTTTTTGCAGTGGACACCTCTCGATAGCTGCATCTATCGAAGCCTTTAAATCTCAACACTTCTCGACACCTCTATCTGTCGAGATTTACTAAACTTCTACATATAGGTTCAAATGCGATTCAGACTTCATTTCGTCAATCTCTTTCGATTTATTCGTGCCTGTTCTCCTCCTAAACACTCTCTTCTCTCTCTAAACCTCTTCCTTAAGAGATTTTCGGCCTTAATCAAGTCCTTCTTCACTTGGTAAATGTCTAAATCTCTCCTTTTCATGCATTTCACAATTTTTTAACCTAAGTTTTTGGGATTTTTGGAAATTTTGGGGTTTTTCAAAATCAAAGAGGTTTTTGCAAAATTTTTGGGATGGGTTTTGAAGATTTGATCTTAAAAACTTCATGCATTGCATCCCATGTGCATTCTAACTATATCTTCATGCATTTAGATGTGTGTTATATATGTTAAACTACTTGTGTGCTGGTAGGTTTGGATTGGGCTAAGCCCATGATGCAATTATCTTTACATGTCATATGTTCATGCATTTTCATGCATACGTCCTTTATATTCAATATATTTTTATATATTTGTACTGTTTTTAGGACTTTTCTAAGTGTTTTTTTTTCCCCCTCACTCTCTAGTTTACGTTAGTGCGTCATGGCACCAAAACGTAAGTCTACTCTGTCTAGGAACCCTTTTCGTTCTGGGGCATCTTTATCTTCTAATCCTACCCCCTCTTCTATTCGGTTCCGTGATGAGGATGCCCGAAAGGACTTCTTGGAGAATTTTTCTCGACGAGGTGTTCATTTGAAACGCTGAATCATTTTGTTGGACTTCTCCGACACTAACCTACCCATTGTCATTTACAGTTGGGGTTAGGATTCATTGTGTGACGTCCCGATCACCTGTCCTACCATGTTGATCCAAGAGTTCTACTCCAACATGCATGGACTGGATTATTCAGTACCTCTCTTTCATACTTGTGTTTGAGGTACGTACATAGTGGTCACACCGGATATTATATCCGAGGTGCTCCATGTTCCAAAGGTAGAGCATCCTAACTACCCTGGTTTTTAGCGTCTGAGGACAGTGTCCAAAGATGAGTTGATTTCTGCTTTTTGCAAGAGCCCTTCTGATTGGGGTGATTGTCAGTTTACTCCATGTTCGACCTTTGCTAAAGGTCCTAGATTCATGAACATGGTTATGACTTTTGTTTTACACCCTCTCTCTCACTATAACTCTATCATAAAGCCCCGTGCTCGATTTTTGCTTTCTTTGTTAGAGCATTTCACTATAGATTTTCCCTCACATTTCATTCTTTCCATCATAGATATCTATAGGGATATAGCATCCTATGATAAGCTCATCTTCCCTTCCGCTATCACGAGGATCTTACGCCATTTTTCTATTCCCTTTCCTGCTTCTGACCACTTCTTTATTATGTGTGCCATTGACACCGCTACCGTTAAATGGAGCGAGGCGTAGTTTCAATCGAGGTGGTCCGGTATAGTAGCTCCTCCCACTCTTTCAGCTCTATCCACCTCCGCTCCCTCTACTTTAGCAAGAGGTGTGACTCTGGATGTGATCATGGTGCAGCTTTAGCGCATGGATGCTCGCCTTGATACACTCTCTACTAGCTTATATCAGGTGAACACCCATGTCGACAGTATTGCTAGACGTATTCTACAACTTTTAAGTCTCCACCGATAGATTAACTTGAGTTAGCCAACTTAGGTTACTTTTGAAGACTTACTATGGTTCACTATATCTATAAATAGACAGACTTTAAAGACAGAAGACAGGTTCAGATTCTAAGGTTCAAATTTAGAAGTAAAGACAGTTTTTACTTTGTAATCTTGTAACTCTTCAGATAGTGTTTTATTTTCCAGCTTGTATCAAAGACAGAAGTTTTTATTCAAGTAAGGTTTTATTAGTTTCTATTTTCATATTTCCTACTCCATTTTAACTTATTCTGAATATATCTATTTTGCTATTTTCTTCTTATCATCTATTTTATCATTGTTTATGCTTCCATATTACTGTTGTGCTCTCTCCTAAGTACGTTATGGTATCAGAGCCATGGATGGTAGACGTATGAGTTTTATTTCTTTGCAATTAAGAAGTTACTAGGAACATATATTATTGCATATCCACTGCTTGCTCCTTGTTAGCGTTGGTCAGCCTCAAGACTCGTTGGCAAACCATAGTTTTGCGTTGGTCAGCCCATTTTTTGTTAGCCGACGGAAAGGAGTGTGCTTGGGTGGTCCTGCAATGGAGTTTTCCGAGGAGGTGATCTCGATAGCAAGGATTCCCTAATGGTTAGTAATAGTTCCGCCAGTAATTATTAATTGCTTGGAAATAGAATGAATATGTTTAGTCGCTCATCAAGTATTGCTAGGACACATTTAGGATAGCACTAATTTGGACATGGAAAATGATAGAATAGTTAATTCTGAGGAATATAGCATGAAAGATATAGACAGAAATTTGTTAGAATGGAATAAATGGAATATACCGACCAAAAGAACTGATAAAATCTACAAACAGACTTCTTTTTCTAAACTATCCTTCATGACATACTATACTATAAAAACTGTTGAAAGAACTTACTCTTTATTTAATGAATATGAAACAATTCAGTTATTTTCAATAGACTCAATTAAACGACATAGAGGAAAATATGCCTTTTCGCATGTTGGTTTGGTTCAGGTAGCTGTATGGCCATTAGCAAGAGAAGCTTTAAATACAATTGTTTTACTTTGTTTAAGAGATGATAGACATTTAAGATTTAATGACTCACTTTTAGAGATAATAGAAACAATTTTACATAATGGACCAGTATATTTTAATTGTTATCCTAATTTTGCTTTAAGTTTATCTGACAGAAATATTATGGATGCTTTAACTTTGATTGTAAAGACAGATGGTTATTATATGAAAGAAGGCTCAGAACCTTTAGCTATTATTTATAGGATTTATTATAAACTTATGAAAACCACTCTTGACCCTCAATCCATGGTAGAACCATCCCCTAAAGGACATACCCTCCTTCTTCAAGCCTCAACCCCAAATAGTAGACTTCGTGTACCCCAACAAATACAATGGAAAGACATAAACCTTCTTGAACGATGGCAACTACAGGCCATTGCTCCTACACCAAAGATAGAAAACACAGAACCAGACTTCATAGCACAAAAGACAAACGGTACAGTTATTATTTCTTTCAATAATAATGGCAGATAAACTGGCAGTCTTATTAGACCCAGTAGTTCTTCAGGCAGAAAGACCCCTATGATGTTTAACCCTAGAAGCTCCTTCTCTTCCAGGATATCTTTCTCTGATTCTAGACCTTTACCTCCCCAAAATCTCCCTCTAGTTATACATCTTCCTCCTATAAACACCAAAAGAACCCCAACCCAAACAGAAACCAGCTTATTATCCGACTAAAACCACACAACCAACCCCTAGTGTTCATCAAGCCCTTTATGAGCCCTAACCTTAACTTGATTCTCCTACTCAAATAGATATTTTAGGATTCACAGATCATGAAAGATGAATTAATGTTTTATCTAAGGAATTTGTTTTAGATAAGGAATTACTAAAACATGACTATTTAAAACTTGAAAATACTAATAGGAAAAATCGATTTTTTGAAGAATATAATGAACAAGAAAGGAATAATTTAAGAACTAAATATTATGAAATGGTGACAGACTTGCAGAACACACTTTAGCTTTTATGACTTTTTGGACTATCATAACAAAAAGATAAATGTGATAGAAAAACATTGTCATGGATGAAGACAGAAAATCATGAAAATGTGTACCAAAACTTATCCACCCTTTGAATCAATTATATTGAATCAAAGTAGTGGAGCTCAAATGCTGGCTACTCCTATTAAAAGATCTAGTCTAAGTGATGACAATAAGAACCTAGATAGTATAATTCAGCAAAATAATTATACTAATATATATCTAAAATCAATCAGTCAAAAGCTACAAGACATAGAAGATAGCATAACTCCCCTTTTACTTCCATAAAAAAAGAAAATGCGTCTAATACCCCTTTGTTTATTCCTCATGAAATACCTCCTCACCTTAGATCACCTTTAAAGAAACCTATGACAGAGAAAATTGATGATCTACTCAATGAAATAAATAAAAATTTAGACTTAATGAAACTAGAGTCACAAAAAGATATGGACCCACTAAAAAAAAATAGGACGTTAAATACAATAGGAAGAACTAAGTCTCCAAAGGATGAAGAATCAGAAGATAATTAATTGACAGATTTGACGGATTCATCAGATATAGATAATTTAGAATCATAATTTACTGATAAATTACAGATTAATAAATTAACTTTCTCATCTTCATCACAAGATCATAAAAAAGGAAGAATTGAGGAAGTATATCCCAAAGAGAATTGGTATCCTAAACCTACTCCTCCTGATTTACAATTTGGAGAAAGACAGTTTTGTTAATTCATCTTATTCACCAAATTTAATTTATGAATGGAATATTGATGGAATGTCAGAATATGAAATAATAAATCTTTTACATGAAATGACTTTGCTCACTAATGTTTATAAGAATGATGGAAAACAAGACCACCAGATAGCCCATCTAATTGTCACTGGTTTTTCTGGTCAATTGAAAGGCTGGTGGGATCACTATTTAATTAATGATGATAGAAATCAAATATTGATAGCTATTAAAAGAGAAACAGACGAAAGTGTTATAATGACAGATAGATAGCCTTCACAAGATGCAATCAATACTTTAATTTTTACTATAACCAAACATTTTGTTGGAGATCCTAATCAATATAAAGAAAGAGCTTCAGATGTTTTAATTAATTTAAGATATTTACAACTTTCATACTTTAGATGGTATAAATATGTTTTTATTTCAAAAGTTTTAAGTAGAAATGATTGTCAACAATCCTACTGGAAAGAAAAATTTATTGCTGGTCTACCTTATTTCTTTGCTCAAAAAGTTAGACTTGATATAGCCAATAATGATGGAACTATAGACTAACCTAACTTAACATATGGTGACATAATATCCTCAATCAATAAAACAGGTCTATGGCTGTGTAATGATTTAAGGCTAAAAAATCAAATAGAGAAAGAAAAAGATATGCTAAAAGGGAGCTAGGAACTTTTTGTGAGCAATATGGATTTGATCCGTTAATTGCTCCCTCTAGGAAAAGAAAGAAAGAAAAGAAATATGTTGACAAATATAAAACCAATAATAGAAGATAGAGTAAAAGTAGGTCTAAAGAAAAGAAAGAAGAGTCCAAAAGAAAGAAACGTGATAGATATAGAGGGAATGACATTATTTGCTTCAAATGTGGTAAAAATGGACACACTAGTAGATATTGTAACTTTCAAAGAAAGATAAATAAACTTGACATATCAGGAAAGTTAAAAGGTAAATTAATGAGTATACTAGAACAAACAAATAGTAATGAAACAGATAATGAAATTCACCAGATAGATAATTGTGATATCACCTCATCATCAACAGATATTTCTTCAGATAATGGAAAAGTTAAATTATGTAATTGCAATAATCCTGATAACTGTTATTGTAATAGAAAATTAAAAATAAGTGTTTTAACAAAACAAGAAGATATAATAATGGATTTAATAGACAAACTTCCGGATTTACAATCTAGGAATGATTATTTGTCTAAACTAAAAGAATCTTTAACTCAAACTGATAGATTTGAAAGATTATAAGTCAACCTATAATTATGCAGAAATCACTGATAGATTTAAACCTAGTAAACTGTAACAGTAACAGATTTATAGATAGACATCAATAACCTAAGAAAAGAATTAAAAGAATTAAAATCAGAAAATTTCATTTTAAAAGACATGATTGAGCAGATAGCCACACAAGTAATTAGTGTAAAGGATAGAATTAGATGATATGGTAATGAACTCTTGACATACTCCTCTCTTCCTGACAGAATTAATTATATGGATAAAAGTTTTCATAAAGATGAATATAAAGATGAATTTTTAAATAAAATTGACAGAATGATATTCCAAAAATGGTATATTGAAATAACTCTAGTTGTTCATAAAGAATTCTCATTAACAGTTGTTGCACTTGTTGATTCCAATGCTGATATGAATTGTATACAGGAAGGATTAATACCTTCCAAATATTATGAATCAACAAAAGACAAATTAACTCAGGCTAATGGTGATAGACTTAAAATAAGTAATAAATTGACAAAGACATATATCTATATATATATATATATATATATATATATAATGGAATCAATTTCAGAACACCTTTCTTCTTAGCAGAAAAGTTGTCCTCTAAGGTTATTATAGGGAATCCCTTTTGGCTTTACTTTATCCTTTTTCCATGACAGACAATGGAATATGTACTAATATTTTGGAAATGAAAGTATTTTTTAAGTTCATCCTACCTCCAATCCCTAAGGATATACATTTGCTAAAAGAAATCTCAATATTTAAGGATATAAATACTAATGAGCCAATAGCAGACAATGATGAGATTACTACAAATCCAAAGGTAGATGATACTATAAGTTCTACCTAGTAGCACTTAAGCATATATATATATATATATATATATATATATATTTAAAGTTTGTTGTCAAAAGTTTAATTAAAGTTTGTTTTCAAAAGGATTATTTAAAGAAAGACTTTATGCTAAGATTTTACTCAATTTAACAAAGTCCTTCTCAGAAATATTTGAATCCCTCTCAGAAATAGACAACCTCTAAATAGATCCCTTTGGATATTAGAAGTATTTGAAACTACAATGCCCAGATTTGATCACTAGTTGCATGAAGGCCTTTAACTAAGGCGTACATGCACTATATTAAGTTGTTAATTTTAAAATTAACAGTCAATTGCCTGGCAAGCAAGATAGCCATTCTAAGGCTACAATCTTAGACCAAATTTTTCCAAAAACAAAAATATTTATTAAAGATTTCAGGCAGAGCATGAAGGTGACTCAATAGAGACAACATCCCTTCAGAATAAGAGGTCAGCAATGACAGTGTATTGAAGTAGTGATTTTTATAGGAGCTCGACTAACAGACAGAATAGCTACTATAGCTATTAATAGACAAATCCAAAAAGGACAAATCACTATTCATCCATAAGAGATTATTATTCACTATTCACCAGCACATGTGAATAGCTTTAAGACAAATCCAAGACATTCTAGACAGATACACTATTCAAAAATATTCATAAGTCACTACTGTTTACTAGCATGCATCTACTATTTACTAGCATGTGTAGAAAGAGACTGATAGATTCCCAGATAGACTACCGCTCATCAATAGTTACAATATTCACTGACAGATTAACTTGAGTTAACTATACTAACTTAGGTTACTTTTGAAAACTTACCATGGTTCATCCCATGGCTATAAAAGGCCAGACTCCGAAGACAAGACAGGTTCCAAATTCTTTAAGGTTCTAATTCTCAAGTTCCAACTCCAGAAAGAAGATAGCTCTCTCCCTCTCCCTCCAAAAAGACTCTTGTAATCATTCTCCCCTTGTAATCTTGTAACCCTTCCCTTTTGACAGAATCTTGTAACCTTTTAGTTTCAAAGATATTTTTTACTTTGTAATGTTGTAACTCTTTAGATAGTGTTTTATTTTCAAGCTTGTAACAAAAACAACAGTTTTTTTTTAAGTTTTATCAAAGACAGAAGTTTATATTCAAGTAAGGTTTTACTAGTTTCTGTTTTCATATTCCATACTCTGTTTTAACTTATTTTGAATATATCTATTTTGCTATTTTCTTCTTACCATAACGTACCTAGGAGAGAGCATAGCAGTAATATGGAAGCATAATCGATGATAAAATAGATGATAAAGAAGAAAATAGCAAAATAGATATATTCAAAATAAGTTAAAACGAAGTATGAAATATGAAAACAAAAACTAGTAAAACCTTACTTGAATAAAAACTTCTGTCTTTGATAAAACTTGAAAACAAACTTCTGTCTTTGATACAAGCTTGAAAATAAAACATTGTCTAAAGATTTACAAGATTACAAAGTAAAAACTGTCTTTGAAACTAAAAGGTTACAAGATTCTATCTGAAGGGAAGGGTTACAATATTACAAGATAGGAAGAATTACAAAGTCTACAAAGTCTTTCTAAGGGAGAGGGAGAGAGAGGGCTATCTTGGACCTAAGCTTTGAACTTCTAAATTTGAACCTTAGAAATTGAACCTGTCTTCTGTCTTCAGAGTCTGTCTATTTATAAATAAAGTGAACCATAGTAAGTCTTCAAAAGTAACTTGAGTTAGCTAACTTAAGTTAATCTGTCGGTGAAGACTTAAAAGTTGTAGAATATCATAAAGTAACTTCTAATAAATCTGTCTAGGAATCTGTTAGACTAAATAGTGTTTTGTCAGGAATATCTATCTGATTTTTCTGAATAGTCTGTCTGAAGTATGCAAGTGAATAGTAATATTTGTTTGATTTGTCTAGATTTTCTGTCTCATGCTAGTGAATAGTAATCTGTCATAATTATCTTTGAAAGGTCGAGCTGTCATCTTGTCTGTCATATGTCATAGGGATCTTGAGAATCTTGAAATGCTTCTAGGTAAGACCTATAATTTGGAGAGGAGGATTCCATTATTGTGTCATCTTCATCATCTGAAATTTGTGATGCAGCTTCAAGCAGTTGCTTTTTAAGCTATCTTCTATCTGAGATGGAGGTAAGCTGGCATTGAACTTGACTCTTTCTAGAAGGAAATTAGAATTTTCTGTCTGTGAGGAAGAGGTCTTTTTTTGTAATTCTTGGCAAATATGATCAAAATTAAACTTATTCCACCACTTTAATTTAAACTTTCTGGTAAGCATAGGAAAAGGATACTGGGGATGCTTTTCTATCTTGTATTCTCGTCTAATGATTCGTGGGAGATCTGGAAACCTATAAAAGAACTACAAAAGATGTGGGAAATCTTAAGGTGCGGTATGTTTGGTTCTTTCTTGAAAGTCTCATAGGCTTTTAGGAGATTAGGAGGGAGAATCATAGCTTCAAGACCATAGGAATTCCACCCGTCAATGAACCATCTTGGTATCATCATGTCTTTCTTTCTATACATATCAAACTGGAAAAACCAAGTATGTCTATAAATATTGTTTTGAAGTAAAAGGAACCTATCCCAAGCTTTCATATAGTCATAATAATTATAAAATTGAGGCTCAAAGGTTTAAGAAAAGTTCCTGGTAATACAGGGCTGTGATCTCCACTGAGAGGGGGTGAGAATCTGTTTTATGACAACTTTAGAGTAGCCAACTCTGTTTGGGTCTTGGGAATAAGGCATATGTGTTATCAGAATTGAGTCTGTATCTACTAGAATAAACTCATAAAATGTCTGGGTCTTTAATGTTTATGTCTTAGGGGTATGAGCTAACTGACTAGGGAGAGGGTGTCTGTTATGTGCTGGTATTCTAGTTCAATCCATAAAATAAAATTCTAGGAATCTTTTAGGAGTTCAATATTATGATCTTCTTTTGGGGCTTGGGCTTAGGCATGGGCTTCTTGAAAGGTAGAGGGTTTATTCTTTGATTGGTTAGAGAGAGAGGCTAAAAGGGGAAAAGATGATGCAACTATGTTAAATAGTGTTTTTAAGGGAGGAGTTGAGGGCAAGGCATATGACTGTTTAGTTGTTGGACTGGAGCTTGGGATGAGTGGTTGGAAGGGGTTTGGGCTACAAGTTAATGGGGGTCTTTCTTAGGGTCTGGTCAAAGAGAAAGTAGGTGAGTTGAAGGAGGGACAAGGGAGAAATCTGCTAAGGGGAGAAGGAATCAGTGGAGCAGCATAAGACTGTCTGGTTCTAGGTTTTGGGGATTTGTTCTTATCTGCAGGGGAGCTCATCTTCCCTATAGAAATTCATGGGTTAAGAAATCAAGAATCGAATTAGTTTCTCCTTTAATATATTCAATATCGAAATCAAAAAAACTTAAAATAGCCTGCCATTTAGCAAAACTCTGTTTGGAAACAAGATTTTGAACATCTTTCTGTAAAACTTCTTTAGCACTTTTACAATCAACTCTAATTAAAAACTTTTGATTAAAAATATCATTTTAAAATTTTGAAACACATAATATTATAGATAAAATTTCTTTCTTAATAGTGTTGTAATTCTGCTGGGTAGCTGACCAGGAGCCAGAATGGAATCTAACAATTTGTTCTTTGTATCATTTTTTGCTACTGGTTTTAGAATTCCACCATAACCTATGTCAGAAGCATCTGTCTTAACAATTTTAAAAGTATTGGGAGAGGGAATAACAATACAAGGAAGTTGCTTAACATATTTTTTTATCTGTCTGATTATCATTGTATGTTTTCTTGTCCATGGAGGAGGATTCTTCTCTAGCCTTTTATACAAGGGTCTACATATCTTTCTTAATCCTCAAAAGTAATCTAAAACATAATTTAGGCTGCCAAGAAATCTTTGTAACTGGTTTTTATCTTTTATTTCATCCAGGAATTTATTTGCAAATTGAATAGCTCTGTCAATGGGGCTTAAGGTTCCCTTGTAAATATTATGACCTAAAAAATCGGATTTTATCTTTGAACAAATTTATCTTAATGGCTAATACAACCAATCCATTATGTTTAATTACTTTAACAAATATATCTAAATGTTTCCAATGGTCATTGATTGTTTTAGAAAAAATTAAAACATCATCTATATAAAAAATTGAAAAGTTTGTAAAAGGTGTAAATATAGTATTAATTATATTTTGAAATTCACTAGGTGCATTTTTTAAACCAAAAGGCATGACATTCCACTCATAATGACTAAAAGGAACTGTAAAAGCAGTTTTATATCTATCTTTCTCATCTATCTGTATCTGCCAAAATCCACTTTTCATATCAAATTTAGCAAATATGGTTGCTTCATGAAGTCTGTCAAGTAAATCTTTCTTATTGGGAATATGATATCTTATCCATTGTAATGCTTTATTTAAAGGTTTATAATTTATAACTAATCTTGGAACTCTGCGTTCTAGTTCTGCCTGTTTATTAACATAAAAAGCAGCACAGCTCCAAGGAGACTTGCTTTTTCTGATTAAACCTTTATTTAAAAGATTTTCAATTTCTTTTTTACATTGTTCTAATAATTCATTATTCATTTGTATTGGTCTAGCCTTAGTAGGTATTTGTCTTTCATTAAAGTCTTTTTCATAAGGTAATTGTACTATATGTCGATGCCTATGCCAAAAAGCAGTAGGGAGATTAGAACAAATTTCTATCTCAATCTATTGTTTGAATACTTCTATTTTATGATTAAATATGGGATTTGTCAATTGATCAACAATTATTTCATATATTATTTCTATCTTTAAGGATAATAAATGTCTGTTTTTCCTGTAAATTCTTTCTTTATCAATTTCTTTTATTATGGAAATATTATCTAGTGAATAGATTTCTTTCGACATAGGTGGTAAAATGAATTTAAAAAGTATTTCTTTTCCTAACAAATTAGTTTTAATTCCTTCGGCTGTTGAAGGGATAAAGTAAGGCCATAAAAGGATTCCCTAAAATAATTTTAGAAGAAAGGTCTTTAATTAAAATAAAAAGAATTTCAAAGCATACTGCATCGTTACATATATGAACATTAGGTATTTTGTAATTAATTATGAGAGTTTCTCCATTAGCTTGTGTTAATCTTTCAAATGATTTTTCATAATACTTTAAAGGTATTAATCTTTCTTGTATATAATTTATGTCAGCACCTGAGTTTATCAAAGCAATTTCTATCAAAAAAAACTCTTTATTAATTACTAGAGTGATTTCTATATGCCATTTTTGAAAAATTACTCTGTCAATTAAACTCAAGAAATTCTGTTTATTGTGAGCATCTTTTTCTAATGAAGGGAGGTCTATCATAGGATTAGAAAATTCTTTTAAATTTATTATTTTTGCAATGCTTTGTTCATCTATATCTGTGGAATTATCCTTTTTAATTTCTTTTATTTCTTGTTTTACTAATTTTCATCTAACCCACTATTGACATTTTTTTTTTTCTTACCATTAACAGTTTGCAACCTAGACAAGTGTCAATTTTTTTTGGTCAAACTGGTACGCAAGGCTCACTCCATATATTTTGGGACCTAAGGTAAGAATTAAATTTAGACTTTTTATATATATAAATATCAATTAAATAATAATTTTTTTATAGTATAAAATCTATTCTACTTGCTTGTTAAGATTCAAAACTAGTAATTAAATTTTTGTATTCAAGTTAAATAACATCTCTTCTAAACCGATAATATTTTTAATTCACTTAATATTTCTTAAGATGTTATGTTTATTGACAAGTAATTAGAAATATATTTATTTGATTTTTTTCACAAATTTGATTTTTTTTTATTTAGTTAACAACTAATATATTATTATTATTATTATTATTAAAGCAACACCTATACTACTATCAATAAAAAATGTGATCTTCTATCTAACAAAACAAAACAAAAAAACAAAAATCAAAGAATGATTTTTGTTAATTCTGCTAAACTATCATTTTGGGTATGTATCATAGTTCTTTCAATTGATTTTAGTCTTTCATCAATTTCTTCCTTTAAGCGATTACTCTTCTTGAAACTATTATCTTTCTCTTCTTTGTTGACTACTTTTTCTAGACTATCATTATTATTTCTCTCTTTCTCTTTCTTCATTATGTCTATTTATTTTCCTATGTCTAACTCTTTACGTAGAGTTCCATCTTTTGAGTTGGTTAGAGTACTATTGCCTTGTTGTCTTTCTATTCTTTCTAACATCTCTTTTACTATGCCTTTCTGTATCATTCCTTTCTTTTTGTCCTCATCAATTATGTCTAGCTTCTTCTTTTGTTTTGTTTCTATAGAACATCTTTCTTTCTCTACTTCTATCATTTCTTTCACATTCTGTAACATGATGTCTATATTTCCTACACTTAAAACAAGCAATAGGTATATCTATGGAATCTTTCAAATTTAGTAAATAGTCTATTTTATTTTGATACCAATGACTGCCTAGGAGAGAGCACAGCAGTAATATGGAAGTATAAACAATGATAAAATAGATGATAAAGAAGAAAATAACAAAATAGATATATTCAAAATAAGTTAAAACAAAACATGTAATATGAAAACTGAAACAAGTAAAATCTTACTTGAATAAAACTTTAGTCTTTGATAAACCTTGAGAACAAACTTCTCTGTCTTTGATACAAGCTTTGAAAATAAAACTGTCTGAAGAGTTACAAGATTACAAAATAAAACTGTCTGGAGAGAAAGGTTACAAGATTACAAGAGGAGAAGTCTTTTTGAGGGAGAGGAAAGGCTATTACTAAGACTTTTCTAAAGGCTTCTAAAAACTCGGAACTTTAAAGGCTTCAAAAGCTTATTCTTTGTCTTAGTAGTCCATCTCTTTTATAGATGAAGTAAACCATGATAAGTCTTTCAAAGTAACCTGAGTAGGTAAAGTTAACTCAAGTTAAACTGTCGGTGGAAAATTGTAGAATATTACTATTGAAGAGTAGTAGTCTGTTTAAGAATCTATCAGGTCTTTTTTCATGCATGCTAGTGAACAGAAGTGACTCATCTGTCTGTATCTGTCTGGATTGTCTTGGATTTGTCTGAAAGCAATTCATGCATGCTAGTGAATAGTGATCTATACTAGTGAATAGTGATCTGTTATATTTATCTGTTTGTCAATTTGTATCCGCATAGTTATCTAACAAATTAGAGTTATCTTGTTGCTCATGGAGTCTCCATAGAGTTTCTGGAAGCTATTTACACATACTGGTGAATAGTAATCTGTCATGTTGATGAATAGTAATCTATCTGAATGCGAATAGTAATCTGTCTGGATTTTCTAGACATTCTGAAAATCACTACTTGAAGGGAAATTGTCTCGATTGAGACGCCTTCATGCTCTGTTTGAAATCTTCATTGAGAATTTTTGTTTTGGCCAAATGTGGTCTGTTATTAGCCTTAGGATAGCTATCTTGCTTGCCAAGCAATTGACCGTTAATTTTAAAATTAACAAATAGTGCAAGTACGCCTTAGTTGAAGGCCTTCATGCATCTGTCAAACAAATTTAGGTAGTGTAGTTTCAAATGCTACAAAGGGAGTTTAATCAAAGGGGCTTTTCAAAAGTCTTTCTATTTTTGAGAGGAACATAAGATTTTGAGAAGATCTAGGAAGGACATAAATTGTGAAAAATATTTCTGAAAACAAACTTTAAATAAACTTTTTTGAAAAGAGATAATTCTTTTTGAAAATAATATGTGTATACTTAAGTGCTACTGGGTAGAGTAGTATCATCTACCTTTGTTTTTAGTAGACAAGTTGTCCTATAAAGTTATTTTAGAGAATCCTTTTTTGGCTTTACTTTACCCGTTCTGCACGACAGACAATGGAATATGTACCAATATTTTGGAAACAAAAGTATTCTTTAAGTTCATCTTACCTCCAATCCCCCAAATATATACATTTGTTGAAAGAAATTTCCATATTTAAAGACATGGGTACTGATGAGCTAATAATAGAAAATGATGAGATTACTACAAATCCAAAGGTAGATGATACTACTCTACCCAGTAGCACTTAAGTATATACATATTATTTTCAAAAAGAATTATCTCTTTTCAAAAAAGTTTATTTAAAGTTTGTTTTCAGAAATATTTTTCACAATTTATGTCCTTCCCAGATCTTCTCAAAATCTTATGTCCCTCTCAGAAATAGAAAGACTTTTGAAAATCCCCTTTGATTAAACTCCATTTGTAGCATTTGAAACTACACTACCTAAATTTGTTTGACAGATGCATGAAGGCCTTCAACTAAGGCGTACTTGCACTATTTGTTAATTTTAAAATTAACAGTTAATTGCTTGGCAAGCAAAATAGCCATCCAAAGGCTAATAACAGACCACATTTTGCTAAAACAAAAATCCTCAATGAAGATTTCAAATAGAGCATGAAGGTGTCTCAATCAAGACAATATCCCTTCAAGTAGTGATTTTCAAAATGCCCAGAAAATCCAGACAGATACTATTCACATTCAGACAGTTACTATTCATCAACATGATAGATCACTATTCACCAGTATGCGTAAATAGCTTCCAGAAACTCTATGGAGACTCCATGAGCAACAAGATAACTCTAATTTGTTAGATAACTATGCATATATAGATTGACAAACAGATAAATATAATAGATCACTATTCACAGTATAGATCACTATTCACAAGCATGCGTGTATAGCTTCCAGAAAAATCCAAGACAGTCCAGACAGATATAGACAGATGAGTCACTACTATTCACTAGCATGCGTGAAAAAAGACCTAATAAATTCCTAGACAGACTAGTGCTCATCAATAGTAACATTCTACAAGTTTCCATCAACAATTTAACTTGAGTTAACTTTACCTACTCAGGTTACTTTGGAAGACTTACCATGGTTCACTTCATCTATAAAAGAGACGGACTATGAAGACGGAGAATAAGCTTTTGAAGCCTTTAAAGTTCCAAGTTTTTAGAAGCCTTTAAAAAAGTCTTTGTAATAGCCTTCCCTCTCCCTCAGAAAGACTTCCCCTCTTATAATCTTGTAACATTTCTCTTCAAACAGTTTTATTTTGTAATCTTGTAACTCTTTAGACGGTTTTATTTTTAAAGTTTGTATTAAAGACAGAAGTTTGTTTTCAAGTTTTATCAAAGACTGAAGTTTTATTCAAGTAAGATTTTACTTGTTTCAGTTTTCATATTCCATATTATGTTTTAACTTATTTTGAATATATCTATTTTTCTATTTTCTTCTTTATGATCTATTTTATCATTGTTTATGCTTCCATATTACTGATGTGCTCTCTCCTGGGTAGTCATTGGTATCAGAGCCATGGATGGCAGATGTATGAGTTTTATTTCTTTGAAATTAACAAGTTACTAGGAACTTTTATTACTACATAGCCACTACTTGCTCCTTGTTAGCGTTGGTTAGCCCCAAGACTCATTGGCAAACCATAGTTTTGCGTTGGTTAGCCTGTTTTTGTTAGCCGAAGGACAGGCGTGTGTTTGGGTGGTCCTGCAATGGAGTTTCTCGAGGGGGTGGTCTCGATAACAAGGATACCAGTGGTTAGTAATAGTTTTGCCAATAATTATTAATTGCTTGGAAATAGAATGAATATGTTTAGTTGCTTATCATCTGTTACTAGGACACATTTAGGTCAAGCACACACTAATTTGGACATGGAAAATGATAGAATAGTTAATTATGAGGAATATAGTATTTAAGATATAGACAGAAATTTGTTAGAGTGGAATAAATGGAATATACCGACAAAAAGAATTGATAAAATCTACAGACAGGCTTCATTTTCTAAATTATCTTTTTTGACAGACTACACTTTAAAATCTGTTGAAAGAACTTACAATTTATTTAATGAATATGAAACAATTCAATTATTTTCTATGGAATCTATCAACTGACATAGAGGAAAAATATGCCTTTTTACATGTTGGTATGGTTCAGGTAGCTGTAAAAGCTTTAACAAGAGAAGCTATAAATACAAGTGTTTTACTTTGTTTAAGAGTTGACAGACATTTAAGATTTAATGACTCACTTTTAGTAATGATGGAAACAAGTTTACATAATGGACCAATATATTTTAATTGTTACCCTAATTTTGATTTAAGTTTATCTGATAGAAATATTATGGATGCTTTAACTTTGAATGTAAAGACAGATGGTTATTATATGAAAGAAGGCTCAGAACCCTTAGCTATTATTTATAGGATTTATTATAAACTTATGAAAATGACCATTGACCCTCAATCCTGTAGGAAATATGCATATACACAGTGGAAAGTTAAACAGATCTACTTCATTCACAATCTATAACATGCACTATGTAAATTTCAAAATTCAAGTATAAGAGAGCATACCTTGAAGCGGTGAATTTCAAAAACAAAAATCGAAGCACTTGGGAATACTCTTAATCTTCACTCCAATTCCACTAACACCCAAGAAGTGTGGACTCTCAATTGGTTACAAAGGAAGAATTTGAGAGTGACATACACTCACCTACACCATTTCACAATGATGTCTTTCACTAATAAAATTCTGTACTTTTTTCCCTTTGTATCTAACCAATTATCTAATTGTGCTGACCTTTTGGGCCTTTCCAATTGGGCTTAAGTGTGTGGCTTGGAGTGGGACCAAAAGGGACCAATAAGACACTAGCTCCAATAGGCCTTGGGCTTTTCTGTCAACTCTTGACAAGTCCAAAGTTACCATTAATTATATTTAATACCACTATATAAATATAGTTGCACTCTAGGCCTTATCTATAAATTATATCCCAAGACTTTATTGTACATGCAACCCCTTCATAAAATATTCATAGTAATACAAAGTAATTAATGTAGACTGCCACTTTATAAATTACTACATTTTAATCCTTGAGTACCCGGTTTAATCCTTTTATGTTATTCACCATATATTTATGAAATCCAATTTCATAAATATATATACTTTAGTAATTTCTTACTAAAGTGGTTAGGCCTAACTCTCTGAATAACTAAACCCATTAAACTTATCTCAAGGGAATATTTTATATCTCCGTTAAGAGACTATGAATTCTATCTTGAGAATATATGTTCCATCAACACTAAATGTCACTACCCAATATAATGAGGTTTTGACCGTTACTTTAGATCTCACTCATGATATATCAAAGCAACCTACACTTCATGATCAAGTCCATTATTCTCTCAGGATTAAGAGTTCATGCAAATATAAGTCGTGAGATTTATTATTCAATTGACAGTCTTTACAAGAATAATAAATCTCACAGCGGTCCAGTTCAATATGTTTTAACTCTTAAAACATATCAACATATCAACTAGAAGTCACCACTTCCATGATCAAGACAAATCATCTCAGTTGATACGTTATAGTCTTCGCAGATGAAACGCCCAATTTCATCATCGACTACAAACTAAATTCTGAATTTACAAAAAACTTGTAATTTATATCTTCTGTGACTTTTCACATAAATCACATACTATGCATCTCATTGACTATATGATAATGTCTAAATATTCATGTTACCATTATTTCAGATAATAACAAAACAAATTTATTAATTACAATATTAAGTTATACATCATGTCATACATAATGTCATACATAGTATCATACAATAGGATTTAAGGGGCACTAATCCTAACAATCTCCCACTTGTCCTAAAGACTATTGTGCACTAATCTAACTCTCATTCCCTCCAAATGCGACTCGAAGGTCCTTTGAGGCAATGCTTTGGTAAAAGGATCTACTAGATTATTTGCACTTTCAATCTTTGCTACCACCACATCTCCACGAGCAATAATATCTCTAATGATGTGGTACTTTCTCTCAATGTGCTTTCCTTTCTTGTGATTCCTTGGATCTTTAGATTGTGCAACTGCTCCACTATTGTCGCAAAACAAAGTAATGGGAACTTGCTCAATTCTTACTACACCAAGGTCAGAAAGGAATTTCTTGAGCCACACAGCTTCTTTTGCTGCTTCACAAGCAGCAACATATTCTGCTTCCATGGTGGAGTCCGTAATGCAAGATTGCTTGACGCTCTTCCATGTTATGGCTCCACCTCCCAAGGTGAAAACACATCCTGATGTGGACTTTCTGAAATCTAGATCCGATTGAAAATCTGAGTCTGTATAGCTAATGGGAATCAAATCCTCACAACGGTAAACAAGCATATAATCTCTCATTCTCCGAAGATACTTGAGAATGTGCTTTACAGCTTGCCAATGTTTTGGTCCTGGATTTGATTGATATCGGCTGACCATGCCTACTGAATAACAAATATCTGGTCTAGTACAAAGCATGGCATACATGAGACTTCCCACTACAGAAGCATAAGGAACTTGTCTCATCATATTTACATCCTCTTGAGTCTTAGGCCTTTGGTCATTAGACAGAGGAACTCCATGTCTGAAAGGAAGTAAACCTTTCTTGGAGTTTTGCATGCTAAACCGTTCTAGAACCTTATCTATATATCCAGCTTGTGATAAGCCTAATATCTTATTCTTGCGATCTCGACAAAGCTTGATCCCTAGAATAAAATTAGCCTCACCCAAGTCCTTCATATCAAATTGGCTTGACAACCAAACCTTTATTGATGACATTACCCCTACATCATTTCCAATGAGTAGAATATCATCAACATAAAGCACTAGGAACATTACTACTTTATCTTGATGTCTTTTGTACACACATGGTTCATCAAGATTTTGTTCAAAACCAAATGATTTGATTGCTTGATCAAATCTGATGTTCCATGACCTAGATGCTTGCTTAAGTCCATAAATGGACCTTTTCAATTTGCATACCATATGCTCTTGGTTCTTTGCTATGAAACCTTCCGGTTGCATCATATAGATTTCCTCATCAAGATTGCCATTAAGAAAATCAGTCTTGACATCCATTTGTCAAATCTCATAATCATAATGATCAACAATGGACAAGAGAATTCTGATAGATTTAAGCATTGCTACTAGTGAAAAGGTTTCTTCATAATCAATGCCTTCTTTTTGTGTATACCCTTTCGCCACTAGCCTTGCTTTAAAGGTTTCAACCTTCCATCTATCCCTCTCTTTCTCTTGTAAACCCATTTGCAACCAACAGGTTTAATGCCCTTAGGCACCTTTACAAGATCCCAAACTTGATTGGAATACATGGAATCTAATTCAGATTTCTTAGCTTGAACCCAATGATGTGCATCTATATCATTAATAGCCTCTTCATAAGTGTAGGGATCTGATTCAGCCTCTTCTGAGATAGCTTCATAAGTTTCTCCTAAACCTACGAATCTTATAGGAGGCCGAACAATTCTCCCACTACGACGAGGCACCTGTGTACTAGACATCTCTTGAGTAGTATCTTGTGATGTATCTAATACATTCACATCATCCCTAGTTTCATCTATTGGTTGTACATTTACAGGTTCATTCATTTCAGCCAACACAACTCTACTTCTAGGAGTACAATCATTCATATAGTCATTTTCCAAGAATTTCACATTTGTGCTAACAAACACTTTATTATCTTTATAACTATAGAATAAACCTCCAATAGTTCCTTTTGGATACCCTACAAAGAAAACCAATTCTGTTTTAGATTGTAACTTGTCAGACTTTCCTTTCAACACATGTGCTGGACAACCCCAAATATGGAGATGTCTCATACTAGGCTTACGCCTATTCCACAACTCTACAGGTGTTTTAGGAACAGACTTCGAAGGTACTAAATTCAGAAGATACATTGCAATATTTAAGGCATATCCCCAAAAAGAAATTGGTAAAGTTGAATAACTCATCATGGACCTAACCATATCTAAAAGAGTCATATTCCTTCTTTCCGCTACACCATTTTGTTGTGGAGTTCCAAGTGCAGTCAATTGGGATATAATCCCATTCTTAGTTAAGTAATCCTTAAAATCCCCAAGAAGATATTCGCCACCTCGATCAGATCGAATGGCCTTTATGCGTTTACCTAATTGATTCTCAACTTCAGCCCTAAACTCTTTGAACATTTCAAAGGCTTCGGACTTCCGTTTCATTAGGTACACAAAACCAAATCTAGAGTAGTCATCGGTAAAAGTGATGAAGTACTCATAACCACCTCTTGCTTGGATTGACATAGGACCACATACATCTGAATGTATTAGTTCTAGCAAATCTTGGACTCTTCTACCTTTTGCATTAAAAGGTTGTTTGGTTATTTTACCTTCCAAACAAGATTCACAAACTGGAAATTCATCAAAGTCCATGGGCTCTAAGAGACCATCTTTGATCAGTCTTTGAATACTTTTTGAGTTAATATGACCTAAACGCAAGTGCCAAAGATATGCATCACTAGTTGAAGGAAACTTTCTCTTTAATAATTTTACATGAGAATCATTATCTAATTCAGAATTATATAATTCATGCTTATCAGGAGTTAAAATATAAAGACCATCCACAATATTGCCAGAACAGATAAACATTTTACCCTTCTTTATTACAACATTGTCTTTAAGGATAACACAATATCCATGTTTACCTAAGTAAGTAGCAGAAATTAAATTCCTACGAACATTAGGTACATACAAACAGTCTTCCAATATTAAAACTCTAGACTCAAAACATAAATTATAAACACCAATAGCTACAACCGGAATCTTGCTCCCATCAGCCAAAGTAAGAAACAATTCCCCTTCTTTAAGCTTTCTGGTCTCTTGGAACCCCTGCAAGGAATTGTAGATATGATTAGTACAGCCTGAATCCACACACCAGGAATCTGTTGGATTATGTACCAAACATATTTCTAGAAGGAATGTATTATTCATACCCTTATTCTTAGTAGCCTTGAATATTGGACAATTCCTCTTCCAATGTCCTTTCTCACCACAATGGAAACATTTTCCTTTGATCTTCTTTCCTTTATCAGCAACCCCTAAGGCAATTTGTTTACCCTCTTACTTGGTAAAGTCCTTCTTCTTCTTCTTTTACCCTTGCCTTTCGACTTAGGTTGAGAAGTAGAAGCTTCACCCACATTGGCTTCAACATTAGAAGTACCAAGGATGCCTTCCGCCGCTACCAACTCATTCATTAATTCAGACAATAAGTAAATCTTTTTGTTTATATTGTAATTAAGTCTGAATTCCTTGAATGATTCCGGTAGTGACTGGAGTATCATATCCATTTGGGATTCTCCATCAATATCGGCACCTAAAACTTCCAATGTATTCAGATTAGAGATCATTGTAAGACAATGCTCCCTTACTGAACTTCCTTCAGCCATTTTGGTATTATAAATTTGCCTCATGGTCTCTTGCCTTGCAGAACGGCCTTGCTCACCAAACATCTCCTTTAGACTTAGCATGATGTCTGAAGCTAGTTCTACATCCTACATTTGATGCTGTAGAACATTTGAGATAGATGCTAGGATGTAGCACTTGGCCATCTCATTAGATTTCTACCAACGATCATATCGTTGTTTTTCCTCAAGAGGAGCATCTAATGAAGAAAAGCTGGGACATGGTTTAACTATGTCCAAATTTCTTTTCCAGTCAACATAGTTGGATCCAGTCAGTTTGTTTTGATTAAGAATAGTTACAAGTGGGGTAAATAATGCCATGTTCAAATCTGAAAATAATAAACATGAATATAATAAGTAAACCGGACATTATCATTTTAGCATATAAACATATAATATGGAACCTTAACAAAACCATAATATAATATATGCAACGACAACCTAATCCCATATTCAATATTCCTCAGCATAGAGTGAACATTAAATACTATGATTGAATGAGAACTCTTCTCATTATTAATGCTATCATGATAACTCTTATCAAACACTAATAATATGCCATTTTACATTTGGCCTCTAAAGGATAATAGTAAAAACTTAGCATAGAGGATACTATAATATTTAGTCTAGTGTATACCATTGTCTAGAATCATGTGTAGCCACATTTCATCCCCTTAACAAGTTTATTTTGTAGTACCATGATACAAAACACCCTCCGCATGGAATGCAAAGCTTGAGGCTAAGACAAGGTGTTTGATCAAACTACTATAAACCAAGTAATTCATTCTTGTAGGACCATGAAACAAATACTCTCCACATGGAATGCAAAGCTCGAGGCTAAGACAAAGTATATATTTCACACTACTATGAACCAACAATGGAGGCCGTGAGATTCAACCCTTGTATCTCTCTCCCACTAGATGTTTTAAAATAAAAGGTTTTTAAATTTAAAACATGCATAATCTAATTACACATAGTCTTATTCTTTTTACATGTGAAAACACTTAGAAAAAAATTCTGATTTTCTTTCTTTCGATCGATCCAATGTGCCCCTCGATCGATTGAAGGGATTACAAAATTCAAACTCAACCTTCTGACTTGTTCGATCGATCGAAAGTGATTTTCAATCGATCAAAAATCGTGAAACTCAAATTTCCAGAATTTTTCTAAGGCAGTTTTCTTCATTTTTCATGAACAAACATTCAACATATGAACATTACAGACAGAGATTGATGTCAAAACTGAATTCTATTGATGCTATAGCCTTAAGATTCAATTTAACGTACTTAAATTTAAATTTAAACAACATCATAACATCAATTTCAGTTTTCATCAAATCATAGTTTCAACAACATGCAGAAAATTAAAAAACATAATCTTCTAACAATATGAAACTATCATCTCTAATTCTAAAATTCACAAAACATGTTAAACAGATTGGAAATTGAAGACCGCTCTGATACCAATTGTAGGAAATATGCATATACGCAGCGGAAAGTTAAACGGATCTACTTCATTCACAATCTATAACATGCACTATGTAAATTTCAAAATTCAAGTATAAGAGAGCATACCTTGAAGCGGTGAATTTCAAAAACAAAGATCGAAGCACTTGGGAATACTCTTAATCTTCACTCCAATTCCACTAACGCCCAAGAAGTGTGGACTCTCAATTGGTTACAAAGGAAGAATTTGAGAGTGACATACACTCACCTACACCATTTCATAATGATGTTTCTCAATAATAAAATTCTATACGTTTTTCCCTTTGTATCTAACCAATTATCTAATTGGGCTGACCTTTTGGGCCTTTCCAATTGGGCTTAAGTGTGTGGCTTGGAGTGGGACCAAAAGGGACCAATAAGACACTAGCTCCAATGGGCCTTGGGCTTTTCTGTCAACTCTTGACAAGTCCAAAGTTACCATTAACTATATTTAATACCACTATATAAATATAGTTGCACTCTAGGCCTTATCTATAAATTATATCCCAAGACTTTATTGTACATGCAATCCCTTCATAAAATATTCATAGTAATACAAAGTAATTAATGTAGACTGCCACTTTGTAAATTACTACATTTTAATCCTTGAGTACCCGGTTTAATCCTTTTATGTTATTCACCATATATTTATGAAATCCAATTTCATAAATATATACTTTAGTAATTTCTTACTAAAGTGGTTAGGTCTAACTCTCTGAATAACTAAACTCATTAAACTTATCTCAATGAAATATTTTATATCTCCGTTAAGAGACTATGAATTCTATCTTAAGAATATATGTTCCATCAACACTAAATGTTGCTACCCAATATAATGAGGTTTTGACCGTTACTTTAGATCTCACTCCTGATATATCAAAGCAACCTACACTTCTTGATCAAGTCCATTATTCTCTCAGGATTAAGAGTTCATGTAAATATAAGTCGTGAGATTTATTATTCAATTGACAGTCTTTACAAGAATAATAAATCTCACAGCGGTCCAGTTCAATATGTTTTAACTCTTAAAACATATCAACATATCAACATATCAACTAGAAGTAACCACTTCCATGATCAAGACAAATCATCTTAGTTGATACGTTATAGTCTTCGCAGATGAAACGCCCAATTTCATCACCGACTACGAACTAAATTCTGAGTTTACAAAGAACTTGTAATTTATATCTTCTGTGACTTTTCACATAAATCACATACTATGCATCTCATGGACTATATGATAATGTCTAAATATTCATGTTACCATTATTTTCAGATAATAACAAAACAAATTTATTAATTACAATATTAAGTCATACATCATGTCATACATAATGTCATACATATCATCATACAATAGGATTTAAGGGCACTAATCCTAACAAATCCATGGTAGAACCATCCCCTAAAGGACATACTCTCCTCCTTCAAGCCTTAATCCCAAATAGTAGACTTCGTGTACCCCAACAGATACAATGGAAAGAAATAAACCTTCCTGAACAATGGCAACTACAAGCCATTGCTCTCACACCAAAGATAGAAAACACAAAACCAGATTTTATAGCTCTAAAGACAGATGGTACAATTATTATGTCCTTTAATAATAATGACAGAAATACCGATAGCCTTATTAGACCCAATAGTTCTTCAAGCAAAAAGACCCCTATGATGTTTACCCCTAGAAGCTCAATAACAAGGTAAAACAAACACACAGTTAGGTAGACAACGATTTTGATCAAGATAGAAAACATTAACAATTTTAATAGAGGAGATATGCCCTTAAAGTGGTTGAAGCAATATGAAATTAACCGAGACATGAGAATGGTATCTCACCAATGAAGTCTCCAAAGGCAAAAAATGTATTATTATGATTTTCTTTGATAAAAAAAAAAAATTTATTTTAATGGGTATCGAGATATTATAACAAAGTGACCCATGCCATGCAAAGAAGAAGGCATATAATCAATTACAATTACTTAGACATGGCAAAACGGGTTAGAATTTTCTGACTCGACTTGAAAAATACCTTACCCAAACTCGATTTTTTTTACCTGAAGCAAAAACGGGTTGACCTGTGACCCGACCCATGTTTTTTGCAGGTCAACCCAACCCGATCTGCAATTCAATCCATTTTTTAAAACTTTTTTTTTATAAAAAAATAAAATAAAATAAAGACAATGTTGGATTAATTGCTTGTTGTGAGTTTTAAGGAAACAATTAAGACATTTACATAACTGTATGCAAATTAATTGAAAGATAAATAGTTGAGCATTCTGGAATGAGTAAAGATTTTTAGATATCAAATAGCAAAGTAAATGCCAAGATAACTTGGTTACAGTAGAGTTAAAAACATAGATTTAAAATTGTAGACATGTGTGAGAAACATTCACAAGTGTGAAAATAGTGAAGCCAAAGTATCAAATTAGCATAAATTATGAATGCTTAGAGCTATTTTTTAACAATTTATGTCCAAAATAAATGGTTTTTCAAAATAAATTATGATATTTCCTAGAGTGTATATTACTTAACAATAATATGATATTCATGAAAGTGACCATGTATAAATAAGTAAACAATCAAATTTTAATGTATATCTCAAATTGAAATTGAGTGTCAACCATAATTGATAATGGATTATAAAATTAATTTTCAAGATTGTAAATTTCTTATATGTTTTTATTCTTTGTCAAATGAGTTATCCAATAAGTCATTTGTAATTTTGTTTTATATTTTGGGATGTTGATATTGTGTAGAAATAAAACTTGTGTATTTGTTTTACTTATCTTTGTGTTATTTTGTTTTAGATAGTAATGTTAGGATTTGTATAATTTAAAAATTATTGAATAAGTATTAATAAGTTTAACTGAGTTCATTCTTGATATATGTGGTGAATTCAAAGTAATGCATTTTATATCAAATAATTTGTTTCATGACTTTCCAAATGGCAAATACATGTTGCTTTCTTTATAATAATTTTAAAAAAAATCATGTGAAAAATACGGGTCAACCAAACCCAACTCGACTCGACCCGCAACCCAATTGACTCGAACCCATTTTTAACCCGCTTAAAATGACCCGTTTTTTACCCACAACCCATTTGACACACAACTCGATTGACTCGACCCGAACTCGACCTAACCCACCCGTTTTGCTATGTCTACAATTAATAGAGGATAAAGCAAAATAGAGGATTTATATTGACTTTTCTTAGGAGAAGCATTGAGCCATTTTGTATGATATTTGAGATTTCTTTATTAAATGAAGAGTGAAAGGACTTTTTCAATCATCTTAAAATCATTGGTTGAAATAGGTATTATTTGTATGAAATTTAAAAGGAAGATGCAATTTTTATTTTATTTTATTGAGATCTAAACCTTTTTTTCTATATATATAGGAAAAGACCATGCAATATTATTAAGAAGCTGAAGAATGAGAAACTCTTACTCTCTTGACTAAGGCATAAGCTCCACAGTCTAGCTAATTTTATTTTATGATAAAATTTAGTTACAAAATTAGTTGTAACCTTACACTTTAGGCTATAATCTTATTCAATATATTTTTATTATAGGAGAATATTGACAAATCCACCATTCAATTACATCTTCTTCTTATATCCTCCATACTTGCAAAATTTATAAAAAATTAAAGATCAATAACAATGTCATTAATAAACTAAATTGTAAATTTTTGTAATTCAAAATTATGTATAAAAATATAAATTTATAGATCATATAGTAAATAAAATCCTATTGACATAAAATTTGACATGTGTATTAAGAATGTAAATAATATACAATTTAATGGTTAGATTTTCAAAATATGCAGTAATATTTATTTTATTGATTAATGTTGTAACTTTGAGTTATAACTAATTTTGTAATTAAACTTTGTCCTTTATTTTATTGAGATCTAAACCATGATTGGTCCTTTGGTTGTGGCTTTGAAATTGAACCTGATCCAAATTCCAATTGAGGCTGGAGCCAGTCTAGCCGTGGGCCATGGCTGCAATTCAACTGCAAAATGTATAAATATAGGCAACGGTGCTCTTTAAATTTAATGAAACGATTTTAGGAATAAATCTTTTATATTAACAATAGCGACCCCGAGATCCTGGGAGGATTGATATTTGATAGTTGATACGCAAGACAAAACCGACAGTAATGTTTGGAGGGTTATATATTATGTTTGGAGGTTAAAATTATTTTTGTGAGAAATAATACATCTACATATTGATTATTTTCATGATAAATTTTAGGTGTTTATTGATATAAATAAAAAAAAGTAATGTTAATAATAGTTATTACAGTTTAAAACAAGTAACAACTTGTCTTTTAAATTTTTTTTGTAAAATTGTTGCAAAAGTATTGTAGCGCAGCATTATTTTATTTTGGACGGACCAAAATTCTTGAGTAGGATGACCAATAACTTTCTGAAGGGTAGACAAAACAAATTAGTTTAAAAATAATTATTTATATAAATATTTTTTTTTACAATTCAAGTGGAGCCGCAGCTGAATATGACATCTAAAATTGTAATAAATATATATATATATATATATATATAAGAGGGAAATTCTTCTCATCAAAAGTTGTTCATACAATAAACACCTCAAAGATTTGTTAGGCTGAGAATAATCTCGATTGTGAGAATGTGAGGTTCGTGGTAACCTTTTCAACGAAATTGACCGTTTTTGGACCAAAAAGGAGAATAGACAAATGCAGTTGCCGCATTAGACTCTCTCTGAGTCCCTGTTAATGTTATAATTTTTAATTTTAATAGTAGGTGTTAAATAATTTTCAAATGAATTTATTATTAGAGAAATTCCAATCCAAAAATATATGATACGGCATATACAGCAGAGCAGGTACAGCTTACGCGGTCGAAGAACATTAGGTCAAAACTGCTATTTCATTATTGACTTTGGACGAAAAGAAGAGAATTGTCTTTGAAAATTGCAATTTTCAAACGACGCGGAAGTATTTTGAATTTTATACTTTATAATATATATATATTTTCCATTGTAAAAAAATAAACGTGTCCAAACTCCAAAGTCCCGATCCACAACTACGAACAGAAAACACATTTTCCTTCCTCGAACTTCGCAACTTTCTTTCTTGCGCCTCAAGTCGCTCGCTCTCTCTCTCTCTCTCTCTCTCTCTCATATATGTAATGTAAGTAAGACTCGTTCTTATTAGTTGACGTTAAAAGTAGTAGTACCACTTTAGCCGCCACGCCCAAACCCAACAATCTTGGACAACAGTTCTGTTCCAAATTTCTTTTTTCCTTCATCCTTCATCTGCTGCATACAAAAAAGAGAAAAGAAAAAAAGTAACGCTCTTTCTTCTTGATATTCGTAATTTATTAATGTATCTCTCGTTATGCTCTTTTCTTTTTGGTTCATCAACATCTATGTATTATGTTTTTTTTTCCTAAAGGTGTGTTTTACGTGTTTGTCAAAATGCTTGTTGTTCTTGTAATTTCATTTTTGTTAGCTTAATTGTAAACAAAAAAAATTTGATCTCCATGTAATAAAATCACACATTCGAATCGTAGTTACTGTGTAGTAAAAATAATATCTCATCGTAGTTACTGTGTAGTAAAATAATATCCCCTTTGGTCTATTGATCTTTCATTACGAAGAATATCCCTGATAAATTGGTTTCCTTATTATTATATATGTTTATTAACCTTTTTTTTTTTTATTAGTCCTAATTACAAGGGAGATTCAGTAAATTTAGGCACTCTGGACCATCTCCAGATTTTACGGAAACATGAAAAAGAACTTGACTAATATTGCTACTAGTACTGGGTGAAATTTTGGTTTAATATATACCTGCTTGATCTTGATCATCATACTGTGATGCCAACTCGCTTTTCTTCTTAAATTTCAATCTTTCGGCTTAGAGCAAGTGATTCACGTTGTCCAGTGGTTGGTAATTTATGTCTCTAGAATTGCCAAAATTCCTTCATTTCTAAAAGTTTTTTTTTTTTTTTTTTTTTTGAGGGGTGGATTTATAAGTTGCTTATTTTTTTCTTGTTGCTTGTATACATGGTTCAGAATTGTGAGAAATGCCCAACTGAACCTGTGTGCATGTCCTGATTGTGAATATATGAAGCTCCCATCTTTTTGGACTCTGTGGGCATCTTGGCCATTTATTATGTTTCATGAATGAATTAAGAGGTTAATTGCATAAATCTGTTCAGTTTTACAATTGTTGGCATTGTTGTTAATCAAGTCATGTTTGATGTAATTAGAAAAGGAGTAAGTTGCAGGAAATGCACCTATTACTATTTAAGCGTGGTTGGTTATGTAGGAAAAGCTCTTGTTTATGTCTTTAGTTAATTTCTATAATTTTACCCCCCAAAAAATAAAAAATAAATAAATCTTTGTATCTACCATCGGCTGATGAGCTTAGCCAAGTTGGTTTTTGTTTTCTTCAAAGAATCGTTGTTTTATTTCTAAAATTGTGTTGCTTGAACAAGTCCTCTAACAACATATTGGCTTTATGTATTTGGGAGTATTCAAATCAGCTGCTACATATATATATATATATATATATATATATATATATATATATGTATAGATCTGCCTGTTGATGGTTCATTCTATCATAGTTGCAATTTGCATTGCTTATTTCTCTCGTCTTCTTTGGTGTAGGTTCAATAGTTCAAGCCTTTTGAATCTGGTTCTTAATATAAGATCAAAGGATATCAGGTGTTGCTATAATAAACACCCGGTACTACTCTTATCAAATGGCATTGGCAAGGGTTACTAGGAGTGGCTTGAGAAGGTCAGGAGGCTCCTTTGGCGGTAACAGAACTGAGGATATATTCTGTGAGGGTGTATCACCTTGCCAATGTTCCATGCCTTCCCTTGAAAATGTCAGGGAATACAGCAATCTGTCATACTTTTCCAGCACTAAAAATGTAAATCACATGAGATTTTGGAGCAGGGGGATAAGGGTAATGCCACATTATCACTCTCCTGCTGCTGAGATGGTAGCAGAAGTGTCTGATTCAGAGTATGATGAGCCCAGGTATCCAGGACTAGAAGCAACCAAGCCTGGTGAAAAGCCAAGGGTGGTTGTCCTTGGAACTGGGTGGGCTGCTTGTCGATTCCTTAAGGGACTGGACACCAAGATTTATGATGCTGTTTGCGTATCACCTAGGAATCACATGGTCTTTACTCCTTTACTTGCTTCAACTTGTGTTGGAACCCTGGAATTCCGGTCTGTTGCTGAACCTGTTAGTAGGATACAGTCTGCATTAGCAACAAGTCCCAATTCTTACTTCTATCTAGCTTCTTGCATTGACATTGACACCGACAAACATGAAGTAAGTGAATGTTCCTACGACCTTTGTACATTTTATTATAGTATCTTTGCATTGTTTTTCTTCTTTTTCTCCTTAAGGGACATGTAATAATAAATAGTATTCCCAAATATATTTATTAACCTAAAGATGTGCATACTCATGCAAACGGTTTTCCATGATGGTAAAATTTACAGGCGGAGTAGTTTAGCTTGTCCACAATTTTCACATGTTAGTCCACTCAATTGATGTGCTTCTAACTCACATAGAAGCAACAGTTTCAACTTTGATAATGACAGCACCCCAAAACATACTGATATTTTGCAACAAAACCACAATGGGTCATGCGTGTCATTTCTGTTCAAATTACTACTTGTTCTGTATCAAAACTACATTATTTCAAACTGTAATTTGGGAGCCATATTATCATTTCTACTCTTCAACCTTAGCAACTACAGGATAAACAGTGGAGATGGAGTACCAGCATCATCATTGCTTGCAATGGAAAATACATGTCTCCTCTAGCTCATTCTGAATTCACTGTAACAATTAATTTAATGCTGTGCTTTTATGTAATCAGGTGTACTGTGAGACCGTTAGCAATGGTGGATTACCTAGTGAACCTTACCAATTTAAAGTTGCCTATGACAAGCTTGTCATTGCTGCCGGGGCTGAGCCCTTGACTTTTGGAATCAAGGGGGTGTATGAAAATGCATTTTTCCTTCGTGAGGTAAACCATGCCCAAGAAATAAGGAAGAAGCTTCTCTTGAACTTGATGCTCTCTGAAAATCCAGGTAAGTGTTATTTATTTATTAAAAGATTTGAAACTCTTGAAGGCTCTTTTTGATTCTCCAAAATAATTGGCCAAGAAAAATGCCCAACTTGATTTATTTATAATGCCTCTTAAACTTTCTCCTTTAAATAAACTTGTTAATTATGAGAAGCAGAGTATAGGTGTTTTGATAAGAGAAGCTAAACCTATAGGTTGGGTTTGTTCTCCCAATTGGTTTTCCCTTTTCCTTAAATATATTTTCTTCCTTCCTTTCCAAGCATCATGCTTTATTTGAAATGTGAAATGGGCCTATTCTCTCCTCAATCCTTCTTATCAATTAACTATTTAGACCTTTTTGTGGATAAACTTCATCAAAATGCTACTTGAAGGGACAGGGGTGTTTAGGTTTATTTTTATTTTTATTTTTAAACCAATAGTTTTCCTTTTTTAAGTTTTAAGTTTTAATGTATAGTTTATTATTGCAGGCATATCAGAAGAAGAGAAGAAACGGTTGTTACATTGTGTTGTTATTGGAGGTGGCCCTACAGGAGTGGAGTTCAGTGGAGAATTGAGTGATTTTATAATGAGAGATGTTCGTGAGCGGTATACTCATGTCAAGGATTATATCCAAGTCACACTCATAGAGGTTCTTATATTCCATGTTTATTTATCAATTGTGTATAGATGAAATATGACTTTATTAATTTTGATTTCTTCCTTGAACAGGCAAATGAGATTTTGTCATCCTTTGATGTTGGTCTACGTCAGTATGCAACAAAACACCTAACCAAGGTAAATTGATTTTGTTAGAGGGTGTTTCTTTATGGTACTCAGAACTATCTCTGACATTTAAAACTTATGCATCAGAGTGGCGTTCACCTTATGCGAGGTGTTGTGAAAGAGGTGCATCCCAAGAAGATAGTTCTCAATGATGGGACTGATGTTCCATATGGCCTTTTGGTCTGGTCTACTGGCGTTGGTCCTTCCAATTTTGTGAAATCGCTGAAACTTCCCGAGTCCCCAGGTGGAAGGTATGTGCATTAGGAATCCCTTGTTATCTATTATGGATGGTGTTAATTAACTTATGGGTATTGTAGGATTGGTGTTGATGAATGGTTGCGGGTTCCCTCTGTGGAAGATGTGTTTGCACTTGGAGATTGTGCTGGTTTTCTTGAACAGACAGGCAAGCCAGTTCTTCCAGCTCTAGCTCAGGTTAGATTTTCTGTTTTAACTTGTACAAACTCTTCATTTTTCAAGTCTATCCTCCCTTCGCTCTTTGCAATATTGCATATTTCACTTAAACAACTTCCCCATTTAAAATATTTCCACCTGTAAAGACAAAATGAAAGAATTGCTTATTGCAAATTATTATTATATTTTTATGGCAAGTGATAATTGTAGTTTATGTGAAAATGTAACATGCTATATTGAAGTCAGAATTATGAAGGAACGCAAACAGTGAAAAGATAGATGTTATACACTGGATTTGAGTAACTTGCTTTTCTTGTCTCCAAATGAAACACTTGCTTGTTCAACTTGGTAGTTTTGAAACACAACATTAAACTAGTGGTATTGCCACAAAAATATAAAAACAAATGATGAGGTGCTTGTATATAGATTCCACAGAAGATATAGGAAGGAAATAGCTTTAAGTTGAAGAAGAATGTTGTTCATTGAAAGAAGAAGAATTATGACACTGTTACATAAAGAAGAATTTCAAGAAAGCATAAAAATTCTTCAATAATTGCGGGAGACTAACACGCAAAACAATGTTTGAAGTTGCATAAATTTATGTGTGAACAGGTTGCAGAAAGGGAAGGTAAATATTTGGCGGAGTTGTTTAACAAAAAAATTGGGAAGAAGAATGGGGGGAAGGCATTATCTGCAAAAGACATCCCTCTTGGAGAACCTTTTGTGTACAAGCATCTTGGAAGCATGGCATCAGTAGGCCGTTATAAGGCACTAGTGGATCTACGCCAATCTAAGGTAAAAATAAATTAATAAATCAAAAATCAAATTTTTATCTAAATCTTATTTGGAATAACAGAGACATTATTATTACACTTCCAATTTGTCAGGATGCAAAAGGCGTATCCCATGCTGGATTTGTAAGCTGGCTGATTTGGCGTTCAGCCTATCTTACACGTGTTGTCAGTTGGAGAAACAGGTTTTATGTGGCAGTGAACTGGGCAACCACACTAGTCTTCGGCAGAGATAACTCCAGAATAGGTTGACACAAAATCAGGGCTTTGCTAGCAAGCTCTTGGTGATATATATACATATATATTTTTAAGGCATTGAGACAATTTGTGGAATTTTGTTAAAGCATCCAATTTTAAATTTGACTTTGGTAACAAATTTCCACTGAACTTGTTGGTTATGTGTTTGGAAAACTAGAAAGGGTGAAAGAGGCAAAACCCAAATATATGAATCCTATTCTTTTAGAATTAACCTCCTTCATTGTTCTCAAGTTAATATCAACCCACTACTACTGGATTGAATTTCGCTAAGTTGGCAATGATTTGAAATAAATACCAAAATGGTAATAGTTAATGACTCAATATTTGTTTAAATGTTAATAATGTGATCTAGTTAGACTCACTTATTTCAAAATTGATGAATAAATTAAAGAACTTCACGAAATTAGCCTAAGAACTTTTAAGATCTCTCTCTCTCTCTCTCTCTCTCCCTCCAGAATATAGATAAAAGGAAATCTAAACTTCCACCAGCCCCTTCCCAGGGTAATTAATTTTGACCACCTCTTCAGGAGGGTTACTATGACAAAAGTGCATTAGAATTACATTTAAGCGCCCACTTAGCTAGAGTATCATCGTGTTTGTTTATACAACAAAATACATAATCTAACAAAACTAATAGGAGAAGTCTGTAGCGTACAAACATTGAGCACAGAGATGCGCTGGATTATGTTATTTTCATGTTATATTCAGATTGAAAGCAACTTTGTGTCCAGTCCACACACAAAATGCTGCTTTTGGGCATATATTCTTAAAAAATAAAATAAAATAAAATAAAATAAAAAAAGGAACCAGAAAATGTTCCAAATCTTGACCAATTTGAAAAAGATGAAAAATAACACAACACACTCTTGATACAATGGTCACTCTACAAGTATAAGTATTCGTAAAGTATAGGGTGTGGAAGGTAAGGGTTGAGGTTCAAGTCTCCAGCGAGAACTTCATACACATATATACTTAGATTAGAATAAAATAAAGGACCATTAAGAACGTTTGTTTAAACAACGGTTTTCAATTTTTTTAAAATGTGTAGATGGAAAATGTATGAATATACGTGTAATCATGTATTTAAAATTATGGACAAAACAGTCCTAGAATTTCTATCTTGTTAAAAAAATAAAAAAAATAAAAAAAAGAGTAAAATTACTTTGACGTCACTACTCACTAGTTATAAATGTTAGATGACTCCCTATTACAGCTTTAAAGCACTTAATGGTAAATCTAATTAAACTCAATTCCAGACCATCAACACCTCCTATGTATACCAATTAAACTAAATTTAATTTCATATTAAAGAAGCTTGCAAAGAAATTCAAATGAAATCCTTGGTCCCTAATTAAGGTTTGATCAAAACATATATAAAAAGGAGTTGAAAACAACAAAAATTGTACATCCTGTTTCTATAAACTATTAAAAGTCTCTCAACATTAATGGAAGATTCAGAGAAACAAGTAAGTATACAAGAGCTGATCGAGGTCAAGAAAGGTGAACACCGGCCCTGGGCCTAGGAGTAGGAGAGAAGATGGAAGAGAAAGAGTGAAGCAACCCCAACACTATTGCCACCTTCACTTGGCCCCGCCTTGGCATAGGATTGGGACGCCCAGCAACAGCAGAATCAGTACTACACATCATGTTTATCATTTCTACTCTTCTTCTTGCACCTGCCATCTCCTTTTTATCTTCCAAGCTCTTGCTCTTGCTCTTGATGAAAAAGTCTGGACAGCTTATTTGTTGGTTAGACTTAAATTAGGAGAGTTTTCTTCTAATGTTTGTTGTGGCATGCGTGGTTTTTGTGTCTTTTATATAGGCAACTCTTCCCTGGCTTTGTCAGGCTTTTTTTTCTTTTTTTATTTAGCTATAAGAATTCCACTTGTCTCTTTGACACCTATTAATATTTTTAATTCAAATTCATTCAAAGCCTTCGATATTGACCTGAACAATTTTTTTTGGCAAAAATTCAAAATTAACTTTTTAAATTTTAACTTTTGTCATTTCATTACTTTAACTTTAAGTTTTGTTATTGCAGTCATATAAGTTTCAATTTTTGTCAATATAGTATCCCGTTAGACATCAATTAAGTGGTGCCGTTAAATGAATCAAAATGATATCATTTAGGCTCTAATTTTTTAAATAAATTTTGTAATTAAAAAAAAAAAAAAAACCATTTAAGGGGAACAACATTGTTCCCCTTCCCCTGAAATCAAAACCAAAAATACAATGACTCACTATAACCCTAACTGAGAAAATTAGGGGAAAGGAGAGGGCACATGGAATATCACATAGAAGGTTTAGCACATGATCGACCGACATATATTAGACCTAGAAAAAGGGCACAACAAGTTTAAAATGAGGCAAGGATTTTGCAGCTTTGCCTTCAAAAGGGCCCTCAAAATTTATTGTTCTGTCACTACCTATACCCAAAAAAAAAAGAAAAAAAAAAAAAAACACAATAAAAAATTTTGGATTTTCATCACTTACCCAAAACTGTACTTGGCCAGAGCTGGAGCAGATGGAGTACACCTTAGCTTATCGGGGTATACCCTGGCCCACCGGTCTATCTCGATCTCGATCTGAATATTAGAAATCCATCACCTTCTCTATCTCGGTCTCGATTTCTTTCTCAACCTCGGTCTCGATATCTCTCTCAATCTTGGTCTTTCTCTCAAATCGGTCTCAATTTCTCTCAAATTGGATGCAATCTTGGTCTCCCTCTCAAAATCCCCTGCTGACCTAAACTTCTCTCATTTTCACCTAATTTTCTCGTTAGGTCTATAATAAGTCATCATGTTTTTGGTTTTGATTTCAAGGGAAGGGAAACGATGTTGTTCCCCTTAAATTTTTTTTTAATTACAAAATTTATTTTAAAAAAATTAGAGCCTAAACGGCATCATTTTGACTCACTTAATGACACCACTTAACTGATGTCTAACAAAATACTATTTTGACAAAATTTGAAATTTAGAGAACTAAAATGACAAAATTGAAAGTTAAAACAATAAAATGACAAAAACTGAAAGTTATAAGGTTAGTTTTGGACTTTTTCCCTTTTTTTTTTTAATATAAAATACTTGGTGACCACTTTGCTTATGGGAGGTTTTATTTAATAAAATTTCTTTTTGTAAAACGTGCATTATTTTTCTAGCTATTTTAACTTTAATAAGAGAAAGAAATAGAATTAACAACATTTTGCATGTTGTGGATACAATTTATATATATATATATATATATATAATCGAAACCTCTGAAACTCTCACAATTTTTCACGTCAGTACAATATTTATATAAAATTATCATTTTATTTAAATAAATTTATTTTTGTTTAGTTTAAACTTAATTAGGAGTGAAACTCTATCTCTCTAACAAGTCCAACTTAAACTCAAACTCAAACGTTGATAATCTATATAAAAAATAATAATAATAATATGATAGGACTAAAAAATAAGACTAACGTTGAAAAAAAAAGAGACTCACGTTGATAATCGTGGGTTTGGTTTTTTGGTTAAAATTTCAACTAATTATTTTTTTATATTGTACATGGTCAATAAAGCATCTCTATTTTTTTGAGAAAAATCAAAGATGCAACCTATATTTTCCAACCTAGGGAACAATAAATTTTTATCCGGCTTTGCTACTTAGGGAGACACCATATTGAAAGGGGCACCCCATATTTGTATCCAAACAGAGACATTCTCCGTTTTAATATTCCTTACAGTCATACCCTTGTGCCATCTTTGGAGTGTAAGAATTTGATTATCAAACGACCAAGGACAAAATGTAATTGGGGGCCACACTCATGTCACTTTCACTAATGACTGATGTGAACGGAATGAAGCACGTGACTATTATTATTATTATTATTCATAGAAACCCATATTTCATTATTAAAGGAAAAAAATTATAGTATACATACTTTTTAGAGAATGAGGGTAATTGTGTCATTGAAGAGGGGGACAAGAAGATGTTGCCCTCTTTACTCAAAGCCAGATGTTTTAGGTAATTAAAAGTCTTAACTTATCTAATAATTATACACTTCGACAGCATCTTGCAAAATAATAATCACGTGCTTTAATTCATTCCATTCACATTAGTCATTAGTGAAAGTGAAATGATTGTGGCCCCCAATTACATTTTGTCCCATCAAATCAAAACTTTAATAAAATTTTCAAATGAATGCCCAATACCTTTATCATCATCTCTCTTTTTTTTTTTTTTTTTAACCTCTCGAAGAGCCAATCTTTCGTTTCTCCAAGGGTCAAGTGCCCAGTGGGCCACTACCCATCTACCAGACTGGGTCCAAATGACCATCAGGTAGGCACCTAGATCTAGATATCATGTGCCATCCACCTCGCCTTTCTACTATTAACTTTTTTGAAGACCGTAGGAGTCTAGTCGTAAAACACTTTTGCTTCAAGCTGTACATTTTCATACTACGTTTTAAGTTAATTCTCATTTTTATCTCTAAATTGATTTTTCACTTATCTCAATTCTTAAAATTAGGAAATCGTTTTCGTTTTAACCCCTATCATCAACCTCCTAACAGAAAAGGTCTACATGGTAGATAGGGATAGATAGTGTCCCGCTTGCTAACATTACATTGATGTGGACAATAAAATATTATTAAAAAAAGTCATTTAGAATTTTTAAATGTCACATCATTATTTAAATATAAAAAAATTAAAAAAATAATTTTAATTTCAATTATAAAAAAAAAATTTACTTTCTTTTAATTAAAATGATATTTTTTTCAGTCTTTTTTTAATTTTTGGGAAGAACAAATTCATGTTCTTTGGATTCTTCCCCATAATTTGATTCATGTTCTTAGCAAATTAATTCTTATTTTCTTATCATTTATTTTGTCTTTCTTGTACTTTCTTTATAACCAAATATATCTAAATGAAATAAATTAATTAAATGTCATTCTTTTTTTATTCCTTTCATTATTTTTTCAGAATAACATATTCATGTTCTTTGTGTTTTTCTTGGTGTTCTTCCCCATATTCAATCTCCAACAAATAACAAAACCCCCAAACCCAGATTTCAACCAAACCCCAAACCCATATCTCTAGCAAAGCAACCAAACCCATAAACCCAACTACCAAACCAAGCTCAAGCAAATCAAACCTTAGCATTCAAACTCATAAATTTTCTTGGCAAACACACAAAAGCCCAGATTGGTTGAATCTTTGATGAAGATCTAGTCAAAATCCCATGAGAAAAACAAACAAAAACCCCAAAATCATCTATTCCAGCATTTTTTGCTGTGTTTCTTAAGTATTTCTCATGTCTTCAATAATATGAACACACTAAAAACTACTGAATTACAAGTAAAATGAATTTTGTCAAAAGATATGTCAATTACATAAAAATATGACCCTAACGAGCATGAAGAAATAAAATTTCTTATAAAACTTTTCTTTAATATAATAAGTTATTATTAAAATAAAAAGTTTAGTTACAAAATTGGTTATACCTTAAGACTACAACTTTACTTAATATCTTTTTATTGGAGGTGAATTTTGATAAATCCACTATTGGATTACATTTTCTTCTTATATTCTCCATATTTGCGAAATTTCTATAAAATTAAAGATCAATAATTATATCATCAATAAATTATTTAAATTGCAAGTTTTTATAGTTTAAAATTATGCGTAAAATGTAAACTTATAGATCATACAAAAAATAATACTCAATTGACACAAAATTTAATATGTGTATCAAGAACATAAATAACACGCACTTCAATAGTTAGATTTTCAAAATATGTAGTAATGTGAATGATATTGAGTAAGATTGTAGTCTTAGACTACAACTAATTTTATAGTTAAACTTTATCCTTATTAAAATAATATCCGTTTATAATAACTTGCCACAATGCTATTTTTCCTGCATAATAATAATTAAAAAAAAACACCATGCTATTTTTATTATCCACCTATCATAGATTCATAATCGATCACATAAATATTTGTGTAAAAATTGTAAAATATTTTGTCACTAAGTTTATTACAAATTATTTTATTACTTGAGGATGTAGTCCGAGCATTTCACACGTCTTTATTTGCACCATTATTTTGGAGGAGCAACTATAGTTTCGAGCTGTTGATTTGTTTAGAGAGTAGTAAAAGCAAGTCTCCTTTTCTCGTGTGAATATTGAAATAAAACTTAAAAGTGGTGGTGAAACCACCATGTTTTGAGAATGGACTTAATTACCTCTTAGAACTAATAAATTACTTTAAGGTATACATGGCGGGAGGATTTTAAACTCTTTTTATTTGCATAATTATTTTGAGGATCAACAATAATTTAAAGGTGTTGGTTTAGTTTAGAGTGTAGTAAGAAAAAGCATCTCTTTTTTCTAAACAATGACCACCATGTTCTGATAAGTGATAACGGAGGACATATTAATACTAATTAAGAGAAGGCTGGATCTTATTGTGCTAATTGTGATTTGATATTATATTTAAAGCTATAATTGTAACCATGCAAGGATGTATGATATTGAAAATATAATTAAAAGCAAAGCCATTCACTGAATCTTACAGCCGAAAGTTCTTGATACAATGCACTAACCATGTTCACTGGAAACTTAAGTTTAATTATTTCAGATTGTAATTAAGAGGAATAGAAACAATAGATTCGAATCTGATTACTTCGATTATGATATTAGGGCGGCTGGTTAAACATAACATCAACTCCTTAGTGTGTTCAACAGCTCTTGAGACAAATTCAGGTACTGTTGTACAAATCAGTACAGCCTTTACGATATGACCACAAATATGCAGAGTCACATTCATGTGTGGGACTAAATTTCAAGAAACAGGATACAGATTATATAAGGAATATACATGAAATTCTTAGATCTGTAAGGTGCAAAAATAGATAATAAAAAAATATGCACCGAAGAAAAACAATCACATAAGACAAAATTTACGTAGTTCGGTAATTTGCCTACGTTTATAGGGTTGAAAGAATTTCACTGTTCACAGAAAAAAAAAAAAAAAAATACAGGATGTGGTAGTATAGTTTTCTCCCTCAAAACAGTACTTCCGCTCCATGGAGGCATAAAACATTTCACACTTGACAGAGACCCAATACCCCCTCGTGATATCCTGGATTGATTGGATATTAATAAAATATGAGTTTTGAGTCCCATATTGGACATATTACTAGACTGATGTGTACGCATACATCAGACCTGCATACGCATGCCGAGGGTTTCCTTGGCATTTTACTTTCCATAACTAGATTTATTTGTTCATAAAAAATTATATTTTTTCCATTTTAACACCTCTCAAGTCAATTTGTAATTTGATTGAGCCCTAAACAAACCTTGGGCTTTAGAATTTTAGCATCATTGGGGAATGGAGGCCTGAATCGTAAGGGGTACAAAATGCGGTGTTTACAAATACACTTCGCTAACGGAATCAAAAGAATAAGAGATAAAACATTTTGTTTCGATGTATGGCTTGGGCCCAACCCATGCACATGGCACATAGCACGCATACATGGGGTGGGGTGCAAATTCCCAGAGTCGCGTGGGATTCGTATGTTCGAATTCGCACCCTTGTTGCTCTGGAAATGAGCAATGACAACTTCACTATCCCAAAACTCGTTTTACCAATTACAAGCAAAATGCGAGTGACTCACTATCCTAGAGTCACTTAAAAAGAAAAACAAAGAAGGCCAATGGCCGCAACCATCAACCAAACAAACAAGGTGCTTTTACAAGCTTAAAAAGATATATACTTGTGGTGTCCATCTGAGGCTCTTACTTCAAACTTCTCTGGTTGGCTTGCGCCTCTAGGTAATACTTGTCTTCTCCATCTCCATCTCTACTTGTTCTGGTGAGGCTCTTGCCTCAAGGTGACCTTGGTCTCTGTCTCTATCTCTACCTCTTCCATTGTGCCTACATATTCAATTCCATTGGGATATGTGCACAAGTTTTGCATGATCTACATGCTTCTTCAATTCCCAGAGGATATGTGCACAAATTCTATATTCTGACTTTACTTGACTGGTGTGTGACATGTGCCTACATATTCAATTCTCGTAGGATATGTGCATGAGTGGCCTTGCTGTTTTAACCAATGAGGGAGTCTCAAGTGAAGAATCCACTAAGGATGATGAAAGACTCACTGGGGAGTATGATCTATTGAGAAGTTTTGGTGACTCACGGTAGAGCCTCCTTGGTATGTAGCTTACTGGGTATGGTAAGTTGCTGGGAAGCATGTTGGTAATTGTGGCCTATGAGGAAGTCTTTGGTAATGCTTGGTCCACTGGGGGAAAATTCTTTTTCTTTTTTTCTTCTTTATGGCTCATTGGGGAACTTGTGTTGATTCTACCCACGGGAGGTCCTGTCTACTCCATGTTGAAATTTCTTCACAATTCACGAGGGGGTTGCCTTCGTGATTCGGACCCATAGAGGAGTCCCTCCACGATACTGTACTTTACTAGGGATTTGATGATTTAAACTCACGGCAGAGTTTCCTTGGTAACTTTTGATCCGCTGAGGGATACCTTGGATAATTTCCTTTCATTGGAGATGCTTTGAGGGTCTTTGTTTCCTTTACCCAACTGAGGGTTTGCTCTAATTGGTTTCCTTTTGTCAACCATTTCTGATTATTCAAATACTCACCTAAGTGAGGGCTAGTAGTTGGAGTTGGCCAATGAGAGCTGAATATTTTTAAAGACAAAAATGAAACTTTAGGTCACAGTTTGCTAGAGCATAAAAGCTCTTATGGGGTGTAAATTTTAGGTACAAAACCTGCTTCATGAGCCTGAGGTGTTACTAGTATCCTTTGCCAACTTAGTAGCATGCATGAATTGGACTCATGCAAAAGGTCCGAAAGAACCAATCCATATCCTTCAAACTACACTTCCTCAATTTCTCCTAATATGTCACATGGGCTTGGCCATACCTAAAAGAAACAAATATAGTACAATACATGAATTTGACCCACACAGAAGTTGGGTTTGTAGAAAATATGTCGCAAAAATAGGTATCAACACTTGTTAACAAGTTAAAATATGGTATTCTCTTCTTCAAAACACTCTCAATGATACAAGTAGTTAACTTGTACGAGGGAAGAGAGGGGAAGTACATTGAATCAAGACTCTTTCCCTCGTTTGAGGTACAATGATGAGACTTCACTTTCTAATAAAATATATATATATATATATATATATATATATATATATATATATATATGTGTGTGTGTGTGTGTGTGTGTGTGTGTGTGTGTGTGTATTTCACTCATTAAAGAAAAGAAAAGAAAAGAAAGCAGCTCAAAGTCTCAGTCTTGGACAAATGAAATCATATTCTCCACTGGCCAGCTAGCAAAAAGAGGATTGTGGAGTTGAAAAGAATCATTTAGACCCAGAATTCAATTTCAAGCTCTAAGTTTTTTCTTCTTCTAAGAGATAAGACTTAAGAGAGAAGAAAACCTAAATTTCTAAAATGTGAAACCGATAGACTCTGCAGCATCTCCCCACTAAAGCATAAAGTTAGGTGCAGTTCATGGTTATAGATAAAGCAGGACACCAGGACTAGTAAAAGATTGAGCCCACTCCAAATACTCACAAATGGGTAGCTATAAATTCCCATCAACTCCCAGAGGCTGTGTTAACTGCTCTGGAATCCGGATAGAGAGACCTGTGTACTAAATTTTCGTGAGAAAGAAATGTTCTTTCAAATAGATTTTTTTTTTTTTCGTTTTTTTCTTTTTTTTAAGTTGCTAAAGTAAGAATGTGATTTACCCAAAAAAAAAAAAAAAAAAGTAAGAATGTGACCAGGCTATGGGAGATTGTACTAATGAGTCATGACCATTGACCACTAGTAATGGCAGTAAATCATTAGAGATTGTTTGTAAAGGTTGCAGGTAATTCACAATAATCATGGCCTTGAGAATTGGCAGCTAGAATAAATTAAAGGTCTCTGCTCTAGTCCGAGAGTCACTCATCCATTCATCACATTTTTCCCCCATTCAGTTTTTCATGGAGTATATTTTTCTGCCACAAGTTTCGAACCCGAGCTCACCTCATGATAGGAGTTTGCGGGCCAATTGATCTACAGATCCTTGGCCAACTCTTTATTTAGCTTTGGCTCAATTAATTTTCATCACAAAAAAAAGGTAGGTATCATTTTTTGTTTTTCAAAGTATTTTTATATAATAAATAAAATAAATTTGTAAATTTCAGTTATCTCAATTAAGGTTTTTTTTTTTTTTTTCATATTTATCAACATAAAATAAAATAAGCTTATCCAATCACGCGAAAAAAAAGGCTGAAATACTTTTTTTGTTCATACATTATTTTGTGTTTATAACCAATTTGGTTATTGCCGTTATCTCATTATGAAAGCAGTAGGAGTAACTCAGAACATTCAAATAAAGAAGATGGGAGCACTGTTCCAACGATCACTCCCAAAATGGTGTCGTCAGTGCGAGTTGTTAAACACAAAACACGTCTAAAGCCAAACGTCGTCGTTTCTCACTAATATAAATGATATTGTTCTTGTATTACATTGATCTTCAGTCTTGAGTGAGAGTTAGTTATCTCACATGTACATTTCAGTTATTGCACATGTACAATAGCAATTGTAACTGACTCCGTATTTCTCGTGCTTTCTCTCTCTTCTTTCTCTCTCTACTGTCAATTATATATTTTGTTTTGGAGACTCATTATTATATTGAATTCCTTAGTCAATAATATATGAGTTTTTGAGCTTTATTTCTTTGTGTTTTTTCTCTAACTGTTTCTTGCTTTCTTAGTGAGATTGTGTGTGTTTTTACACATTAACAGAAAATGCTGATGTGGTTAGTGTACTGTATGATTGACACACTTATACTAATGTGGTTAATAAAATAATATTTAAAATTTTTAATTAATATTAAAAACTTCAATGGCGAGGCCCATCGATGATGATAAATAGAATTGGTGAACAGGAAGAGCAGGCTCTCTTTGATGTGGACAAGATGAAGATTTATCATTTTCCTTTTTCCTTTTTTCTTTATTTATTTAGTTTCGTTTGACTCTGTTTGGATCTAAAAAAGTGTAGGAAAGTTGTTCTTGTTTTAGATTTTATCAACTGATGCATGTTAAAGTTGTTAGAAAAAGTGGGGGAAAATTGGAAACTATTGAGAAACCATTTAGGATTTAGGTAATAAGTGAGAGTGAGATCTTTTGTATTTTGCCAATTTTGGGCCAGAAATGCTGGGGTGAGTTTGAAAAAACCGGATCTAACTGAAAGAAAGAAAAGTGAGTGAGATATTATAAGTTATTTTGGGGTCCAAAACTGTATTGCATTATTGGGCTTTAAAAAAGCACTATGGAAAGGAAAGGAGAATAGATTTCAATCTATATTCTTTCTATACCACTTGCAGTTGCAGTAGTTGCAGAGATGCAATAATTAATAGCAATATCATCCCAAAGATGCAATAATTAATAACACCACTAAGCTTTTGGTGTAGACAAAAATTAAATCCTAGATTTCTTATTTAACCAAAAAATTTTTTACCAATTGAGCTAACTGGATCACACCTTTATATACCTTAAATAAATAAAAAGTTCTCCAAACTAAAACAAACTGCAGGCCCAAATTCTTGAATATGGCAACATAGTGTTCATCTGGGATGGGCTGAAATTTTCAGCTCATTGTAATTTTAGCTCATTTACAATTTTAGCTTTTTTTTGTTACTATTTATGGATCCAATTGTATTGCTTATTTTTTAACTTTTTTTCTACATTTTTAACAAAAAGTTTTCAGTCTCAATAAAATAAACTGTTCTCAAATAGAAACATAATATACATTGATACAGGAGGCTACTCGCCACTACTAGCCAGCGCCAAAATATTTATTTTTTGAGGATTGACTATGGTTTATTTGTTTGTTTTTATTATATTTTTTTTAATGGGAGGGAGGAGGAAGATAGGAACCAATTCCCGTCTAAATCACAAACTTCTAAAGGAATGGTTCCCTCTCGATTAGGTTAGGGCTTGTAGTCTATTTAACTTTTAATTTAATTTATAGTTATTATTATTATTATTATTATTATTTTTTAAGTTACAACTCTGCTTTTTGTTCAACTCATTTTTTTTAACCTAATACTATATCTCAATAAAAATAATTAAACTCTCAAATTAAATGAACACTTGGTGATTTTCAAAAAAAAAAAACCAAAAACAAAAACAAAGAGAGCACTAGGTGCACACAAAAGTGGCTCAATAAAATTAAAAAAAAAAAAAAAAAAGTGGCTCAATAAAATAGCTATCACTCTCTTGTTTGGTTAATCATTAAAGACTATTTTAGTCACTAAGAATTTTTATTTAAATTTATTTTTAGAATCATTTTAGCCATTAGGCTAGGACAAAATTACCACCAAAAACCTCACCACGTCATGTTAATGAAAGCTGAGCTAAGCCCGTCGTCTTAAAACGATAAGAACAGGACTTAATAATAATATTATTAATAATTTTCATATCAACCATCTAATTTGCTGAACTCTGAAGTCAACAAAAAATATCACGTTTGACATGCTAAGTACTGTCATCTGTGAATGTCACGTGTTCCAGTCCACAAGGAATTATAAATTTTTTTTTTTTTTTTAAATGATTTAAAAAGCAATTTGTGCCAAAGCAAAAGCAAAGTTCTCTTATTGTTATTGATAAGCCCTTCAGGCATCTCTTTCCCAAGAGCCCTAAATAGTTCCAAACATGAATGCGACCAGCACTTTACAAATTTTGAGGTGAATTGGTGCCACTAGTGGCCTATGTATTGCAGCATCTTTAATGTCCCCCCAATTTGCTTTCAATATAAACAGGCAGTGTTATGACAGCTTCATTCTCTCATGTGCCTTGATTTTTCTCCTTTTCCCACATGAAATTGTTTAAATATTGCTGTGACAACATTAATATATATATAACTTTGACACTAATGATAACAATGCATGAAAAAAATATGAAAAGAAGATAAAGAAGGCAGGAGGGGAAAGAAAGCCAAAAGAGCTACTGATCAAAGACATGGTTTAAGTAACACGAATTGGAGATGATTGAGATGCATGACTAAGAAAAAACAAAAGGCAAATAGAGGAAGCTATCAATCAGTGTGCTTGGTGATACTCAACCTAAATAGTTGAAGACGCTTGATCAAAACAAAGTTGAAAACCAAGTACAAAAGAAATATGCACATGCCCATTGAATGTAGTTGAAATAGCCAAGCTCGTTTTGTGAGAAAATATTGCGTTTGAGGTTGTCTAGATACTGTCCACAATAAGGAATAAATTAGTATGATCTTGCAAAGTGGCTAAGAACGATGGCTAGAGAAGGAACTTGGATCTGACAATTTAAGATTTGGAATAATGGAGGCCACAAAAGTCTGGCTCTAATATAATGAAGGCTACATGAGGCTGGCTCCAATGCCATATTAAACTTACTAAAATATTTCTCTGATACCATATTAGAAAAGATCTAATATAACTCTAATACATTTTTTTGGGGGGATAAGTATATAACTCTAATACAATAAGAAAAGACGATATGTAACTTTGCCACAACAGACAAGTGTGGGAAAATATGAAAAATAAAATGAAGAAACCAAAGTTAAGGAACGAAAGAAAAAGCACATTGAATTAATGTGGCTCGGCATAAGAGACCTGCACATCAATAGCTGGCTACATCTCTACTATTAAGTTCTATGTATTATAATGAATCAATTTAAAAGTATTTATAGTAGGTTATATCATAGATGAACTATACACTAATGTCATGGTTACAATACTTAAGATACAATCGTACTCTTTAAGTAAGATTAGGACTTCTTTATTTTCAAGATAATTTTACTTACACCAAGAGTTTTGTAATTCAATTGATTTACATTATGGTGTTTTCAATGAAAACATTCATGATTCAAACTTCACACCCAAACCATAATAATAATAATAATAATAATAATAATAATAATTCTTGCACTCTAAATAGGATTAAATGCAACAAATATGGACAAAAGACTTAGGCGTTAGATATCTTTCAAAGAGAGAGACTAGGAATTTAAAGCTGAACCAAGATAATGAATAGGCTCCCTTTAAGATAAACGTGGTGTCCTATACCACAAATATGAATTCCACATATTGTACCACTTGTGTATGTCAACCTCATATATATGTGAAACATGATCATGAGGTAGATTATGGGCCCTCCTACGGTAAACATCAAGTCATTTATTAGAAACATGACTTCTGGTGCTTAATGCTTTGTAACACTTTCTCATTTTTTTCAGGCTTGGTTCTTCAGACCACGTCAATGTATGAACTTCTTCTGCGACTATGTGTGGGTTTGGCACTCTCGCGAAGACTACACGTATGAAATATGAATTTGTCTAATGTCTACAGTGTTTTAGTGAGCTCATGATGACTCACTCATTATGCAATATGTTGTCAACATTGAGTTAATAAGATTTTGTACGGAGTAATGTTAGGGATTCAAAATTTTTCGAAATTTATTAATATTACAAATTTTGAATAAAATAACATCACTTTCAAATAAATCAATCACACATATTATGTTTATTATTTACCATTCACAACAAATTACGTTAGTAAGGAAAAAAAAAAACCAACAAAAAAAGAAAAAAAGAAACAAAACAAAAAAACAAAAGAAAGCTACGTTAGCCTTGTTTAGCACTCTTTCCTTATTTGTATGAGGTATGAACTTCTATATAATATTTTAATGAGCTCATGATGACCCACTTATTATGAATATATTGTCAAATAATGAGATTATATATATATATATATATATATTTGATAAAGTAATGTTAGGGATAAAAAAATTTTACAATTTATTAAGATGATAAATTTTTATTGGAGTTATGTCACATTCACATAAGTCTACTCATATTCTTTTATTGTTTACCTCCCATTCACAACAAATTGCATTAGCAGTTATAAAAATAAAATAAAAAATGTAGAAGGTTTTATGTCAATAGATTTATGATTTTTAATGTAGTGTTAGCTCAATATTGGTGAACGGGTATGCCAATAGCAGACAATCAATGAGCCTTCCATTTCCTTATGCAAACCATCATGCAATAGTGTCCTTGATGGCTTGATGGAACATTAGATTCGTTTTTTTTTTTTTTTTTTTAACCATAGTTGATGAGTAATACTAGGATCACAATTTTTGTCACAACTTGCTCATGTGGTAAATTGTAAATGGTAAAGTTGTAAACTCATTACTCACAACTTGCCACGTGAGTAAGTTGTGACAAAAATTGTTGTCCTAAAATTTTCCCATTCTTGACAATTCAAGTAAAAAAAAAGTAGTGTGAAAGAGAGAAAGAAGTAGGGTGGTTGGTCATTATCCTTATTTGCAAATGAGAAAGAGAAATGCATAAAGAAAAGTTACTCATTTATTAAAAATAAAAATAAAATTGTCCACTCAAATTTTAAAATGAGCATTTTCCTTTCTTTTAATTCTTTTAACGAAAGAGATGGTTTTATTTATTTGAAAATTTTCTCTATATATAAGAGAATTTACTCAACAAAATTTTCACTAAACTAATCCAAAAAATTTTACTTTTGCTATTTTAACAAACACACACATACATCAGTCTTAATATTTATTTTTCTACTCTATTTAAATATTATTTTTTCTCTTCCAAAAATAAATAATTTTTTTTGGTAATTTGCTTCCCCCCCCCCCCCCCCACCCCAAACATTACCGCCTTCTTCTCCTTCGCAGATGCATTGCCCACCCATAAAACACATATCCACCTTCTCCTTCACAAACACAAACCCATATTCCATAAAAATGCACCACTACCACCATAAAGAATGCAGATTTCTCAACCACAATAACCAACAACCCACAAAGAACACAAAGGCCACCTTTACAACTGCATAAGAAACATAGACCCACCTCAGACACTCTCCACTACCACAACAACCCATATCTGAGGGGTGCGGCTTGAAAGAAGGAGGAATAGAAGGGAGAATCCAGAGGGGAGAGGGGAGAGGGGAGAGGGAGAGAGAGTGGGTGAGAGAGCATAGGGAAGAGGGAAAGAGAGAACAAGTGAGAGAGATTTCAAAATTTTATTTTTTAGTTTTGGTAATGAATGGTGCTCGTTGGATGTGGCATGCTATTTATCATTTCTAAACCTTTGGGTAGTTTGAGGAGGCTTATATGTGAAAGTTTTAGGGTATTTGGAAATATTTTTAACCTCAAGCTAGTTTGGCTAGACTAATGTGAATTCTCTAAAATTGTCAAATTGCTAATGTTAAGGAAGACACTAAGGTGTTTCCTCTAATTGAATTTTTTTTTTTTTTTTTGGGAGAATGTATAGTCTTAGTAAAGGAATAAGTTTAATCTGAAAAATTAACAAGAAGAACATGAATTTAAATAAAATTTTAGGAACAATCTCACAAAACTATAGAATCACATAAATGTGTATTTCTCAATGGCGGATTCATGCTATTTGGAGTAAAACTCATATCCCTTTTTTTTTTCTTTTTTTGCTTGAACAACTCCATGGATTAGACTATAGTGTTAACCTTCGTGTTGAACATACTTCCACATACCAACGTTCAAGAATAGCTTTCTATAAAAAGCCTTTTATTTTAGTGTCTATTTGGTTGGGAAGATGGAAACTGGAAGGGTAAAAGAAATTTTAATTTCTCTCATTTATATTTGATTGAAAAGGTGAAAAAGTGGAAAGATGAAAAATTCATTTGTTTGGTTGAGAATAAAAACGAGAGGATAGAAAATGTAATTTATATGAACTTATCCTTGTACCCTATTACATAATATATAAGGAACAATTTTTTTTTAAAGTATGTAAAAATATATTTTAAGAAAATATATATAAAATTATTTGACACATTATAAAAGTGACACGATAAATAAAAACAAATGCCTGGGCAGTGGTACATGCTGCCTTGCTGGTACATTAACGCCAGATTAGATGCCAAAAAATTGAAGAAAAGTTTTTGACAGGACAAAACAAATTGACTTGTGATGGGGTACTGGAAAGTCACACAGGTACAAGAGACTTTACTCCTTAGGCTTCTTTTCTCTTTAATTTTCTAGCTGAATTGAGGAGATTTATATTTGGTAGACCTAGAGAGAAAACTCTTGGACCCCATCAATTTTTTCTCTTTAAAATCCACCCAACCAAACATCCCCAAAAATATATTCTCTCCCTTTTCTCTTTTTTATTTTATTTTATTTTTTTCCATCCTCTCTTAAATCCACTCAATCACATAGACCCTTAAAGATGGAGATAGAACAAGACAACTTGTTCTTACTAGAGAGAGTTGAGCAATTTTTGTGGTAGAGAAACCAAGGTAGAATGGGGTTATTCGAGTAGAGAAGAAGTTGAAGAGTTATGTTGGTCTTGTGGTGTGTTAATTAAGCCATTGACTTGGTTGAAAAATAATAAAAATAATGATTAGCTTACATAGTAAGCTAAATACCAATAGGCCAAAAGTTTAATAAATGCCAAATATTTGGAACACACATACATTAACCTCCTTAGAGAATCAATACCCTCTATAGTATCATCATTGTGCTATAATGTGGTATTTGGTTAGGGTGAAAATAGAGAAGATTTAAAAAAAAAAAAAAAAGGATAAAGGAAAATGAGGAGTAGATGAAGACTTTCTACTGTTTGGCTAGAGAGAAAATAGGGTGAAAAAATGGATAGAAATTAAGGATGTGAAAATACTCTCTCTCTCTCTCTCTCTCTCTCTCTCTCTCTAAAGTCTAAGAGCAACTGCATCAGTTGATGCAAATTTTCCTTTTATTTTGCACAAAAAAACTATTTTTTCTATTTTACACACCCATTTTTATAAAACACACACATCAGTTTATTTATTCTACATATTTATTCAATAAAATATTCATTATTTTACAAATTTTTATTATTCTCTCCCTCACCGCCTCTCTCTCACAGACCCAATCTGAAACTAATCTTTTCCTCACTGCCTTTCTCTCACTGATAATGAGACAATTAGACAGACTCAAAGTTCGATCTTTTGTCATTCAAATTTCAAAAAGTTGCAATTTTTTTAGTGACTCACCCAGTCATGTTGCATTGAGTGAAGGCGAGGAACGCGGCGACGACGATACTAATCACAAGCAACGCTTTATAAGCCTTGTCCTCGCCGTCTTCGGATTCTAAAACAAGGAAGGACTCAACGCAGTGGAGCAACTCAAAGTAGACTCGGTTGGTGGAGGAGGACTTGTCATCAGCGAGTTGTTGAGGGACGAGTCTGGCAGCGTCAGAGGATAGGGCGCAAAGATAGTCGTCGGCCTCAATTGAAGAGAGGAAGTCGTTGAGGAGTGAGGTGTGAGTTTGATGTTGATCGAACGGTTGTGGTTGAGGAGGAGGGGGGAGGAATCGGAGATGACTACTGGTCTGGGGAGAAAAAGGAGAGCGCCAGAGACAAGAGAGAGAAAAAACTAATAAAATAGTAAATATAAGTGCTACAATAACTGTGCATATATGCACAATTACTATAGCAATTGTACATAAATACACAATTTTACACTCACTGATGTGGGTGTTTTTATTTTATTTTATCAAAATGTATAAAACGAGCACCTTTTTCTATTTTGCACAACTTTGCATCAACTGATGCAGTTGCTCTAAGAAGTAAGGTGGTGGAGTACAATCTAAGCATGACTATAATAGCATTTTATTGGTTGAACAGGTAAAGAACCAATAGAAAAGGGTTTAGACGAACCCTACATAATAAAGGAAGGGTTCAACAATTATATTAGTATGACCTTAAGCTAACCCCACCAAGTCCAAGATGTTAAAGCACTAGCATTGGAGACTAAAAAAATACATATTTTAGATCCTCAAACACCACTTTATCTATTTTATCAACTCATTTTGCAACTTCCCCTAAATCCCAATTTTTATTTTTACTCCCCTAATTCTACTTTTTCCGATCACCAAAAAAAAAAAAAAAACCTAAGGGTGTGATGAAGAAATTATTTCCCCTACAAATATACATAAATTAATATTACCTAGAATTTTGGAAGATACCTGTTTGCTCAACAAATGGTTTGAGTTATGATTGCATTTACCAATCTCAATTCCAAACCTTGTAAAATGTGTCCATAACATCAAATCTATTGAAGTCATCAATTAGTTGCTAAAGTTTGGATTAATTTTAAAAAATAACCATTGAAAAGCACAAATTGAACAAATTGTTTAAAAAATTTTACAGAGAAAAAGAAACATGAGATTGATGAGAATGAAACTTGGCATTCACAAATATAAGATAAATATAAAACTGACTAACAAATGTGGAGGTTAGTGATAATAAGGAGATCGTGAGTGAGAAAGTGAAAAACAAAAATAAAAGCGTGAGAAATTACATAGTAGTAATTGCTTTTTAATGGAGATGTTAGGATGATAAGGGTTAATAGAAGTTATAGTACTGATTTTATAGTAGGAGTCTTTTTAAAAAGAAATAATAATAATAAAGAAGAAGAGATTTGGGAAAATAAAAACGTGAGATTAGAGTAATGAAATTTAAAAATTAAAAAGAAAAAAGAAATAAAAAGGGGCTAGAAGAAACAAATACAATAAAAACGTGAGATTAGAGTAATAGATTTAAAAAAAAGAAATTGAAAAAAAAAAGGGGATAGAAGAAACAAATACATCGTGATGAAAAAAAAAAAAAAAAATAACATGGGTGAGTTTTGTAGATTAGATGAGTTTTAAAACTAACAAAAGAATGATCTTATTTTGTAGGGACTTATAGAGTAAAAGTAGAAATTTAAATCAATGTAAAAGGATGATTTTTTTTTTTTTTGAGAATCTAAAAATAGGAATTTATTAGAAGCAGGAAGACATTTCAACATAGAAATAAGAATTTATTATTTTTGTCAATTTATTATTTTGACTCAATTTTTAAGTTTTAAGTAGAGGTATTTTTTACAGTAAAAAATATAATAACTAACTTTATTTTATCAATTTATTATTTTAACTTCATTTTTAAATTGTTAGTTAATTAATTTAAGAATATTTTTGATAAGAAAAATATAATAACTAATTTTTTGAACCACCTTAATATATACGGATAAACTACCCAACTAGATAATAATATAATACAATAAAAAATTCACTTCTCTCTCTCCATCAAACCCACGGCTACTGGTTCGCCACAACCTCTAGCAACCCACCAAAGCCAGCAACCACCTCACACTAAAACTCAACCCAACCACCAAAAGCCAACCATCACCACCACCACCACCACAACCCACAAAATCAATAGCCACCATCACAAACCCAAAAATTTCAACAAAATTCCATACCCACCGAGCCACAAACAGCCATAGAGGTACATACCCATTGCCACTGCCAAACTCACTGTCGAATCACCAGCAGAGATCCATACCCAAACCCATTGCCGAGCAACAAACAACCACTGGGATTCCTACCCTTCAGTTCTGAGATGAGAACAAAGACCCAAAACCCATGCAAGACCCAAGATCTATTCCCTTCAATTATGCCGAGCCACAAACGAGCGTTCTTCAAGCAATCTTCAAGCAAAAACGAGCAATCTTCAATCGGAAACAAGCAATCTCCAAAACCCACGCAAGCGTAAACGAGCAATCTTCGCTGTTGCCGTTGCCATTGCCAACTGAGTTGCTGAGATGGGAGAGAGGAGAGTAATTGGAAACATTGGGCAAGAGGCAGAGAAAAGAGAGAGAAAGAAAGGGTACAGTGAACATTTTTTTATTAAATAGGAGAGAGAAAATTAATGTTTATAATAAAATATAATATTTAATTTTAAGAACCTGCTACAGTGAGATTGTGTACATGCAACCTCACTGTAGGCAGTTGGTATAAAATTTTAAGAATAGCAACCCGGATGTTGAATTCTTTTAAGGGATTGGGTTGCAAAATAGTAACTGAGGGTGTGTAAAGTGCTCTAATTTAACCTCTGGCATTGAGCAGCAAATCATTCCTTCACCTTCACTTCTCATTTCTCAATCATTATCCAAAAACATAATAATATCGTATGTGATTAAACTTCTCTTCACTTAGAAGCTAGCAAAACACTATAAATAAGTGAATATACATACATTAACACTTCACAAATTGATCTCCTAAACTGATGTGTTACTAATCCAAGTTTCAAATCCAACACTTATGCTCTGATCACAACCGGTATAGCCTCTCTCTTTGTTGAGATGATGAATGAAAACATTCTTTTTATTTATTATTCTCTCAAATTTGCCCTTGACCTCCACTACTGTCTTTTGGTCTTTTCAATTTTCTGACTCTCTTCCAACGTCACAATATACACACATAATCCAAGTTAAATCATAGGTTATCTGAAAGAGAGAGAGAGATATTATCAATGCCTTTATATTGTTCAGGTCTGGCTACGAGAGTTCCACATGTCTTAGGAAATGGAAGAATAATCAACAACCACCTTATATCCCACCGTGTAGGAACTTTGTTCTTCTCACACCGCCACAACTCATCATCAAAACACAGTCTTGTTTCTCTATCAAAGTTCAACCAAAGTTGTTTGTGTTGTTGTTCTTCTTCTTCTATAATGGAGGACCAGACAAAGCTGGACAGTACACCCTCAGAATCAGAAAAATATTCCAAAGAAGTGGAAGTTGCTGTAAGAGCTGTACAAATGGCTTGTGCTCTCTGCCAGAGAGTGCAAGGCAATTCGATTTCCAAAACTGACGGTCAGGTCCAATCCAAGGATGACAATTCTCCTGTCACTGTTGCAGGTAATTCTTCATCTTCTTGCTTTTTCTTCATAATTTTTTCTTAAATGAGTTCTTTTAATTGGTGTTGGTGTTCGTATTCATGTATTATTTTGGTTGTCTTTGGCTGTATCTTTGGTGGGTTTTTTAAATTCTACTAAAAAGTTATCCATTTATGCGAGTTGGGTTTAGGATAGGATGTATGACACTGCTAATCAAATATATTATAGCGTGAGAATATAATAGAATAGATTAATAGTCACTTGTTTGCTTCGATTTGGTTTTAATATGGTAATAATTTTTTTAATGGTTCGGTATCTGGATTCTGGGACATATTATAATGAAACTGAGCTAATCAAAAGTGCAATTTCTGAGCCACCAACATATATTCAAATTGAATAGGAATTTCATAAGAATAGGAAAATAAAGTTAATAAATGGGGGTGAAAGCTGGAATGCATGAATAAAAGCAGCCCATTGAAGTGGAACATTGCTTGTTGATTAATTGCTAGAAGAAAATAGAAAAATAAGAGACTCTCTGATAAGAGAAAAATATTTTATTAAATACTAGTGCTAAAAGACCTTTTTCAAGGAAAGTAAGTTAACCTTGTAGTGTTGTGCAATAACAAAAGCAATTAGAAAAAATAAAAAAATTTATGGATTTGATGTTGGAAGTGGGTGGGCCTTCCCACACAAACACACCACTCACAATGGAATAGAATCACACTCTTAAAGGAAGACAGATTGTTGAGGGAAGAGAAAGAGAACTCTTATTGTACTCTTAACTTACACCATATTTTTTTTTTGATGAGTAAGTACTCTTAACTTACACCATATTAGATTAGGCAACTTCAAAAATTTACTACTGCATACAACAACTCTCTGTTTTACTAACTTTTTTCATAAATAAAATGTAGTTTCATAAACTAAATTAAGTTTAACTCTCAACATTGGAGCCATTAGAATGCTATCGTGCCTGGGCCCTGGGATACTGTTTATGAATAGATCATGAAAGACATCCTAGTTTCTGAGAGCCACAGTTGACTATGAAGCCACATTTTGACTTTTCAGATGATTGTAAATTTCCTTCTCAGTTGTGACTTCTTTAGCAGATGTTTAGAATCATTTTAGAATTAAAAGGTGGGGGAAAAAAAATAGTACTAACATAATTCAAGGTGGGAGGTATGGTCTTTGACCAGCTCTTGCGATGAGTAACAATAAAGTAATACTAAAATTTTGACTTACAATTTGCTCATGAGGTTAGGAACTTACAATTAGTACTAACAGAGTAATGCAAAGAGTACCTAATTCTTTTTTTGAATCACCTCTTGCACCTATGACTTTTTTGGGTGAGTACGTTCCAAGGACTTTGTCAATTTTCCAACTATTTTCAATGAAATTATATTAAGCAAGCTGTATTCTTTTTGCATCAAGAATTTGTTTTAGAATTTTTAGTCTTTATTTATGTAATATGTACCATTATAGCACAATCTTCATGAAAATGATTCGATCTATCAATAGTCAGATATGTATTCTGTTTCACTGAATCACTTACAGTTGCATCCAGCTAACTTGTAGAAAGTTTGACAGAATAGTAAACTGGTACATTAGAATCAGCAAGAAAGAATAATAGATATCCTTATAAAGGTTCTCCTTTTTTTTTCCTTTCATATATTTCTCTATATTCCTTTTTTCTGCAATTCAGAAAGTTGCCTATATTGATGACACTAAAGGACACTCCTCATAGTGGGTGTCAATAATCTAATAGGTTACAATGAGGCCTCATCTTTTTATCTTCTTCAGCATATATAAGTCTCCTTGCAATTATTTTTTCCCCCTTGGTCTGCTCTCCATGAATGATCAATATTCATACTGTTTCCTTATTAAACAAACATTTTTTCCCTGGGAAAGAACTCCTTACTGCGGGAAGTGTTTCCTTATACCATAAATATTCTTACTGCAACAATTCTAGAATTTATACGGAATTATAATTTCCTTTCTTTGTTTATGTTATGTATATTCTTGCTGTTTTAGTAAAGGTATCCCTTTACCTTCCTTTCCAGGGGAAGAATAAGTTCAATTTCCTCGTCATTAGTCATCATTTTCTAGCATTCAATTAGTACTTTTAATGCTAGTTGGAAGTAAAATGGTGTTGTAGTTTTTATCAATAGTAGGCAAAGTGCTTCAAAATTGCTAAGATGAAGTTTCCCCTTTAAGTACTAGTCTTGAAGTAATTACTTTTTAGTGGTTGGGGCCTCCACTGGTTTCCTAATCTTCTATTGGCACATCTTTATGTCACCATTTATGAATGGGGCTTTAATTTATCAATGCACTGCAGTTTAAACATATAGCCTTGCCGTGAAAAAACTTGCAGTGTAGTATTAGAATCACCATAATATTTTCAGAGTTGGATTATGTAATATTTGCCTTTATTGTAAGGTATTAGTCCAGGGTTTTGTAAGGCTTAGTTCTCTCTAGCCCTTGGTGTAAAGAGGTTTTCCCCGTGAGGGAATAGGGATTTGTGTGCATTAGGATTATAGGCCACTAATGCTTGTATCTGAGCATTTGTTGTATATTTTTTCTTTTTTTGGAATAAATTGTTTTACTTATACATAAAAAAATAAAAAATAAAAAGGAGAAAAAATCACCAATTGAACCTCAACAAGTACATTTCAGTCCTCAATTAAAGTATTAAAGATGATATTTATTTCAGATTGGCTAATTATGCTAATCATGACATGTACACAGATTGGAGTGTCCAAGCAACAGTCAGCTGGTTGCTATCTGAGTCCTTTGGGAGTAAAAATGTGTCCATAGTTGCTGAAGAAGATATTCAAAAACTCTGCAAGGCTGATGCAGCTGGACTATTAGCAACTGTATCGAATGCTGTAAATGAATGTCTAGCTGAAGCACCTCGTTTTGGACTCAAAGGTCCAAATATTTCCCTTGGGACCTCAGAGGTTCTTGAAGCCATAAGCCGTTGCAACTCAACTGGGGGTCCTACTGGAAGATTTTGGACACTTGACCCTGTTGATGGCACATTGGGGTTCGTCCGTGGGGATCAATATGCTGTAGCTCTAGCACTGATAGAGGATGGAAAAGTAGTGCTTGGAGTTCTTGGGTGTCCAAATTATCCAATGAGAAAGGAATGGCTAAGTTATCATCATCGCTACCACAGAATTATTTCTAAGTTGACTCCACCAACATCTGAGTCTTGGGACAAAGGTTGTGTGATTTACGCTAGGAGAGGTAGTGGTGAGGCTTTGATGCAACCATTGCTCCATGTAAATAAGAAGTTAGTCTGGCCAAACTCTGTAAGGCCAGTTCGAGTGTCTTCCATTGATAATCCATCATTGGCAACCTTTTGTGAACCAGTTGAGAAGGCAAATTCAAGCCACTCCTTCACAGCAGGAGTGGCTCACAGCATGGGGCTTAGGTACATATGTTTTTATTCTATTTTATTTTCTTTTACCAAATTAATACATTTTTGTCTTGAATCTCAGAGGAAATGATGAATTGAATAAAATGTGACTGACTAATGTTTCCTTTCATTCTTTTTAGAAAATAATTTTATCTTAGTTACACAAGCTTGAATTGGAATCTTCTCAAAAAAGAAAAAGAAAAAAGAAGCTTGAATTGTACAATTAACATACTAATAACATTAAAGATGAATTCTTGGGGTATAATATTTTGGCTGTGTGGAAAGAGCTCACTTGTCACGATATGACCGCAGGAAGCAACCACTAAGAGTATACAGTATGGTCAAGTATGCTGCTATAGCCCGTGGAGATGCTGAGATTTTTATGAAGTTTGCAAGGGCAGGCTACAAGGAGAAAATATGGGATCATGCAGCAGGAGTTGTTATCATACAGGAGGCTGGTGGAGTGGTAACTGATGCCAGAGGGCGACCACTTGACTTTTCAAAGGGCATTTACCTAGAAGGTCTTGATCGAGGTATAATTGCATGTGCTGGACCCAAACTACATGACAAGATCATCAGTGCTGTTGATGCTAGCTGGGACTCCTCAAGTCTATAAGGTTCAGCCATTGAACATCAATGGAGAGAACACAAAGATTATTTAGAAATCAATGGGACTCCTCTCCTCTAGACAGGGTCAGGAAATTGCGAATCGTCTTTTTTCTTTTTTTTTTTTTTTTGTGGGGTGAGGTTTGTAATTATAGGTTTGTAGGAGACCCTAGAAATCAGCCTGCCAACAATGACTAGGGCTGGCATTTGTAAGTTTAAACACTTTCAGGGAAATAAACCATCCTATTTTTATTGCACAGTTTTGGAATGCTGTTTTGTTTTATTTCATTTAAATTTTTTATTCCAATGACTCTTTAAAATAGATTCATGCTTTTTAGAACTATCAAATGAACCAACTTGAGTTCACTATATAGAACATCCAAACATCTGACGATACTAGTTACTTGTACCCACTAGTCCATTAACTTTTTGCATTTTTGTTTCACGTTTTACCAAAAGCAATAAAGCCCTTATTCCAAAAACAAAACAATCTATTTTTAAAATAAACTAATTTGTATTTTTTGTTTCATATTTAATTATTGAAAACTATGAGATACCAAATGTAGTGTTTCTTAAAAAACTAGGACCTCCTGCCTACCAGTAGCTAACACATAATATACATACACGCTAGCATGTGTCTCGAATATTGGATGGGCTAGCCTAGTAGATTGTAGATGAAGCATAGTAAAGTGGCAATGTGGAATATACTTTTAATGAGGCAAAAAATAGTTAGAGGTGTGAGAGACCGTGACCCCGGTCCGTTTTATGAATATTGGGCCAAACTCACGTGAATGGGTGGAGTCGTGTTGTTGCCTCTCAAAATGGAGGTTCGACAGATTATATTTCCCCTCTTAGATTAGGGGTTTTATAATGGAGTTGCCACTTATTTAATTATTGGAAAAATAAGAAAACATAATTGAAAGATTCCCCATTTTATTAATTTGAAATTGAATTTACATTGATCATAGGAAAATTATATGGCTTTGGTCCTAGATACAATTTAAGATAAAGTACATGGCTTTATTTCCTAGTTACAATCTAAAAATTGAAAAATTACATGGATAAGCATTTGGTCTATCAACCCTTGATTTAAGTTCGGAGGCTATGTTACAAGGTGGGAAGGTGTTAGGCACCCACCTTGCCCGGTGAAACCGGTCTTCTAAATTATGGTGGCTAACATTCATATCATATCATTCAATATGTCAATCAATTTACATGTTGAATTTAATGTGTGTGCATGTGATAAACCATAATTCAATTTATTAAGCATTGCATTTGGATTGAAAAATAAATTCTAGTGAATGTGTGTGGATGGTGATAACCTAGATTCAAGGATTTGAAAGAATTATTAAATAAACATGTTTTTCATATTTTTGATATGGATTTAAGATTAAATCTAGTGATATGCATGAACATGTGATGAACAACCAAGAATATGTGAAGAACACATAAGAACAATTAAGAACATTCAAACATATTCAATGAAATTATCATACTTTAATCTTAGATTCTCATCATGGCAACATAAACAAACAGTTAGAAAATGAGATTATACCTTCATGCAAGATCCATATGGTAGAGGAGGAGACTCTTGATGGAGGTCCTAAGGGTGGAGGAAAAGAAGAGATAGGAGAGGGAGAGTAAGTCTCACTCAATACCTTGAGTCTCAGGAAGACTAAGATATGACAAGACTACTTCACTTCACTAGAACTCAAGAGAAGAGAAGAGATGAGAGTTTTATGTGTCCTGGAATGAAGGAAATGAGGGGTTTATATAATAATGGTGGAGAAAATATGAATGTAAGGCCATTTAATGAGGGTTGACAAAGAATCATGAACCTAGACCTCATTTTAGCCTTGGAGGAAATCTAGTGCATTAAATGGAAAGATTGTTGGGAGTGAGGAGCAAGCCAAGTTCGGTTTTCCCGTAGCTACTGTAACAGCCTATAGAGCTAACTTTGAAAAATCATATCTGAATCAATTATGATTGGAATTGTCTCATTCTTGTGCTCAAATTGAAGCCCCGGATGTCTAGTTTTTGGGAAAATTAACCTCATTCATAGATTCAAAATAGTTTGAAAGATATCGATAAAATGGTGAGCATAGGTCATTTGTTTGAAAATGGTTTCAGCACAATTAACATTAATAGGTTCCAAATTAGCTCCCAATTAACATTAAATGGCTCCAATTACTCCCATTTCTGACTTAATTGGTTTTAAATTTACTCTAATTAAAAGATAATTGCACAAATTACTCATTGAATAATTAATGTTTAACTATCTAATTAATTAGGTGTATGCAACCTCACCATAAAATGTAGTCCTAACCAATCAAATTATGACACATCATTGATCTCAAATTGATTATGCTTATAACCAATTGAAATCAATTGCTCATAATCACATATAGTCGGACTTAATTTGTGATGATGCATCTCAGCCATTAAAACTTGATTTGATGATAACTTTCAATTTGCTGGTCCGATTAGGGCTCATGACTAGTCGATTTGATCGTTATAATATCAAGATCATTTTGGTGAAATGAGATTAAGGATCTAATAACCAGAATCAAAATGCATATTTCCAAGGTGAGATTACTCTTTTACCCTCCACGTGATGTTAAATGCGAGTTGCAAAATAGGGTGTCAACAAGAGGTGATTTTTTATTTTCATTTTTGAGAAAAAGATACACATATAAAAGAGAGGGAAATGAGTTCTAACATAAAAGCACATCACAAACTTCACTTAAAAGTCATTGTAACTTTTATGGAAGGGTACCGGAGTAAGTTATATTACACACAAGACATTCTCTTAAGCAATGTGCAACAATTATCCTTTATTTATTTATTATTATTATTTTAAGAAACAATCACATACACATAAGAGTCTTAATACAAAGATACACCTCCCATTCTTCATGAATGGCATGTTTCTAAGACAAATGTTGGTTAATGGAGATAAGCTTGCACCCATCTACACAAACGAACGTTCTGATAACCAATTCATCCAGGGGAAAAAAAAGCCAATTGATTGCAGTAAATTGCTACAAGGTTTATTGAAAATTTTTCAAATTTGGCCATGTGAGGTCCCTACTCATGCACCTCCACATTATAAGTAGTTAACAAAAAATGTTACAATTAATAAATCATATGTACAACTTCAATGGCAGCAATCGATTCATTTCTATTTTCTCACCTTCACTTTATGTGTTAAAATGTGGATATTTTTTAAATATGAAAATTCTTGCATTAATTGTAGATATGTGTGTAAAATGTGTGACAGTATAAAAAACTATTTTAATTATTCATATATTTTATGAAATCTAATTTCATTAAATATAAATTTTAGTAAAGTTGCTGGGTCTAACTCTTTGAATAACCAGTTCCCATTAAATTTATTTCAAGGGGATATTTTGTATATCTATAGAAAAAGATTATAGATTCTATCTAGAGAATATGTGTTCCCTCAACACTACATGCGGTTAGCCGATTACCCAACATATTGAGATTTTGACTATTATATTAGATCTCATTCCTAATATATCAGAGCAACCTACATTTTATGATCAGATTCACAATCCTCTAAGGATTGAGAATCTATAAAAATAGATGTAGTGAGATTTATTATTCAGGTGATAGTTGTTAATTGAATAATTAATCTCATATTAGTACAGTTCAATATGTCTTACACACTAAAGACACACCAACACATCAACTAAAAGTCTCCGCTTCTATAATCAAGACAAACCATCATAGTTGAAATGTTATAGATTTAGCTGATGAAACACCAAATTTCAACACTAACTATGAACTAAGTTTTTTGAGTTTTCAAGGAACTTATGATTTATATATTCTGTAACTATATCACATAAATCACATCCAATGTATCTCAAGGATTAGACAATAATATTAAATTAGTTCATATACAAATAGTCTCACATAATTAAACAATTTAATTATTTATAATATGCCAATAAATTAGATTTAGGGAACAAACCCTAACTGTAACTACTTTGATGATAATCTTAAAGAGTGATCGTGAGAACTACCGCATATGTATTTGGAAGAGATTAATAAGTGTTGCAGTTACATGTGTCTTGTCTAGCATCTAGCAACTAATAGCTTGCTTTACTCCCTCTTTTTCCGTTACTTAAATATCGGGGCAATTGAATGATCCACTTCATTACCGATTCGACTAAGTATGGTTGGAAATGTTAAAATGGGTAGAGCATATTAGCAATAATCAAGGACATAGTAAGGATCATGTAAATCTTTTATTTTATTTTATTTTATTTTAAAAAAAAAACCTTGTAAATCCTAAAACCTAATCAACCATTATTATGTGAAGATTATAATGTGTAGTTACATAGCACATTTAATTTTATAATAATGTACATTTTTCTATTATATAGAGATAGATTCAAGTTATACATGATATAAGTGTAAAAGTTACACCTTCTCTAAACCATTGAATTTAAATAGATCCAACAATAAAACAAGACTCTCATTAATGTTAATATTCTGATTAATCTCATTTATTATCTCTTATGCATTTGATACTTATCTTTAAACCCAAAAAAGTGTATAGGTCTAACTCTCTCTCTTTATCTCCACTACACGTTTCTTTCTCTCTCTTTCTCAGCCATGGCTCTTCCACTTCCATGGCCAAGTTATCGATAGTATCAACAAAAAAAAAAAAGCCACAGCCGCCAGACTTTGTTGAATAACACAACTATTGTCATAGGTATGAATGTATAATGATTATTTTAAAGTGATTTTATTCATTCTCTATCTATCATTCCAGACTATGTTGTCTCACACTTTTTTTTCCTTTCTAACTTTTCTTAACTAGAACTATTTTATTCTATTGCATCTATATTTGATCGTTGAAGTTAAAAAATTTGGTGGGTGTAGTGGTTTGTTGTCACTATTTCTCTCACTTCGCATTGATGCTTTCAATTTTAATTTTTTTTGACCTTTTGGAAGCAAGGAAGTTAATTCCGTACCGTACCGGCCGGTACAGCCGGTATATAACGTATCGGCTAGTGCACCGATACAAGTACACCCCTTGTTTCGTACCGGAAAAAATACCGGCCGTATCGGTCTCGTACCGGCCGTACCGGTGAAATCTGGCTATTTCGGCCGGTAAAAATGTTTCGGACCGGTACAAACAAGAAGAAAAAAGAAAAAAATAAAGGAAGAAGAAGATGAGAAAAAAGCCCAACATCCAAATGAACAGATTACAGATGGTAGCAAACCCACAGATTGGGTCTTCATGAAGAGCAACTACCTGTTTATTGGATCTATTCTTCAGAAAAGAAAAAGTGAGAAAGGGAGAGAAAGAGGTAGAGCAAGTGAAGGTTGAAGCTGTGAGAGAGAAATAATTTGTTGCTTTACTCTGTGTTTGAAAAACTGGGGAAGACGAAGTGTAGTAGAGACTAAAAAGTGAGAAAAAGGAGATGGAGACTGAGAAGCATACGTTGAGACTGAAAACCATAGACTTCAAAGAGAGGCGGCAATGAGAGTATGAGACAGAGGAGAATGCAAATGTGTATTGTAGGCTTTTATAAGGAGGTTGACCTAGTAATGGATGGTACAGATTGGTTCAAGGGTTTTAAAGGTGCTTCTACACCATTTGATCTATTTTTTGTTAACTGTGTTTGGCTATGCGAATAGGTGGGGATTGTTTGTCCATAACTCATATCAAAGATATAGATTATCTTTGCTAATATATATATATATATATATATATATATATATATCAAAGATAATTTATAGATTATCTTTGCTAATATATATAATTTATAATTTATATCTTTGCTAGATAATTTTTTTTTTTTTAACTTTAAACTTATAAATTTTCTTTGCTAATATATATATATATATAATTATTATTATGGTCCTAATGAGTGTGTGTGTGTATATATATATATATAAAATAGCGGTAAACCCGAAACGGTACACCAGTATTGACCGGTATTCGAAATATATCGTACCACTGGCCAAACCGGTATAGCCTCCGGTACGGTATTGACTTCCTTGTTTGGAAGATAACATCACCATATGGAAGTAGCAGCACTGACTTGCTCTAATTTTTTGAATAGGCTCTTAAAGTAAGATTTATTAATTATAACTAATCATGAAAGTATTAAAAGAAACACTTCATTTTATTTTGCAGGGAAATGCTAGAAGGCTCATTGACAAACGTTTTGATGGGAAAACAAAATGTATTATTAGTGACTAAGAATTTTTGCAGGTTTAAGAGTGATTATGGTGCCAGTGGCAATGCCACGTGCAATTTTTGCAGGTTTAATTTTGATGGGAAAACAAAATGTATTATTAGTGACTAAGAATTTTTGCAGGTTTAAGAGTGATTATGGTGCCAGTGGCAATGCCACGTGCAATTCAGGGTGTTCCCAGAGCAAATATAAAAAATTAAAAAAAAAAATTTAAGTTTTTTTTTAAGGTTAGGGTGTTCCTCATAAAATTAGGAACACCCTCAAATTAAATATATATATATATATATATATATATATATATATATATTTGTTCTACTTTCCAGCCCCACCCCCCCCCCCCCCCTAAAATGTAATAGAGCCAAGCCCATGGCAAGCTTAACAGATTACAGAGATAGCAAACCCACAGATTCTAAAAAAAAAAAAAAAAAAAAAAAAGAAATTCACTAAAGGGCCTAAAGCAAACCTAAAGACAGTAACGCCTTAGTCCTTCACTCTTAAAGCAATGCCGCTTGAGCCTCAAGCCACACCTCAGTCCCTCACTCTCAGAGCAACGCCTTAGTCGTTGGAGATCGGCCCAGTCTCTCACTCTCAGAGCAACACCTTAGTGACACTAACCCTCATCGGAGGATGGAGATCGGTAGATTGCTCATTGCCTCGCACTGCTTCAGCGGCCTCAGCCTTCAGGCCTCCCTGCTCGGCTGCTCCCTCCTTCAAGGTATTTCATTTTACTAAGCTAACTTCTCTCTCTTTTTCTCTTTGACTCTCTCTCAGTCTCTGTCTCTCTCTGTCTCTCTCTCTCTAAAATGAAATGAAAATTATGAAATGAATGAAACTCTCTTTCTCTTTATTCTTTAATAAGACTAACTCTCTCTCTCTCTCTTTTGATTTTTGAACTGTGAGTCTATGATTGGCCGAACTTTAGCTTTATTAATATTTTGTCTGTTTTTTACTTTTTGAATTTGGCTTTATCAGTTTATCTTATCCATTGGTGTTGGTGTGTAGAGTGTGTTGGTGTTGGTGAGATATTAATTGTCTTTTAGTGTAATGTGTGATTGTGAAATTTTTTGATTGGCAGGGGGCATCAAGCATGAGGCGTGCTTGTGCTTGTGACTATTTTTATGATAATGCAGTGTATTGACTTAGACTTAGACTTATTGATTATTTTTTTGTCTTTTGAAATCTCTCTTTTTCTTTGCTTTGACTTAGACTTAGGCTTTCCTCTAGTTCTCTTTTGGCTAAATCGGCCTTTTGTGTATGTGTATATATATATTGATATGAACTTCACCAACAATTGTGATGAAACCCGATAACAATGATGGTTTGGAACCCCAAGATCGTGTAGACAAGATTTGTTGAACCTTGACCCGTCACCTAACCAGATGAAAACCAAGACTACGATAGAATTGAAACGCCACACCAAGAATTCCTAAGAATCTCTCAAGAATCAAAGGTGATAAGTTTGGTTGTTTGAACGCCACAAGCTTAACTTGATAAGTTCAAGAGTTCTTTTAAGAACCAAGAGGATCACAAGACTCACAAGGAGAATAATTTCTGAATACCAAACTATATTTTTCAAAATTCGTACTACCAAATATATACTTGGAACAACCCTCCAAGAATAGGTAAAAATCACAATTAAAACTTCAAAAACAACACCAAAGATTAATATAATCAAGTTCCCACGTTTTTTAGTTTTCTAGGACTTCAAAAATGGCTAAATGACTAGAATTAACATGCCCAGCCAATACCAAGGCATCTTCCCATTTAATATCCTTGGAACTTAACAAATTCACATTTAATATCCTTGGAACTTAACAAATTCACACCCTTTTATGGTCAGACCATGCTGGTTGCTAATTTGCATGCATTAGCCTCTTCAATTGCTTTGATGACATGGACTAGGCCTTGATTATTATTTGAGCCCATCTTGGTCTTTCTAGAATCTGCCCAAATCTCTTGGACAAGCCCATTTAGTGCTTCCTTGAAACGTTTGGCTCTAAGTCTTGTAATTGGGCCACTAGAAAAAGACAAAGGGTCTTGTGCAAATTCAGCTCCATTTCCACTTGTATGATCAGCATGTCCAGCTCTTTGGTGTGCATCATTCTCCCCCTCTTGAGAAGGATTTGTCCTCAAATCATCACCTACATCAAAAGGAGACAAATCAGCAACATTAAAGCTTGCACTGACACCATACTCACCGGGTAAGTCTAGCTTGTAGGCATTATCATTGATGCGCTCTACTACTTGAAATGGTCCATCACCCCGAGGAAGGAGTTTTGAATGCCGTTTCTTTGGAAAACGTTCCTTCCTTAAGTGCAACCAAACCCAATCTCCTGGTTCAAACACTACCTTCTTGCGTCCCTTGTTGGCTTGATGGACATATTGTTGAGTCCTCCTTTCAATGTTCAGCCGTGCCTTTTCATGAATCATCTTTACAAATTCTGCTTTCTTTTTGCCATCTAAGTTCACACATTCACTCAAAGGTAAAGAAGTTAAATCCAAAGGTGACAATGGGTTAAAACCATAAACAATTTCAAATGGTGAAAACTTAGATGCAGAATGTATACTTCTATTGTAAGCAAATTCAACATGTGGCAAACAATCTTCCCAGGTTTTCAAGTTCTTTTTAATGATAGCACGCAACAAGGAAGACAAAGTTCTATTTACTACTTCAGTTTGACCATCCGTTTGTGGATGACAAGTAGTAGAAAACAACAACTTGGTTCCCAACCTTCCCCACAAAGTTTTCCAAAAGTAACTCAAAAACTTTGCATCCCTATCAGAAACAATGGTCCTAGGCATACCATGTAGCCTAACAATTTCTTTGAAGAATAAATCAGCTATATGTGATGCATCATTAGTTTTGTGACATGCAATGAAGTGTGCCATTTTGGAAAATCTATCTACCACCACAAAAACTGAATCTCTCCCTCTCTTAGTCCTAGGTAAACCTAAAACAAAATCCATAGAAATATCAGTCCAAGGTTCATTAGGTATTGGCAAAGGGGTGTACAAACCATGGGGTTTCAACTTAGACTTAGCCTGTTTACACGTGATACACGTCTCACAAATTCTTTCCACATCACGTTTCATATGAGGCCAAAAAAAATGATCATGCAAAATTCCTAAAGTCTTAGCTACACCAAAGTGACCCATCAAACCACCACCATGAGCTTCTCTCACAAGCAATTCACGCAAAGAACACATAGGCACACACAGTTTATTTTCTCGAAACAAAAATCCATCATGCCTATAGAACTTACCAAATGCTACTTTTTCACATGCATTGAACACATCACAAAAATCAGAATCTTGTGCATACAGATCCTTAATGTATTCAAAGCCAAGCATTTTTGTATCTAAAATGGAAAGTAAAGCATACCTTCGGGACAATGCATCAGCCACCACATTTTCCTTACCTTGCTTGTATCTGATCACATAAGGAAATGTTTCAATAAATTCCACCCACTTGGCATGGCGTTTGTTCAACCTTTGCTGTCCTTTCAAATGCTTCAAAGATTCATGATCTGTGTGAATCACAAATTCTTTTGGCCATAGATAGTGTTGCCAATTTTCCAAAGCCCTTACCAAGGCATACATCTCCTTATCATAAGTGGGATAATTTAGAGCTGCCCCACCCAAATTTTCACTGAAATAAGCAACTGGACGGCCTTCTTGCATCAAAACAGCTCCAATACCTATTCCTGAAGCATCACACTCAATTTCAAAAGTTTTAGCAAAGTTAGGTAAAACAAGCAAAGGTGCATTAGTTAACTTTTCTTTGAGCTGATTAAATGCCTTTTCTTGTTCTTTCCCCCACTTAAACGACACATTTTTCTTGATGACTTCAGTGAGAGGGGCGGCTAAGCTACTAAAATCACGCACAAACCGTCTATAGAAGCTAGCTAAGCCATGGAAACTCCTCACTTGGCTGATTGTTGTAGGCGTTGGCCACTCTTGGATTGCCTTCACCTTTTCCTCGTCCACTTCAATGCCTCCTTTACTAACAACAAAACCAAGAAACACAAGCTTATCCGTACAAAATGTGCACTTTTTGAGGTTAGCAAACAACCTTTCTTTCCTTAGAATTTCCAAAACAGATTTCAAATGCATTACATGCTCTTCCAAATTTTTGCTATAAATTAGGATATCATCAAAATACACAACTACAAATCTGCCAATAAATGCACGCAAAACATGGTTCATCAAACGCATAAATGTGCTCGGAGCATTAGTTAAACCGAAAGGCATTACTAACCACTCATACAAACCATATTTAGTCTTAAAAGCAGTTTTCCATTCATCACCTTCCTTCATCCTAATCTGGTGATATCCACTCTTAAGATCAATTTTTGTAAAGACACAAGAACCATGTAATTCATCTAGCATATCATCTAATCTAGGAATGGGATGACGATATTTTACCGTTATGTTGTTGATGGCTCGGCAGTCGACACACATCCTCCATGTTCCATCCTTCTTAGGAACTAATAACACCGGAACCGCACAAGGACTCATGCTTTCTCGCACATACCCCTTTTCCAATAATTCACCTACTTGCCTCTGAAGTTCCTTGGTCTCCTCAGGATTGCTCCTATAAGCAGGTCGGTTTGGAATTGATGCACCAGGTATGAAATCAATTTGATGTTCAATCCCTCGAATTGGAGGTAAACCATGAGGTACCTCTTCGGGAAGGACATCTTCAAACTCCTGCAAAAGAGAAACAATATTGCTCGGCAATGCACCGGCAAGATCATTAGTACATAAAAGAGCCTCCTTGTATATGAGTACAATAAGGGGCTGGTGTGAAAATAATGCTCTCTTGATCTCACTTTTTTTTGCAATGTAATTGAATTTTTCCTCTCTTGCTCTTACTATGGCCGAATCCCTCTCTTCTTTTTCACTCTGATCACTGTTTTTCTCTCCTTTTTTTTTAAACTCTTTTTTTTCAATTTCGGCCTTCCTTTCTTTTTCCTTTTTTTTTTCATTTGATTTTTGTAACTTCAATTGGTCCTCCCTGACCTGTTTTGGAGTTAATGGCACAAGAGTAATAGGTTGCCCTTTAAGAGTGAAAGAATACTTATTTGTGAATCCATCATGCGAAACCTTCCGATCGTACTGCCATGGTCTTCCCAACAATAAATGGCATGCATGCATGGGAACCACATCACATAGCACCTCATCCTCATATTTGCCAATGGATAATGCCACCAACACTTGTCTTGTCACCTTGATTTCGCCACATTCATTCAGCCACTGAAGCCGGTAAGGTTGAGGATGTTTCAGGGTAGTTAAGGCCAATTTTTCCACCAAATAAGTGCTGGCTACGTTTGTGCAACTCCCTCCATCGATAATGACACTGCAAACTTTGTTATTTACAAAGCACCGAGTATGAAACAAGTTCTCCCTTTGATTACTTTCTTCCTCCTTAACCTGCACATTGAGAACTCGCCTTGCTACCAATAAATCTCCAACCACAACATTTTGCTCATCATCGGCATCCTCCAAAGATGGCATGTCATCATCATCTACTTCTTCCTCATTCTCCGACTCAAGCTCTCCTTGAGCATTTATCACCATCACCCTTTTGTTTACACACTGGCTGGCTATGTGTCCCCGCCCTTGACATTTAAAACACTTAATATCACGTGTTTTAGAACTCGAAGCCTCGGTGTTACCTAAAGTGGTCTTTGAGTTGGCACTCTTAGATGGTTCAAATTTTGGCTTATTTTGTAGCTGCTCATCCCTTTTTGGAGCTGTCTTCCATGGACTAGTGGTAGCCATAGGTTGTCCCCTCCTAGCCAATCCCTTTCGTTTGAATTGTTCTTCCACCTTTATGGCTTGATGCACCATATCCGTCAATTCAACATAGTGCTGCATCTCAACTATATCCGCAATCTCATGATTTAAACAGTGCAAGAACCTAGCCATGGTGGCTTCCCGGTCCTCTTCTACATTAGCCCGGATCATAGCTACCTCCATCTCCTTGTAATACTCATCCACACTCTTGGAACCTTGAGTTAACCTCTGCAACTTTTGATACAATCCCCTATAATAGTGATTGGGTACAAAACGCCTCCTCATAAGCATTTTCATCTCCTCCCAAGTATCCACGGGTGGTTCTCTATTCCTCCTCCTATTAATCAATAATTGATCCCACCAAACAATGGCATAATCAGTAAATTCAATTGCAGCCAATTTAACCTTCTTTATCTCCGAATAGTTGTGACAATCAAACACCATCTCCATTTTAGTTTCCCACTCCAAATAAACTTCAGGATCATTTTTGCCTTGAAAAGATGGGATTTTAATCTTTATGTTTCCTAAATCATTATCCCTCCTAGGCCTACCCATCCTTGCTTCTCTATTCCCATACCCACGCCCAAACCTGCCCTGGTTCACATATGGCCCATCAACCTCCTCCGACTCCGCTTCTTCCTCAACATTCCGCCATAGAACACGCCCACCTTGCTGCCTATTGGGGTTTTCATGTTGCTGGCCCCTAGGAGTTCCCGCTTCTACCCTATCCAACCTCTCATGAATAGGTTCTAATTCAGCCCTCAACATACGCCTCATCTCCCCTAGCATTGCTTGCATTTGGAGGGTCTGATCCGTTGGTGGTTGAAGTCCTTCGGTTCTGTCTTCTTCTTGATTATTGGACATACTTAAAATCTGCAAAACAAAGTTAGAATCCTCACAAGCCCTCCCTTACGTGTTTCACTCAAGAATTGATACACTCAAACTCGTGTTTTCACTCTAAACGGCTTTTACCCTCTTATGCTCTCACACACTCTCGCCTTTTTCCACTCTTTTGTGTCTTCTTTAGTTCTTAATCGAACTACAAGAAACTAATTCAAAATAAACTAGCAGCAATTCAAAATGAGAAACAACCAAAACTCATCACAAGGTCAAGAACTTGAATAAGGTGAGAAACAAGATTGAAATGAAGAAATTTTCTTACTGGAAATTATGTACTGAAAAATGATATGATTGAGAAATTTTCCTCTTCGTGTACTGAGAAATCTTCTTTTCTTTTTTTTTTTTTTTTTTTTGGAGCAAGAAACAGGAAATAGAACGAAAATAAAAGATAGTCAAACTTATCTTAGAACCAAAGCTCTGATACCAAAATGATATGAACTTCACCAACAATTGTGATGAAACCCGATAACAATGATGGTTTGGAACCCCAAGATCGTGTAGACAAGATTTGTTGAACCTTGACCCGTCACCTAACCAGATGAAAACCAAGACTACGATAGAATTGAAACGCCACACCAAGAATTCCTAAGAATTTCTCAAGAATCAAAGGTGATAAGTTTGGTTGTTTGAACGCCACAAGCTTAACTTGATAAGTTCAAGAGTTCTTTTAAGAACCAAGAGGATCACAAGACTCACAAGGAGAATAATTTCTGAATACCAAACTATATTTTTCAAAATTCGTACTACCAAATATATACTTGGAACAACCCTCCAAGAATAGGTAAAAATCACAATTAAAACTTCAAAAACAACACCAAAGATTAATATAATCAAGTTCCCACGTTTTTTAGTTTTCTAGGACTTCAAAAATGGCTAAATGACTAGAATTAACATGCCCAGCCAATACCAAGGCATCTTCCCATTTAATATCCTTGGAACTTAACAAATTCACATTTAATATCCTTGGAACTTAACAAATTCACACCCTTTTATGGTCAGACCATGCTGGTTGCTAATTTGCATGCATTAGCCTCTTCAATTGCTTTGATGACATGGACTAGGCCTTGATTATTATTTGAGCCCATCTTGGTCTTTCTAGAATCTGCCCAAATCTCTTGGACAAGCCCATTTAGTGCTTCCTTGAAACGTTTGGCTCTAAGTCTTGTAATTGGGCCACTAGAAAAAGACAAAGGGTCTTGTGCAAATTCAGCTCCATTTCCACTTGTATGATCAGCATGTCCAGCTCTTTGGTGTGCATCATATATGTAAATATGTAATTGTGAATTTGTGTTGACTATTGATTGGCTATTGTCTCTTGAGTGGGGGATGGGGGTGGGGCTATGGCATTGGATTGAGGTAGTGGTCCTGGTCCACTTAAAAGCAACACCAAGAACAACACATCATTAAAAGACAAAAAAAAAAAAAAAAAAAAAAAAAAACTATGTTAGGAAGTGGGTTGAGTCAGGTGGATGATGTAGTGTATTTGTATTCTTTACATTGTGCAAAGCCAACTAAACAGTGAGGTGTGTGCTAGATTGCTAGTAGTTAGTAAAGAAAAATAATAAAACAATTAAACAAAAATAATTAATAATTTTATTAATATTTCAATGAACTTATAATTTATTGTTTACTCTTTTGCTAGCTATTATTGACAAATATTTGATAAAGAAATCACATACCTAAGATTAATTTTTGTGTAAGATTCATTTTCATCTTCTAAGTGGATTTGTGTTAACTTTAACTTAGAAAATCTTTGTTCAGATATGAATTTGCGTGTTTTTTGGTTGTTGTTGGCATCAATATATGAATTTCTTTTTTTATTAGATTGTGTAAATTATCATTTTTAAGGAACACCTTAGAAGAAATTCCTGGAGTCGCCACAGTATGGAGTAGCAAACACTATTGTATTAGTTGTTAGTTGTTACTGCTAAATGTTTTTATGTTAGTTGTACACTTGATCTCCCATTGATTGAATAAAACCACTTTTTCACATATCAACTTTTGTAATTAGAGATGTTTGGATTAGGAGATGCTGTAACTTTGCTACTCATGAAGCTACTAGTTTTTCTATGACAAAGATGTTTGGATGTGTTTCAATGAGTTTTAAGAAAAAAAAAAATGTTTCCATTCTACCTAAAAAAATTTCCATTCATTTCTATCCAAACTATAAGTCAATATTAGGCTCTTCAAAGCCTCCTCAAATTTTTCCATGCTAGGTGACTCACATATGCATCTCTTCAACTCATGTTTGAATATTGACTTCTTATAATATACTAGCTTTTAAACCCGTGCAAATGCACGGGAATTACATAAGTACATGTATTTTTGGGTTCTTGGAAAAAAAAAAAAAGTACATTTATTTTCAACAAAATAAAAATAAAAATAATGAAAATTTTGTAAGTCTACAAATAAATTTTTGTACATAAAAATAATTAGAATCTGAGAAAGCAAATATATTCAAATAATTTTAGGTAAATATTTGGAGAAACGTTTTGTTTCAAAAGTCTTAAATAAATTTAATTAAGTATGTAGCTAATGCAATTGAATTTATAAATTTTAAAAAATAACACTTTGTATGAATTTCAAATTTAAAATGTATATAACCCTCAGTATGCTATCCATAAAAATATGTGTTGTCTTACAAATAGATTTTCTTTTAAGCCTATTCTAAACAACTAAAACTATAACATCCACTATGTTGGAGAGAAATATTTCTAGCAATTGAAAAAAAAAAAAAAAAATCCAAGTAAAGAGAATGGTGTGATCATCCTTCCTTGGAAGCAAATTGGTGGAGAAGCAAGATTGTTGTCTGTTTCACATCCTTCGTCTTAATACTTCTTCAGCTAAAGATATTGAACACATGAACCTAAGTTTAACAGGAAAAAAAAATCAAAGAGATGTAGACATCAAATTTAGCACTAACTTTGATAAGACAATTTTAATTATAAAAATAAAAACCAATCTCAAGAATATCTCATCATCTCCCAATCTAAATAAAACTTGCTTAATTTAATGTGCATGATAGTGGATGACAAAATCTTTGGTTTAGCAATGGTGAAAGACTAATGATTCCATAACGACATAAGACTTGATATGTCATATTAAACTTTACCTTGAAACTACCCAACTACTCATCCAAGCCCTTTTTTTCACTAACAAAATAAACATTTCCAAGATGCATGATACTAAGAAAAAGCATGTAGTCCTTTCCTTACCTTGCATGGACTATAGAAGTACCTTTAAAATTCAAATGTAAATATAATGTAAAGTGAAAAGTTCATCCCAGCAGTTTGATGTCATATTTGCATAGTACTTGACTTGACAAAGAATTTTGGGATCAATCCTATTAAAGCCAACACTTCTTATATTGGTTAATAGACTTTGAAGGTCACCAATAGCACCTGCACTCACTCAGTCCTGAATTTGTCTGTTTTCATAAAATTTTTCAAGTTATTTGCTGATTGAGAGCACAAAAACACTTAGAATTCCCATATCCTTCAAGAGTTACAAAATAAATAATAGATACAAAGGGAAAATTAAGTTTTCTTGACCTTTTAATTTAATTTAGTAGCTTTTCTCAAATAGTAGCCAAAGGTCGTATAAGTCAAGGATGACTGATTTGCATTAACATGTGTGGTAAAATATATCATTGTAAATACAAAATTCCCGAGAAGAGTCAACTTTAGTCTATTAAGGGGCATGTGTCCTTGAAGCTGATTATTGGAGAGAATCCAACATCTATTAAGTTAAAAGCTTAGTTCAAGATAGTATTTCAACATAATTTTCTCATTTAGGGTATTTGGACATTGGGGATAAAATTATTCCATTTTGGCTTCCATAGCATATGATGTATATGCTATAAAGAATCTAATAGAATGATAGGGTTGTTCCTTTGGTGATAAGCAAAATGTAATTCTCACATAATGTGGAAAATAATTCTTTCTATAATTCTCAAAGAAAGTGCTATGAAGAAAAATGGTGTAGTTTTTTTGCATAAACCCAACATAAAATTTCATGAATTGTCCTAACTGCTGATTGAGTATTCATTCATGTCAATGATCATTTGCATATATAATAGAGATGGATCTTAAATCTTTTGAGCTTTGTGATACTGCAAAATGGTTATTACATAGAGATGTTTACGTAAAAGGCATTACCTTTGCCAAAAGCATAGTTATAGATGCAAAGACATGCTAGAAGCCTTGCCTTCAAGCTTTGATCCAGGATGCAAAAATTGCTCAGTTTCATTTAGTAAGATCTCACATGCAGAATATCTTATACTATTTGGGCACTTTGTTAATTCACATCCAAGCCATGCGATGGCTGTTAGGCAAGCCTAAGAAACCCTTCTTATTTTGCTCTTTAGTCCCTTCTCTAACGCATGGAAGATAGGATTCCCAATATTAATGATGCCTCTAGCAAGCTTGCTGAACCAAGGGTCTGTGGAAGTATCCTGCAAATCCATGAAATTTTCTTTGTCAGTACCTTTATTACCATTAAAAACCAATAGATTTTTCCTTATATCTCACATGTAGGCTTTTATCCAACCAGTTAAAATTTCTTATCATATTCCGATGATATGGAGAGGTTAAACCGGCCTTTTTAACCAACCATGCTAAAGTGTATGGTTCCCTGTCCAAGCATATGTTCCACCAAGAACTGTGGAGAAACTGAAGCAACACTTCAAAAACCAACAAAAGCTTTTTATTTTCTCAAAGCTTTTCTAATCAATCTAATGAATCACAAAGTGAAGCAAAAAACAAAAGTTAGCATCTTGTTATATTTTAATAATTTTCCTCATACTTTTAATAGAAATTGAAAGACTACAAATGCCTACTTTTAGATCAGCACAGCAACAATGTAAGAAAAGGAAAAAGGGAAAGTTTGAAGGGAGGATTTTCAGGCTTGTCATGATTCTTCTCATAGCAATTAGTTTTTAAAGGATCAAATGTGTTAGTCCAACTCAAAGACAGCATAACTTCAAGTTCAATAATATGATGGTCATTTTATTGCCAATAAGAACTACCTTAAACATTAAGATCTTCCAAACAAACTCAATGGTATTGGATATCCTTCGAAATGACCACATCCTTCAAATGACCCGTATTTATCATTTAAGAAAACTTGCTAATAAAGTTATTATGATTTATGAAACTACTTGCAATTATGATAGCATCACACAATAAATTTTAAAATTTCAATCATAATTGATAGAAAAGATAACCAAAAAAGAAAACCTACTCGGACAAATTCCAGTAAGGGAATTCCACAGTCGACTGGAATTTCGATTGTCCATCTAAAACATACATGGCAAGAAAAATACAATTTTTCTCCCATTTCCATTGAAAAATCAATACATAAAAACTAAAAAAAAGACGGTTAAAAAATTGAACGAATCTCACCTTGGTTCTTCAGTTGGGATATGATTCCAATATCTTCAATCATCTATCCCGATGATCACTAACCCTTTTGAAGCAATGGACAAACAAACACCACACGTTCTTTTATGCAGCCAAACTCTCTGCACAAAGCCAATTTTTCAACAAATCCATCAGTAACAGATCCATATCCAGAAAATCATATAATATGAATAATCCAAACAGGAAATAAGCCAAAGAACCATATTAGGGAGGTACCAAAACTTTATCACACCAAAACCAAATAATTTTATTCCCCTTTTAATTAATTAAAATAAAATCTAAGATTTCTAAATTAAAATCTATTTTCTTTCCCTCATTTTCTCAAAACCTAACTTAATAAACGAAAACCCCATCACAGGGCCGTATTTATTTTGTAATAAATGAAAACCCATCACAACCAATCAAAAACCATATCTAAAAACTCGAAACTTTTAATTTTCACACACTTTCTCAGCACCCAAACAGAAAACAAACACACACAGAGAGATAGAGAGAGCAGTACCTTAATACAATCATCGAACACTTTCTGAAGAAGAACTTCATAATTCAAGGGCAACTTCAATTCCCAGAATCAGAGCCGCGCAGTCCTCTGGTAAATCACCCAAATTGGGAGAAAATTTAAGAGAAACAAATGTGAATTATCAGAGAAGGTTTTAGGGGGAACCCAAAAAAAGTACAAACCAAATAAAAATCTGCCAAACAAAAACTAAATTTAATCAATACAACAATTGAACAAAACAGAACTCAAGAAATTGTAAAAATAAATGGGAAATTAGGGGAAAAGGTAGCCAAACCTTAAACCTTAATTGAGTAGTGCGGCAAAACAGTAACTAACAAAATCTTAGTTATCTATCTATCTATCTGTTTGAGACGGTAACTGAATGGGAAAAAAAGGGGGGAAAAAAGCCCTACCTTCTACTAAACCCATATATTTTTGAAAACCCTAGAAACGATAATTGAATAGAAAACAAAAAAAGGGGGAAAAATGCCTACCTTCTAAATTGTTTGTTGTTGAAGAGAAGGAACGAGATTGCTTCTAAATCGCCTGTTGTTGCCTACCTTTTGGATTTTCTTTTCTTGTATGGTTGTTGGTTTGGAACACGTTATTCTAATATGGATTTGCAGCGAAGAGATGGAATTGGAAGTGAGGGTGAGTCTGAATTTCGATCGGGAAATATGGTTTGGGTTTTTGGGTTTGCTTTTTTTTTTTTTTTTTTTGGATAAGTGGCTTAGTGTTTTTATATAAACATTCGATGAAAAAGAGTCTTTCCAAATTCAACGTATGGTTTTTTTAAAGGAAAAAATTGGAAACGTGGCAGCATTTTAAGGGGCCTTTTTTCCTAACGTGGCAGCACCTTGTTAAAGGCTTTTGCTTTTATATATTGTATTAGACATGGGAAAGTTTCTTTGGAAATTTCTTCTTAATATGCCAAAGACAAAGATGATGACAAAGTTCTTGGGAATACCTTTGCAATAGATGCACCCATGGCTAAAAATTAATCTGTAATAATAGATATTGTTTCTTCGCCCATATTGCTTGAAGCCAAGTTTCAAACAACCACACAAAAGTTTGTTTTGTCTCATCTTGCAACAATGCACAACCAAATAAAATTGATTGACAACGATGGTTTAACCCCATAAAAGGAGCAAATGGCATATCATACTTGTTTGTTTTATAAGTCGTGTCAAATGTCACTACATCCCCAAAGTATTGATAAGCCATTCTTAGTTGCGCATCCACCAACAATATGGCCAACAAAATCACAATGAATTGCATAAAAGAAATTGGAATTTTGAGCCTATTGTTTTTTGCAATAATTAAGGACAACTGAGGCACCTCCTGTTAGGATATGTGCCCTTTAAATCCTATTGTATGATGCTATGTATGACATTATGTTGTGATTAGTAATGTTGTTTTATTATTATCTAAAATAATGGTAACATGAATATTTGAACATTATCATATAGTCCATGAGATACATAATATGTGATTTAGTCACAAAAGATATAAATTGTAAGTTCTTTATAAACTCAGGATTTTAGTTTGTAGTCAGTGATGAAATTAGGCATTTCATCTATGAAGACTATAACATATCAACTAAGATGATTTTTCTTGATCATGGAAGTGGAGACTTCTAGTTGATATGTTGATATGTTTTAAGTGTTAAGACATATTGAACTGGATCGCTGTGAGATTTATTATTCTACTAACGATTGTCAAATGAATAATAAATCTCATGACTTTTATTTATATCAACTCTCAATCCTAAAAGAATAATGAACCTGATCATGAAGTGTAGTTTGCTTTGATATATTAGGAGTGAGATCTAAAGTCACGATCAAAATCTCAGTATGTTGGGCAGCCACATTTAGTGTTGAAGGAACATATATTCTCAAGATGGAATTCATAATCTCTTAACGGAGATATAAAATATTCCCTTGAGATAAGCTTAATAGGTTTGGTTATTCAGAGTGAATGTTCAATTAGCGTATAAAACACTATGAACGTTTAGACCCCCAAATAATAAGTTACCAATTCAAGCTTAATATCAAACAATTAATGTGTGGAATATGAATATAAGCTTAACACAGAATTGATAAATAATCTACACCAAATAAAATCACATCCACAGCAGAAATTAAATGGCAAAGACTAAGGGAAGAGAGATGCAAACACAAAGACAACACATAATGTGTTATCGAAGAGGAAATCGAAGCCCTCGGCGTAAAACCTCTCTGCCGCCCTCCAAGCGGTAAATAATCCATTAAAGAATGTAGTTGGGATACATGAACAACAGAAGATCCTCTAAGCCTAATCTACCTAGTGTACCTAAACCCTCCAAGCTCCTACTCTAACGAGGTTGCATCAAACCTATTTCTTTTTTAGTTTATTGGATTCTACTATAAACCATAACGTTAACCAATATGAAATTGGTCCCTTCCTAACTACTTCCCAAGCACCAAATGGCCTTCTCACGGATGTGGGTATGGTGAGAAAAGGTTCTGGTAATGAACCTCTCAAGAATGTAACAATGGAGAGGATGAGAGTAGAGGAATTTGAATAGTCTCTATGTGAAGATTATGGATGAGTCAATCTTGTTTTTCTCTAGGGTTTCTCTCTCAATATTCTCTCTAGAAGCCCTCTACATTTCATGGGTATAAGGGATATTTATACTGGGGTGAGAATGGAATGTGAAGAGTTAGGTTTTTCAAAACAGAGCTGGCTGGCGGCTTGGACTCGCGGCTTGGTTGAGTTGCGAGTTCCAGCCGTGAGGTAGCTGAACAGCCAGTTTGTACTTTTTTGTCTTATAGTACTTTAGCTAGCATGACGCTTCAAATTCTGGCATGCTTGGCACGTGTGCAACTTCTGGCAACTTGCAAGTTGTGAGCCACTCTTGAGATCCAGTCGCGAGTCCCTGTTTCTTTGCACAATCTTGAGCATTTCTTCACACTCTCTCACACATTACCCTTACATGATTCCCACCTAAATACAGGGTTACTAATTGCTAAAATACAAACAAATTTGACATGGAATAAAGCCAACAAGATGGTTGATACAATTCAACCTTACAATCTCCCCCTTTGGCTATTCCGTGACAAAACCCTAAAACAAACTCTAGACTTAACATGTGAGTTGGGAACAGTTGAACAAAACTCACTCACACCTAAGTCTAGAATTTGTGTAGCTCTTAAACCATAAGAACAAGTATCTCCTGAAACCACAACAATATAATATGATCGTAGGAAACTTGTAATGCATATGGAGCAAGCACAATGCGATCAAGCAAAAATGGAATTAAGTAATAAACCATGGCTTGACCAAACAAGTAATCACTATAACATAGTGACCACAATGCTCATTCACACTTGGAATGAACAATCGGACATGCAAGCTAATAAGCTTAAATGCAAAGTATCATTTACATGTCCAACACTCAACCAATGCACACAACAAGTATGCATCTAAGAACAAGATCCTACTAGGGCATATGAGTGAGAGTACTTGAAGTAATGCAAGACAACACAACAAGTACAATGCAACAAGGCATAGGTACAAACTAGAAAAGCCTACAAGTGTATGAAAACAACCCTAAAAGCTTACAAAAGCAACATGAGTACAAATCACAAAAGCTACATAAGCATGGGTACAGAACAAAAACCACATGGAAATAAAAATATAACATAAATTCTAAAATATGCTAATGTGAAACAAAATATTAAACATAGGCCTAATGCTTAAATCTCCCCCTTTATAGTGCTCCGCTTATCATCATCATCTCCCCCTTTTTGTCATGGAATAGCTAGTCCTCATTCTTTTCTAGCTGTCTTTGAATTTGGCCCAACTGTGTTTGGAGAGAAGTGAACTTCATATCACACCGGATGGTATGATGGTGCAAGAGAGAGGCGAGTCCAGACATCTGAGTGCTCAAATCATGGATAGATGCAATAATGTAATCTAGCTTTTCATCATAGGAGTATGAGGTAGAGCGTGATCCACTATGTGAAGCATGTGATTTTGATTTGACTCCCTTTTTGCTATGACCAATGCTAGCATTTAGCGTCTGAAGGTTGATTGGACTTGGCTTTGGATGGGAAGAATCATCAGCTGATGGATAAATGCCTTTAAGTTTCAAAATCCGTGAAACAAGGCAGCAGAAAGGAATGCAGATCCGTGAGTCAATCCGCACAACAGTTTTGCGTAGGATATGAAAGATATGAGCACAAATGTTGATCTCTACATCAGAAATTAGATCATGGAGGAATAAGGCTCTTCCTAGGTTCATATGCTCAATGCTAGATAGAGGGTATAGATTGTGGAACATGATGATTGTGAGCACCCTTAATTCAAAAGAGAGAGAGAAAGAGAGAGGAAACATTGATTGAGTTACCATTTGGTGAGAATTCCAAGTCTTTACCAAGTGCTTCCCGAAGCAAATCTTCTTTTGGGTACAAATCATCATAGACTGGTGGTTTTCTTAGCATTGGCCTGTTGATGTGAAGTATTTCTGCCAGATAGGCAAGAGTCATGGAGAAAGTCTTCCTCGAACCCAGCATTTGAGTTCTTCTCCTTCAACTATTGCATTAGCATAAAATTATTTCACCAAATTCTCATAGGCATCATCAAGTGTGGAGAAAAGGTAGTTCCAATCTTTTATGGTAAACCATTTTGGTATGTTAGTGTCAGATAGAGATTATTGATCAAGGACCCTTTCAAGTTGTGGTTTGGCTTCTCTGAAATATTTTTCATGTGTCTGAAAGGCAGCATAGGTCCTGAATTTTTTGGGATCATATAGGAGATGATGACCTGTTCCTTTTTTACCTAGGAGAGAGATCATCAACATCAATCACATGGTCTTTACCTTTACTGTTTCCTCCTTTCACAACTGCTCTTTTGAGGGGAGACATTGTCACACTGCATCATGATACACAAAGATGCAGGAAGAACCACATAAGACAACCAGCTTTATTAGCATAAGGTAGCCCCGAATTAGAAAATTGAAATAAAGCCCTAAATTCATAGGAATTAGGTTTTAATCATGACAATGTGTGTGTATTTGTCATAAATAAGACATTAAACATACAAAGAAAAGAGAGTCACTACATAACCACCAAAAATCACACAACAAATCCATCAGAAATCAAATACCCATATTCAACTATCAAATACTCAACAAAAACACACAATCCAAAAGGTATATTACAAGATATGTGACACATATTGAGAAAGAAACAGAACCCATACCTTTACTTGAAGATTGGTGAAAAGGGATAAAGAATATGAAGAATATGAAGATTTGTGTGTGAACACTGTGATTTTGAAAGAGGTTCAGACAAGGAAGACAATGAATAGTCAGAAACAAATTGAGGGAAAACTCAAAAAGTTCTAAAAAAAATTGACCATAAAACGCAAAACACGCATTTTTCGCGACCAAGTCAAGTCACGAGAAAGTCGCCAGGGCCAGCTGCCAGAACATTTGAAAGAAAAAATTTTGAAAAATTTTCTAAGTGTTTTTTGCGACTGGAAGTTCCACTCGTGAGAGAGTCGCAATCTGAGCCGCGAAAATCTCTGTGTACCACTCGCGACTGGACCTTCCACTCGCAAACAAGTCTTCAGACTGAGTTGCAAGAAACATTAAAAACCCAAAATTTGAAAAATATTCTAAGTATTTTTTTGTAACTGGGGCATTGACCCGCTAGTGAGTCGCGAAAAATCTTTATGTGGGTTCGCTACTGGGACATGCGACTGGACCAACCCGCGACTGAGTCGCCAAAACAGAGCAACATTGTTTTTGAAATTTTGATAGATTTTTGTAAAAAAACAAAAAACTTTCCAAATACAACTAAAACACTCAAAAATCTTTTTGTGATTGATCAACAAAGATTGAGCATGTGAAAACACATTTAAACAAGTACAATCACATGAATGAATATGGCATTCATTGAACATAGACATGTGTGTTGCGTGTGGATATAAAAAATGAGATAGTCCTTAGTCTAATGTGAAGCTTCAATGATCAATTCAATCAAGGCATACACAACTAGCACTAGATAATGTGACCTATCTCAATTATAGAAATATGCATATATGACCTCCCACATATATTTAAGTACAATTCTTTGAAGCTTTTCATTTGGCTCCACATTCAACATATCATTTAATCTTTTTGAAACATTACATCTCATTGTGAGATCGATGCTTGAAATTTTTGATATTTCAATTTGATGAGTTAGCCTTTGGCTTTTTGGGCATTAAATACTTTATTTTGGTCGTTTTCCCTTTTTCCTAATCAAATACTATTATGTGTGATAGACTTTTGCAGCTCATTATCTCTTTTCGTTTGGAGATTTACATTTGGTGAGCTCTTTTAGCAAAAACAATAAAATAAAGAGTGGGAAGATATATAGGCACAAGTTTATGCATGTCTCAAGATCAATAGAACTATTCACTAATCATTCATGACAAGGTTGAAGATCTATTTACAACAGTCACATAGATTTCAAGATTTCTTCCATAATGATATGAGTGCATAGAAAAACAAGCTATGCTCGTAGATGCACAAAACCATTGGTCCAAAGGTACAAGGCAAAACCTGCTTAAAGACAAAACTCTACGAAGTCGATCAAACCTTTTGATTTATCAACTTTTTATGTGTTTTTGGATTTTTGACATAAAAGCAAGAAAAGATTGATAAAAAAATGTAAAAATATTTAAAGCAAAAGTATAAGTAGCACAAGCTATACAAATAACCAACAAACCAGTGTGTGCTCTAGACTAGAGAAATCAACTTAAGACAAATAAACAAAGCACACATCACACATGAGATTCAAGGAATTGTACCAACACTGACGGTCTTACGAAGTGATTCAAATCGTGGACCATCGAGAGGCTTGGTGAAGATGTCCGTCTTTTGGTTGTCTGCATGAATGAACTCAAGACATACAACTTTATCTTCCACCAAATCTCGGATGAAGTGGTATTGTATCTTTATGTGTTTGGACTTAAAATACTGAACTGGATTCTTAGAGAGATTTATGGCACTGGTGTTGTCACAGAAAACACACATTGTATCTTGTGGAATCCCATAGTCATGAATAGCTTCTTCATCCAAAGTAGTTGTGTACAACAACTCCCAGCAGCTATATATTCAACTTTAGCTATAGAGAGAGACACAAAATTTTGTTTCTTGCTCATCTAAGAAACAAGATTGTTTCCAAGATAGAAGTAGCCACATGAAGTGCTCTTTCTATTATCCACACTTCCAGCCCAATCGGCATTTGAATAACTAGCAAGATAGGCATTAGAGTCCTTTGAGTACCACAATCCATAATCCGGAGTTCCATTGACATATCTTATGATTCGCTTCACCGCAGTCAAGTGAGATTCTTTCAGAGCAGCCTAATATCGAGCACAAACACCCACACTAAGAGCAATGTTTGGTTTACTTGCCGTGAGATAGAGTGAACTTCCTATGATACTCCTATACAATGTTGGACTTACTTCTACTCCAGAAGAATCAACATTGAGCTTTGTAGATGAACTCATAGGAGTAGAGGCATGCTTCTTGGAGTCTAATCCAAACTTTTTGACTATATTTTGAGCATATTTTTCTTGAGAAATGAATATGCCTTCCTTCCTTTGTTTAACTTGAAGACCTAAGAAGAATGTAAGCTCCCCCACCATACTCATCTCAAACTCTTTCTTCATTTCCTCAGAAAATTCTATGGCTTGAGCATCAATAGTAGCTCCAAATACTATGTCATTAACATATACTTGAGCTATGAGAAGATAATCTTCATCATTCTTGACAAATAAAGTTCGATCAGCATACCCTCTTTTGAATCCTCTATCTAGGAGATACTGAGTAAGCCGATCATACCGCGCTCTTGGGGCTTGTTTCATGCCATAAAGTGCTTTCTTAAATCTCAGCACATGGTCTAGAAAGTGAGGATCTTCGAAGCCTTTGGGTTGTTCAACAAACACTTCTTCATTCAGATAGCCATTTAGAAATGCACATTTCACATCCATTTGGTAGAGTTTGAAGTTCATGGTGCATGCAATTGACATGAGAATGTGAATAGACTCAAGCCTTGCCACGGGAGTGAAGGATTCATCAAAATCAACTCCTTCTACTTAAGTGTATCCTTGAGCCACTAACCGAGATTTATTCCGGATAATCTCTCCATCTTCATCGGTCTTATTTTTAAAGATCCATTTGGTGCCAATAACATGAACACTTTCAGGCCTAGGGGCAAGTTCCCATACATCATTTCTCACAAATTGATTCAGCTCTTCATGCATAGACTCAACCCAATTTTCATCTTGAAGAGCTTCTTCTACCCCTTTTGGCTCAAATTGAGCTAGGTAGCAATGATATGTCACACGATTGGCCAGAAGTTTGTTTCCCTTTTTAAGATGAAGACCTTCATCTAGGGATCCAACAATGTTACTTTCATCTAAGATTTAATAATGTTACCCCCTTTTGGCTCAAATTGAGCTAGGTAGCAATGATATGTCACATGATTGGCCAGAAGTTTGTTTCCCTTTCTAAGATGAAGATCTTCATCTAGGGATCCAACAATGTTACTTTCATCTAAGATTTAATAATGTTACCCATGGGATTTTTGAGCATTGGAAGTGATATTTATGTGTTTATATGTATGGGTTTTGTATTAGTGGAATTATTTGATGCGTGGGTATATGGTTTATGCTAATGATGACTACCTAAGGTTTATTTATGGTGGAAAATTTAAGGGTTTTAAGTTATAACATGTGATGGTTGGTAAATTAAATTTTCCATTGCCATTGGGTTTATTTGGAGTTAGTTGAAGTTCTAAATTTCTTGTCTTGGAGGTAGGGACGGACCCAGGTGGGGGCCTAAGGGGGCTCGGGCCCCCTAAGCCCAAAAAAAAATTTATCAAGTAAAATTTTCAAAAAAAAAAAAAAAAAAAGGGCTTGCGCCCCCTATAGTTTTTAGCTCGGGCCCCCCACTTAAAAATCATGAACCCTTAGTCCATCATCCGGCCAGCCCAGGAGCCCATGACCTATGTAAATCTTAAAAAAAAAAAAAAAAAAAACCTCAGCTCTCAGTAGTCCAAAACCAAATGGAGAAAGCAAAAAATGAAGGAAAAAAAAAAAAAAAGGAGAAAGAAAGGAAAGTGTGAGGCGAGACAGAGAGATAGAGAGGCGAGACCCACTCACCTATGCCATGATGCTGCTGCCCATGCGGCCACATCTATGCCATGTCGCCATGATGCCGTGAGGCTTGCGAGACGAGAGTCATGAGGCCTATCTTGATCTTGCTAGTTGCTACCCAGTACCTATGCCGGCGAGACCCACTTGCCGCTGCCCATGCAAGACGCTGAGACCCATTTGCCGCCATCGCTGGTTGCTCAATCTGCTCAGCCTAGCTTTATTGCTCCAGCCTTCATAGTTCACAGGTATTTACTCTTATCTTTTCCTTCAAAAATTAATAAAATGTTTGTGATATGAGAATCTGAGATTCACAGAAACTATGCTTGTGCCTTGTGGACTTGTGGTGTTTCATGTTTGTGTTTTTACTGAGTGATGAACTGAACTGATGTTGGTGATTGTGAATTGAATCTGTGCTGCCTGTGATGTCTTTTTTTTTTTTTTTTTTTTTGCTTTGTTACTCTCTCTCTTGTATTATATAGATAAGAGAGATAAGAGAGAGAGAGAGTAGAGTTTGCAGAGATTAGATTTTTTTTTGTTGACTGGTAGTTGGGCATAATAGGGACAAGTGGAGTTGGGCAATGGACAAGTGATAGAGAAAAAAGGTAAAGTTAAAGAAAATTTTTTGTTAGTAGTGTGATAATGTTGGTAGTGGGATTCATTGGGTTAATGGGTCAGAAAGATGGAGACAACACAAAGACATAAATAAAGGCAGTCTAGGTAGACGGCAGACCAAACACAAAGACATAAATAAAGGTAGACCAAAGACAAAAAGAAAAAAAAAACAAATCATATAATATAGAAAATTGTCACACAAATTTAAGAAAATAACGGTGATTCTTATATGATTCTTATTTTATTTGTAGATCATGAAAAAATCAACTATTGTAGTTGATTTTTTCAAAAGAAAAGGTTCAATTTCAAATTCTTCTGAAGTCAACGTGAAATTGCCAACAACTAATGTTGCTATTTCAATTCTAGAAATTGTGGATGTTCCAATTCTAGAAAATATGAATTTCCCAATTCTGGAAAATGTCGATGTTCCAATTTCTCAAACACAATTTCAAAGAATTGACCTTGATTCTTTGGATTATGATCCCAGAACACGCAAACAAATATGGGAATATCATGTTAATCAACGTGATGAAATTCGACGAGCTTACATTAAAAAAGGTTCGTACCAACCTCCTCTTTAGACATACAAAAAAAGTGGAAAGCACAATCGTAGTTTTCAAGCTTCTTGGTTTGGAAATAATTCAACATGGCTTGAATATTCTCTTACAACAGATGCAGCTTATTGTCTACCATGCTTTGTCTTTTATAATCCAAATGGGGTTGTGGGACAAAATACATTCATTGTTAGTGGATTTAGAAATTGGATAACATGGCTTGAATAATCGATTGCAGCTGAAGGCCTCAATTTTTATTGTCCAATATCTTGCCTTTCAAGCTATAGCTTTTAGAGGTCGAGATGAAAATTGTACTTCATTAAATCGTGGGAACTTTTTTGAATCATTGGGTATTGTGACTTTTTGGAATGAGAAGGTTGCTAAAATAATAGAAAAAACTCCCAAAAATGCAACCTACACATCACGTAGGATTCAAAAGGAAATTCTACATGTTTTCTTAGCCAAAGTGAATAAGGTCATTCGGGAAGAAATTGGTAATGCAAAGTTTTGCATAATGGTTGATGAAGCTCATGATGAGTCCATCAAAGAGCAAATGGCTGTGGTTTTTAGATATGATGATGCAGAAGGCTTTGTGAAAGATCGTTTTTTTGGGCTTATTCATGTTGTTGACACTGTGGCTTTGACTCTAAAGAAGGGGATATATTCTTTGTTATCTAAACATTGCTTAGATATACAAAATATTCGAGGGCAAGGATATGATGGAGCAAGCAACATGCAAGGTATGTGGAATGGATTACAAGTTTTGATTTTGAATGATTGGGCTATACTTACTACATCCATTGTTTTGCACATCGCTTACAATTGGCATTAGTAAAAGCATCAAAACAAGTTGTTCCCATTAGTCATTTTTTTTCTTACATTGCTTTTTCTGATCAAAATTTTTAATGCTTCATGCAAGCACAATGAGCAATTGAAAGTTGCCAATGCTAATGAAATAGTACGTTTGATTGATCTTGAAGAGCTTGAGACTGGAAGTGGACTTAATCAAATTAGCACTTTACAACGACCTGTAGAAACACATTGGAGTTCACATTTTAGATCAATTTATAGCTTATTAAGGATGTTTACTTCAACTGTTGAAGTTTTACAAAATATAATTGATGATATAATTGATGGAGAGCATCAAGCAGAAGCAGAGTCAGCTTATGATGGTTTAACTTCATTTGAATTTGTCTTCATCTTGCATCTTGTGAAGGAAACTATGGAGATCACTGATAAACTTTGTCAAGCTTTGCAAAGCCAATCTCAAGACATTTTAAATGCTATGCATTTAGTTTCATTTACTAAAGCACTTATCCAAAAATTTAGAGACGATGGATGGGATGGCTTACTCACCACTGTGATATCATTTTGTAAGAAGCATTGCAATGATGTCTTGGATATGAATGCTCGTTATGTTGTGAGGTGAGGTCGAGCTTGTAATCAACAAGATAACGTTACAATTAAGCATCTTTATCGATTAAATATTTTTTATGCTACAATAGATTCTCAACTATAGGAACTAAATTATCGATTTAATGAAGATGCAATGGAGTTACTTAGGCTTAGCTTAGCTTTAGAACCTCAAGAGGCATTAAAATCTTTTAGAGGTAGTGATCTTTGTTTGTTGGTAAAGAATTTCTATCCACAAGATTTCACAAATCATGACAAACAAGTGTTGGAGAAGGAGCTTTATCATTTTGAGCATAATGTAGTCTAGGACCCAGAGTTTAAAAAATTGAAAAGTTTATTTGAGTTTTCTTAATGGTTAGTGAGAACTGGAAATTCAGAACACTACAAACTTGTTTATAGAATGGTGAGACTTGTGCTTACTCTTTCAGTTTCTACTGCTACTATAAAGCGAGCATTTTCAACTATGAAAGTTGTCAAAACTAACCTTCGAAATAAAATGGAAAATGATTTTTTGACGGACTCTTTGATGTTATACATTGAAAAGGATATAGCTTCGACATTTAGTTTGGATTCAATCATAGATGATTTTGAAGATTTGAAAGAGCGTTGAGTTCGCTTTTCATAGGTGATTGTATAAAGAAACAATAGTGTTTCGTGTCTTTTGTTTTTGTTAGTAGATGATTGTATCTTAATATATTAAGAAACAATGATTTTTGGGTATTTATCTTGGTTGATAGTTTATTAATACTATATGGATGCATATTTGAAATTTTTTTCCACATATATCCAACCCCCCAGCTTAAAATCCTGGGTCTGTCCCTGCTTGGAGGATATTTTGATTTTGCTTTCATGGGTCTCTTAATGATGTAGTGTAAATTTTATGGCAGCTAGTCATAATGTTGAAGATGATATTAAATGGGTTAACATTATAAATTGGAGTTTATGCCTTATGAATCAATTTGTTGAGAAACTTTGGAAGTGGAATATATTATTATTATTATTGATGAGGTTAAATACTAGGCTTGCCTAATTAAGTGCTCATTTGGCAATTCCTAAATTGTAGCTAGATACAATCTCAAGCTCTATGCTTATTGTGATAGGTTTACTTGATATTGTTTAGGTTCTATCTAATCTCCTTGGAACTTGAAAAATTAGGCTTTTGTGGTTGCAAGGTAAGTAGCTTTTTAATGGGATTTTTGAAAAACAACCATATTGCATAAATGTTGTTTTTGGGTTAGACATGCTTTTGGAAACTACCTATGGAAACTATATTTTTCTAAAAACTATTGTGTCATAACCTTAATATATATGATTATATATATGAAAATGCATCATATTTGGTATTGCATTTGTTGGGGAAATGCATGAATTGTTGACATGGAAAAATGGGTATCTTTTATTTAATCTTTGATAAGGAAATCACGGATTTTATGGTATATTAGAAAATTTGAAGATGCTTATCTTGTCTTGTTATGTGGGAGATTGATAGAAAATCTCTTGACAAGAATGAAGTTGAAAACCTTGTAAACTTTGTAGAAGTTAGATTATTTAAGGTTTTTCTGAAACCTAGATATGAATTATGTGTTTCAAAGTAATGTAACCTATGAGTTTATGTGGTTTTAATACCATGCCATGTGTGATTTCCTGGTGATCACCCAATTTGGTTTCTGTAATCTTTGTAACAACGAAATTAGATCTAGGTCAGTGCCCTTTCACTTTGGATGACGCGTTCTTCCTTGCTGCCCATGGGGGGAAAAGATTCCTTGATTGTGTATGGGTGAGGCTATTGCCCATGCGGCCAAGAGACCACATGCAAGAGAGGTCCTATTTGACGCGCTCTCTTTGTTGCCTATGGGGGGAGAGAAAAACCTTGAGGGTATGGGTGAGGCTGCTGTCCATGGGGTCAAGAGTCTACATACCAAAGAGGACAATATCATGCCAATTGTGAATTGGTGGATCCCCTGACCGGTCTATGTGGTAGTGTGGTACATTGGTGATAATTTACCTTATGTTATATATTATGGCTTTGGAAATTATATTATTAGTGCTCATAGATTATTGTATATAGTTTCATCGTATTATTTTGAGAAACTTTGTGTTTCATCATTTAATCATTCTTGTCACATTATTATTGAAAATGATCTTGTAGGATTTAGTTAGAACTTTCCCAAACTAAAACATGTTTTGTAAACTGTTCATTATCATGAAACTTGCATTTCCCCCACCCTCATTAATTATGCTACTTACTAGGCGTTAGCTCATCCCACCCTTTAACAGTTTTTCAGATTATTAGCTATACCTTGGGTATGGAGCTTACTTCTTTGGTGATGCTTAGAGTGCTATGTTAAATTTGGAGACTTTTGCTGTAAATGGTTGGTGACTCGATCTTGCTATGTTCACTGAGACCTTAATTAGTTCCATTGGAGGTGGATTGCTTGAGGTTTGTTAGCCCTTAGCATGGTAGGCCTAGACTCGATGTTAAAGTCCTTATTCTCAATAAGATTGTGACTTTGTGTAATTTAATAAGAGTTTTGTAATATATTCATGTATTATGTGGAGGCACATGATTTTTAGTTATTATTTGTAAATGTGTTATAGAGCTTTGACTTGTAATGTGGAGATTTTAGTATGGTTGTATATTCTTATCCTTTGGAAAAGAAAGGAAAATAAAGATTTCCTATAGTTTGATTTGCCAAAGAGGAAAAATCTACAGGTACCATTATGATGTTTTTCTCATGCTTTGGACCCTTTTGGATTTAGGGCATGACAGTGCAATTATATTTATATAGTGGTATTAAATATAATTAATGGTAATTTTGGGCTTGTCAAGAGTTGGCAGAAAGGCTCAAAACCCATTGGAGCAAGTGTCTTATTTGTTCCCTTTTGGTCCCACTCCAAGCCACACACTAAAGCCCAATTGGAATGACCCGAAAGACTAGTCCAATTAGATAATCAGTTATATTTAAGGAGAGAAACGTACAAAATTTTATAAGAGAATGAAATGGTGTGTATGTGAGTGTAAGCCACTTTCTTATTCTCCCTTGAACACATACATATAAACTAATTGAGAGACTGCACTTCTTGGGCATATGTGGAATTGGAGTGAAGATTAAAAGTGTTCCCAAGTACTTCTAATCTTTGGGTTTTGAATTTCACTGCACCAAGGTACACTCTTTTGTTCTTAAATTCTGAAATTTACATAGTACATGTTATCAATTGTGAATGAAGTAGATCCGTTAATTTTCCGTTGCGTATGTTTTGTATGCGATACAAACCATGTTTTTCCCATAATTGGTATCAGAGCAGTCTTAAATTTCGAATTTGTATAACATGTTTTGTGAGTTTTGGAATTAAAGATAGCAATTTCATGATGTTAGACGATTCTACAATTAATATTCTGCATGGTTGTTGAAATTATTGTTTGATAAAAACAGAAATTGATGTTATGATGTTGTTTAGGTTTGATATTAAGTATGTTAAATTAAACTTTAAGGCTATAGCATCAATTAAATTCAGTTTTGATCTCAATCTCATTCTGATGTTATCAAGAAACTATGTTTTGTTCAAGTGAAACGTCAAAAAAGTGTTACCAGAAAAATTTGAAAAAATTCAATTTCACGAGTTTCGATCGATCGAGAATCACCTTCAATCAATCGAATGTTCTTTTTCAATTGATCGAATGGTGATCGAGTCAACTCGAGACTTTGTGATGAATTTCTTCAATTTTTTGATTGATCGAGAATTCCTTTCGATCTATTGAACGTTCCTTTTCGATCGATCGAATAGGAATTGAGAGTCGATTGAGTCATCTAGAAACTTTGAAACGAATTTGTTGAATGTTTCGATTGATCAAAAAATACCTTTGATCAATCGAATGAACTATTTTTTGAATTTTCACTAAGTGTTAAAACATAGATAAAGTGCAAGGCTATGTGTGATGAGATTACACATGTTTTATAATTAAAAAATTTTCTTTTAAAATATCTAGTGGGAGAGAGATACAAGTGTTGGATCTCACGGCCTCCATTATCAATTCATAGTAGTGTGGGTAAGCACCTCGTCTTGGCTTATATGCCTCGCAATCCCAAAGGAGGGTGTTTACTTCATAGTACTACAAGATTGAACTTACCTGTTTAAAGTAGTGTGAACAAGCACCTCGTCTTGGCATATATGCCTCGCGATCCCAAAGGAGGGTATTTTGTTTCATGATACTACAATTTTAAACACTATAAGGGAGATGAAATGTGGCTACACTTGATTCTAGATAATGGTGTACACTAAACTAAGTGTAATGCTAATCTCCTAAAGGAGCTATGTCATTATTACTTAGAGGCTAAAGTTAATACGACATATTATGAGTGTTTAATAAGAGTTATCATGATAACATTAATAATGAGAATAGTTCTCAATCAATCATAGTATTTAATGTTCACTCTATGCTGAGGGATATTGAATATGGATTGGGTTGTCGTTGCATATTTTATATTACGGTTTTGTTAAGGTTCCATACTATATGTTTATATGCTAAATTGATAATGTCTAGTTTACTTATTATATTCATGTTTATTGTTTTCAGATTTAATCATGGCATCATTTAGCCCACTTGTTGCTATTCTTAATCAAAACGAACTAACTAGATCCAACTATGTTGACTGGAAAAGAAATTTGGACATTGTTCTTGCTGCTGAAGAGCACAAGTATGTGCTCAATCAAGCTTGTCCTAACTTTCCATCATTAGATGCTCCTCTTGAGGAAAAACAGTGATATGGTCATTGGTAGAAATCTAATGAGGTGGCTAAGTGCTATATCCTAGCATTTAACTCAGTTGTTCTACAACATCAAATGCAGGATGTAGAACTAGCTTCAGACATAATGCTAAGTCTGAAGGAGATGTTTGGTGAGCAAGGCTGTTCTACTATGCAAGAAATTATGAGGCAAATTTATAATACCAAAATGGCTGAAGGTACTTGAGTAAGGGAGCATTGTCTTAGGATGATTTCTTATCTGAATGTATTGGAGGTTTTGGTACCGATATTGATGGAGAATCCCAAGCGGATATGATACTCCAGTCACTACCAGAATCATTCAAGGAATTCAGACTTAATTATAACATGAACAAAAAGATTTATACATTGTTTGAATTAATGAATGAATTGGTGGCGGCGGAATGCATTCTTGGTACATCCAGTGTTGATGTCAATATGGCTGAAGCTTCTACTTCTCATCCTAAGCCGAAAGGCAAGGGTAAAAAGAAGAAGAAGAAGGACTTTGCGAAGAAAGGTGGTAAACAAATTGCCTTAGGAGTTTCCAATAAGGGAAAGAAGGACTATGCCAAAGGAAAGTGTTTCCATTGTGGTGAGAAAGGTCATTGGAAGAGGAATTGTCCAAAATTCAGAGTTGCCAATAATAAGTGTATGAAAAGTTCATTCTTTCTAGAAATATGTTTAGTACAAAATCCCATGGATTCCTGGTGTGTGGATTCAGGATGTACTAATTATATCTGCAATACTTTGCAGAGGTTCCAGGAGACCAGAAAGCTGAATGAAGGGGAATTGATTTCGTACTTTGGCTGGTGGGAGCAGAATTCCAGTTGTAGCTGTTGGAGTGTTTAATTTGTGTTTTAGTTCTAGAGTTTTAATATTGAATGACTGTTTGTATGTAATGTTCATAGGAATTTCCTTTCTACAACTTATTTAGGTAAACATGGATATTGTGTTATCCTGAAAGACAATGTTGTAATAAAGAAGGATAAAGTGTTTATCTGTTCTGGCAATATTGTTGATGGTCTTCATATTTCAACTCTTGATAAACACGAATTATACAATTCTGAAATATATAATAACTCTTGTGTAAAATCATTAAAGATAAATTTTCCTTCTACTAACGATGCATATCTTTGGCACTTGCGTTTGGGTCATATTAATTCAAAAAGAATTCAAAGACTAATCAAAGATGGACTTTTTGAGCCATTGGACTTTGATGGATTTCCAGTTTGTGAATCTTGTTTGGAAGGCAAAATGACCAAACGACCTTTTAATACAAAAGGTAGAAAAGCCCAAGAGTTGAATTAGTTTATATGGATGTATGTGGTCCTATGTCAACCCAAGAAAAAGGAGGTTATGAGCACTTCATCACTTTTATGGATGATTACTCAAGATATGGTTATGTGTACCTAATGAGAGGGAAGTCCGAAACCTTTGAAAAGTTCAAAGAGTTTAAGGCTAAAGTTAAGAATCAATTGGGTAATGTGTAAAGGCCATTTGATTTGATCGAGGTGATGAATTTCTTCTTGGGGATTTCAAGGATTACTTAACTGAAAATGGGATTGTATCCCAATTGACTGCACCTGGAACTCCCCAACAAAATGGTGTAGCAGAGAGAAGGAACAAGACTCTTTTAGAAATGGTTAGGTCCATGATGAGTTATTCAACTTTACCTATTTCCTTTTGGGGATATGCACTAAAAATCACAGTGCATATTTTAAATTTACTTCCACCAAAATTAGTTCCCAACACACCTAAGGAATTTTGGAGTGGGAGCAAGCCTAGTATGAAATATCTTCACATTTGGGGATGTCCAGCACATATGTTAAAGGAGAAGTCTGATAAGTTGGAAGCAAAAATAGAAGTATGCATGTTTTTAGTGTATTCAAAGGAAACCAAAGGTTATTTATTCTATAATCACAAAGATAACAAAGTGTTTTTTAGCATCAATGCCAAATTTTTAGAAGATGATTATGTGAATAATTCTGCAATTGAACAACCAATAGATGAAGCTAGGGATGATGTGTTTGTATTAGATATACCACAAGATTCTACTAATTAGATGTCTAGTATATAGGTGCCTCATCGTAGTGGAAGGACTGTAAGATTTATAGGTCAGGGACAAAATTATGAAGTTATCTCAGAAGAGGCTACACTTATGAAGAGGCAATGAAAGATATAGATGCACATCATTAGGTCAAAGCTATAAAATCTAAATTGGATTCAATGTATTCCAATCAAGTTTGGGATCTTGTAAAGGTGCCTAACGGCATTAAACCTATTGGTTGCAAATGTGTTTACAAGAGGAAGAGAGGGATAGATGGAAAGGTTGAAATCTTTAAAGCTAGGCAAGTGGCGAAAGGGTATACACAAAAAAAAGGTATTGATTATGAAGAAACCTTTTTCACCAGTAGCAATGCTTAAATCTATAAGAATTCTCTCTTATCCATTGCTGCTCATTATGATTATGAGATTTGACAAATAGATGTCAAGACTACATCTCTTAATGGCAATATTGAAGAAGAAATCTATATGATGCAACCATAAGGTTTCATAGCAAAGAACTAAGAGCATATGGTATGTAAGTTGGAAAGGTCCATTTATGGACTTAAGCAAGCATCTAGATCATGGAACATCATATTTGATCAAGCAATCAAGTCATTTGGTTTTGAACAAAATCTAGATGAACTAAGTGTGTACAAAAGACATCAAGATAAAGTAGTAATGTTCCTAGTGCTTTATGTTAATGATATTCTACTCATTGGAAATGATGTAGGAGTAATGTCATCAGTAAAGATTTAGTTGTCTAACCAATTTGATATGAAGGACTTGGGCAAAGCTAACTTTATTCTAGGGATCAAGCTTTGGTGAGATAGCAAGAATAGAATGTTAGGCTTGTCACAAGTTGGATATATAGATTAGGTTAACGGTTTGGCATGCAAAACTTCAAGAAATGATTGCTTCCTTTCAGACATGGAGTTCCTCTGTTTGATAACCAAAGGTCTAAGACTCTCGAGGAAGAAAATACGAGGAGACAATTTCCCTATACTTCTGCAGTGGGAGGTCTCATGTATGCCATGCTTTGTACTAGACCAGATATCTGTTATTCAGTTGGCATGGTTAGTCAATATCAATAAAATCCAGGACCAAAACATTGGCAAGCTATAAAGCATATTCTCAAGTATCTACGGAGAATGAGAGATTATATGCTTGTTTATCGGTGTGAGGATTTGATTCCCATTAGTTATATAGATTTTGATTTTCAATTAGATCTTGATTTCAGAAAGTCCATTTCAGGTTGTGTGTTCACTTTGGGAGGTGGAGCCATAAGTTGGAGGAGTGTTAAACAATCTTGTATTGCTGACTCCTCCATGGAGGTTGAATATGTTACTGCTTGTGAAGTAACAAAAGAAGTTGTTTGGCTTAAGAAATTCCTTTCTGATCTTGGTGTTGTGAGAATGGAGCAAGTTCCTATCACATTGTTTTGTAACAATAGTGGAGTAGTTGCACAATCCAAAGATCCAAGGAATCACAAGAAAGGAAAGCACATTGAAAGAAAGTACCACATCATTTGAGACATTGTTGCTCGAGGAGGTGTAGTAGTAGCAAAGATTGATAGTGCAAATAATCTAGCAAATCCCTTTACTAAAGCCTTGCCACAAAGGACTTTTGAGTCACATTTGGAGAGAATGGGTGTTAGATTAGTGCACAATAGTCTTTAAGGCAAGTGGGAGATTGTTAGGATATGTGCCCTTTAAATCCTATTGTATGATGCTATGTATGACATTATATTGTGATTAATAAAGTTGTTTTATTATTATCTAAAATAATGATAACATGAATATTTGGACATTATCATATAGTCCATGAGATGTATAGTATGTGATTTATGTGATTTAATCATAGAAGATATAAATCACAAGTTCTTTGTAAATTTATAATTTTAGTTCATAGTCAGTGACAAAATTGAGCATTTCATCTGTGAAGACTATAACATATCAACTAAGATGATTTGTCTTGAACATGGAAGTGGAGACTTCTAGTTGATATGTTTTAAGTGTCAAGACATATTAAACTGGACCACTGTGAGATTTATTATTCTACTAATGATTGTTAAATGAATAATAAATCTCACGACTTCTATTTACATCAACTCTCAATCTTGAGAGAATAATGAACTTGATCATGAAGTGTAGGTTGCTTTGATATATTAGGAGTGAGATCTAAAGTCATGATCAAAACCTTAGTATGTTGGGTAGCCATATTTAGTGTTGAAGGAACATATATTCTCAAGATGAAATTCATAATCTCTTAATGAAGATATAAAATATTCCCTTGAGGTAAGTTTAATGGGTTTGGTTATTCAGAGTATTAGGCCTAACCACTTTAGTAAGGAGTTTCTAAAGTATATATATATATATATATATATATATGAAATTGGATTTCATAAATATATGATGAATAAATTAAGGATTAAACCAGGTACTTAAGGATTAAGATGTAATAATCTTCGAAGTGGCAGTCAACATTCATGACTTTGTATTACTACGAATATTTTAATGAAGGGGTTGTATGTATAATAAAGTCTTGGGATATAATTTATTAATAAGACCTAGTGTGCAATTATACTTATATAGTGGTATTAAATATAATTAATGGTAATTTTGGGCTTGTAAAGAGTTGGCAGAAAGGCCCAAAACCCATTGTAGCTAGTATCTTATTTGTTCTCTTTTTGGTTTCACTCCAAGCCACATACTAAAACTCAATTGGAATGGCCCAAAAGGCTAGTCCTATTAGATAATCAGTTATATTTAAGGAGAGAAACATATAGAATTTTATAAGAGAATGAAATAGTGTGTATGTGAGTGTAAGCCACTCTCTTATTCTCCCTTAAACACATACATATAAATTGATTGAGAGACCACACTTCTTGGGCATAAGTGGAATTGGAGTGAAGATTAAAAGTGTTCCCAAGTACTTCTAATCTTTGGTTTTTGAATTTCACTACACCAAGGTATGCTCTCTTGTTCTTAAATTCTGAAATTTACATAGTACATGTTATCAATTGCGAATGAAATAGATCCGTTAATTTTCTGTTGCGTATGTTTTGTATGTAATACAAACCATGTTTTTCCAACATCTCCGACATCTAGATATTTTCTCCTAACATCTCTCAAGTGATTACAACAATCTCTACTTGTAAATGTTTGGTCACCTACATTGAAAATCATGACAACTTTTCCTATTGGAAGATTTTCTTCACCAAATTTTTCAATAAGACTCTTAGCAACAGTAGACATTTTTGTGTGGCATCAAAGGTATGACACACTTTTTGGGCTAATTATACCATGATTGTGGTTGTTCTCAAATCCCTTCACAACACATTTCAACAACTTCTTATTCTTCATGATCCTAAGCATTGGTTCGCATCTAGTTCTAAGACCTGAGCAACTTCTACGGGCCTTTTGCTTGTCATCTCTGCTCTTTCCATTGTCAAATGTCTTTTCTCTTTTGCGTTAGCCTTCACTACAGCATACATAAATACGACTTGTTATATTATCACTTTTGGGTGCTTTTTTACTCGTACGGATACAAATTCCAAAACCTACATATTATGCAAATTATTTTTAAAAAGTTTCAACACCATCAAGGGAGTTAAATTGCATTTTGACATATGGCTTGAATTTCAACTCACAATCACCAAAAGCTTTAAGTGGTAACCCTTGTTCTGATAGTTCTAAATTGTTCGAGGCATCATATAACTCTTCACCTTCCATTTGCTATTCAGTAACTACAAAAACCAATATAAATAATGAACACAAATAAAAAATATGCAAACATAACACCAATAGTAGCTACAAAAGGGGGAAAGAATAATCAACTTGATTAGAATTAAAAGAATAAGAATAATCACCCTTTCAAAGCTATGATTAAAGTAAAATATGCAATTTGAGTTGCTTATTACAACTAGCGAATAGCAATGCAGTGCCGCAAGAAATTAAATAGAGTGTGTGATGAGTCATAAATCCTTACTATTCATGCTCATCTTTAAATGATGTGGCTAATACAACTATTGTCATAAAAGGACATTGTAAAGTTGTAATTTACAACTATGTGTTTTGTTGGCTTTAATTCCATGTCAAATTTGATTGTAATTTTATTCAATTGTTTATACCCTGTATTTATTCTGTGATTTAATTGTAAGGGTTGTGTGATAGAGAGAGTGTGTGAAGACTCAAGCAATTGAAGTCAGAAGAGTTTTCGCGGGTAGCTCATGATGAAGCATCCCACACGAAATGATGCATGTGCCCTGCACATTATTGGAATGCGAAGAGTTAGGACAAATGGAGACAGTTATGTTTCGCCAGTAGCTCGCAGGTAAGGCCTTCTCGCGAGACACTCATGAAACATTTTGTTTTGCCAGACTGTCATTTCTGATACACACTTTCTGTGCCTACACTATTTATACCCATATTACCCACAGATGTTGAGGAGTGCTTTAGAAAGAAAACCCTAGCCACAAACTTTGAGAGTTAGAGATTGTTATACTCACATATCTCTACACATTTGCTTGTGGATTTTCCTCAACTCTTACCTCTCCATTTCCATAACATTGAGAGGTTGATAGCCCAAACACTTACCACACCCATTCAAAGTGTTCAGTGAGGTTTTGGTGTTGCTGGGAAGCATTGGAAGAAGCCAAGGATAGCAGATGCAACATGGAGCTTGTTGCGGGATCCGAAGAGCTAGACAAGACACGGTTCCAAGAAGCCTTGTTGGAGTAGGAGCTTTGAGGGCTTAGGTATAGCGGGTAGATTAGGCTTGGAGGGTCTCTTACAATCCCATGTATCCCAATTGATTGTCTAGTGGATTGATTACCGCTTGGAGGGCTGCAGAGAGGTTTTACGCCGAGAACTTCGGTTTCCTTTTCGATAACACATTGTTGTGTTGTCTTTGCATTTGCATCCTTCTCCCCTACTCTTTTTCCTTTCATTTTACTGTTGTGTTATTTTGAATATGGATTAGAGTAACTTGTTTGTTTATCCGCTTGCATTTACTCTATTCCGTACTTAATATAAGTTAGAGTAAAATCAATCGAGGCGTAATTTTAATTTGGGGGTCTAAATATCTTTTGTGTTTTCACACATTTTAGAGCATTCAGACATGATGATACAACCCTCCTAAAGGATTGATGAATGCGTGATGGTTTATTCCTGAAGAAGGAAGCAAATTAAAAATCCTTAATATTGTGATGCATAACTATAAAGCTGAGGTGGGGTTTACTCCAAAAAATATATAATATTTATTTTTCCGACCACTAACAAGTTAAGAAATTCATCTCTTTTGTTTCTATTATTTTATATGAGTAAATTGTAGAAGAGGCTCAAAGTGGCAAAGTGGGTAGAAGTCAAAGAAAATTGTGGTAGATAACTCCTTTAAGTAATCAAACTTTTTTTTCTTTATTCTTTTTCAACTTCTATTGCTATAATAATAATAATAATAATAATAATAATAATAATAACCATGGTTAGTTGTAAATAATAACAAGATTATAGGCTTAGTTGTAAATCGTATTCACTATCATCAAGTTTTAAATATGTACCTACAAATAATATGGCCCTTAACTACACGTGAGACAACTAGCAGAGATGAATCACTTAGAGTTAGAAGACATTGAGACAACAAAGTAAATCTTGTAGAATGATTCAAGCTACAAGACTTGTAGTCTAATATCAATGATTCACGTGGGAAAATAAATTGAACATAGATGCAATGGAATAAAATAGTTCATACTATTGGAAAATACAGTTTTGTATCTCATACAAAAACACGCAGCAGAAATAAATGGATCTACTTCATTTATGTGAGATAACATGGAACATCTAGATATTAAAAATAAAGAACAAGAAGGCGTACCTTGATGCAGTGAAATTTAAAACAATGGAAGATTGAACTTGAGAAGACTTTTAATTTTCACCCCAATTCCACATATGCCCAAGATGTGTGGTCTCTCAATTAGTTCTATACGTACATGTTTAAGAGAATAAGAGAGAGGCTTGAGAAATTTGTATATCTCTCTTTTTAATCATACGCCTATTTTTTGCACTTGGCAGTTACTTTATTTAATAACTTTTATTAAATAAATAACTGATTATCTAATTGGGTTAGCCTTTTGGGCTAGCCCAATTGGGTTTTAGTGTATGGCTTGGAGTGGGACCAAAATGGACAAATAAAACTCTAGCTCTAATGGGTTTTGGACTTATCTGTCAATTCCTGACAAGCTCAGAGTTACCATTAATTATATTTAATATTACTATATAAATATAATTGCACTCTAGGCCTTATTAATAAATTACATCCCAAGACTTTATTATCTAAACATTTAACCCCTTCATGAAATATTCGTAGTAATACAAAGTCATAAAGTGTAACTGTCACTTTGAAAATTATTAACTCTTCATCCTTGAGTACCCGGTTTAATTCTTTAAGTTATTCATATATATTTTATGAAATCCAATTTCATAAGACATAAACTTTAGTAACTTTTTACTAAAGTGTTTAGGCCTAACACTCTGAATAACCAAACTCATTAAACTTATCTCAAGGGAATATTTTATATCTCTATAAAGAGATGAATTCCATCTTCAGAATATGTGTTCCTTCAACACTACGTGTGGTTACCCAACATACTGATGTTTTGACCATTTCTTTAGATCTCACTCTTGATATATCAAATTAACCTACATTTCATGATCAAGTTCACTATTCTCTCGAGATTGAGAGTTTATGTAAATGAAAGTCGTGAGATTTATTATTTATTTGACAATCGTTAATAGAATAATAAATCTCACAATGGTCTAGTTTATGTCTTATACAATTAAAACATATTAACATGTCAACTAGAAGTCTTCACATCCGTGATCAAGACAAATCATCTTGATTGACATGTTATAGTCTTTGCAGATGAAATGCCCAATTTCATCATTGACTACGAACTAAGATTCCGAGTTTACAAAGAACTTGTGATTTATGTCATCTGTGACTAAATCACATAAATCACATACTATGCATTTCAAGGACTATATGATAATGTCCAAATATTCATGTTACCATTATTTTAGATAATAATAAAACAACTTTATTACATATAACATAATGTCATACATAACATACAATAGGATTTTAGGGTACTAATACTAACACATACATACAACAAAGGCTTGACGAGAGATGGAGAATGATAGCACTTTAAAATAATCATTATATGTTCATACCTATGACAATAGTTGTGTTATTTAATAAAGTTTGGTGACTATGGTTTTTTTTTTTTTTTTTTGGTTGAGAGAGAGAGAGAGAGATATGTAGATACTTTTTGGGTTTAGAGATAAATATGGAATGTATTAAATAAGGGTTAATAAATGAGATCAATCATAATATTAGCATTAATGAGGGTCTTTTTTTAATTGTTGGATATATTTAAATGCAATGGTTTAGAAAAAGTGTAATTCCATAAGAGTTACACCTTTTCTAAACCATTGATTTCCATTAAATTTAATGGTTAAAACAGGACTAGTGCCATGTCAGATCTAATATCATTAATTCCTTAAATTCTCTTTTTAAAAAAAAAAAAAAAAGTCATTAAACTCTTTCACCCTCCATCGTTTTCTTTTCTCTCTCTCTCTCTCTCTCTCTCTCTCTCTCTCTCTCTCTCTCTCTCTCTCTCTCTCTCTCTCTCTCTCTCTCTCTCTCTCTCTCTCTCTCTCTCTCTCTCTCTCTCTCTCCCCCTAGACTCACAAGAACTTAGACACACATGACTTAGTCCCAAATAGAAGCTCCCCCCATAACCCAAAAAAAATATCCTTCCAATTGGCCTTTTGAATTTCTTAAATTTACTCTAATTTTCCTAACCCTTTTCACTCTTGTAATCCATTAGGTGGTTTGCCAATTACACAATTAGCCTTCAAATTTTTGCCAAATGATTATGAATAACCATTGTACATGTAATCAATTAGAATGGAATTAGCCTCTTCATCATGATGGTTGGATGCAACACTCCTCTCTTCTCTTCTTTCCAAATGAGTGGCTTCATATATGTGGCTATTGCATTTACTAACTGTAGGATCTCCATTGTGGACCATCTTGTTTGTCTAAATTTCTTCATTCTTTCAGACCAGTTGACTTTCAGAAATTGATTGTTCCTTTTCATGCTTTTCTAGATCTTCGATAAATACCAATTTGTAGGAAAATTAGAGTTAATTTAAGAAACAGCAAGGAATTAGGTACTGGTGTTAAATTTTTTAGGACAATAAGATTTTGGTGTTATCTAGCTCTCACAGGAACACTGTTATAGTTTATATATGGAACCTTGAAAGGCCTTTTTATTTTGGGTTATGGGAGGAAGAGCTTCTATTTGAGGTTGAGTCATGTGCATCCATTGGAGGAGTTTATGGAGGTCTAGGCAAAAATGTGTGTGTGTGAGAGAGAGAGAGAGAGAGAGAAAGAGAGAGAGTTTAATGATTTTTGCTTATTTTTAGAAGAGAATTTAATGACTTAATGATATTAGATTTGACATTAGATCTAATGGAAATTAATGGTTTAAAAAATGCTTAACTCTTATGGAGTTACACCAAGTGTAACATATTATATATATATATATAAATCCATTATCATTGGATTAGATTATCTTTATATATTCTCCATGTTTGCAAAGTTTAAAGGTAATCAAAGATTAATAGCCATATCATCAATCAATTGTTTAAAGTCAAGTTTTTATAGTTTAAAATATTGCATAAAATATTAGTTTATGAATCAAATAGTAAATAACATCTAATTGGTATAAAAACTGGCATGCATGTCAAAAACATATAGAACATGTAATGCAATAGTGAGATTTTCAAATTATGAATTTAATAACAAGTTATTGGGTGGTGTAACATTACTTAGAGTTATATCAAGTGTAACTTGAACCCAAAACACACACTCTCTCTCTCTCTCTCTCTCTCTCTATATATATATATATATTGTGAGAGTGTAACTTTAAACTAATATTAAACCACCCAATAACTTGTTATTGAATTCGTTTTTTGAAGATCCAACTGTTGGATTACATGTTCTATATGTTCTTAACATATGTGCCAATTTCTATGCCAATCGAATGTAATTTACCATTTGATCTATAAACTTATCTTTTATGTGCATTATTATTTTTTTGAATAACTTTTATGCATTATTCTAAAATACATACGTACACATATATATATATATATATATATATATATATATAGTGAGAGTGTAACTTTAACTAATGTTACACCACCTAATATTTTTTAATTGGATGTGAATTTGATAAATCCATCGTTGGATTACATTATTTTCATATATTCTCCACGATTACAAAATTTCAAGATGATCAAAGATCAATAGTCATGTTACCAGGTGTAACTCTAAACAGTGTTACACCACCCAGTAAATTGTTATTGAATTCATATTTTGAAGGTCCAATCGTTGCATTACATGTTCTATATGTTCTTAACATGCATGCCAATTTCTATACTAATCGAATGTAATTTACCATTTGATTTAAAAAATTATCTTTTATGCATTATTTAAACTAAAAAAACTTGAATTTAAACAATTAATTGATGGCATGACTATTGATCTTTGTGATCATCTTCAAATTTTGTAACCATGGAGAATATACGTAGATAATGTAATCCAGTGGTGTGCTGTGACTTAAATAATGCTCCCAAGTGTGGGTTTGCTACGAAGTAATAACTCGGTAAGTCTGAGGTCTAATCCACTAAGAAAAGGGAATTGACTAGCAAACCATAAGAGAAAATTTACAAATAGCTTAATTTTTTGCTTATTTATATCATTATTTTAAAGCATTATCATACTTATTTAGAGTTAATTTCTTGTGGATTTAACCTCGAACTTACCGAGTTATTACTTCGCGACAATCCTGCATTTAGGAACATTATTTAAGTCATAGCAAGCTTTTGGCACTGTTGTCAGGGATTAGATGATTAAAGAAGTGTTCCACTTCGTTTAGAGAGGTTTTTGGCATTAAATTTCTTCAAATATTTGGAAATATCTCTCCAACTCTCTCTTCTTTTTAAGTAGTTTAGTTTTCTTTTAGAGTTTTTCTTTTCTTTTTACTTGTTTTTATTGTTAAAGGTATTTGTTTTATTTTCTCTTTCCTTTTCTTTTCCTTTCTTGCTTTACTATTGCATGTGTGTTTGGTGTCGTGATAGTGATAATCGCTTGGTTAGAATTGAGTCTATAGATTTTCCTTCTCATTTCATTCTTTCTATTATAGATGTTCATCTAGATTCGATGTCCCGTGATAAGCTCATCTTTCCTTCCACTATCACGAGTATCTTACGCCATTTTTCTGTTCCTTTTCCCTCTTCCAACCATTTCATCGTCATGTGTGCCATAGATTACGCTATCGTTAAATGTAGCGAGGCCTAGTTTCGGTCGCTGTAGTCAGATTCAACAGCACCTTCCTCCCGTTTTGCACCATCCCATTTTGCTCCATCTACATCCGCCCCTTCTTCTTTGGGTGATGTGTCTTTAGGAGATGTCATGGCGCAACTGCAGCGCATGGATGCTCGCCTTGATACACTCTCTACAGAGTTGTATCAGGTGAATGTTCGTGTCCGGTTGTATTGCACGACCATAAGGCGTCCATGGGCAAATTTGCTTTTGAGCCTACCCCTTCACCACCTCCTCCGTGGCTTCTAATTCTGAGGATGGGGATGATGATGATGGTGATGACGATGATAGAGATGCTAGCTCTACCGATGAGATGTCTACTTGACACTCCACCCTTTGTCGCTCATGACAAAAAGGGGAAGTAGTTTTGGATATGAGAGTAGTCACTTCTAGGGAGAGAGTTAGTTTTTGGATCATTGTGTTATGGGGGAGTGTTGTTTTTCTTTTGACGGATGCATGATGAAAAAATCACACCCTTTCTCCAATTCAGAGACATACAATTTAGGGTGGAAGAATTATCCAAATTTTAGTTGGAGAAATGATAATGTGGTTGCACCTCCTACACATGGTTCTTCAAATTTTGCTCCCTACAATCCCCCTCCAAAGAAGAGTCTTGAGGACACTTTACTACAATTCTTGCAAACTCGATGCTCCTTTAATAATTAGAACTCACAAGCCATAAATGACATTCAGGGCACTCTCACTAAATTGACTGCATCCATGAGCACAATAGAAAAGGGTAAGTTTCCATTTTAACCACAACCAAATCCCCAAGGTCAATTTTGTGTTAATGATTGTATTTCCTCTAAAAATAAAGTAAGTTAAACCTGTGACTACTCTTCGTTGTGGAAGAGTCATTGAAAATGATATTCCTAAAAGCAATAAACATGAAGAATCTTCCAAAATAAAGAGTAGTGATGAGGTCCTTGAACCTAAATCTAATGCAACTGAAAGGTGTCCTATCCCTACTCCTTTTCTACAAAGGTTGATTCCCCCTTAAAAAGTGAATCAAAATTTTGAAATCCTTGAAGTGCTTAAGCAAGTTAAAATGAACATTCCTGTTTTGGATGCCATAAAGAAAATTCTATCATATGCTAAATTTTTGAAAGATTTGTGTACTGTTAAGCATAAGCTTAATGTACATAAGAAGGCATCTTTGACTGAAGAAGTTAGTGCAATCATGCAAAACAATAGACCTCCAAAGTTTAAAGAACCAAGTTGTCCCACTATTTCATGTGTGATTGGTAATTCTAAAATAGAGAAAGCTTTGCTTGATCTTGGGGCAAGTGTGAATCTTTTGCCATCTTCAGTGTATGAGCAATTAGGTCTAGGCGAGTTAAAACACTTCCATAATTTTGCAACTTGCCAATGGATCTATGATTATTCCTAGGGGTGTTGTTGAGGATGTTTTTAAATGTTCAAATAGTGTGTAAAACACCTATGAAAGTTTAGACCCCTAATTTACAAATTACCAACACAAGCTTATTATCAAATAATGTATGTGCGGAATATGAAAACAAGCTAAACCAGAATTGGTAAAACAATCTAAACCGAAATTAATCACAACCACAACAATAATTAAAAGGAAAATATTAAGGGAAGAGAGATGTAAACACAAAAACAACACAGGGACGTGTTATCAAAGAGGAAACCGAAGTCCTCGGCATAAAACCTCTCCACCGCACTCAAAGCGGTCAATAATCCACTAGAGAATAAAGTTAGGATACATGAATAGTAGAAGATCCTTCAAGCCTAATCTACCCAGTGCACCTAAGCCCTCCAAGCTTCTTGCTCCAACAAGGTTATGCTGAACCTTGTCTTCTCTAGCTTACCAAATCCCGCATCAACCAAAACGAATTGGTCCCTTTTGAATTGCTTCCCAAGCACCAAAATACTTTCTCACAAATATGGGTATGGTGAGATAATGATTTGGCTAATGTACCTCTCAAGGATGTATCAATGGAGAGGGTGAGAGTAGAGGAATTTGGAGAATCAAAGGATGAAGATTATGGATGAGTCAATCTTGTTTTTCTCTAGGGTTTCTCTCTCAAAATTCTCTCTGGAAAAAATCTCTACATTTCGTGGGTATAAGGGTATTTATAGTAGGGTGTGTATGGAATGCAAAGAGTCAGGTTTTTAACAAACAGGGTGTCCTAGCAACTTGGCCTCGCAACTGGAATGAGTTGCAAGTTTGAGTTGCGAGCTAACTGCCTGGACAGACTGGAAGTTTTGTTTTGTAGTGCAACAGTTGGTGTGACTCTTCAGCTCCTCTGCATGCTTCACACATGTGCCACATTTAGCGTCTTGCCAGTCGTGAGCCATTCGTGAGATCCAGTCACAAGGCCTTTCTTGAGTGCACACTCTTGAGCTTTTCTTCATACTCTCTCACACATTACCCTTACATGATTCCCACCTAAATACAGGGTTTCTTAATGCTGAATTACAAGCAAATTTGGCACGAAATAAAGCCAACAAAATGATTGAATAAATTCAACCTTACAGTTTTGGTTCAAGTGGACAAATTTTATTTTCCTGTTGAATTTATTATTTTGGACATGCATCCTGTTTCTAATGCTAATTCTTAAATATCTATGATTTTAGGATGCCTATTTCTTGCAACTTCTAATGCATTGATAAATTTTAGAAGTGGAGTCTTAAAATTATCTTTTGGCAATATGACCCTTAAGCTTAATATTTTTAATACTTTTAAGCAAACTAGGGATGAAGATGATGTGCATGAAGTCAACTTGATTGAAACAATTGCTTAAGACCAAACATTAGAAGCTTGTTTAGTCAATTCATGTGATTTTAATTTTGATGAGAATTTCAAAATTTCATACATTCATTATCTCCTATAATCTGCACAGGAATTGGAAGCGAGCAATTGGAAATTGAAATGTAAGGAGTTGCCACCTTGTGAAATAAAGTTGTTACCATCTAGGGAACAAGTACCTAAATGGGAGTTCAGAAAAAGGTTGATTTTCCTAATCTAATATGGATGGGCAAAAAATCTTGATTCTTAAGTTCAAAAGTTTGGTTATGTGTGGGGAAGGTGTTAGGTATCCCACAATGCCTGTTCAAGGACAGTCCTTTGTTTTGGTAAAACCTTAATTTTTGGAGATTAGCAATTGAAAATAGGAAATTGGCATTAGCTTTCGGGGCTTTTAACGCGTCGGGCTTTGAGGTTTGCTTTTGGAATATGTGTGGCCCTAATAGATGTTTTCCTAGCGCATTCAAGATTTGGTGCCAAATTTCCATGGTGAAAATTCGGCAGCATTTCGCCTTGTTTTCGTGGTGAAAATTTGGTAGCACTTTGCCTCAGGTGCATCATAGCACACAAAACACTATTCTCACCAAGTTTTCATTGTAAGAATACGGCATTGGAGTTACCCCATGTTCACGGCGAAAATCTGGCAAAGTTTCATGTTTGGTGCACTATGGCACACCAGCAAGGTTTTGTATTAATGTATATGGCATGTATTGACATGCTCATACTGAGATAAGCCGAAGCCCTTTAAAGCATTAAGCATGTTGTTGCGCATTGCATACACAGGGAAACCAATGTCACTCAAGTGACATGTATCAGGACAATCACACTGTGATGACTATGCACATAGTATAGCATGAATATGCACCTATAGCAAATGCCTTGAGCACATACCTACACTACAAGGTCAGGATTGCTCGTGGTTAGCGAGGGTTGCTTGCATAACCATGAGAGTCCGTCATACAAAGTGCACAATCACCCACACACGTGTAGGTGCATATATATGTGTATGTATATATATATACACACACACACACACATATACACATACATCATGCATAATGCTATCATGCATAGCAGAAAAGTAAAGTAGACATATGTCAACATCCCCTGGGTGTGGCCTAGCAAGGTATAGGAAAAGTAAATCAAACATTGCCACGCCCAAGGAACATGGCCCAAAGCAAGGTACAGGAAAGATTGGAGATACATGCCTACATCCCTAGGGTATGGCCCAACAAGGTGCAAGAAAGATGAATAAGACATTGCCATACCCTAGGAATGCGACCTAAGAATGGTACATGGAGGATAAGCTTAGAGAAGAGGCTAAGAGAGGGTATAAAGATATAACCACTCGGGGAGGCTAGGCCTCCAATCTACTAAAAATTTCCCTTTTTAGGGTTATGTCTTCATGCTTACGTCTTTGCCCTTTTTGCTTGTGCCTAGGAGGTCATTCCCTCACTCCAAGAGTCCTTTGCTTCATGCTTGTACATGCAACAAACAAGGAAATAAACTAGCAGACAAGCAAAGAAAGAAGCAAAGAAGATAGAAAGAGAGATAGAAAGCATGCAAAGAACATACTAACAAAAAGGGCCAAACAGGGGCAAACAAATGTGCTAAACACACGAAGGGGCAAGCAAATATGTTATCAAACAAAAGGTGGTGTCCTAGGAGGACAAATGTAGGTTTGGATCGAGTGTCCATAGTTCCATTGTGTTGGAGTATGGATGACACACGCATGCCATCAAGCAAAGTTCCTGAAGGGATTCAAGGTCTCATATATCAAAGACGAGTGTGAACCTACATGAGATAATAGGAACTAAGCTTGATGACACAAGCAAGCAAGAATCATTCATGAACATGTAAGTAACCGTGCAAAGATGAATAGAAACAAAGAAAGCCGATGGGGTTACAAGAAAGCAAGGCAAGCATATCATTACACGGAGCAGGGAAACGGTATGCATAGAGCAAATTGACATTGCGGAGATGCATCTCACAAGTGGTTACACCCAAACAAAGCCACATATTGGTTGGATGAAACCACACAAGATCAAGCCCATGGAGGGTGCTAAGCATGGCAAAGCCTAGAACTAGAGAGGCAAACATGGACTTCAAGCATAGAAGCAAACAAGCATACACATGCATATAGGGGAATGATCCAAACCCTTTAATGACCATGGGATCTAGATCTACAACCCACCAATATGGGCCAAAACTCAAGAAAGAGAATTATTAAGGACAAAAGGGCTACAATAGCACTGGGCATAGCAACCAAACATGCAGATCCAAACATAGGCAAGACACAGGGCCTGAAAAGACATAGACCTAAGCATAGGCATGAAAAAGAGCACATTAAAGCATAGACCTAAGCTTAGGCATGACAAAGGGCATATAAAATCATAGATCTAAGTATAGGCATGACAAAGAGCACATAAAAGCATAGATCTAAGCACAAACACGGAAACAAGCATGGAAACATGTAGATCTAAACATAGGCATGGAATCAAGCATAGAAACAAGTAGATCTAAATATAAGCATGGTAATTAGACATATCCTAGCCCAAGACGGCTAGGCCGACAATTTCTAAGAAACAAATCATGGTAAAAAGCTAATAGACATGCTAGGAAAGCAATAAAACATGTTTTTTAAGCAAGAAAAGCTAGAAAAAAAGTTTGACTAATGAAAGGGGTGTGGATTGTAGCTAAAAAGCTACATCCACACCCCTAAACCTCAAATCCAAGGTATGGAAACAAGATGAGAAAGAATGGGTGCAAGAACACTACCTCGTAATTTTGGTCAAAGGAGAAGAATCAAAGGTGTTTTGATGTGTTTGGGGGTGTTTTTGGAAGTGAAATATAGAGAAAAAGGAAGAGGAAAATGCCCAGAAAATGCACCAACTACCCAAAATATTCTTTCTTTTTGCAAAATGAGGGGTTTGGTTGTATTTATAGGCCAAAACTGACCCATCGACTTCCGGTGGCCATTGTAAGGCAACCACTTATTGCCGGCAGCCTTATAGTGGCCGCTGGCCACCCTTACTGACATTAGCAGTTTTGGCTTTATTTGATCCAGATTCAGATGCATATTTGAAAGCCTTCCCAGACTCGGATTGGGTTGATCTTAATGTCCCTGGAAATATTTGGATGTCTAGTGTAAGATTGAATTTAATCAACCATCTTGTTAGCTTTATTTCGTGCGAAATTTGTTTGTATTTTAGCAATTAGTAACCCTGTATTTAGGTGGGAATCATGTAAGGGTAGCGTGTGAGAGCATGTGAAGAATTACTCAAGATTGTGCAAAGAAACAGGGACTCGCGTCTGGATCTCGCAGGTGACTTGCGGCTTGCAAGCCGCCAGAATGTTGCACACATGCCAAGCATGCCAGAAGCTGAAGAGTCGCGCCAGCTGTTGCACTACAAGACAAAAGTCCCAGGCTAGCCAGGCCGTTTGCTCGTGGCTTGAACTCGCGACTCAACCCAGTCGCGAGGTCAAGTGGCCAGAATACCCTATTTGGGAAGAACTAACTTTTCACATTCCTTCTCACCCTACTATATATATATACCCTTCTACCCAAGATTTTGAGAGAGCTTCTAGAGAGAATTTTGAGAGAGAAACCCTAGAGAAAAACAAGATTGACTCATCCACAATCTTTACCTAAGAGACTCTTCAAATTCCTCTACTCTCTTCCTCTCCATTGTAAAATCCTCGAGAGGCTTATTACCAAACCCTTTTCTTACTATATCCATTTCTGTGAGAGGGCTGTTTGGTACTTTAGGAAGTAGTTAGGAAGGATCCAATTTCACATTGGTTAATGCTATGGTCAAGTAGCAGAATCCGGGAAGCTAGAAAAGAAATAGGTTCGGTGCAACCTCGTTGGAGCAAGAAGCTTGGAGGGCTTAGGTACATTTGGGTAGATTAGGCTTGGAAGGTCTATTGCTGTTCATGTATCCCGACTACATTTTCTAGTGGATTACTTACCGCTTGGAGGGCGGTAGAGAGGTTTTACGCCGAGGGCTTCGGTTTCCTCTTCGATAACACATCGTTGTGTTGTCCTTGAGTTTGCATCTCTCTTCCCTTATCTTTGCCTTTTATTTTCTGCTGTGGATGTGATTTTAATTGGCTTAGATTGTTTATCAATTCTGTTTATAGCTTGTGTTCATTTTACGCACACTTTGTGTTTGTCATAAAGTTTGAATTGGTAATTTTTAATTTGGGGGTCTAAACGTTCATAATGTATTTTACACTAATTGAACTTTCAATTGGTATTAGAGTGGGTGCACTCTTTGAGGTTTAAACACCTTAGTGCAATCCTTGACCCAATATTGAGATGGACCGGTCTCAATCTTTGAATGTTCCACCATTTTTTGATGGAAACAATTATGCCTTTTGGAAAGTCCGGATTAGGGCATTCTTGTGTTTAATTGATGATACTGTTTGGGATGCCGTAGAGGCAGGTTGGACAAGGTTGAGGGCTGCTAAATCCACTTGGGATAAAGTAGTCCTTGCGGCAGCTAATGCTAATAGTAAAGCCTTGAATGCAATTTTCTGTGGTGTTTCTCTAGATGAGTTTCACAGAATTTCTCACATTACCGTTTCCAAAGAAGCATGGGAGATATTGGAAACCACCTACGAAGGAACGAAGAAAGTGAAATGAGTGAGGATGAGTCCTTTGACTCTTTTAATAGCAAGCCGAATGAGGTGGTTGTCAGCAAATTCAATTTGGGGGAGAAAACAGAGGATTCTAAAATAGTAAGGGAGATCCTTCGACATTGCCGAAAAGCTTTCGTGCCAAAGTGACAGCAATTGAAGAGAGCAAGGACCTTGATGACATCAAAGTCCAAGAGTTGATTGGTTCTCTTCAGACTTATGAATTGTCGCTGCCCACTCAACAAAAGAGCAAATCCCTTGCTCTTAAGACCATTAATGAAAGATTGGAAGTCCATGACTCATCGGATGAGGATGTGGTTGACAAAGATGTTGCATACCTTGTGAAATTTTTTTGAAAATTCTTAAAATTCAAGAATAATGGTAAATTTGGTGATAAAGGGAAATTCCAAAGTTCAGAAAGGGAGAAAAGGGAATTCAAAAAGAAAGATGGAAAAGAATCACAATCTACACAAGGTGTCACTTGTTTTGAATGCAATGGGCATAGACACTTTAAGAAAGAATGTCCGAATTATTTGAAATCGAAAGGCAAGGTGTATGCCACGACACTGAGTGAATTGGATTCATCCAACTTTGATTCTGAGGAAAGCTGTGACGAAGAAGGGAATTACTCTGCTTTTATGACTATTGCCCATGTTGAGTCTTCAGATCAGTTGAATTTGCTTGTACAAGAGCTTGGAGAACATAGTGATGAAGAGTCATTGGGAGGTGTTGAAGAATTAGATGCAGAAGAAGATGAAATCACAACCAATCTTCAAAAGAATTATAATTCAATCCTAAAGAAGTCGGGTGAGTACATAAGGGTGGCCAAGGCTGTTGTGAAAAAGATGAAGAAGGTAGAGGAGGACTATAAAAGTCTCATAATTCGCTATAAGGAGGCCAAATGTGAGATAGAGACACTGAATGGTGAGCTATCAAAAGCCTACACAAAAGTGAGATTTCTTGAGCAAGAGGTTATGCAAGCAAATACCAAGATAGAGAGGGTCTCCACCAAGAAGCTAGATGATGTTATTTCATCTCAAAAGCATTTTTCAGACAAATCCAGGTTGGGATATATCGAAGGAAGTAGCTCATCGGGCAGTGTCACCAAAGAAGTGAAGTTTATAAAGGCCAAAGAGAAAATTGAAGTTAGTCCTACTGCTGAGAAGCCCAAGATGGAGGAGAAGAGGAATGTGGATGACCAACAGATGATGAACAACTCCCGTAAGCAATCTATGGGCAGGTCTGAATCCCGAGCAAAGTCTCGTCCACGATCACAAAGAGGTCTTAGATTGAACTATGTGTGTCACCATTGTAGACTTTAAGGGCATACTCAACCAAATTGTCAAAAGCTGAGAGCAATGAATAATGCAAGTGCTCCAAGGTCACGAGGACCTAGAAATGACAGGAGAAATTGGGCTGGTGAACCATCAAGAGATCGAAATGGTGATCTCAGAATGATGGACGTGATGAAGATGATTGGTGCATTCACCAACTGCTTGGAAAGCTTCACACGAAGGTTTGAAAGCCCTAACTCCCATACCTAATCTTATAAGGAAATCACCCCAAACGCAAGTGACGTGTGGGTGAAAAAGGGTACTCATGCATAAGCATTACAACATGTCCATGCATCAATACTTCCTATGCTTTGTGACTTTCTTATGATGTTTTGATTATCGATTGCATGGGTTGAAATTTGTTTGTTTGTTTTTGCATACTTTCATTAATTTTTTTTGTTACTTTTGATCAATCTTTTCCTTCTTATGTGTCAAAAATCCAAAAACCACATAAAAAGTAGAAAATCAAAAAGTTTGATTGACATTGTTGAGTTTTGTCTCAAAACTTGTTTTGCCTTGTACCTTTGTGCTAATGGCTTTGTGCATTTACAAGTGTAGCTTGTTCCTTTGCACTCTTATCACTGTGGAAGAAATCTTGAAATCTATGTGACTGTTGTAAATAGATCTTCAAACTTGTCATGAATGATTAGTGAATGGTTTTGTTGATCTTGAGACATGCATAGACTTGTGCCTATATATCTTCCCACTCTTTATTTTTTATTTTTTATTTTTGTTTTTGCTAAAGAGAGCTCTCCAAATGTAAATCTCCAAATGTAAAGAGATATTGAGCTACAAAAGCCTGTCGCACATACTAGTATTCGACTGGGAAAAGGGAAAGCGACCAAAAATAAAGTGTATGATTTTTCAAAAAGCCAAAGGCTATCCCATCAAGGTGAAATATCAAACGTCATTCTCACAATGAGATGTGATTGTTCCAAAAAGATCAAAAAGATATAATATTATGACTGAAAAATGGAGTCAAATGTAAAGCTCCAACTTATGTTATCAAGTCATGTAGGAGGTCATATATGCATACTTCTATAATTGAGATAGGTCACATGATCTAGTGCTAATTGTGTATGCCTTGGTTGAATTGATCATTGAAGCTTCACATTAGACTAAGAACTATCTCATTGTTGATATCCACACACAACACACACATTTATGTTCATGAATGCCATATTCGTTTGTGTGATTGTACTTGATAAAATGTGTTTTCATGTGCTCAATCTTTGTTGATTCAAACACAAAAATATTTTTGAGTGTTTTAGGTGTTTTTGGAAAGTATTTTGTTTTTACAAAAAAAAAAAAAAAAAATTTCAAAAACAGTGTTGCCCTGTTTTGGCGACTCATTCGTGGGTCATCCAAGTTGCATGCTATAGCTGTGAGCTCGTGGGTTGGTTTTGGAGACTTGTTCGTGAATGAAAGGTCCAATCGTGAGGGGTACATAGAGATTTTCATGGCTCAACTCGCGACTCCCTCGCGAGTAGACCTTCCAATCGCGAAAAACGTTTAGAAATTTTTTTCAAATCTTTAGGCTTAAAGTGTTTTGGCGGGTGACCTTGGCGACTTGTTTTAGTCACAAAAAACATTTGTTTTGTGTTTCAAAGACAGCTTTTTTAAAACTTTTTCAGTTTTTCCCTCAAATTTTTATGACTGTTCACTGTCTTCCCCATTTCTCTCTCAACTGAAACTGACCCAAACACTCCTCAAACTCCATTTCTACATCATTTCTTCTCAAATCTTCAAGAAAAAGGTATGAGTTTTCTCTGTCTCACTTCATTTTCCATGTTTTGAGTGTGCTTTTCTTGATTCTGTGAGTGTGTTGTTGCCATTATGCTTTGAAAAATATCATGCTCGTTCAAGGGTTTGCTTTATCTTAGTGAGTGTTCATTGATTGAGAGTTAGTGTTTTTGACTTTATTACTGGTGTTTATATGAAGTTTGTGGTCTGTGCTCTGTTTCATGATAGTGTTGTTTCATTCATATCATGTTTGTGGTATTTTGTCACATTATTTGTCATTTGAATCCTTGTAATGCTCAATGCCCACTTGATTATGAGCTATTACTGTTCATCATCATATTTGATTGCCTATTCCACTTATTATGTCTGTGTTGCTTATGATTTCTTGTCTTTAACCTGGTTCTTGTTTCTGTGATTGAGTGAAATCTCCCTGTTTCACATTCTTATACCTGAATCTAATCAAACTGATGTGTGTACCTTGTGGTATTTCATTTGGCTCTTTGTTGTGTGACTGTTCTCTTGCAGATGACTCGTCGTTCTCCTAAAAGCAAAAACATTTTAACCAGTGATCAATCAACTCTGGCTGCTAAACGAACTCGACTATCATCTCAGTCATCTAAAGACTCTAATTGTGAGAGGTTTAGAACTCCTCTTAACTCATACATCTACTCAAGCATCTTTGACGTGGCATCTCTTATAGTGGAACATGTGGTTGAGTTTAACACATTGAAGACCACTTTTGTCCCTCGGATCTTTGAAGCAAGAGATTGGACAGCCTTATTCGGGAATTTTGAAGACCCAATGGATGAACTGGTCAAAGAATGCTACTCTAATATAAGTGACCTTGGAGTTGAGCTGATTTGCTAGGTGAGAGGAAAGGAATTTATCATCAACTCGAAATCCATAGCCCAAATTGTCCACATCACAAGACCACAGAATGTGAATCTAACTCCTTATGATGATAGAACTCCAGAGATTTAAGACATTCTACAAGTTCTTGGACCTGACCATGAAGTCTCTAGTAAAGGCACATCCATAAGTACTGCCAAGTTTGCACCTGAGTTGACCACTTTAAAGCTAATCACGTTCTCCAACCTTTACCTGCTGTCCAACACGACTTTCATCAATCTTGGAAGATCTCAATTCCTATGTGATCTTATTATAGGAGCGCCTATTGATATCTGTGCCCACATCTTTCAAACCATAAGGAAGACCGCAGCTCGATCAGCAACACGAGTATGTATTCCATTTTGCAGTCTCATTATGAAGTTCATTCTTCGTGAAGGTATTAATCCTCCCTCAGATGGAAAAATGATGACCCGTCTGTGTCCAATTTCCATGATCACTCTCCAAGCAAGCAAGAGTCATTCTTCTAGAACTCATAAGAGTGAGCCATCCACCTATGAAACTCCACCTGTTCGTGCTCCAGTTACACCTGCCCAATCAACTAGCACTTCATCCGTTCCCCCTGGGTTTCAAACAGCCAAGTAAAGCCACTTGATTACGAATGTGTTTCATCAGATATCCGATTTAGAACGGATTCTTTACTTCTTCCACAATCAAACTCAAATGCGTCTCACAACTATTGAGACACAACTGGATGCTATTCAACAAAAGTTGGAAGAAAGCCTTTAGCTATTCATGCCAAAAAGGGGGAGAGCAGCACATAGTTAGAGGGAAAGCAGCACAAGAATGAGAAGGAGTGTGCATATTGAAAGGGGGAGTTGTGTGCTCACATATATTTATACTTGTCTTTACTGTCTTTTTGTTTATGGTTATAGTTTTATGTTTTGGATAATTATTGTTATTATGGGTTGGGTTAGATACACTGTGGTTATGGTTAATGTTTGGTTTAAACTTATAACTCATGGATGGTTTTGAAACTTTGGTATATTTTATATATTGATGATGTTTTGTACCCATGTTGCTTTTTAAGCTTTTAGGGTTATGTTTTATGCATAATTTGTAGGCATTATGGTATGTATCATGCATTTATGCATTGTTTAATCAATACTTCTAACTAAATGGCATGTATTTTCCTTTTAAGTACTGTCACTCTTGTGCCCTTGTAGGATTGTTCCTAGATGCATATACTTAATGTATTATGCATTGGTTAAGTATTGGGCATGCAAGAGATTTGCATTGAGCTTATTAGCTTGTATGTCCAATTGTTCATTCCAAGTGTGAATGAGCATTGTGGTCACTACCTTGTAGTGATTGCTTGTTTGATCATGCCATAGTTTGTTTCTTAACTCCATCTTTGCTTGATCACATCATGCCTGCTTCATTTGCATTTCATGCTTTTTTGCATACAATGATCACCGTGTATTGTTGTGTTTCAGGAGATTCATGTTCATATGACTTAAGAGCTTCATAGTTTCTAGAATTAGGTGTGAGTGAATTATGTTCAACTGTTCCCAACTCACATGTTAAGTCTAAAGTCTGTTTTAGGGTTTTGTCACGGAATAGCCAAAGAGGGAGATTGTAAGGTTGAATTTAATCAACTATCTTGTTGGCTTTATTCGTGCTAAATTTGCTTGTATTTTAGCAATTAGTAACCCTGTATTTAGGTAGGAATCATGTAAGGGTAGTGTGTGAGAGAGTGTGAATAATTGCTCAAGATTGTGCGAAGAAACAGGGACTCACGGCTGGATCTCATGAATGGCTCACGGCTTGCAAGCCGCCAGAATGTTGCACACGTGCTAAGCATGCCAGAAGTTGAAGAGTCACACCAGCTATTGCACTACAGGACAGAAGTCCCAGGCTGGTCAGGCCATTTGCTCACAGCTTGAACTCGCGACTCAACCCAGTCGCAAGGTCAAGTCGCTAGAACACCCTGTTTGGGAAAAACTGACTTTTCACGTTCCTTCGCACCCTACTATATATATACCCTTATACCCACGATTTTGAGAGAGCTTCCAGAGAGAATTTTGAGAGAGAAACCCTAGAGAAAAACAAGATTGACTCATCCACAATCTTTACCTAAGAGACTCTTCAAATTCCTCTACTCTCTTCCTCTCCATTGTAAAATCCTTGAGAGGCTTATTACCAAAACATTTTCTCACCATATCCATTTCTATGAGAGGGCTGTTTGGTGCTTTGGGAAGCAGTTAGGAAGGAACCAATTTCACATTGGTTGATGTTATGGTCAAGTAGCGAAATCCGGGAAGCTAGAAAAGAAATAGGTTCAGCACAACCTCGATGGAACAAGAAGCTTGGAGGGCTTAGGTACATTGGGTAGATTAGGCTTGGAGGGTCTATTGCTGTTCATGTATCCCAACTACATTTTCTAGTGGATTACTTATCGCTTGGAGGGCAGTGGAGAGGTTTTACGCCGAGGGTTTCAGTTTCCTCTTTGATAACACATCAATGTGTTGTCCTTGAGTTTGCATCTCTCTTCCCTTATCTTTGCCTTTTATTTTCTGCTGTGGATGTGATTTTAATTGGCTTAGATTGTTTATCAATTCTGTTTATAGCTTGTGTCATTTTCTGCATACTTTTTGTTTGTCATAAAGCTTGAATTGGTAATTTTGTTTTTGGGGGGTCTAAACATTCATAGTGTATTTTACACTATTTGAACTTTCATCTAGTTTTTAGAAAACTAAATAAATTGGAAATCCAAATGTTGGATCAAAAGTTATGGCCTCGGGAAGTGTGCTGACACGCTTTGTACGACTTTCTCGATATCTCAACCGTTCTGACTCTGGTATTGGTCTCAACCCATTCTGATGGTCAGATTAAAATTAGAGTTTCTATGGCCTGCCGAGGGTCAACCTCGGTCAAACTTGACAAAAGTCTTCGAGTAGCTCAGGTTTGATGTAAAACCATGAAAATGTTGTTTTGTGAGGATTTTGACATCATTTGACTTTTGGTCAACGTAGGGTTGACTAAGGGCATTTTGGTTATTTTGACTAAAAAAGGCACTTTGAGTGCTCCGATGCCCGAACAGGTTGTGTCACATCAATCTAGATGTTTTCATGGCCCCATGGAGAGAATAATATTTTTGGAATTTTCGTGGTCCAGCATGCAAATTGAGAGCAGACAAAATACGGTATCTACACATATGTTTGAGAGTGTTACACCCTTTTTAGAGTGATTTTATTTGTGAAGTTTGAACACCTGTGAGATATAAGTTGACGCATAAGTTTGCATAAAAATTCAAGCCATATTTTATCTTAAGACTAAGGTTATGTTTGTGTGGCTAAACTATTCACACACTGAGTATTGATGGCATGTGGAATATCTTAGATATTTGTTAGTGTTTTGACCTTTGATTAACTATTTCTACTAAAGTAATAATAAATTATTTTATTTTATTTTATTTTGTGTTCTTGTTTCGAGTCGCTTAAATTGCTAAGAACTAGCAATGAGCTAGTTAAAGAGTGTGATAATAGATTAATTTTGCATATTTATATCATTATTAGAAAGCATTATCATACTTATTTATAGTTAATTCATGCATTTTATATTTGGTTTTGGAATAATGTTGAATAATTAATTTTGTGCATAATTATATTTTAATGCGTGAATTTGTCTTTTGTAAGATAATGGAATTAAATAAGTGGATTTGTGAAAAGAAGAAGGCTAATGGACTTTATGAAAGTTCAATTAGTGTAAAATACATTATGAATGTTTAGACCCCCAAATTAAAAATTACCAATTCAAGCTTTATGACAAACACAAAGTGTGCGGAAAATGAACACAAGCTATAAATAGAATTGATAAACAATCTAAGCCAATTTAAAATCACATCCACAGTAGAAAATAAAATGCAAAGATAAGGGAAGAGAGATGCAAATACAAGGACAACACAACAATGTGTTACCGAAGAGGAAACCGAACCCTCGGCATAAAACCTCTCCGACGCCCTCCAAGCGGTAAGTAATCCACTAGAAAATGTAGTCGGGATACATGAACAGCAATAGACCCTCCAAGCCCTCCAATGTACCTAAGCCCTCCAAGCTTCTTGCTCCAACGAGGTTGCGCCGAACCTATTTCTTTTCTAGCTTCCTGGATTTCACTACTTGACCATAGCATCAACCAATGTGAAATTGGTTCCTTCCTAACTGTTTCCCAAAGCACCAAATAGCCCTCTCATAGAAATAGATATGGTGAGAAAAGGTTTTGGTAATGAGCCTCTCAAGGATTTGACAACGGAGAGGAAGAGAATAGAGGAATTTGAAGAGTCTCTTAGGTAAAGATTATGGACGAGAAAATCTTGTTTTCTCTAGGGTTTCTCTCTCAAAATTCTCTCTGGAAGCTCTCTCTAAATCGTGGGTATAAGGGTATATATATAGTAGGGTGAGAAAGAATGTGAAAAGTCAGATTTTCCTAAACAGGGTGTTCTGGCGACTTGACCTCGCGACTGGGTTGAGTCGCGAGTTCAAGCCGTGAGCAAACGGCCTGGCCAGCCTGAGACTTTTGTCCTGTAGTGCAACAGCTGGCGTGACGCTTCAGCTTCTGGCACGCTTAGCACGTGTGCATCATTCTGGTGGCCTGCAGCCATGAACCACCCGCAAGATCCAACCGCGAGTCCTTGCTTTTTTGCACACACTTGAGTAATTCTACACACTCTCTCACACACTACCCTTACATGATTCCCACCTAAATATAGGGTTACTAATTGCTAAAATACAAGCAAATTTGGCACGAAATAAAGCCAACAAGATGGTTGATTAAATTCAACCTTACAATCTCCCCCTTTGGCTATTCCATGACAAAACCCTAAAACAGACTCTAGACTTAACATGTGAGTTAGGAACAGTTGAACATAACTCACTCATACCTAATTCTAGAAACTGTGAAGCTCTTGAATCATATGAACATAAATCTCCTGAAACACAACAATACACCATGATCATTGTATGCAGAAAAGCATGAAATGCATATGAAGCAAGCATGATGTGATGAAGCATAGATGGAGTTAAGAAACAAACAATGGCTTGATCAAACAAGCAATCACTACAAGGTAGTGACTACAATGCTCATTCACACTTGGAATGAACACTTGGACATACAAGCTAATAAGCTCAATGCAAATCACTTGCATGCCCAACACTCAACCAATGCATAATACACTAAGTATATGCATCTAGGAACAATCCTACAAGGGCACAAGAGTGATAGTACTTAAAAAGAAAATGCATGAAATTTAGTTAGAAGTACTGAATAAACAATGCATACAGGCTGCTTAAAGCATGGTACATATCATAAAGCCTATAGACAATGCATAAAACACAACCCTAAAAGCTTACAAAAGCAGCATGGGTACAAATCACATTATAACAGAATAACAACTTAAAGAAAAAAATGTTTAAACTGCTTGCTGAAAATGCTTAAAGTAAAAATATTTAAACTGCTTGCTGAAATCTCCCCCTTAGATAATTTCCTCCCCCTTTGATCAAGCTATCACTCCCCCTTTCATTGTATTCCTCTTATGACATCATCTCCCCCTTTTTGGCCGGAATGGCCAAAGGGTCAGTGCTCTTGGTTGGTGTAGATGCTATCAAATTTGGCTGAAAATACATCAAGCTGATCCTGCATAGCTGTCATCCTTTCAGTATGCTGATTTTGAACCTCTCTAAGGCCATCAATCCTTTCCAAGATGATCTGGAATGCATCTGGAGGTGCAGCTGATGAGGTAGAAGTCATGTTCCTCTTGGCTTTGCTTCTGGATGTGGAAGTCTGTCCTGCAGCGTCTGCTTCAGTATCCATTGGATCACCTTCTTCTTGTTCAGCCCCTTCTTCATCTACATCACCCGAAAGACGTACTTGTATCCGTATGATGGTTTGCATATTAATAGTTAAGGGTGTATGCATTAGGCTTAGGTTTTGAGGAATTGGAACAACTTTTGCTCTGAAAATCCGCATGAGAAGGCTAGGAAAAACCAGTTTTGCTCGGGAAGTTGTTCTGGTCTCATCCATTATTGTATCAAATATATGAGAGCTGATATCAATGAATGTTTTCTCCTTGAGTTCCATAAGAAAAATGGCTCTGGCATTGTTAATTATAGTAAGCTTCTTCACAGGATACAATTTATTCATCATGATGATGGTGAAGCACCTCATGTCAACTGGAAAAGCTGTGGTATTGAGACATTTCCCTTCTTTCTGTCCACCAATGCGATTTTGGACAGTTTCTAATGACAACATCCTGTCTTCGTAGTTGATAAACTCATACTCCTCTAAACCCTCAAGACCAAGGACCTTATCAATATCATGGGCATCTAGAGTGAACTCATGCCTTCTTACCTAACAGTCTAACTCGTCCTCTCTAATCTTCACATTAGAGTAAAACTCTCTTATCAGTGGCTTACACACTCCAAGTAAACCACTTAACAAATTTTCCAACCTCTGCCCTCAAAACAGGTGGGAATAAATGTGTCTTTTAAGTCCACTAGATCTACAAATCTCTCCTGAATTATAGTTCCCTTCATGAAAGAATCTTTATATCTCTCAAAGTGTTGAACCGACCTAAACAGGTCATAGTCCATTTTCAATCCTTTGTCAGCCTTCTTTGCAGGAGTTTTCTTCTTCGGAGGTGAGGGACCATTTGTAATCAAGCAGAAAAGGCCACAACAAATAGATAGCACGATAGATAGAATTATAAACATTAGTGATCGTGTCATTGGCATTGTAAATAGCAGATGAGCAATTTAGTGAAACAGATATCACATAAACACGATTAGAGTATAATGGAGACAATATTATGCAACCACAATATTATGATACCTACCACACTAGCCCCACAAATAGTGTATACAACACATGAACAGTCATAAACACATGTCAAAGAGATAGGGCTAAATGCAACTAATCATAAGTAGCTTTAATCACATAGCAGTTAAAGACTTCAAACTAGATTCACCACAAATGAAAAATCAGAGAGCACAAAAGACCCACACGTATTAGGTTCAAACAAAATGAGTAAGGGAAACCAACATATGATAATACATGAATCACAAATCAGGCAACAGATTATCTTAAGAAAACCAACATAGGAAAATACATGAATCTATCAATCGAAACAAGTTTGCATAGGAACAATACCTTAATGATCCAAACAAGGACAATCCTAAAAACATCGAAACAAACCCATAACAAAAACAAAACATCAACACAAATACTCACGAAAATGAAGCTCAAAACACGAGATATGAGGTGAGAAAATAAGAACCCATAACTTTTTTTATTTTGAAGATTTGGAGGTGAACAAGTGCAACAATGGAGTTTGTAGAGAGTGACACGGAGTGTTTGGATGAGTTTCAGTTGAGAGAGAAAGTGAATAGTCATAAAAGTTCAAGGGAAAAACTGAAAAGATTTAAAAACTGACACACTTTTTGCCAAACACGCGTTTTTCGCGACTGGGGTGAGTCGCCAACAAGTCGCCAGGGCAAGCCGCCAAAACACTTAAAGACAAAATTGTGAAAAAAATTTCTAAGTGTTTTTCGCGACTGGAACGTCTACCCGCAGGGGAGTTGTGAGTTGAGCCATGAAAATCTCTGTGTACCCCTCGCGACTGGACCTTTCACTCGCGAACAAGTCGCCAAAATCAACACGCGAGCTCGTGGTTATAGCATGCGACTTGGATGACCCGCGACTGAGTCGCCAAAACAGGGCAACACTGTTTTTGGAATTTTTCAGTTTTTGTAAAAACAAAATACTTTCCAAAAACACCTAAAACACTCAAAAATATTTTTGTGTTTGAATCAACAAAGATTGAGCATGTAAAAACACATTTTAACAAGTACAATCACACAAATGAATATGGTATTCAATGAACATAAACTTGTGTGTTATGTGTGGATATCAACAATGAAATAGTTTTTAGTCTAATGTGAAGCTTCAATGAATAGTTCAACCAAGGCATACAAAATTAGCACTAGATCATGTGACCCATATCAATTATAGAAGTATGCATATATGACCTCCTACAAGACTTGATAACATAACTTGGAGCTTTACATTTGAGTCCTTTTTTTTTTTTTTACAGTCATAACATTAGATCTTTTTGAAACAATTACATCTCATTATGAGAATGAATTTTGATATTTCTCCTTGATGGGATAGCCTTTGGTCTTTTGAAGAATCATACACTTTAATTTTTTGGTTGCTTTCCCGTTTTCCTAGTCGAATACTAGTATGTGCGACGGGCTTTTGTAGCTCAATATCTCTTTATTTGGAGATTTACATTTGGAGAGCTCTTTTTAGCAAAAATAAATAAATAAATAAAGAGTGAGAAGATATATAGGCACAAGTCTATGCATGTCTCAAGATCAACAAAACCATTCACTAATCATTCATGACAAGTTTGAAGATCTAATTACAACAATCACATAGATTTCAAGATTTCTTCCACAATGATAAGAGTGCAAGGAGACAAGCTACGCTCGTAAATGCACAAAGCCATTAGCACAAATGTACAAGGCAAAACAAGTTCTGAGACAAAACTCAACAATGTCAATTAAACTTTTGATTTTCTACTTTTTATGTGGTTTTTGGATTTTTGACACATAAGAATGAAAAGATTGATCAAAAGCAACAGTGAAAATAATTTGTATGAAAGAATGCAAAAACAAACACACAAATTTCAAAACACATGATATAAGTAAACAACCAAACAAAGTCACAAAGCATAGGAAGTATTGATGCATGGACATGTTGTAATGCTTATGCCTGAGTACCCTTTTTCACCCACACGTCACTTGCATTTGGGGTGATATCCTTATAGGATTGGATACGGGAGTTAGGGCTTTCAAACCTTCGTGTGAAGCTTTCCAAGCAGTTGGTGAATGCACCAATCATCTTCATCACGTCCATCATTCCGGGATCACCATTTTGACCTTTTGACGGTTCATCAGCCCAATTTCTCCTATCATTTCTAGGTCCTCGAGACCTTAGAGCACTTGCTTTATTCATTGCTCTCAGTTTTTGACAATTTGGTCGAGTGTGCCCTTGAAGTCCGCAGTGGTAACACACATAGTTCGATCTAGGACCTCTTTGTGATCGGGGACGAGACTTGGCTCGGGATTCAGACCTGCCCACATATTGCTTATGAGAGTTTTTCAACATCTGTTTGTCATCCACATTCCTCTTTTCCTCCATCTTGGGCTTCTCAGCAGTAGGACTAACTTCAATTTGCTCTTTGGCCTTTATAAACTTCACTTCTTTGGTGACACTCCCCGATGAACTACTTCCTTCGGTATATCCCAAACTAGACTTGTTTGAGAACTGTTTTTGAGATGAAATGACATCATCCAGCTTCTTGGTGGAGACCTTCTCTATCTTGGCATTGGCTTGCACAACCTCTTGCTCAAGAAATCTCACTTTTGTGTAAGCTTCTGATAACTCACCATTCAGCTTCTCTAGCTTACACTTAGCTTCCTTATGATGCATTAGAAGACTCCTATAGTCCCCCTCAGCTTTCTTCGTCTTCTTCACAGCTGCCTTGGCCACACATGCATACTCCCCTGATTTTTCAAGAAGAGAATTATAATTCTCTTGAAGACAAGCTGCATTCTCGTCTTCTTTAACATCCAACTCTTCCACAATTCCTATGGATTCTTCATCACTATGTTCCCCAAGTTCTTGCACAAGCAAATTCAAGTCCTCTGAAGACTCAACATGGGCAATAGCTATAATTGCGAAGTAATTTCCTTCTCCGTCACAGCTCTCATAAGAATCAGAATTTGAAGAGTCCGAGTCACTAAGTGTTGTGGCATACACCTTGCCTTTCGATTTCAAATAGTTTGGACATTCTTTCTTAAAGTGTCCATGCCCGTTGCATTCAAAACAAGTGACACCTTGTATGGATTGAGATTCTTTTCCATCTTTCTTTTTGAATTCCCTTTTCTCCCTTCCTGAACTTTGGAATTTCCCTTATCACCAAATTTACCAATGTTTTTGAACTTCAAAAATTTTCGAAAATTCTTAGCAAGATAGGCAACGTCCTTCTCAACTGCATCATCATCCGAAGAGTCATGAACATCCACCCTTTCGTTTACAGTCTTGAGAGCAAGGGATTTGCTCTTTCTTTGATTTGGCAATGACAATTCGTAGGTTCTCTTCAATTGCTGTCACCTTGGCATGAAAGCTTTCCGGCAATGACCGAAGGATCTTCCTTACTATTTCAGAATCATTCGTTTTCTCCCCCAAATTGAATTTGCTGACAACTACTTCATTCAGCTTGCTATAGAAAGAGTCAAAGGACTCATCCTCACTTATTTTGAGCTCCTCGAACTGAGTGGTCAACATTTGCAACTTGGTGTCTTTCACTTTCTTCGTTCCTTCATAGGTGGTTTCCAATATCTCCCATGCTTCTTTGGCAATGGTAATGTGTGAAATCCTATGAAACTTATCTGGAGAAACACCACAAAAAATTGCATTCAAGGCTTTACTATTAGCATTAGCTGCTGCAAGGGTTGCTTTATCCCAAGTGGATTTAGCAGCCTCCGGCCTAGTCCAACCTATTTCTACAGCATCCCAAACAGTATCATCAATTGAACACAAGAATGCCCTCATTCGGACTTTCCAAAAAGCATAATTGTTTCCATAAAAAAATGGTGGAACATTCAAAGATTGAGACCGGTCCATCTCAATATAGGGTCAAGGATCGCACTAAGGTGTTTAAACCACAAAGACTGCACCTGCTCTAATACTAATTGAAAGTTCAATTAGTGTAAAATACACTATGAACGTTTAGACCCCCAAATTAAAAATTACCAATTCAAGCTTTATGACGAACACAAAGTGTGCGGAAAATGAACACAAGCTATAAACAGAATTGATAAACAATTTAAGCCAATTTAAAATCACATCCACAACAGAAAATAAAAGGCAAAGATAAGGGAAGAAAGATGCAAACACAAGGACAACCCAACGATGTGTTACTGAAGAGGAAACCGAAGCCTTTGGCGTAAAACCTCTCCGCCGCCCTCCAAGCGGTAAGTAATCCACAAGAAAATGTAGTTGGGATACATGAACAACAATCGACCCTCCAAGCTTCTTGCTCCAACAAGGTTGCGCCAAACCTATTTCTTTTCTAACTTCCCAGATTCCACTACTTGACCATAGCATCAACCAATGTGAAATTGGTTCCTTCCTAACTTCTTCCCAAAGCACCAAACAGCCCTTTCACAGAAATGGATATGGTGAGAAAATGTTTTTGGTAATGAGCCTCTCAAGGATTAGACAATGGAGAGGAAGAGAGTAGAGGAATTTGAAGAGTTTCTTAGGTAAAGATTGTGGATGAGTCAATCTTGTTTTCTCTAGGGTTTCTCTCTGGAAGCTCTCTCTAAATTGTGGGTATAAGGGTATATATATAGTAGGGTGAGAAGGAATGTGAAAAGTCATATTTTCTCAAATAGGGTGTTCTGGCGACTTGACCTCACGACTGCGTTGAGTCACGAGTTCAAGCCGCGAGCAAATGGCCTGGCCAGCCTAGGACTTTTGCCCTGTAGTGCAACAGCTGGCGCGACGCTTCAGCTTCTGGCACACTTGGCACGTGTGCATCATTCTAGCGGCTTGCAGCCGTGAGCCACCCGCGAGATCCAGCCACGAGTCCCTGCTTCTTTGCACACACTTGAGCAAATCTTCACACTCTCTCACACACTACCATTACATGATTCCCACCTAAATACAGGGTTACTAATTGCTAAAATACAAGCAAATTTGGCACGAAATAAATCCAACAAGATGGTTGATTAAATTCAACCTTACACTTTACTTTTACAAAGGCCATAATGAAGTTAAAGATGGATAACCCAATTAAATTTGAGTCTAATTGGAGCAAGGAATCAAAGGAAATTTGCACTAAATCTAAGTCCATTTCAGACTAGGATTCCCGCTTGTGCACCAGTTAGTATTTTGGGCATAATGTTTGGCTCAAATGTTCAATCGAGACGATTTAAGTTGGGCTAGAACGTTAACTTATGGGGCTACAATGTTTTAGTTTACCAAAAGTCATAATTCTGAAGTTAAATAGGCTAAAAACATCGGTTAAATGAAGCCTAAAAACTTGGGATTTTCTCCAAACGAGAATTCAACTTGTAATAGGATTCCTACCAAATGTCCGAATTTTGAGGTTAAATAGGCCAAAAACGTCGGTTAAATGAAGCCTAATAACCTGGGACTTTCTTCGAACGGGAATTTAACTTGTAATAGGATTCCTTGACCTATTTAAAGGCTCTTTAGGGAAAAATTCAAAAGGGAATTGCCATAGAAAATAATTTATGTTTTCTTAAAGTTTCTTTACAGGTTTTAGAGTTTTGTTTTTGTTGTGGCTTGCTAGAAGCCTTGTTAAGGTAAGGGGTGAAACCCAACCGTTTATTGGTATGTTCTTAATAATTATTAATAGGTTTTAGTGATTATGTTTTTATGTTTTTGGATTGATTTACTCATCTAGAAAAGTGTTTAGTTCAGTATAATTCTTTGATTTATTGTAGACTTCGAGCATGTTAAATGCTTAGTATTCCTGGTGAACAAATTCAGTAGTTTTTATATACCTAAAATCAATTAATTTCATGAAACTACCTTAGACAATTAATTCTTGAGTTTTTTATTGTTAAATCATCCAACTAAGATCATCCTTCATGTGAATTTTAGTTGAGTTATAAAATAAATATTATTAAGACTACCAATAGATGTGTTGTGTGTGGATCCCTAAACCTTAGTGCCTTGATATATTGTAATTTTCTATCAATTTAAAAATTGCCTTTACTAAACCATCAAAATATCTTCAATTAAACTTTAGTATTTTAGTTTTATTCTCTTGTGGTTTGCTAATCAATTCCCTTTTCCCTGTGGATTCAACCTTGGACTTACCAAGATATTACTTCGCAACAATCATGCAATTGGGATCATTATTTAAGTTGCAACAAAAATAACTAAAACAATAAAATTATATTGAAGAGAAATTTTGATAGTTTGGTGAAGGTAATTTTGAATGAGAGGAAATAACAATATATTATGGCACTAAGGTTTAGGGATCCATATACAACACATCTATTGGTAGTCTTAACAGTATTTATTTTATAACTCAACTAAAATTCATACGAAGGATGATCTTAGTCGGATGATTTAACAATAAGAACTCAAGAATTAATTTTCTAAGGCAATTTCATGAAATTGATTGATATTAGGCAAAACAAAACTAGTGAATTAGTTCGCAGGGAATACTAAGCATTTAACATGCTCAGAGTCTACGATAAATTAAAGAATTATATAGAACTAAACTCTTTTCTAGAAGAGTAAATCAATCAAAAACATAATAACATAAGCATTAAAACCATAAAATAATTGTTAAGAACATACCAATAAAAAGTTGAGTTTCACCCCTTGCCTTAGTTGCCTTAGCAAAGCTTCTAGCAAGCCATAACATAAATAAAACTCTAAAAATTATATAGGAACTTTATAAAAACCTAAATTGGGTTCTACATCAGCTCCCCTCTTTTTTTTTTCCTTCAAAATTTCATCAACAAATTCATTCTCTATTTCTTCCTCTTTCACATTCCTTTTTTTTTTTTTTCAACATTTTTCATTTTTTGTTTATGACTTTTTTTTTTTTTTAAAGTGAGTCCTCCTGTTCTTCCAACTATTTCACCACAAATTTACCACAATATGATAATTTGATTGCATTCATTCTAGGAACACTTTAGGAAAGGGTTTGAGAAAGAATGGCTAAAATAATAGGCTAACAAACAAAGATGGCCTAAAATCATCTCTTAAGGATTGAGATAGTTCTTCAAAATCCATGACTTTGACATATTCATAAAATTGATGAATTCTTAGAATTTGATCAAATCAAAGAATAATGAGACTAGGCAACAACATAGTTATGTGCTTCCAAATGAAAAATGAGATCAAAATAAAATAACCCTCTAAAAAAAGATGAATTGCTCAAGAACTCACTTGGGTTAAAGTCTCTACACTTTATTTTCAAGATTTTCAAAGACATCTCTATCTCTCAACCAAGAAATATGTTCATGTGGCTATAGTGCATGTGCATAATTGTTGAGTATGAAAAATAGTGGAATTCTTTAGATAGAAGTAGCATAAAGAACTTCTACTTAAAAGTCTTGCTAAAGCAACAATTTTTTTTTAAATAAAAAAAAAAAATTGGACTAAAAACAAAACCACAAATCGCTAAAAATAACCCAAAAAAAAATAATAATATTAAAAAAAAATAAACCAAATGCAAATCATCTCAAGTACCTCACCCCAACCTAAAACTTACATTGTCCTCAATGTTAACAAGGAAAAATAATTAAGAGTAGAAATTATGGAGAGTACCTGGAAGAGATGAACATAAATGAGTGGAAAAAAAAAAAAAAAAAAAAAACCTTTAACACCTGCAAATGTGTTTAGAAAACAATACAACAACCAAAAAAAAAAAAACACATAATCTAAACTATGACACAAACACTAACATTAATTGCTTGGCAAGTCTTGATAAATGGGATCCCCCAAATTAATGGATTCCTCCTCTTGTGAAAAATTCTCAAGAAATAGCTTAAGATTTTGTCCATTTACCTTAAATATGTTACAATTCTTAGGATTTTCAATTTCTATGGCACCACGGGGGAAATTTTTTTTTAACAATGAATGGTCCAGTCTATCTAGATCTTAAATTTCTTGGGAACAAATGTAACCTAGAATTATACAAAAGAACTTTTTAAGATGGTTCAAAAGATTTCCTTAAAATTTGTTTATCATGAAAAATCTTCATTCTTTCTTTATAAATCCTAGAGTTCTCATATGCATCACGTTGAATTTCTTCCAACTCATTCAATTGTAATTTTCTCAATGAACTAGCCTTGTCTAAGTTAAAGTTAAACATCTTTATTGCCCAATACGATTTATGTTCCAATTTCGCAGTCAAGTGACAAGCATTACCATAAACAATTCTATAGGGAGACATACCATGAATATTTTTATAGGCAGTGCGGTATGCCCAAAGTGCATCATTCAACCTTAAAGACAAATCTTTACGATTTGGGTTAAACGTCTTTTCCTAAATTTGTTTAGTTTCCCTAGATGGTATGCCATTGTCCTCTAAATAAATCCTGTGAGTACAAACCAATGGGCTAATTCCTTTAATGTCAACTATGTTCCATTCTATGGCACTTTATGTTTTCGTAAAACATTTAGTAACTTACCTTCTTGCAAAGAGTAATGTTTAGAAGATATTACCACAGGAAAATTCTCACAAGGTGGCAACTCCACATATTTCAATTTCCATTTGCTCACTTCCAATTCCTATGTAGATTACAAAAGACAGTGAATGTATGCAATTTCGAAATTCTCATCAAAATTAAAATCACATGAATTGACTAGACAAATTTCTAATGGATCTGAAAAACATGTGTGAGAGACCGAGAAACTTGGGTGCTCATAGAAAAGGGTTTAAGCATCGGCACCTTCCCTTTACAAGATCATATGGAGTCACCACTTATTTTATAAGTAAAATAAGAGAACTTTACAAACTAAAATATATCTTGAATATTGATCGGAAACAATTACATCATGGTAGAATGAATTTTACATTGCTTTGATTCCTAGATACAATTAAAAAACAAAGGAAAATACAAAGCTTTGTTTGCTAGTTACAATCTACCCCAAATAAAATAAGACACTAAATCTACCAACCTAAAATTCTAAGGTTTAGGGAATAGGTTATAGGATGTGTAAGGTTGAATTTAATCAACCATCTTGTTGGCTTTATTCCGTGCCAAATTTGTTTGTAATTTAGCAATTAGTAACCCTATATTTAGGTGGGAATCATGTAAGGGTAGTGTGTGAGAGAGTGTGAAGAAATGCTCAAGTTTGTGCAAAGTAGCAGGGACTCACGACTGGAACTCGCGGCTGGCAGGCCACCAGATGATGCACATGAGTGAAGCATGTAGAGAAGAGGAACAGTCACTCTAGCTAGAGAACTACAAGACAAAAATTCCAACCTGGCAATTTTGTTTGCTCGCGACTCAATCAAGTTGCGAGGCCAAGTCGCTAGCCAACTCTGTTTTGAAAAAGCTGACTCTTCGCATTCCATTCTCACTCTAGTATAAATACCCCTTATACCCATGAAATGTAGAGAGCATCCAGAGAGAATATTGAGAGAGAAACCCTAGAGAAAAGCAAGATTGACTTATCCACAATCTTCACATAGAGACTCTTCAAATTCCTCTACTCTCATCCTCTCCATTGTTACATCCATGAGAGGTTCACTACCAAAACCTTTTCTCACCATACCCACATCTGTGAGAAGGCCATTTGGTGCATGGGAAGCAGTTAAGAAGGGACCAATTTCATATTGGTTGATGCTATAGGATATAGCAGAATCTAGTAAGCTAAAGAAGAAATAGGTTTGGCGCAACCTCGTTAGAGTAGGAGCTTGGAGGGCTTAGGTACACTAGGTAGATTAGGCTTGGAGGGTCTTTTATTGTTTATGTATCCCAATTACATTCTTTAGTGGATTATTTACCGCTTGAAGGGTGGTGGAGTGGTTTTACATCGAGGGCTTTAGTTTCCTCTTTGATAACACATCATGTGTTGTCCTTGTGTTTGCATCTCTCTTCCCTTAATCTTTGCCATTTAATTTTTGATATGAATGTAATTTTATTTGGTTTAGATTGTTTATCAATTCTGTTATAAGCTTATGTTCATATTCCGCACATTAATTGTTTGATATGAAGTTTGAATTGGTAATTTGCAAATTGGGGGTCTAAACGTTCATAGTTTTTTATACGCTAATTGAACTTTCAATTGGTATTAGAGCGGGTGCAATTGCTGTGGTTTAATTACCTAAGTGCAATCCTTAACCCCTTAGCTATGGAAAAGGCTATGTTGAATTGTGGTTTAAATATTTGTGATGATGACTCTATGAGTATGTTTGAAGGTTATCCTAACAATGAACTCCTAGAGTTATTAAAAACAAAGAAACATGCTAGAATGTTTGTTCACATGTTGAAATATTTTGAAAATGAGAATCACATATTACACAATAGTCTATGTGAGTCTAATTCTTTGATTAAAAAATATAAAAGAAGAAATAGAATATTGTGTGATAAGGTTGATAATCAAAAAAAGAGAATTCAATTTAACAAGAGCATGGAAAATGAAGATAAGTTTCTGCTTGAAGGTCAAGACTGCTTGAAGGTCAAGAGTGCTTATCCCATGCTTGCTTATTTATGCACACTTCCTTGAAGGTTTTCAATTCATGTTTATGGTATCTTGATAGCGGCTGTTCTCATCACATGACAGGGGGTAAATCATTGTTTAAGTCTCTCAAAGAGAAGGTTGGTGACTATGTGACATTTGGTGATGGAAGTCATGCTCAAGTTCTTGGCAAAGGAACTATTGAGATACCGGGATTACCTCTATTGAAGGATGTCTTATACATTAAAGGGCTGAAGGCGAATCTCTTAAGCATCACTCAAATATGTGATGAAGACTTCCTTGTTCAATTCTCAAAGAAGGGGTGCATAATCATTGATGAAGAAGGGATTCAAGTCTTGAAGGGAAATATGACTATCGATAATTGCTATGGAGTAGTTCCTACGGCACCAATTTCTTGTAGAAGTGCTTGTGTTGACATGTTGGAACTTTGGCATCACAAATTTAGGTATGCAAGTTTCAAACAAGTAGCTAACGTATCTAAACTTGAAGCTGTTGAGGGACTTCCAAAGTTTGGAAAGGTAGAGAAGACAATTTGTGGTGCATGCCAAATGGGAAGGCAAACAAAGGTAAGTCATCACAAGGTGAATGTGATTGTTACCTCACGTTGTTTAGAGCGTCTTCATGTTGATTTAATGGGGCCTACAAGAACTAAAAGTCTAGGAGGAAAGAGGTACATTATGGTCATTGTTGATGATTTTTCAGGATACACTTGGGTGAAATTTCTTAGAGAAAAATCAGAAGCATGCGAGAAATTGAAAATTCTATGCAAGAGACTGCAAAACGAGAAAAGGGTTCCTATTGTCAAGATAAGGAGTGATCATGGCAAGGAGTTTGAGAATGCAAGATTTGAGTCGTTTTGTGAGAAGAATGAGATTAAAAAGAAATTTTCAACCCCCAAAACTCCTCAACAAAATAGGGTGGTTGAGAAGAAAAATCGGGTGATTCAAGAAATGGCAAGAGTTATGCTACTCAACAAGCAAATTCCTCAAAATTTTTGGGGAGAAGCTGTGAACACCTCATGTCATATTGGTAATAGAATATTCTTCTGAGCGGGAACAAAGAAGACCGCTTATGAAATTTGGAATGGAAAGAAGCCAAAAGTGAAATACTTCCGAGTATTTGGATGCAAGTGTAGCATTCTAAATGATTGGGAGAACCTTGGAAAATTTAATACAAAAAGTGATGAAGGCATCTTCCTTGGGTATTCTACTACTAGCCAGGCATATAGAGTCTACAACAAGAGAACAAAGACTGTAATGGAGTCCATCAATGTGGAAATTGATGATGCTATAACAAAGGTAGAGATGGTAGATGATGAAGAAAGGCCAAGCTCCAAAGAACCCACGGTAGAGGTCGAAGCACAAGATATTGATGTTGAAGGACCTACACTGGAAAAGGAATCAACTCCTGTGAACTCAAGATTGGAAGCAAGATCAATGTCTAGAACATCAAGTCCTCTCACTCCTCCGGAAGTTCATCCTCCTATCTCCTGGAATGATGAAGTGTCCACCTTAAAGAAGCCATCATCAAGAGTGATCAAAAACCATCCAGGTAGCAACATCATTGGATCTTTAGATGAAGGTCTTCGCCTTAGAAAGAGAAACTACTCTGCATACATGACCATTGCACCCGTGTAATCTTTGGATGATTTGAGTGTGTTGGTGGAAAAGCTTGGTAAGCACACTGAATTGGAATCAATGGGGATAGTAGAAGAATCCGATGATAAGGAAGATGAAGGTACAGTGGGACTACAAGAGACCTACAATTCCCTTTTTGAGAAGACTGGTGAATATGCAAAAGTGGCTAAGGTAGCCATTAAAAAGATGAAGAGGGCAGAGGAAGACTATAGGAGTCTTCTAGTGCGGTACAAGGAAACCAAATATGAAATGGAGACACTGAATGGAGAGCTGACCGAAGCCTACTCAAAGATAAAATTCCTTGAGCTTGAGGTGGTTCAAGCCAATGCTAAAGTAGAGCAAGTCTCCTCCAAGAAGCTTGATGAAGTGCTTGCTTATCAAAAACCATTCTCTGATAGAAGTGGATTGGGATACACTGGAGAGAGCAGTTCAGCAGTTAATATATTCAAGGAAATGAAGTTTGTGAAAGCTAAGGAATTAGTGGTAGAAACTTCAGTTGTTGAGAAAGTGAAGCCAAAAAAGAAGCGGAATGTGACTGACCAGCGGCTTTTAACTAAGCCTCCTAACCAATCAGTGGTCAAACCTAAGGGTAAAGGGAAATCTCTCCCAAAGTCACAAAGACGTTCTAGAACTCAACACTTCTGCCATCATTGTGGAATTCCAGGACACATCAAACCAAATTGTCATAAGCTTCAAGCATTGTAGAATTCAAATGCTCAAAGGTCGAGAGAACCAAGACATGGCAAAGGGAATTGGACTGCTGAGCAATCAAAAGGTCAAAAAGGCAATCTCGGAGTGATGAAGATGATTGATGCCTTCACTACCTTTTTGGGAAGCTTCACCAAAAGGTTTGAAAGTCACAACGATCGTACCCAATCCTTTAAGGATATCACCCCAAACGCAAGTGTCGTGTGGGTGAAGAAGGGTACACATACATAAGCATTACAACATGTCCATGCATTAATACTTCCTATGCTTTGTGACTTTGATTGGTTGTGTGCCTTTTGTTATCATTCCAGCATGTGTTGATAATTGTGTGTGTTTGCTATTTGCCTTAAATGCTTTTACATTCTTTTTAGGTCAATCCTTTCTTACTTTTATGTCAAAAATCCAAAAACACATAAAAATTAGAAAATCCAAAATGTTTGATCGACATTATTGTGTATTGTCATAAGCATATTTTGCCTTGTACCTTTGTACTAATGGCTTTGTGTATTTGCGAGCATAGCTTGTTCTTTATGCACTCATATCATTGTGGGAGAAATCTTGACATGCATGGACTTGTGCCTATATATCTTCCCACTCATTTATTTTATTGTTTTTTCTTAAAGAGCTCATCAAATGTAAATCTCCAAATAAAAAGAGACACTGAGCTACAAAAGCTTGTCGCACATACTAGTATTTGACTAGGAAAAAAGGAAAGCGACGTAAAATGAAATGTAAGATGCCTAAAGGCTAACTCGTCAAATTGAAATATCAAAAATTTCAGGCATCGATCTCACAATGAGATGTGTTGATTCAAAAAGATCAAATGATATGATGTATATGGAGCCAAATGAAAAGCTTCAAAGTTAGGTTATCAAGTTATGTGGGAGGTCATATATGCATATATCTATAATTGAAATGGGTCACTCTATCTAGTGCTAGTTGTGTATGCCTTGGTTGAATTGATCATTGAAGCTTCACTTTAGACTAAGGACTATCTCATTGTTGATATCCACACACATCACACATGTTTATGTTCAACAAATGTCATATTCGTTTGTGTAATTGTACTTGATTAAATGTGTTTTCACACATTCAATTTTTGCTGATCAAACAAAAAAATATTTTTAAATGTTTTAGTTGTTTTTGAAAAGTATTTTGTTTTTACAAAAAGTGTCAAAATTTTCAAGAACAGTGTTGCCCTGTTCTAGCGACTTGGTCGCGGGTCAGTCCAATCGCGTATCCCCAGTCACGAGCTCATATAGTAGGTTTTCGCGACTCATTAGTGGGTCATTGTCCTAGTCACAAAAAATACTCAGAAAATTTTTCAAAAATTTTGGGTTTTTAAGTTTCTCGCGACTCAGACTGGCGACTTGTTTGCGAGTGAAAGCTCTAATCACAAGGGTTACACAGAAATTTTTGTGACTCCCTTTGTGACTTCCTCGCGAGTGGAACTTTCAGTTGTGAAAAACACTTAGAAATTTTTTTTAAAAAATTTCGTCTCAGGTGTCTCGTGGCTTGTCCTAGTGACTTGTTTTAGTTGCGAAAATCATGTGTTTTGCATTTTGAGGGTTATTTTCAAGGTAGTTTTCAAAAACATTTCATTGTTCCCTCATGCATCATTATCATTGATCATACCTTCATCTCTTGCCCTTTATTTTCTCCTTGATCCCTTTGTCTATTCGTGTCAAAAAGGGGGAGGGCATACTCTAGAGTAGTATACTGGAGAGTTTAGTCATTTCTATATGATTGTTTTGGTGTATAATCAAGTTGCTCATTGCTCACATGTTTCACATCATGTTTACTTGATCGCAATTTACTTGTTACATTATACTTGTCCTTTTATTACTTGCTTTACCTTGAGGGTCTATTGTGTTTTGTGCAAGTGTTTCAGGTTACAGGTATATCAGTTCCAAGTTCATCACAGCTCCTATGATTCATTATAGGGGGAGTGATATGATAGGGGGAGTAAGAGCTTGATCAAAGGGGGAGTATTATTGTTGAAGAACAGGAGATAGGAAAGGCCTATGTCTATGTTGTGTTTTTATATTATGCTGTGTTTTGTACCCTTGCTTATGTAGCTTTTGTGATTTGTACCCATGTTGTTTTTGTAAGCTTTTAGGGTTTGTTTTCATGCATTTGTAGGCTTTTATGGTTTGTACCTATGCCTTGTTGTATAGTACTTGTTGTTTTGTCATGCATTACTTCAAGTACTCTCACTCTTATGCCCTAGTAGGATCTTGTTCCTAGTTGCATACTTGTTGTGTGCATTGGTTGAGTGTTGGACATTCAAATGATACTTCACGTTTAAGCTTATTGCATGACAGGATGTTCATTCCATATGTGAATAAGCATTGTAGTCACTATTCTATAGTGATTGCTTATATGGTCAAGCCATGATTTATCGCTTTATTCCATTTTACTTGATCGCATTGTGCTTGTTTCATTTGCATTATAAGTTTTTTGCATACAATGATCAAGTTGTGTTGTTGTGTTTCAAGAGATACTTATTCATATGATTCAAGAGCTTCATAGATTCTAGAGTTAGGTGTGAGTGAGTTTTGTTCAACTGTTCCCAACTCACACGTTAAGTCTAGAGTTTGTATTAGGGTTTGGTCATGGAATAGCCGAAGGGGGAGATTGTAAGGTTTAATTTAATCAACCATCTTGTTGGCTTTATTGCGTGCGAAATTTGCTTGTAATTTAGCAATTAGTAACCCTATATTTAGGTGGGAATCATGTAAGGGTAGTGTGTGAGAGAGTGTGAAGAAATGCTCAAGTTTGTGCAAAGTAGCATGGACTCGCTACTGGAACTCGTGGGTGGCTCGCAGCTGGCAAGCCGCCAGATGATGCACACGAGTGAAGCATGCAGAGAAGATGAACAGTCATGCCAATTGGAGCACTATAGGACAAAAAAGTCCAGTCTGGCAATTTTGTTTGCTCGTAGCTTGAACTCGCGACTCAATCAAGTCGCAAGGCCAAGTCACCAACCAGCTCTGTTTTGAAAAAGCTGACTCTTCTCATTCCATTCTCACTCCAGTATAAATACCCCTTATACCCATGAAATGTAGAGAGCTTCCAGAGAGAATATTAAGAGAGAAACCCTAGAGAAAAGCAAGATTGACTCATCCACAATCTTCACATAAAGACTCTTTAAATTCCTCTACTCTCATCCTCTCCATTGCTACATCCTTGAGAGGTTCACAACTAAAACATTTTCTCACCATACCCATATTTGTGAGAAGGCCATTTGGTGCTTGGGAAGCAATTAAGAAAAGACCAATTTTATATTGGTTGATGCTATGGGATATAGCAGAATCCGGTAAGCTAAAGAAGAAATAGGTTTGACGCAACCTCATTGGAGTAGGAGCTTAGAGGGCTTAGGTATACTGGGTAGATTAGGCTTGGAGGTTCTTTTGCTGTTCATGTATCCCAACTACATTTTTTAGTGGATTATTTACCGCTTTGAGGGTGGCGAAGAGGTTTTACGCCAAGGGCTTTGGTTTCCTCTTTGATAACACATAGAGTGTTGTCCTTGTATTTGCATCTCTCTTCTCTTAATTTTTGGCATTTAATTTCTGATGTGAATGTGATTTTATTTGGTTTAGATTGTTTATTAATTCTGTTATAAGCTTATGTTCATATTCCGTACATTAATTGTTTGATATTAAGCTTGAATTGGTAATTTGCAAATTGGGGGTCTAAACATTCATAGTGTTTTATACGCTAATTGAACTTTCAGAATGTGAAGGTGTTAGGCACCCACCTTGCCCAGACAGAGTCTGGTCTTCTAGATTTTAAATGACCATTAAGTACCCGTATTCAAAATGTCAAATGATGTACAACAAGTGCCATGTCAAATCCTAGATCTAGGGTTAAAATGCTATTTAAGAACCTTGGATTTGCAACTTTATTTTGTATAAAAAAAAGTATGATGAGAATACTTGATGAAAAATTTAGGTTTGAGTTTCCACAGAAGAAAAAGAATCCTTTTTTTTTTATAAAAATTCAAATCAAGTTAGGATTTTTAAATGTGGGGGAAAACATATATATATATATATATATATATATATATTTTATGAAAATATAAATTTTTCTTATGAAAAATACAAATGTGGTTTTAGTTTTGAAAAAAAAAAATGAAACTTTTATAATGGATTCTTTTGCAGAGGTTGGATCATATACAAATTAGGTCATATTTTTATCCCTTAAAAATCGAACAAGATGTGTTTTGGCTCGATCTGATAATTTCTGGGCCGGGCCTTGAAGTTGTGCCAATCGCCACTAGGGAATAGCCGATCGGCACTTGCCATGTGCCAAGAGTGCTGAGCCCAATCCTCTCTTTTGGTTTGATTTGGACTTTTTTTAAGGGTTTTCTGAGTTAAGAATTGTACCTGAACTTATTTTCAACTCGTGTTCCAAGATAAATCCCTTTTATTTTAATAATCATGTCCTTAAAATAATAATTATATAATAGATAAATATTCTAAAAAGACTTAATTTTCAACAATTCTCTTATTATCTGATTATCCATTTTATTCCTATGCAACCAAGCTTATTTATGATAAAATCCAACAACCAATCACATAAATTATTCAATTAATTTTAATTGTTTGACCAATCAGAATTAATTTCATTTTATCACACGTGATCAACTTCACCCACACACAATGCATACAGACCGTGAAAACTTGATCTTTCGATATTTTTCAATCCAATGGTCCAATTTGGCAATTGGGCATATTGTCGCAACTGTTATAATCTCAAGATCATGTTTATGATATATGATGAGTGATTTAATGCATGAAATGCAACTATGATTTTTTTGGGTAGAAATGGTCATTTAAGTCATCTTCCAAAATTAAATTAGGGGTGCAAAATCGAGTGCCTACAGAATGCCCCTCATTGACAGAGCTTGAAAAGCGAATGTTAATGTAAAATAAGGACATTGATTTTAGCAACCATGATTTAATTTCCTAGCCCTAGAACTTAGAACCTTGGGGTATTTTATTGCTTTATAAAAAATGGGAAATATGGACATCTAATCTACTTGATAATTGATGAACCTGGATAGAATCTTGAATGTCGATGAGGTAATCAAGAACTGTATTTAGCCGATCTAAAATGAGGTAATTGAGAACTATATTCGCTTGATCTAAAATGCGATAAGTGAGAACTGTATTCACCTAATCTAGAAGTTGTTTGAGAAATTTTTTTGCCCAATCTGACTTGGAATGATTGAGAACTTTATATGCCCAATCTGGATTATGCAACCTAGAATTGTATTCACCCGATCTTAAATGAGGTAACCGAGAACTATATTCGCTTAATTTGGAAGTCGACTAAGAACTTTATTTGCTCAATCTAACTTGGAAGGATTGAGAACTTTATAGGCCCAATCTAAATTATGTAACCTCGAATTGTATTCGCTCGATCTAAAATGTGGTAATCAAGAACTATATTCGCCCGATTTGGAAGTCAACAGAAAACTTTATTTGCCCAATTTGACTTGGAATGATCGAGAACTTTATACACCCAATCTGGATTATGTAACCTATAATTGTATTTGCCCGATTTGAAATGAGGTAACTGAGAACTATATTCACCCAATTTGAAAGTCGATTGAGAACTTTATTTACCCAATCTGAATTGGAATGATTGAGAACTTTAGATGCTCAATCTGGATTATGTAACCTAGAACTGTATTCATCCGATCTGAAATGTGGTAACCAAGAACTATATTCGCCCAATTCGGAAGTTGACTGAGAACTTTATTTGCCCAATCTGACTTGGAATGATTGAGAACTTTATATGTCCAATTTGGATCATGTAACCTATAACTGTATTCACCAAATTTGAAATGAGGTAAATGAGAACTATATTCGCCTGGTTTGGAAGTCAATTGAGAACTTTATTTGCCCAATCTAAGTTGGAATGATTGAGAACATTATATGCCCAATCTGGAATAAGGTGACCAGAAACTGCATTCACCCGATCTGAAATGAGGTAATCGAGGACTATATTCACCCAATCTGGAAGTCAATTGAGAACTTTTTCGTCCAATTTGACTTGGAATGATTGAGAACTTTATACACCCAATTTGGAATAAGGTGAATAGAAACTGTATTCACCCAATCTGAAATGAGGTAACCGAGGACTATATTCGCCTGATCTAGAAGTCAATTGAGAACTTTATTTGCCCAATCTGACTTGGAATGATTGAGAACTCTATACGCCCAATCTGGATAATGTAACTAGGAATTGTATTTGCTCGATCTAAAATAAGGTATCCGAGAACTATATTCACTCGATCTGGAAATTGACTGAGAACTTTATTCGCCCAATCTAACTTTTGCTTGAAATTCATAGTAATGAACTTAACGCCTATCTTTGATGATTTTACAGAGCAATTGAATGGTGAGCGCTGAGGCCAACACAAGATCTTTGGAGGAAAGAATCAGGAACCATGAATTTCAGAATAGGCAACAAGAACCTCAGTTTTATACAAGTCAAAAGCAGTAAAGGGACACAGAGGGTCGTTCTTCTAGAGGTGGGCCTAGAAGATCTTCCCATCGGTGGACTCAAAGTCCGAATAATGCTTGATTTGTATTTTGATTTTCCTGCAAGAGACAAAATATTCCTTAGTTAGACAATTTGTATTAATTTCCACCTTCAACACCTTGTCCTTAGATGACTTTAGCCTTGCTAGAATTTAGATTAGACATGTTAGAATTCACCTAATGAAGCTTTGTAGTGTACAATTTGAACTTATCTTATCACTCTTGACATGAGTATGCTCACCTGAATGAGGTACAGTCGAATGCCCTTAGTTTGGAAATTTATGCATAATGATTTTTTTGAAAAACAGGTTTCTTCTGGAAAAGAGACGATTGATTTGGTTTGTTTTAGAAAGGGGGATAAGGCATGGCCGAATGCCCATAGTTTAGAAAATGAATGCATGATCTTGAAAAACTTTGAGTTGGTTAATTTCCTTTCGTTTTTTTTTTTTTTTTTTTTTGGAAACCAATAATGATGATGATTTTTCTTTTGAAAAACAAATGAAGCATGGCCAAATGCCCCAGTTTGACAATCAATGTGAATTCTTGATAAATTTTATTGCATAACTACTTTTATTGGCGTGAAAATGGGACCAAAATGAGCCAAAAACGAGCCTGTAGAGATCACATTTTGTACCCTTTATGACTCAGGCTCTCGTTCCCCAATGATGGCCAAACTCTAAGGCCCAAGGCCGGTTTAGAGCCCAATCAAATATCAAATTTACTTAAGGAGTGTTAAAATGGAATATATAACCTTTTAAATGTGCAAAAATATATTTTTGGAAATAAAATGACCAAAGTAGCCCTCGGCCCATGTACATGGGAGCAACCTGCGTACGTGGGCCAAAGCATACGTACACAGGCACATTCTTGCATACGCAGCTAGGGTTTTAGAGACATAAAAAAGGAAAATTTTTTGCAATAATGGCTGAGATTTAGAATGAATTCCACATTGTGTGGGAGTCGTTCCAAACCCCATTTTTTCCACTATATAAAGCCTTATATGGTATATTTTCAAAACACAAAAAAATCCCATGATAAAAATACAAGATTCACTAGAAAATAGTGAATCAAAATTAAGTTTTTCACAAAACACCCTCAAGTCAAATTTTTTTCGACTGGGACCTTTTTTGGCCCTAATCCTTTTAGTTTAACATTGCTAATCACTTTCTTATTGGTTTGTGAATAGATTTGACCAAGGGGAATGGTCAAAATCAAGCTTGAAGATCATATTTGAACATCATATAACAACGCATATAACATTCTGGGGTTTGACCAAATAACATTCTCATTGATATGAATGTGAGGAATTTGAAGAGTCAAATGTACAAGATTGTGGATGAATCAATCTTGTTATTCTATGGGGTTTCTCTCTCAAAATTCTCTCTAGAAGCTCTCTACATTTCGTGGGTATAAGGGTATTTATAGTAGGGTATGTGAGGAATGTGAAAAGTCATTTTTATGCAAAATAGGGGGTTTTGGTGACTCACTCTCACGACTGGGAGTCATGAAATAACTGACTGGTCAGACTGTCCTTTTTGTCCTATAGTGCTTCAGCTATCATGTCCCTTCAACTTCCTGCATGCTTCACAAATGTAGCACTTTGGCGAGTCATCAGTCGCAAGTCACTCGCAAGTTCCAGTCACAAGAATGCTCTTGATTGCACACACTTTAATTCTTTACACTCTCTCACACATAACCCTTAAATGATTCCCACCTAAATATAGGGTATCTAATTGCTGAATTACAAGCAAATTTGGCATGGAATAAAGCCAACACATGATTGAATAAATTCAACCTTATGAAACTAATGAGCAATCAAGGAAAAAAAAATTGAAGAAGACCTGATTCTTTTATTTTTGGCTTTGAACATGTTTATTTAAGAAGTTAGTTTGAAACTTTTAGCTTTAGGAAGTATTTAGGACTTTCAGCTTTAGGGTTCTATTTAAGGTTTGTGTTTTGTTTAAGGTTTGGTTTATGTTTAGGGTTTATGTTTGTGTTTTAGGTTTATGAAATGGCATGGCCTTGTAGCAATAGGTTCCCCATGGAGTAATGAAGGATATCTTCTTCATATCTTCTAGAGTGATCTTTATCTGATTATATCCCAAAAAGCCATCCATGAATAATAGCAATGCATATCTTGCCATATTATCGACCATAATATCAATATGAGGTAAGGGAAAATTATCATTTGGGCTGGCCTTATTAAGGTCTCTCAAGTTGACACATATTCTCACCTTCCTGTCCTTTTTCGGTACTAGAACCATATTAGCTAACCATTTTGGGTAGTTTACCACCCTTAAGAATCCTGCATTGTACTATTTCTCAACTTTTTCGTTGATCTTGAAAGTCCACTTTGGCTTTATCCTTCTCAGCTTCTGCTTGATTGGCTTCATAGCTAGGTCTGTATGAATGCAATGTTGCACTCTATCTATATCAATCCCAGGAATGTCCTTGTATGACAATGCAAACACCTCTTTAAATTCCTTTAGTAGTGTGACTAACGCATCCTTCTCAGAGGAGGTTATGGTGTTGCCAATTTGGACCACCTTAGGTTCATCATCCGTTCCAAGGTTAATAGATTGGGTTTCTTCTTTTATAGGTTCTACATGTCCTTGTTTTAATTCCTCATTATTAAAAGTTTCTTTACTAATTTCTGAAATAAAAACATTCAAAGCCAAAAAATAAGTAGAATTAGAAATTATATTATAAGGGGTAGAGTTCTTAATAGACTCAACAAGAATTGACGCTATAGGAATAGACTTAATAGGAATAACAATACTAGCAGAGGTAGACTCAATGGGGGTGGAAACAATGCTTTTGGCAGGAGTAAATGGCTCGGTGATCTTGATCTTCTCTAAAGGGTCTTCCATGGGGTGGGTAGCTCCCTTCCATGCCCAGTTCTTCAACTCAGTTGTGGCTTCAACGATGGCAACTAGCTTCCAATGAGTTCCTTCTTCCTTTAGCATCAACACTCTAGGGTCTTCATCAATATAGTCTGGGCTTTCACCATCAACTTCCATATTTGCGAGCTTGTCAAATGCATAGCCATCCAGGCAATCTATGTTGTCCATCCACTCCCAAATAAATTTTTTGCCTCCCTTTGTTGCTTGGGTGGACATATTGGGGGAAGTACTCTGATTTGCTCACTTCATTTCTCTCATCTTCATCTTCAAAGTCCTCCAAAGTTAAGTTTCTAAAGTTGTGGATCATTAGATTTCTATCAAGTGTCACCAATCTTTCATCTATATCATCTTCTTCATTAGTGTATGCAGTCAATAAACCAAACTCTGAATTATGAAATGAACAAAGCTCGGGAATCTCCTTACTAAACTTATCATATCGGGGGCCTGATTTTGAATTGGCATTTGTAATGTAACTCTAATCTGAAGGTTGCCCATAAGGGTATTCTTCATAGTCTCCACCTACAGCTTCCACGTCATCTTTTATGTCTTCATTATAATAGTCCACATCATCATAAGAATTGTCTTCATAGAAGGCTCTCACATCCTCGTTTCTATCACTAAGGGGTTCACCCCTATCATTACTACTATTTTGGCTATCGTAATCTTTACTATTACTTCCTTCACTATCACTATCATCACTACTATTGTCTCTACCATCACTATCTTCACTACCACTAATATCACTGTCACCACTATTATCATCTTCACTACCGCTACCTTTATCATCATCACTAAAGGCTTCTCCCCCTTCATCATTTGCATCATCCGTTCTTGCTTCATATGGGTTCTTTAATGCGTGTTGGCAAGCCTCCCCGTATTCTTCCTCTTCTATGTTGAAGATAGCATCTCCCAACAGGGTAGTCATTGCATCAAGATCCATGTAATCTTCCAAATTAGTTGGGACCCAATCTGTGTCTTTCTCCTTCAATTATGGAAGCTTATTGTCACAATCAAGGAATAATTCAAATCCAGGAACCATTGTTTTTGACTCAGGATCATATTTTGGTTTAGGAAATCCCAATAACGTTGACTATCTCCAACTTTGACAAACTTCCCATTCAATGTGGAAGTGTATGGCTTTAAGGGTTCTAGGGGACTAGGAAGTCCCTTTGCTTTAGCCTTTGCATGGGCCATCTTCCTCAGCTCCATCTTTAATAAATCATCATCTATAGGTTTATAACCTAACTCGAAAGGTGTTATATGGCTGTGGGAATTGTCAAGACTCGAATAGTCACCTCTTTCATGGTCTTCCCTAGGCTTATCCCTAGAAAATAACTCACCTTCCTCATCATTGCTACCACATTGTTGTTGCTGTAGGGATCAAAGTCCGTAGGGATCTTTTCAACCTTTTCTACCCTTCTCTTAAAACCAGGCTTCTCAATCTTAAAGCCATCTAGGGTTACTAGCTTATTCTCAAACTCGATACCAAAAATGGGCTTTGGTATGGTTAAAGTGTCACCATATATGGTAACTATTGCTCCCTTATGTGGAAATTGAACCTTTTGATACAGGAATGAAGGCACGGCCTCTATTTCATGAATCCATGATCACCCAAGAAGCATGTTGAAGCATGAAGCTATGTCTAGTACTTAAAATTCCACTTTTTGGATCATGGGCCCTATGGTAAGCTCCAACATCACTGTCCCCAAAACCTCCCTTCTGCTGTTGTCACATGCTCTCACATGTTGATTAGATGGCACAAAATCTTCAATACTCATTCTAAGCACTTCCATCATCAATTAAGACCATTGGTAGCCTCTTGCCATTGGCATCTACAGTAATGTGCAATGGATCATTATGACACTTCCCCTTTTAGTCAAATCTTTGTCAGAGTAGGAAATAGTAAGCTCCCTGCTTATAGACCCAATCATAGCATTCAAATCTTAAGAAGTAGTGGTTGTAGGGACTTGAATTTGATTAAGAAGGTCCATTATATTTTGGTGGTGCTTGTATGAGGCCAAGAGTAAACCCCATAAGGATATGTTGGCTTGTGTCTTCTACAGTTGCTAAAAGACCTCATCCTCTTCATTGGGTGTTTGTTGGGTTGCCTTGTTAAGGGCTTCTATCGGGTTGTCTATCTCCAAATGTAAGCAATTTTCAATGGGTCATTTGATTCAATGTCTTGGGGTTTAAAGTGTCTCCCCCCATATATAGATGTCAGATTATATGGTGTTTGAAGTGTCTCCCCCCATATGTGGAGTTAGGTTATAGGTAACAAGGCGGAAAAGGACTCCTTCGGGTTTTGCTTGGTGGTCTCCAAGTCTCTTCTTGTCACATCCACCTCTATATTGTACTTGTATTGATTATGGAAGTCTCTACAAATGTCTTCCTAGTTTCAATCTCTACACATGCTCTCACATGTTGATTAGATGGCACAAAATCTTCAATACTCATTCTAAGCACTTCCATCATCAATTAAGACCATTGGTAGCCTCTTGCCATTGGCATCTACAGTAATGTGCAATGGATCATTATGACACTTCCCCTTTTAGTCAAATCTTTGTCAGAGTAGGAAATAGTAAGCTCCCTGCTTATAGACCCAATCATAGCATTCAAATCTTAAGAAGTAGTGGTTGTAGGGACTTGAATTTGATTAAGAAGGTCCATTATATTTTGGTGGTGCTTGTATGAGGCCAAGAGTAAACCCCATAAGGATATGTTGGCTTGTGTCTTCTACAGTTGCTAAAAGACCTCATCCTCTTCATTGGGTGTTTGTTGGGTTGCCTTGTTAAGGGCTTCTATCGGGTTGTCTATCTCCAAATGTAAGCAATTTTCAATGGGTCATTTGATTCAATGTCTTGGGGTTTAAAGTGTCTCCCCCCATATATAGATGTCAGATTATATGGTGTTTGAAGTGTCTCCCCCCATATGTGGAGTTAGGTTATAGGTAACAAGGCGGAAAAGGACTCCTTCGGGTTTTGCTTGGTGGTCTCCAAGTCTCTTCTTGTCACATCCACCTCTATATCGTACTTGTATTGATTATGGAAGTCTCTACAAATGTCTTCCTAGTTTCAATCTCTATTATCTTCCATGTTGAGGAACCATCAGAGGGCGGCTCCAATTAAGGTATTTTGGAACATTTGTGCGAACGTTTCTTCAGTAGTTCCCAGAGGCGGCATAGCCCTCATGTACGTCTTTAGGTGGATTTGGGGTAGCCGATGCCATCAAACTTGTCCAAGACTGACATCTTTAACTTTGGAGGTAATCTTATGTCTGGGAAAAGAGAAAGCGATTGATAATCCATAAGGTCTTCCATCCTACACACCCTTTTGATCATCTCCTCCATCTTACTCATCTTCTCTTTAATCTTCTTCTTACTTTCTGAGATAGGGGGAGTTTGATCATTCTTGTCTTCTTCTTGACAACTCTTAAGATTCTAGAACTGCTGCACCATGAGGTTTATGTCTTCCCTTAACTGGATTTGGCTTGCCACCATAGTGCTCAGTAGCTCCTGAGTACTCATTTTTTCTTCAATGTTTTGGTGCTCCTCTTCCTCTGCCATGGTGACAGTCTTCAGATCTCTTGTGGCTGGATTTGGCTTGCAAGTCAAACACAGGTTTGTGTGTTGTAACTGTGGGGTGCCTTCTATACACAAGGGCTTCAGTATGGTGATAGGCTTGGAACTGGAACTGCTGGCTTGGCTATCACTCTTGGATTCTCTTTAGATTCTTCCCTTTGATCTTGACCAAATTCTCCTCTAAGAAAAGGCTTGGTTGGGTCAAACAAAGCTAAGTCCCCATCTATGTCAATCAACTCAGCCAAACAAACACACACAAGATGCAATGCAATTTTAACATGGATTCGCCTAAGGATAGGTTCTAAGTTATTACATTGTTGGGTGGGGTTGTTGTTTTGTTGTTTCCCATAGCTAGGATGTTACACCTCCTAACTTGTAATGTAATGTAACGAACATTACGTTGGTCCAAACAGCATGGCCTATTCTTTTTAGTAAGAAGAAATGATCTAGTGACTTTGGGCCATTTGTTGGTGAGTACACCACTGGGTACCTGAATCTAATGAAGACTGATTATCCATGGTTACTACCACCATATGTTGAGATGGGTACATGCATATTTGTTGTTTGATGAAACACACTATGACAATTAAGGAAAACTTTTAACAACCAACATGGCATTTCAAATAAAATATTATACAAACAATACAAGACATAAGCAATATCAGTCAAACAAAATACATCATACAAAAACAAGGGTATTTAATTGGTCATTTAAAGTCTAATGTGAAGCTTATCCCTCGACATCCCCAGTGGAGTCCCACTGTGAAAGACCAAGAAACTGGGGGTGCTCTCAAAAAAAGGTTTAGGCATCGACACCTTCCCTTTTGAGGATCATATGGAGTCGCCACTTATTTTATATGTAAAATAAGAAACTTTACAAACTATAATATATCTTGAATAGTATGCATTCTTATTGATTGGAAACAATTACATCTTGGTAGAAAGAATTTTACATTTCTTTGATTCCTAGATACAATTATTATTATTTTTTTAAAGAAGGAAAATAAAAAGTTTTGTTTCCTAGTTACAAACTACCCAAAATAAAATAAGACATTAAATCTACCAACCTAAAATTATAAGGTTCGGGGGCTGGGTTACAGGATTGGAAGGTATTGGCACCCAGTCTACCCAGACAGAGTCTGGTCTTCTAGACTTTAAATGACCATTAAGTATCCATATACAAAATGTCAAATGATGTAAAACAAATTCCACGTCAAATCCTAGACCTAGGGTTAAAACACTCTTTAAGAACCTTGTATCTGCAACTTTATTTTGTATAAATTTTTCTTTTTATGAGAATACTTGAGGAAAAATTTAGGTCTGAGTTTCCACAGAAGAAAAAGAATGGATTTTTAATAAAAATTCAGATCTGGTTTGGATTTTTAAATGTGGGAGAAAACAGATTTTTTTTTTTTTTTTAATGAAAATTTAAAGTTTTCTTATAAAAAAATACAGATCTGGTTTTATACTTTAAAAAGAAAAATACAAATAAGGTTTTTGTGAACAAAATTCGGATAAGATTTTATAAACAAAACACACATCAAATTTTATAAGCAAAATATAGATCAGATTTTATAAACAAATTATGAAAAAGATTTTATATACAAAATACAGATCAAATTTTATTTTTGAAAATCATAGAGAAAAATGTAGATCTGGTTTTAGTTTTGAAAAACATGAAGGAAAAAAAGTGCAGGTTTGATTTTAGTTTTGAAAAACAAGGAGAAAGAAATGTGCAGATTTGGTTTTAGTTTTGAAAAATATGGAGTTAAAAAAAGTTTAAATCTAATTTTAGTTTTGAAAAACAATTGGGACTTTTACAATGGGTTCTTTTGCAGATTTAAAATCTTAAATAGAAATTCAACTATAAATCTATACATGTTTTTCAATCAACACATTAAAACTTAAACTAATCGTGTGAATTTTTTAAAAGCAAGAAGAGAGCATGGAATAACATATTACAAACATGGTTATACAAACACAAGAAGCAAAGTCGCATTCATAGAAACTAAAGCATAGGTGCAAGCATGTTTTTGAAATTAAAATAAAACAAACAAATCATGTTATGGAAAGTAAAGTAGAACATACCTGCATGAACGTATTCCATAAGGAGAAATTTATTTTAGAGATCAAAGAGAATTAATTTTTAAAGATCTAAGTAAGGGCCACTTAGCAGAAAAGAAATTCCTAAAGCAAAGCTTCAAGAATTTCTTTAACGTAAAGGGAGAGAGAGAAGTCAGAAAAGAGGCTCCTGATTTTTTATTTTAATTCCCTATTTATAGAAGTTTGGTGCTTAGAAAATAAGCTAGGTTTGACTAGATACAAATTAGGTCGAATTTTTATCCCTAAAAATCAAGTTGGATGTGTTTTGGCTTGATCTAATAAATTCTAGGCCCAGCCTTGAAGCTGTGCCAATTGGCACTATGGAAGTACATATCGGCACTTGCCACGTATAGATCAGCACTACAAGAGTGCTGATTGGCACTCTTAAGTGCCTTTGAGATACTAGGAAAATTAAGGTGCTCTCAAAAAAGAGATTTGGGTGCTTTGAAGGGCACCTTTCTTTTTGGGTAAGTGGTGTGGCGTCGCCACTTATTTTTTTATACAAAACAAATAAGAAAAAAAAATACAAATTTACATGATTGAAATGCTTCATTATTCATTGATTGAATAAAAATAAATACAGTTTGATAAATTGAATCTTACAAGACTTTGAGTCCTAGTTACAATCTACCAAAAGAATACATGGCTTTTTGTCGAAGTTATAATCTACCAAAAACTAAAAGAAAGACAAGGCATAGATCTACCTATCCAAAAGAACTAAATTTGGAGGTTAGGTTACGAAATGAGAAGGTGTTAGGCACCCATTCTGCCCAGACTAAGTCTGGTTTTCTAGACTCTAATGACCAATATACCATTTTTTGCATGATATGAACGGTATGTTGAACATACATGACAAACACTTGACTAACATCAACTCAAATAAATTTATCTTATGAATGTATCCACTTGTTTTAGAAAAATTCATATATGTTTCTGTAAATAAAGAAAATTTATTTGATTCATTATAAAGAAAATAAATCTGTTTTTGTGTAGATAAAAAAAAAAAAAAAGTTTTGTAAAGAAAATTAGATTTGTTTTTATATAAAGAAAGAACAAGGTGTTTGTAAAAAAATATCAAATCCATTTTGGAGCAAAGTTATTAAAAATAAAAATAAAAAAATAAAAAAAACGATTTTTAGTTTATATGTAAAAAAAATTCAGATCTATTTTGTAAATAAAAAAAGAAAAAGAAAAATCAGATATATTTTTGTGTAAATAAAATAAGAAAAAGACCACGTGGCGTTCTAAATGAATACCATGGTTGGAGAAGTTCTCTGAGAAGTCCTTATGGGCCTTCTTATCACGGAACCGGATGTGAAAAGGAGTAGGATTAGAAGAAGATTTCCCAGAATGAAGAGGGTTCCGAGATGGAGTGGATTTATGCTTTGGTGCCATGCACAGACTATCCGAGAGAGAGAGAGAGAGAGAGAGAGAGAGAGAGAGAGAGAGAGGGAAACAAACAGAAAAACACCATCACAACAGAGTACTAAAAATAAAGAAAAGATAGGGTAGGTATGCATGAAAAATGCATAAAGATTTGACGTGCTAAACATAATTGCATCATGGGTTCAACCCAATCCAAAACTATCAGCACACAATTTTTAGGCATATAAACACACATTTAAATACATGAAACATTGTGAAAATGCAAATTGAATGCAATGCATGATCATATTACATCAAAAACATAACACCCAACCCAAAAATTTCACAAAATACTCATCAATTTTCAAAAACCCCAAAAATTTCAAGTAAACCCAAAACCTAGGTCTAAATGCATGAAATGCATGAAGAAAAAGGGGATAAAGAGATCGTACTAGAGGAGAAAAACTCAGACAAGGCCTAAATCCAAGTGGGGAAGATGAAAAGAGAGAGAAAAGAGTGTTTGGGATAATTTGGATAGCTTTTCTATCGAGAGAGATATGAAAAAGTGAGATCTGATTTTGCATTGGAGCTATTTAAAGAAATCGCAACTCGATGGATCGAGGATCTGTCGAGCACTAAATCTAAATAGATTTAATCTATCAAGGTGCTGTTGAGAATATGTCAGCGGCAAAAATACCTTGATGGATCGAACAGCTATTGAGTAGCTATCAGCCAAACAAAAACTTTATCAATGGATTGAGAATCTGTCGAGAAGCTATCAAGATAAATTCTAGATAGCTCAATGGATCGAAGATGTGATAAGATCTATTGAGAAAAGAAGTCCAAAGGGCTTGATAGATAGCTATCTGTCGAGGATCTGTCGAGTTTGATAAAAAGCAGTTTTTCAAAGAGAGAAAAAACACACAGAAATGAATGCAATCAAGGAAGCTACTCAACCAAAGATCCAAACAACATTTTAAGCTTTCAGAAGTATCTCTCAACAAAAAAATGCAAAGCATTCGTAATTCGAGACACACACACACAAACATACACTAAACAAGTCTAACCAATGTTATAATTCAAAAACAAGTCAAGACAGTTTAGTGAGCACACATTTGCATATGTATCCCTTATGATGGCCAAATTATATTGTACCTGCACATGTATCAAAAGTAACAAAGAATATGTGTATTGTGTGTGAAAACATCGCAAGAGTGCGTAAGTGTCTCAAGTTATGACGATTTGAGATATGAGAAAATCAATTTTAACTCACATATAATCATAATTGCTTAATGGGAATTATCACCTTCGAGGTACATCCTATAACTCCCACATCTCCTACAAAACACTTGCAACCATATTTAAAAGCATTTTGATTCCTTTTGCTTCTATATTCTTTGCATATATATATATATATATATATATTGAGCATATCATGCATAGGCATATAAGAGTGAGAAGAAATACCCAATTATGTTAAGCTTTAAACATCACTATTTTGCTATGCTGAAGCATACAGATGTTATTCATGATTGGCGAGCTTTAGTGGTGAGATGGTTATTTATGCCTTTCTCTTAGGATTTTTTAGTCCTTCCCTTAAAAAAAGTGAAATAAGTGTTAAGCATAAGAGATTACTTAATCATACTCATCACAAACACGAGCCACAAAACTCACTTGCTTAGTTGTGCATTGAGATTCTCATCTAAGCTACAAGAGATACAAAGTTTAGAAAACTTCTTTTTAATGGCCATCCAAGGTACACAAGTACCAATGTACACAAAACACACACTCTTTTTGTATTTTTTTTTTTTCAATTTTTTTATGACAAACAAAATAAAGCAAAACTGGAAAAAAAAAAAATAGCATAAAACTAGATTGACTCAACAATAAGTAAGCAAAACACACAAGTAATGCATAAAATAGAAAGTGGGAAAGAAAGAAAGAGAGAAAAAAAAGACTAAATCACTCTGAGCTTTTTTCCTTCCACACCTTGGAAGAACCCTTCTGTTGGGCGAACCTTTGATCCGGCGGTGAAGGCGAAGAGTTGAAACTGTTCAAGTTTGAAAGGAACATGAGAGCCTTAAGAAGATCTCCAAGAGGAGCAAAAAATAATGGAAATTGATTCTAGTTTCTAGATGAGATCATATTCTTGCTCTATTGAGTGACTAGCCTCTTATAGCAATTTCAACGAGTATGCCTTAAAGCTCCATTGTGATGACAGACATGTTGCTTCTTCTGTTTAGACTTTTGGTTATTACTCTTCTTAGTCCTAGGGTTTTAGTCTCTTTATTTTCAAGTTTAGGGGGTGCTCCTAAAATAGATTTGCCATTTTCTATGTTCTCACTAGCTATATCAATTTTACATTCATTGTTCTTAGAATTAACATTATTAGCAGGTGAGACAAACACAGTAGTACTAGAAGAGGCAATATTAGAAGAAAAGAAATCATACCCCATACCAGTTCTATTAGAAGCAGATTTCTGAAAACTAAGCATTTCATCAAGTTTTGCTCTGGAAGTCCTCTCCAGTTGAGCTTTGACTTGAAACAGCTCCGCTTCAAGCTTCCTAGTCCTTTCTGTTGGGGTTTATACCCTAAAATCCAATTTATTGGCATGTCATAAATAATTAAATAGTTTAATTATATGAGACTATCTATAAATGAACTAATGGGACATTATCATAGTCCATGAGATGCAATGTATGTGATTTACGTGATTTAGTCATAGAAGATATAAATCACAAGTTCCTTGTAAACTCAAAATGTAGTTCGTAGTCGGTAATGAAATTAGACGTTTCATTTGTGAAGACTATAACATATCAACTAAGATGATTTGTCTTGATCATGGAAGTGGAGACTTCTAGTTGGTATGTTGATATGTTTTAAGAGTTAAGACATATTGAACTGGACCACTATGAGATTTATTATGCTCCTAATGACTGTCAAATGAATAATAAATCTCACGACTTCTATTTACATGAATTGTTAATCCTGAGAGAATAATGGACTTGATCATGAGGTGTAGGTTGCTTTGATATATCAAGAGTGAGATCTAAAGTCACGATCAAAACCTCAGTATGTTGGGCAGCCAAATTTAGTGTTGATGGAACATATATTCTCAAGATGGAATTCAAGTCTCTTAACAAAGATACAAAATATTCCCTTGAGATAAGTTTAATGGGTTTGGTTATTCAAAGAGTTGGGCCCAACCACTTTGGTAAGGTATTATTAAAGAATATATTTATGGAATTGGATTTCATAAATATATGAAGAATAACTTAAAGGATTAAACCAGGTACTCAAGGATTAAAATGTAGTAATCTTCAAAGTGGCAGTCTACATTCATGACTTTGTATTACTATGAATATTTTATGAAGGGGTTGCATGTACAATAAAGTCTTGGGATATAATTTATAGATAAGGCCTAGAGTGCAACTATATTTATATAGTGGTATCAAATATAGTTAATGGTAACTTTGGACTTGTCAAGAGTTGATAGAAAAGCCCAAGGCCCATTGGAGCTAGTGTCTTATTGGTCCCTTTTGGTCCCACTCCAAGCCACACACTAAAGCCCAATTGGAAAGGCCCAATAGGCCAACCCAATTAGATAATTAGTTTGTTATAAAGGAAGAAATATACAGAATTTTATTTTAAGAAAAAGATAAACATCATTGTGAAATGGTGTGTATGTGCGAGTGAAGCCACTTAATTATTCTCCCTTGGAAACTGATTGAGAGACCATACTTCTTAGGCATAAAGTGGAATTAGAGTGAAGATTAAAAGTGTTCCCAAAATCTTATAATCTTTTGTTTTGAACTTCACTACACCAAGGTACGTTATCTTGTTCTTAAATTTTGAAATTTACATAGTGCATGTTATCAATCATGAATGAAATAGATCCATGTTTGTTGCTTCCACTATGTGTTTTGTATGAGATACAAAACTAGATTTTCCAACACTTTCTACCAGGAAATTGTTCTCAAATCGCAATGCTTCAATGATTTGATTTGCTTCATCAAACTTTGGGGAGAGCTCCTCTCGATCTAGCTCTACATCACTCAACGTCTTGGTGGCTAGCCTATATAATTTCTCATGCTTCTCAGAAACCTTGTACAATTTTTTATAAGTTGTGGATATCATATTGATCGTCCATTTTCTCAAACTTAGAGTCAACCAAGTCCTCTTCATCATCTACTGTTTTTGAAACGCCATCAGTAGGATCAACTATAGTAGTGAAGGCATTCAAGATTCCTTCATCATCATTGTCATTTGAATCATCCTCAGGCTCAGTGTTACTCAAGGTAGCAGTAAGGGCCTTGCTTTTTCCAATAGTCTTGAGATATGTTGTACATTCTTGTGTCCAAAACCTTGACATCTGAAACATTTTGTTCCAGAGGGAATAGTGTATTAACCACCATCCTTAGCATCCTTCTTTCCTCTATCTTGTCTCTTGAACTAAGACGAACTAGATTGTTTACGGTCCAAGTAAAATCCTTTTGCATTGGTATTCTTCATAAACTTCTTGAATTGCCTAGTGATATACGATTTCATCTTGGAATCTTCATCATTAAAGGGCTCATCTGTATTAGTACTTTTGGCCTTCAGTGTCATGCTCTTACTCTTTCTTGATTTCTCGACCCTAATCAAACCCAATTCATAGGTTTGCAAGTTGCCAACCGGCTCTATCAAAGGAATTTTGTCAATGTCCTTTGATTCCCCAATGGTGGTGATCTTGGCATGGAATCTTTCTGGTAGAGATCTGAGCACCTTTCTTACAACCTTAGGTTCAGAAATGATTTCCCTACGATTAAAGGAAGAGTTAACTATGTCCTTCAGCTTGACATAGAACTCATTAAATGACTCATCCTCCTCCATCTTAATTTCTTCAAAGCTCGTGATAAGCCTGTGAAGCTTTAAATCCTTGATAGTCTTAGTTCCTTCATAGGCTGTCTAGAGGATAGTCCATGCCTCCTTAGCAGTTTCAGTAGAAAATATCTTCTTGAACTCCTCATTGGTGACCGCACTGAACAAGGCATTCAATGCTCTGCTATTGAAGTTTACCGCTTTGATCTTAGCATCATCTCAATCAGTTGACGCTTCCTTTGTCTTAATCTAGCCAATATCCATAGCTTGCCACACCTTCTCATCTAAGGACTGCAAGAAAGCTCCCATGCGTACTTTCCAGTATGCATAGTTAGTGCCGTCAAATAAAGGAGATATAATTAAAGATTGTCCTTTATCCATGACAAACAGGGGTCAATGGATCACATAACAAAGATTAACCCTAATTAAAGTGTGTCTGCTCTGATACCACTTGATAGGCCAAGAATGTATTGACCCCTTTGGTAACTTAATCAAATTAATTAGCCAAGTGAAATTAATTAGATTCAATTACATGTAATTAGTGTGGTAGCACAAACAAATCACCAAATAACTAAATGTAGTGAAAATTAAATTTGACACAGGTGATTTGTTTACGAATGGGGAAAACCATCAAGGCAAAACCTAATCGGGTAAATTTAAGGTCACCACACCCGAGAATCCACTATTATCAAAACAAGCGGTTATAAGTAAAAGGAATCCCAATACCTAATACCAACCAATAGTTGAGCTGTTACACCAATACCTAATTCAACTTGCAATGTAGTGACAATCTCTCCTTTTAATGCATAGCTCCCAGTACGTGACTAACTAATCGATGCACGGATCCAAGTACATGACTAACACACCAACTTAAGGAAGATGTTGGCTGCAAAGTTCTTCAATTGATTCAAATGATGAAGATCAATAAGCTCCTTGGTTATAAAATCCTTGGCGCAAATATGCAACAGCTTCTACAAAAAATATGATGAACTAAGGCAGTTGTCTCCAGTCACCATATGCATGCACAATAACTTTGCATCAAGTTGCATAACTTTGTATCACCTTTGACGACCCTTAAAATAATCTTTATATATGTCTTGGGTTGTGAGAAAAGAAACCCTACACAAATAACTTGGATATGTGTGAAAAACAAATCTGAAAATCTGAATTTTGTAATTCTCGATAGATACTGTTTCTGTTGAGCAGCTGTCGAGATTCCTTATTAAACTTCGATAGATATTATCTTTTGAGCTATCTGTCGAGCATTACTAAACAACACTTCTTCACTTGTTTCTTGGACAAACTTGCATGGCTTCAATACTAAACTTGATATATATATATATATATATATATATATATATATATTTTTTTTTTTTTTGAAAAAATGATGATGATTTTTTTTTTTTTAAAGAATGAGTGGCTTTTACTTTTTCTAAAAAGAGGGGATAAGGCATGGCCGAATACATGACTTTGAAAATGACCTTCTTATTTTTTTTGGCTTTGAACATGTTTATTTTAAAAATTGATGTGAAACTCTTATGTTTAGAAATTATTTAGCACTTGCAAGTTTGGTCTAAGGTTTAGGTTTTTAGGGTTTGGCTTATTTATTTATTTATTTATTATGACTTGGTTTAGGGTGTTTTTTTTTTGGGGGGGGGGGGGTAATGGCATGATTTAATGGAATGGTTGAGTTTTGGGAAAAGAATTTTTTTTACTTAATGGGTAAATGGTGGGTTTGGGGATATTGTGACTGAACCAATGCATGGTTGCCTACGTACCCCTTTTGTAGAAGGATCAGGTCATCACGTAGTTCATTGTTTATTTGCCTTAATTTTTGCCTAGGCTGCCCTTTCAGGTTTTCAACCTAGTAAGCTCTCTCACTCTCTTTCTTTTTACTATCTTTTTACGTAGATTGCCTTTTCGAGTTTTCAACCTACCCTTTTCTTTTCTTTTCTTTTTTTATCAAACCTAGGAAGGGAAATAACATAATTTACAACCATTTCAGATGTGGTGCTTTGAAGCTACCACCTAAGATGTGGTATTTCTTCAATTGATCCATGTTGGTTGGCTTAATGAAAGGATTTGAATCTAAGTACATCAACCTCACTGCTCTTCCAGAGTATATCTATTTGATAATATATGGGCCTACCCAATTTTGCTTGAACTTCCTATTTGCATCTTGAATTGGGGCTCAAATCTCTTTCAGCACCAAATCTCCCAACTTCAAATCCCTAGTTCTTACTTTCTTGTCAAAAGCCTTCCTAAGCCTCCTTTGATAACCCTGAATGTGGTACAAGGCCTTGAGTCTTTTCTCATCCATCATGCATAGTTGGTCACATCTACTTTGCAACCAATCAACCTCAGGAATTTCACTCTCTAGTATTGTCTTTAATGAACGGACACCCATTTTGATAGGGAGGATTACTTCCATCCTATACACCAAGGAATAAGGAGTGGCTCTTGTGGAAGATCGAATTGGTGTCCTATACCCCCAAAGTGCATAGGGTAATTGTAGGTGCTAGTCCTTGTAATTCTTCATGCTCTTCTTCAAGATCCACCCTATATTCTTGTTTGTAGCCTTAACTGCTCCATTAGTCTGAGGATGGTAGGGTGAAGACTTGTGGTGCTGAATGTTGAATTGTTGTAGTAGCTTCTCTGTTTCTCCCTTGAAATGTATCCCATTGTTAGAGATGATTTCATGTGGTACCCCATATTTGCAAATGATGTTGGTTTGAATGAACTGAGCAACTTTCTTTGAATTCAAAACTATAAGGTTGAATTTAATCAACCATCTTGTTGGCTTTATTCCGTGCCAAATTTTCTTGTAATTTAGCAATTAGTAACTCAGTGTTTAGGTGGGAATCATGTAAGGGTTGTGTATGAGAAAGTGTGAAGAAATGCTTAAGACTGTGCAGTGAAGCAGGGACTCGCGATTGGATCTCGTAGGTGGCTCACGGCTTGCAAGCCACCAGAAGATGCACATGAGTGAAACATGTAGAGAAGCAGAACAATCATGCCAGCTGTAGCACTATAGGACAAAAAATCCTAACTGGCCATTCAGTTAGCTCATGGCTTGGACTCGCGACTCAGTCAAGTCATGAGGCCAAGTTGCCTGTCCACTCTATTATGAAAAAAATGACCCTTTGCATTCACTTCTCACTCCAGTATAAATACCCTTTACACCCATGAAATATTGAGAGCTTCTAGAAAGAATTTTGAGAGAGAAACCCTAGAGAAAAACAAGATTGATTCATCCACAATCTTTACATAGTGACTCTTCAAATTCTTCAACTCTTACCCTCTCCATTATTACATCCTTGAGAGGTTCTTTAACTAAATCCTTTTCTCAACTTACCCATATCTGTGAGAAGGCTTTTTGGTGCTTTAGGAAGCAGTTCGGAAGGAACTAATTCATATTGGTTGATGCTATAGGTTATAGCGGAATCCGGTAAGCTAAAGAAGAAATAGGTTTGGTGTAACCTCGTTGGAGTAGGAGCTTGGAGGGCTTAGGTACACTGGGTAGATTAGATTTGGAGGGTCTTCTGCTGTTCATGTATCCCAACTTGATTCTTTAGTGGATTATTGACAGCTTGGAGGGCGGCGAAGAGGTTTTATGCCGAGGGTTTCGGTTTCCTCTTCGATAACACATCGTTGTGTTGTCCTTGTGTTTGCATCTCTCTTCCGTTATTCTTTGCCATTTGATTTTAGTTGTGGATGTGATTTTATTTGGTTTAGATTTAGATTGTTTATCAATTCTGTGTTAAGCTTTTACCTTTTCCACATGTCCATTGTCTGTTGATAAGCTTGCATGGGTGGCTTGTGCTTCAGATCTCCATGGACTTGGAACTGATGACACTTCCGAACATGAGCTACTCAATTGGCTTCCATAGTAGTCCAGAAATACCCTTGCCCCATTATCTTTCGTGATAGCATGTGTGCATTCATGTGTGGCCCATAGCTTGACTTATGAACCTCTTCAATTATCTGTTGTGCTTCCTTGGTAGTCACACAAAGAAGGTGAATTCCATCATATGATCTTCTGTAAAGCCTCTCCCCACAAATAATATAATTAGTGGATAGCCTTCTAATGGTCAATTAGTCATTCATATCTGCAGATGGTGAGTATGTCCCATCTTTGAGGCACTGTAAGATATTTGAATACCATTCACCTTCTTCCTTTTTTTCCTCATCTTCTTTAGGCCCATCCATAATGGATGCCATTGTTGCTAAAGCATCTACAATCTGATTTTGTATTCTTGGCACATATTGATATTGGATCTTATTGAATTTCGATGCCCACCTCTGAAGACATTAATGTTAAGGCATCAACCTCCCTTCCTTGATCTTCCATTTATTCTGAATCTGAGAGATTATCAAGGCTGAGTCACCATATACTTCTAACTCTTTTACTCCAAGACCTAGGGCTGCTTGCAACCCCATGATGCAAGCTTCATATTTAGTTGCATTATTAGTGGCAAGAAAGTTGAGCCTACCAGAGAATGGGATATTCGTCCCTTTTGGAGAAATTAGGAGAACCCCAATACCACTTCCATTTTGATAAGTTGCTCCATCGAAATACGTCTTCCATGATTCTACCTCAATCTCCATAATACCTCATCTGGAAAATCTCCTTGGATTTCTGCAGCCTTCTAGGTCACATATTTAATATTAAATTCTTATAGAAGCAAAACCCATTTAGCTATGTTCCCATCTTGCACAAGCTTTTCCATCAAATACTTCAAAGGATCCGTTCTTGCAATCATCAAGACCTTGAAAACAAGCATGTAATGTATGAATTTATGGGTTGCCCATACAAGTGCTACACATAGATGCTCTAATTTACGGGTTGCCCATCAAAGTTGGATGCTAATATTACTTATATATTAAAAAAAATGTTGTATGCTCATATAATGCTCTAATTTAGCTGGTGTTATGCTTGAAAGGTCTTTTGATGGTTCACAAGATAATGAATCTTCTAAGTGCTTCAAATGCCCTTTAGAGAAGGCAATTCTTTCATTCCTTTGGCTTAGAGCTTCTATAAAGATGTGCATTGTTGTGGTTTCTAAATGATCTTAATAGTATCAAGTTTTCAACATAGTGGTTCAACAAGTAATATTGCTACAATAATTTAATGCTTTTTAGCTATTAATTTTTAAATTCTAAAGGATACGACTAACTAAATCTTCTAAAAATACCATAACTCTTTCACATATTGGTTATCTTTTTTATTATTTTTTATTTAGTAACTATGACAGCCAAAACCGGATCAGTATTTGACCTTGGCAAACATAGATCAAATGTTATTACTTCATTACTGCTAAAAGGTCTAAATTGTTTTTTAATATACTTTCAGGTTTTTAATTTTGACCTTCACAATGACTTCCACTCATGATTTGCATGTTCTAAAATCTAAATTACAGGGGATGATGAAGTCTTTGATGTATACTGTGTTGCTTTTGAAATGGTGTGCTTAATGGCGCTATGCATGCTTCTTACATGGAGTTTAATGTACTATCTCTATTAGAGTCTAGGATTACTGTATGTGAAGTCTTAGGTTGTCTTGGATGATTCACAGGTCACATTCTAATTAAATGAAATCATACTGAGGTCAAGCCTGAGGCTGAGCTGGTATTGTATGAAAATTGAGGAAGAAAAATAGAAGATTGTGTGTGACTAAAATAATCTTCTAACTCATAAATTCTCAATAAATACCATTATCGTTTTGTTAAAACAAAAAAAAAAATAAAAAGTTTTGCAAAAGATTAATGTTTAAAATTTTTTGGGATATTGGATACTATATGCTTAAATATACTAAATTTTGTAGGTTTGAATGAATGTAGTAGAAGTATGAGAACTAAGTTTATGTTGGATGCAAAGATCATTAATATGTAAAATGATCCCACGCATTGTGTGGGTTAAAAACTAGTTTCAATAATTGAGATGGGTCACTTTATCTAGTGCTAATAAAGGCTTGGTTGAATTGATCATTGAAGCTTCACGTTAGACTAAGGACTATCTCATTGTTGATATCCAAACACATCACACATGTTTATGTTCAATGAATGCCATATTCATTTGTGTGATTGTACTTGATTAAATGTGTTTTCACAGGCTCAATTTTTGTTGATCAAACACAAAAAGATTTTTGAGTGTTTTAGTTGTTTTTGGAAAGTATTTTGTTTTTGCAAAAAATTGTCAAAATCTTCAAAAAACAATGTTGCCCTGTTCTTGCGACTTAGTCATGGGTTGGTCCAATCGCATGCCCTTGTCGCGAGCTTATACAGAGATTTTTCGTGACTCTTGGCGACTTGCTCGCGACTTAAAGCAGTTGTGAAAATCGTGTGTTTTGCACAATTTGGTAAGTTTTTAAAATGTTTGGGTTTTCCCTCGAACATTTTGTGTCTTTTCATTGTCTTCCCCAATAGAACCTCTCTCAAACCCACCGTGCTTCTCACAAAAACCTCCATTGTTGCTCATCTTTTCATCTTCAATCTCCTAGAAAAAGGTATGGTATTTTCTATTCTCTCTTTATACTTCATGTTTATAGTTGTGTTTTCATGATTTTGTGAGGTATTGTTGATGATTTGAGAAATATGGTGTTTCGAACATGGGTTTGTTATTTGTGTTGAGTTTGACTGAATGGGTTTTGTTGTTCTTGACTTTAAGTTGATAAATGTTATTATTATCATGTTTGTTGCTTCTATTTTGAGTTAGTATTAACTGATCTATGTTGGTTTGTTCATCTCATACCCATTAAGATATGTCTCATTAACATGTGTTTTTTTTTTTTTTTTTTTGGGAATTAATGTGTAATACACTGTTTGTGAGTGTGGTTGGTTCATAATGAGTGATTATTGCATAATGGGTTGTGCTCACTGTCACAATGTGTTATGCATAAGAATTGTTGATAGTTTGTTCTATGCTCGTCTGATTTGAGTTATCTCATTCAATGTTGATCCTAAACTGTGTTTGCTTTGAATGTTTGGTATAATACCCTGTCCTTTTCTATGCCACTAACATGTTACTAATGTTTTTGAGTTTCCATCTATTGTGCTATGTTTTTTGTGGGCTTTGCTAATGTGTTATGCAGATGACTCCTACCAAGAAGAAAACTACTGCCCAAAAGGGTGATAAAAGGCTGAAGATGGACAATACCAAGTTCAAGTCTCCTCATCACTTTGAGAGATATAGAGATTTTTACTTGAAGGCACCTCTCATCTAGGAGAGATTTATTGACTAGTGGATTTGAAGGACACCTTCATTCCAAGCTGTTTTGAGGGCGAGGATTGGGATAAGCTTTTAAGTGACCTACCTGGAGTTTGTGATCCTTTGATCAAGGAGTTTTATGCCAATGTAGTGTTAAGAGAGCATGAGATAAATCATTGGATACGAGGAAAGGAATTTACCATAGATATGGATGACATAGATGATGTGTTAGGTTTTGAGGGCATGGATGATCATGATTTCACTCATTATAAGGATAGGATGTTGTCCTTAGAAACTGTTCAAACACATATTGGTGGAGTAAGAGAGGGGAGATGCCTCAACATCGCAGCCTTTCCCGCAGATATGAGGTGTCTAACAATGATTATGATGTTTAACCTATCCCTAGTGAAGAAGCTGACCACAATCAACAATGCCAAAGCCATCTTCCTTATGGAGCTTAAGCAGAAAACCTACATAGACATCAGTGCTCACATCTTCTACACCATTGTGGATGAGACCAGAACAACCACCAGGGCTAAGTTGATTTTCGCTAGCCTTCTTATGAGGCTTTTTAGGTTGAAAGGTGTGGAGATCCCTCAAAATATCAGCCTATTGTCTACTCCCTCAACAATTAACAAGCTAACCATCACAAGGATAAGAGTTCGTCTTCCGGGTGATGAAAAGGAAGGTGACCAAGAAGAAGGTGAACCCATGGACACTAAGACAGAGGCTGCAGGAGAACCCTCAAGCTCAAGAGGTCATGGCAAGAGGAGAAGAGCTTCATCTTCATCAACTATACCTTCAGATGCATTCCAGGTCATCCTAAAGAGGATTGATGTGCTCAGAGATGTCCAGAATGAACAATCTAATAGGTTGGCTGCACTTCAAGATTAGATGAACATCCTCTCAACAAAGTTTGATAGCTTCTCCACCCAGCAATGACCCTTTGGCCATTCTGGTCAAAACAGGGGAGATTTTTGGAGTGCCAGTTTGAGGGGGAGCTTGCATAAAACATACATTTAGTAGTTTTTGCCAACTTACATTTAGTAGTTTTTACCTCAGTTTTTACTTTATGTTTATGTTGTTGGTGTTGGTATAATGCTTTGGATAATGTTGTCTATATTATGGGTTTGCTACACTTTGGTTAATAGTTTGCTTTAAACTCATGGATATATTTTTTTTTTAAATTTGAAACTTGTGGTACATTGGTTAAAGTTTATAAGGTTTTATTTAGTTTATTATGGTCTGTACCCATGCTTTTGTAGGCTTTTATAGTTTGTACCTATGCCTTGCAACTTAGTACTTGTTGTTTTGTTATGCATTACTTTAAGTACTCTCACTCTTGTGCCCTTTGTTGGATTTTATATCCTTAATGCAATTTCCTTGTGCTGTTGCATTCGTTAAGTGTTGGACATGCAAATGATACTTTGCATTGAACTTATTAGCTTGCATGTCCGGATGTTCATTCCTCGCGTGAATGAGCATTGTGGTCACTATTTATAGTGATTATTTGTTTTTGGTCAAGCCATGGTTTATTGCTTAATTCCATTTTGATTGATCACATTGTGCTTGTTCCATATGCATTACAAGTTTTCTGCATACAATGATCATATTGTGTTGTGTTTTCAGGAGATACTTGTTCTAACGGTTTAAGAGCTTCACAGATTCTAGAGTTAGGTGTGAGTGAGTTTTGTTCAACTGTTCCCAACTCACGCGTTAAGTCTAGAGTTTGTTTTAGGGTTGTCACAGAATAACCAAAGGAGGAGATTGTAAGGTTGAATTTAATCAACCATTTTGTTGGCTTTATTTCGTGCCAATTTGCTCATAATTCAGCACTTAGAAACCCAGTATTTAGGTAGGAATCATGTAAGGGTAATGTGAGAGTGTGAAGAAATGCTCAAGACTGTGCAATGAAGTAAGGACTTGCGACTGGATCTCGCGGGTGGCTTGTGACTGGCAAGTCGCCAGAGGATGCACATGAGTGAAGCATGTAAAGAAGCTGAACCGTTATGCCAGCTGTAGCACTACAAGACAAAAAATTCCAGACTGACCATTCAGTTAGCTCACGGCTTGACTAGTCGCGAGGCCAAGTCGCCAGCCAACTCTATTTTGAAAAACTGACTCTTCGCATTCCATTCTCACACTAGTATAAATACCCTTTATACCCATGAAATGTAGAGAGCTTCTAGAGAGAATTTTGAGAGAGAAACCCTAGAGAAAAACAAGATTGACTCATCCACAATCTTTACATAGGGACTTTTCAAATTCCTCAACTCTCATCTTCTCCATTATTACATCCTTGAGCGGTACATTAGCCAAAACCTTTTCTAACCATACCTATATCTGTGAGAAGGCTCTTTGGTGCTTGGGAAGCAATTAGGAAGGGACCAATTGATATTGGTTGATGCTATGGGTTATAGCGAAATTCGGTAAGCTAAAGAGGACAAAGGTTCGGCGCAACCTCGTTGGAGCAAGAAGCTTGGAGGGCTTAGGTACACTGGGTAGATTAGGCTTGGAGGGTCTTCTACTGTTCATGTATCCCAACTTCATTCTTTAGTGGATTACTGACCATTTGGAGAGCGGCGGAGAGGTTTCATACCAAGGACTTCGGTTTCCTCTTCGATAACACATCGTTGTGTTGTCCTTGTGTTTGCATCTCTCTTCCCTTAATATTTACCATTTAATTTCTGCTATGGATGTGATTTTATTTGGTTTAGATTATTTTATCAATTCTGTTTTAGCTTATGCTCATGTTTCGCACATATATTGTTTGATAATAAACTTGAATTATTGGGGGTCTAAACGTTCAAGGTGTTTTATACACTATTTGAACATTCACAGAGAGTTTGGCTGCATAAAAGAATAGGTGGTGTTTGTTTGTCCATTTCTTCAAAAGGGTTAACCACCGGGATAGATGATTGAAGATATTGGAACCATATCTCAACTGAAGAATCTAGGTGAGATTCATTCAATTTTTTAACCCTATTTTTTTAGTTTTTATGTATTGATTTTTCAATGGAAATGGGAGAAAAATTGTATTTTTCTTGCCATGTATGTTTTAGATGGATGATCAAAACTCCAATCGACTGAAGAATTCCCTTGCTGCAATTTGTCCAAGTAGGTTTCTTTTTTTTTTTTTTTTTTTTTCCAATTATCTTTTCTATCTATTATGATTAAAATTTTAAAATTTATTGTGTGATGTTATCATAATTGCAAGTAGTTTCATAAATCATAATAACTTTATTAGCAAGTTCTCTTAAATAATAAATACGGGTCATTTGAAGGATGTGGTCATTTCAAAGGATGTCCAATACCATTGTGTTTGTTTGGAAGATCTTAATGTTTAAGGCAGTTCTTATTGGTAATAAAATGACCATCATATTATTGAACTTGAAGCTATGCTGTCTTTGAGTTGGACTAACTCAATTGATCCTTTAAAAACTAATTGCTATGAGAAGAATCATGACAAGCCTGAAAATCCTCCCTTCAAACTTTCCATTTTTTTCTTTTCATACATTGTTTCTGTGTTGATCCAAAAGTAATCATTTGTAGTCTTTCAATTGCTATTAAAAGTGTGAGGAAAATTATTAAAATATAATAAGATGCTAACTTTTGTTTTTTGCTTGACTTTGTGATTCATTAGATTGATTAGAAAATATTTGAGAAATTAAAAACTTTTGCTGGTTTTTGAAGTGGTGCTTCAGTTTCTCAACAGTGGAGAACTGCAAAGCTTTTCATCTATTTCGATGCTCTTTTTACAATTGTATTTTCTACAATATGCTGCCTTATTTCTTGGACAACTTTTCTGCCAAATTTGTTTGAAGGAATCTCTGCCAATCAACTACATTACATAGCGATTTAGATGACCACCCGCATCTATTAAATCGTATTATTAATTAAATCATCTACACAAGGCACATGATTGCTAAATATGTCATGATTAAATACATGTGAATAGCTGTTTTGTATCATTTCTTTTCCTGCTTAGTGTAATGGAGAGAACCTTTTGGTTGAAGTCCAGTATCTTCTTTTCTTGGTTTGCAAGGTATTGGAAATTTATTAATATATCATAAACTAGCTATATCTATCCTCTCTCTCTCTCTCTCCCTGGGAATTTTAGATTGTAGACAAAGGCATTTTATTTTCATAGGAATTGAAACTTTATGGAATATGTTAGTGTATTGGGTCAAATATCTTCAAATCTTAGCATCTATCTAGAGATGGTTTCTTCGAATAGAAGGGTACCCCATGCATAGCACAGGTAATAGAAGGAGGTGCTGCCTTGTTAGGAAAAAAGCACACTAAATATTCTGAAACATGTACATATTAAAAGAGAAAACTTAGAAAAGTCAGTTTTTCGCATGTGTAAAACTCAAACACAAACACTACATCGGTTTGGTAGTAACCATTTACTTAACATAGTTTCACAGTTATAAGTTTAAAAAAAAAAAAAAAAAAAATTGAAAACCAAAACTAAGACTGTTCGTTAAAGAGAAAGGCATGGAGGGCGAAAAGAGTTAAAATTGGTCATGTATTTGCTGCTATAATTATTGTTTCTTTGTTTATTATTGTTATTTCCTGTTATGCACATTTTGATCTCATGTTGGATTGATAAGGAGTTGTGATTATCAATTAACCATCTTCTATTGCATTTATTTCTAAATGAATTTCCTTTTTGTTTGTTACTAACTGATTAGTTTTTACTAAAAAAAAAAAAAAAAAAAGAACAAAGTTAGTATTAGGCAGACTTCCCACTAACGACAATCCTCCCACCATCATCATGTTAGAACTGCTACCTGTAAGTTTCTCTCTTCATTTTTTAATTTGTTCATTAAATATGATCATAATTTGATATTTTATTTAGAGTGGTTTCGATTTAGGTCATTTCTGTTTGTGCATTAAATATGATCAAGTTTTTTTTATATTTGTTTGGATTGGTTTCAGTTAGGTCTTTGTGTCTCTCTCGCCAATGGCTGCCCTAAAGAAAAAAATGAATACAAGAGCCATTGGTTGAGATAATGAACCTGTTAAGAATGTTACACTATTTAAAAATAGAAGAAAAATAGAGATCAAAAGAGACATAAATCTCAGTGCAACCACCATTGTCATGAAGCTGGAACCATTACCGGTAAAGGTTTTCTCTATTCTTTTTAAAATTATGTGGTAACTATGATTTATGTTTGGGAGTTTGGCACTATAGGTTCAATTTAGGCATTTGAGCTAGATTTCATTTTGATTAAGTTTATTGGATTAGATTTGGTTTTGGATTTTCAAGTTAAATTTTTTTTGGGTAAATTTTTCAATCATATAGAGAGCAGATTATTTTTGATCTTTTCAATTTCTTTTACGCTTCTTGAATGAGTATTCCTGGCCAAGAGTTTCCAATTGTTCCATTCAGCGTTTATTTATTCAACTCTTTCTTGGATTCAATTGTGAATTTCATTTGTCACTGATTGATTTCTATTCCAAATTTGTGTAATAAAAAATTAAAGGATTTTTCTTTAACTCTTCTTTTCTAGGTTTGCAGGTGAAAAGGCAAATCCTTGGAGCAATCCAAGTCTGAGTAAAAACAGTACTACCAGGTATAGTTTCCATTTTATTTGAACCATCACAAATAATTTTCTTTTTAATTGAGTGTTAAATATGCTTTATGTTTTGATATTTAGTTGGATTGATTGAATTAGGTATTTGGGTTAGAATTTTTTTTTGTTTATTTGTTTTAGCTTTGGATTTTAGGATTGAAATGGTTCAAAGCTGTTATGTGATTAATTTTACAATCTGCATACTATTCTATTAATCATATCTATGCTGCTGGATGCTGCTTCTCTCTATCCAACAATCTGTCACTAAACAGGTACTTATTCTTGATGGAAATATGAATGTGCATAGCGGAAAGTTAAACGGATCTACTTCATTCATAATAGATAACATGTGCTTGTAAATTTCAGAATATGAGAACAAAAGAGTGTACCTTGGTGTGATGAATTTGAAAACAAAGATTGCAAGCACTTGGGAATACTTTTAATCTACATTCCAATTCTACTAACGCCCAAGATGTGTGGTCTCTCAATCAGTTATGTGTGTATGTTCTAGAGAGAATGAAGAAGTCTCTTTTCCAACATACAAACCATTTCATGTTCTTAAAATTCTGTATGTTTCTCTCCATATAACTCATTATCTAATTGGGCTAGCCTTTTGGGCCTTCCCAATTGGGCTTTAGAGTGTGGCTTGGAGTGGGATCAAAAGTCCAATAAGACACTAGCTCCAATGGGCCTTGAGCTTTTCTGTCAACTCTTGACAAGTCCAAAGTTACCATTAACTATATTTAATACCACTATATAAATATAGTTGCACTTTATGCCTTATCTATAAATTATATCCCAAGACTTTATTGTACATGGAACCCCTTTATAAAATATTCGTAGTAATACAAAGTCATAAATGTACATTGCCACTTTGTAAATTACTACATCTTAATCCTTAAGTACCCAGTTTAATCCTTTTAAGTTATTCACCATATATTTATGAAATCCAATTTCATAAATATATACTTTAGTAATTCCTTACTAAAGTGGTTAGGCCTAACTCTCTGAATAACTGAACCCATTAAACTTATCTCAAGAGAATATTTTATATCTCTGCTAAAAGACTATGAATTCCATTTTGAGAATATATGTTCCATCAACACTAAATGTGACTGCCCAACATATTGAGGTTTTGACCATTACTTTAGATCTCACTCCTGATATATCAAAGCAACCTACATTCCATGATCAAGTCCATTATTCTCTCAGGATTAAGAGTTCATGTTAATATAAGTTTATTCAATTGGCACTCGTTATGAGAATAATAAATCTCACAATGATCCAGTTCAATATGTCTTAACTCTTAAAACATATCAACATATCAACTAGAAGTCACCACTTCCATGATTAGGACAAATCATCTTAGTTGATATGTTATAGTCTTCACAGATGAAACGCTCAATTTCATCACCGACTACGAACTAAATTCTAAGTTTACAAAGAATTTGTGATTTATATCTTCTGTGACTTTTCACATAAACCACATACTATGCATCTCATGGACTATATGATAATGTCCGAATATTCATGTTACCATTATTTCAGATAATAATAAAACAACTTTATTAATACAATATTAAGTCATACATCATGTCATACATAGCATCATACAATAGGATTTAAGGGCACTAATCCTAACAATTCTTTTACACATTTCTTATGTGAGTTATTCTATTCTTTTTTCTATTTGAATACAGGACTTCTTCTACATATATCTTATTTGAATTTTCTTCAACAATATATACCCAAGGCCATAACATATTTTTTTCCCTTCTTCAAATACTGTTTCTATCAGTAGTTTTTGCAATTCCCAATTCATTGTTTCCCACAATTGCTTTTCCAATTCAAATACTATTACTTTGATTGCATAGTTAATTGATGGGATTATGCTCCTCCTTTGGATGCTTTCCTTTGGGCTATATAACCTTTGGCTTTCTATTTGTTTTCTAATTTATTTTGTGGTTTTCTTTAATGTTTAACTGAAATGTCTTTTGTTAATGTTTCCTTTACCTTTCTGCTTTCTCTATTTCTTATTGTGTTGATTATAGGATTTAATCAAGATCATTAAAATTCCTTGAGAGAGAGAGAGAGAGAGAGAGAGAGAGAGAGAGAGAGAGAGATCTAAGGAAATTTACCACTATCAAACCAGTGTCACCCTGTTTTATAACTTCAAGCCACTGTCTTAACTTTCAAAGTATTATAGTTAAAGTTTTAAATTTTATTTCCAAATTTGCTGCTAACATATGATTAAGGCTTTGGTTTTGAATTGGATGCAAAATATAATTAAGGCTTTGGTCTTTAATTTCCTTTGAAGCACCGTTTGTGTGATTTGTTTGGAGGAGAACGGGGGGTTGGTTATTAATTTGAGTATGAGTGTGGGTTTATTTATGTAAATCTGAATGCATTTGTCAATTTCTTTTTCAATTCAAATATGAAATTGGAGTCCAAATTTGCTCCATCTGTCTAAATTCCTTGACTGATTCTTTTAATCTCTTAAATTAATAACTCTCTCTCTCTCCTTCTTTCCTTTTTCGGCTCTTCCCCTTCTTAACTAAACACCTTCGTGTGGCCAGCTCCACCACCTCTGGGTGGGTTGCTCCATCTCTGTGTGGCTATTCTCCACCACCAGCGCGTGGGTTCTGTCTACCCACTTCTATTGTGGGCTCTTTCTAATTTTTTAGAAATCCCTAAATCTAAACCCCAATATCAGATTCATACAATCCATCTACCTAACCTTTTGTCTTCTCAATTAGACTTGTAATCCTGTCTTGCTGGCGTCGGTGAGGGCAAAACCGGCAAATGAACTAAACCATCGGTTTCTGTTCGGAGTGGGTCACCATCCAATTAGCCAAAGCCCGGTCTTCAGCTTTTTGGTGATTTATTGAGAAACAAATCCTCCACCAAGTTTAACTGGGAGCTCTGTCTCTGTTTCTCTTGGACTAGAGGGTTCTTGCTTTTCACTTCTGGCGCACGTCCTTGACCATTCCGAAAGTGTATGGTTGGGTCCATTGGCTGTCTTGGGATCTCCATTTCCATTGTCAGCCCATTAGTAGCACCTGGGGAGAATTTGTGTTGACGGTATAGGCGGTTAAAGGCACCAGAAGTTCTTTTATAGGGGTGTCTTTGCGACAAGTGTAGGCACCTCTAAATTTGGTATAGTGGACCTAAGGAACCCATTAGTAAGTTGTTTATTTGCTTTAGTATTTTCCCAATTTTGATTATCGGGGTTTAGACTTTGGGCCTTCTTTTATTTGGCTTGCTTGCCTCTATGCTTGCCCCCTTTTCGGTTATGAGCAATTTAAGTTGGAACTGCCGTGGAATCGGCAATCCATGGACAGTTCAAGAACTAATTAATATGGTAAGAATGGAGAGGCCAGACATGGTGTTCCTCATGGAGACACTAGCGGAAGAATCAAAGTTGGAACAAATTCGAGTTATATTACGCTATGATAACAAACTTGTATGTCCAAGGGATGGCCACAGTGGAGGACTTGCTTTATTCTGGAAAAACACCTTTCCTCTTGCCATCAACAATTATTCAAAGTATCATATTGACGCTACCATACAGTGCTCAAAGAAAGGTCGTTGGAGGCTTACGGGTTTCTACGGACACCCGGAAACTTGCAAGCGTCAAGAATCATGGGAATTTTTAAGGCACCTGTCGAGAAATATGGATGTGGCATGGGTTTGCCTTGGAGATTTTAATGAAATACTAAGCATTGATGAGAAGTGGGGGGGGGGGGGGGGGGGCGTCAGAGGTCGGAAAGGCAGATGCAACAGTTCAGGGATGCCTTGGATGACTGTGGATTAATGGACTTGGGTTACAGGGGTCCAAAATTTACTTAGTTTAGAAGGAACGGCGAAGAAGCGGGCATATTTGAAAGACTTGATCGTGGGGTTGCAAACCCGGCGTGGATAAATACTTTTCATGAAGGGTATGTATAGCATTTAACAGCGGCCTCCTCGGATCATAGGCCAATTATTTTGAGAACAAAAAATAGAGACAAAGGGAAGAACCGTCCATTTCGGTTTGAATCAATGTGGGTGGGCTCAGAAGGGTGCGAAGATGCTGTTAGAAATTCATGGGATGAGGAGGAAAGAGATGGAGATATGGAAACCCTCCTTAAGCGTATTCAGTTATGTGCTCGGAATTTAGGAGAATGGAGTAAAAGAGACTTTGGAGAGATTACCAACCTTCTACAGGAAAAGAAAAAAAAGTTACATAAGCTTGGAGAGGAACCCAGAACTGAGGACATTGTCCAACAAGAAGCTGACCTGAGAAGAGAAGTAAATGTACTCTTGGTAAAAGAAGAAAAGATGTGGCATCAGAGGTCTAGAATTAATTGGCTGCAAAGCGGGGATCAGAATACTAAATTCTTCCATACTCACACTTCAAGGAGAAAGAGGGGAAATTGGATTCAAGGAATTGAAGATAATGATGGTGTTTGGCATGAAGATATAGGAAAAATTGAGGATGTGGCTACACAATGTTTCACAAACCTTTTCACATCAATGAGACCTCAGCTAGATGAACGGTCTCTTAGAGGAGTACACAAATTCATTACTAACGACATGAACAGGGAACTTTCACAGGAGTTCACGACAGAGGAGGTTTCCCTTGCTTTGAGACATATGGCTCCCTTAAAGGCCCTCGGGCCAGATGGTATGCCTGCACTCTTTTATCATTCATTTTGGCATATTATTGGGTCTCAGGTTACTAATGCTGTTCTTTCTTGTTTAAACTCATGCAAAATACCAGAAAGCATAAATCATACTTTCATTACCTTAATTCCAAAAGTCCCAAGCCCCAAAAGAATGTCTGATTTCCGCCCCATTAGTTTATGTAATGTTATATATAAAATTATGTCTAAAGTGATAGCCAATAGACTAAAACCCATTCTATCTAAAATCATATCTGAAACTCAAAGTGCTTTTGTTCCTGGTAGACTGATTACTGATAATGTTTTGGTAGCGTTTGAAACACTTCATTACATGAAAACTAGATGTGAGGGTAGAAAAGGCTATATGGCTATAAAACTCGACATGAGTAAGGCATATGATAGAGTTGAATGGGGATATCTTAGTCAAGTTATGAGAAAAATGGGTTTTGAGGAAAAATGGATCTCTTTGATTATGCAATGTATATCTTCAGTTTCGTATTCTGTTCTGATTAATGGTGAACCTCGCGGGTCTATTCACCCAGAGAGAGGCTTGCGTCAAGGCGACCCTTTCTCCCCATATCTATTTCTTATCTGTGCAGAAGGTCTGTTAGCAAAATTGAAAGAAGCTGAGCTGGAAGGAAAAATCACAGCTGTGGCCATAAGTCGGGGAGGTCCCAAGATCACAAACCTTTGTTTCGCAGATGATAGTCTTCTCCTATGCTGGGCAAATATTGAGGAGTGCAGAAATATTCTACAAATCCTACAGAAATATGAAGTAGAGTCGGGGCAAAAATTGAACCAAGACAAGACTACTATCTGTTTCAGCAAAAACGTGGAGGAAGATACAAAGAATGCCATACAAGCGAGACTCAACATTCCAGAGATAAAAGAATTCGAAAAATATCTTGGCATGCCTTCTTTTGTGGGGAGGAATAAAAAAGCTTCATTTAGCAACATAAAGGAGAGGGTGTGGCGAGTGATACAAGGATGGGGTGAAAAAATGTTGTCATAGGCCGGCAAGGAAATTCTAATTAAGGCAGTCGCACAAGCAATCCCCACGTATGTGATGAGCTATTTCCGGCTTCCCACCTCTCTTTGCAAGGACCTAGAGATCATGATAAGGAAGTTTTGGTGGGGTGGTGATGATAGGAGGCACAAGATCCATTGGGTAAATTGGGAGAGACTTTGTAAACCCAAATTTGGAGGCGGTTTAGGGTTTAGAAACATAAAGAAGTTTAATGAAGCTCTCCTAGCAAAGCAATTTTGGAGATTATTAAACAGCAGCAGTTCACTGGCCTACAAAGTCTTCCAACACCGCTTCTGTAAGGAGGGGAATATTCTTAAACTAAATGACCGGGCTAAGGGGTCATATGCTTGGAATAGTATAAAGGGCGTCAAACATTTAATAGAGGTAGGCAGTAGGTGGTGGATTGGGAGAGGTAACAAAGTGAAAATTTGGGGAGACCCATGGCTGCCAAATTCACATACACACAAGGTCCAGTCCCCAATTAGTCATTTACCTCATGATGCAAAGGTTGAAGAGCTCATTGACTGGGAAAACATGAGATGGAGAGATGATCTTATTGACCAAATTTTCTGGCTGGAGGAAGCTACTCTTATTAAAAAAAATCCCGCTAAGCGATCGAAAACCACCTGACCGTTTGATTTGGGCTGAATCAAAGGATGGCAAATATACAGTCCGTAGTGCATATCGAATGGCTCTTGCTAGGGAAGAAGCTAACCAACCAAGTAGCTCACGCACCAAAGAGAACACCATTTGGCGTAAGATATGGAAGCTGAACATCCCTCCAAAGATCAAGCATTTCCTTTGGAGAGCACTAATAAACTCACTGCCTACTAAGTTGAATTTAAAGAAACGAGGAGTACAAGTTTGGGAAGTTTGTGAGAGATGTGGTGCAGAAAAAGAGGACACAAACCATATCCTATGGCTTTGTCCTTCAGCAAGAGTTGTGTGGGAAAGCAGCCCAATTTGGAGCTTGTGCTGTAAATCTCAGTACTAGAACTTTGAGGAGGTGACAAAACTTATTCTCCAATTAGACCAACCGGAGTTACAGGAGTTGTTCGCAATCCTAGCTTGGTCTTTATGGTTTTGCCGAAACAAGATAAGAGTAAATGAGCTTGATAAAGTCCCTCATGATGTGGTTTCTTGGGCCAACAACTTCAGACATGAATATCAATCCATAAAGAAAGGAACGAAAGCTGATAGACAAAAGGAAAATTTGAAGTGGGTTCCACCCCCTCAAGGCTGGTTCAAAGTTAATGTTGATGGAGCTATTTTCAAAGAAACTAATAAAGCAGGCATTGGTGTGGTGGTGCGTGACAGTCAAGGATGGGTGTTGGCAGCTTTGACAGAGAAAGTGGAAGGTGTTCAAGATGCAGAGGTCATTGAGGCATTGGCTATCCGGCGGGCTATCAGGTTTGCAATTGAAACTAGCTTTAATTGTGTTATAATTGAGAGTGACTCTCTCTTAGTGGTCAAAGCTATCCAAGATTCTGCCGAATCTTCTTCTCACATTGGAAACATCATTGAGGATGTGAAGATCTTGTCAAAGACCATGAAAAGCTGTGAATTTCATCACACAAAGAGGGAGGCAAACCAGGTTGCTCACACCTTGGCCCGCAATGCCATCAAGGTTGTCTCGGAGCTGGTCTGGATTGAAGAAATTCCCCAGTGTGTGTCTGATGTAATCCATTTAGATGCTGTGTAATAGTTGTTTCTGTGTGTCTTTCTTCTTTGTTTTAATGGATCTGTTTTTCTCAAAAAAAAAAAAAAAAAAAACAACTCGTCGTTTCTCCAATTCTTTTGTTTAATTGCCTCTACCCTTAAAAGTTAAAACATCAAGAGTAACAATAGCCACTAAATGAAAAAAGAGGTCTTTGTCATTTGGAACAAGAACTACAAAAGAAGAGACAGAGAACTCCACTCCTATTGGAGTCACGCACTTCTTCAGCAATGGTATTAACCCAGAGCAAAAAGTTCATCCAAAAAAGTTACGCTTTCCCTTTCTTTTCTACTCAATATGAAACAACGAGGTATTATGGTTTTTATTTAGATTTCCTAATCCGTTAGTCTTGTTAATTGCTTTAGTTTGAAAGTTAATTTCAATTACAAGATTCTAAACTACTCCTAAGAATTTATAAATTTGATTGGGTATGTTTGTTTGTTTTCATCTCATTATTTCTTGATGTAATTTCTTAGCCCACCAAGCGGCTTAAAATATAATTGCAATCTGTAAATTATTATTATTATTATTATTATTATTATTATTTTTTAAAGTAGTACGATGAAGATTGAGGAAGCAAAGAGCACATACTCCTAAGAATTTGTGAGTAAAAGCTTTCCCTTTTGTTTTAGTGAAAATTTTGTTCTTGATTTTTTTTTTTTTATAGTTTTTCCATGATTGATGTTGCATGTTTATTTCCTGTTTCATAACAAGTTAATATATATTTTTTCTCTTAGATTCACGAAATCTATCCAAGCTTTACTCTATTATTGTACTCTCTATCCCTCTCTCCCAATATAGTACGTATTAGCGCAAGATAAATCTTTAACCATTCTCATTTTCTTTGAAGCAGGTGTGATTTCATTATGAATTAGATGAAAGCAAGCTGTTGGGTCCATCTTTCTTAGAGCCCCATTGGTACTGATTTTTGTTGATTTTCCAGTGTCTTGGCCACTGAATCTGTTGTGCCAAAGGGTTCTGCTACCACTGAAGTAATTATGTCTTCTATTTCTCTATTTGTTTAATCTTATTATCTTTTTTTAATTGATATTTAGTTTGATATTTATGTTATGAAAGATAATTTGGACCTTTTGTTTTCCAGGAAGCTAATAGTGTCTTGATTTCAGCCAACTAGATTTTTCATCTTGCAAATTATCTTGCCTGGATAAAGAATTTAATTTCTCTTCAGGTTGTTTTGACTTACTTCAATATGCTGTTATTTTGAACGTGTTTTGTTAAAACTTGAATGCAACACTTGGTGCTTATTAGATGTTTCCATAACATCACATCAGTAATGTAGCCATTCCTTAGAGAAACAACGATGCTTACTTTATTGACATGCAATCTTTCTGATTTTTAAATAAATAAAATAAAATATATATCAATTTGAATGTACATTTCAACTAATTGTTTGCAATTAAAAAAATAGTAGTATCGGGTAATCTCAATTTGAAAAGGGGAAGATTTTTTTTTTTCATTTGCACTTTTAACAGTTGTTTTTTCAGACTTTTTCTTTGCTTTTGGAAAGCAAGTGGATTTTTTTTTTTTTTTCTTTTCTTTTAATTCTAACACAGAGCATTAATCCTCCAATATTAAATTGGTAGATTTTGGGTTTTTCCTATTTGTTTTCTTATTAAACACCATATGACTTTGTTCTCTCTTATATGATCTTCCACTCTGTTGCATAGCATGTGCTTGTGTTTTTGTGCAAGTGCAAATGTTTTTCTTGAATTAGTAAACCTAATCTATTAAGTTAAAAAAGTAGCAGAGATTTTTGGGTAAAAAGTTTAAGAAGGTTCATATTTTTCAATTCTCATTTGGGTGCAGTGGCATATCTATGTGTTTTACTGCTTTTTTTAAAAAAATTAATAGTTTTTGCTTTTTTTCCTAGGTTTAGATAGTTTATCTTTTTATGGTTCATTTGACTAATGGAAATTAATCGTTTCTTTTAATTTTGTGGTTCTTAAGTTAGAAGCAGTTAAAGTTTGCTGGAAAAGTTGATGATGGTCATTGCAATGGAATAATCTCTATCTCTCTTGCTTTCATTTTTCTTCTAAAAACTGTATGTGGAGATTGTCATGGGTGCTTAAATTTATAGATAGTACTTGTGGATATATGGGTTGCCCAATTCGACACTTAGTTTTATGTGTTAACATTTTTCTTAAGCTCTTGATGATAGTTGTTTATGTTTCTACTTAGTATTTCAAATTTTCAATAGAATATCTTAGATTAGCAACCTATATACTTCTTATTGTATTTCTGTGATTGGTATCATGGTGTCGTCAGGTAACAACTCTATGGTTTACCTCAATCATTTACTAATTAGCTCTGCCAAAAAATAAATAAATAATTTGAGTTGGCTTCCTTTATTGCAGGGATTTTGTTAAGCTCTTGGTTGGGTTTCATTATGTTGAAATGGAAACCAAACTAAAGGTGATATACGAGATTCTCAAAGCCTTACTGCAGTGGTCTTGCTCTTTTTGTCCTAAACATGACCTGGAGTAGGATTATTTTTTATCAGTTTACGTATAATTTTTTAAAACTTTACTTTTCTTAATTTTTATTTTTTATTTTTTTATTTTTATAAGTACAAGTATGTTTTGACACACTTTTAGCAAAAATGTAAATAAGTTGATGACATACGCACATGATATAGAATAGAGACACATGTAATGTAAAATGTAATCATTTAATTGGAACTTGTGTGTACTAATACAGTAAGAAATATAGTTATTTAAGAGAGACAAAGTGATTAAGTATGCTTATTTTTAAGGAATTTTATTTTGTAATGGATGATCAAATTTTTATTTATTATGCATGGTAAACACTGTCTAATAGGCAAAGCTAATAGAAAATCCAATTAAATTCTAAATTGGAGTCTAATTTTGCGCTACGTATCTTATCTAATTTTTAAGTTTGTATATCAAGTGAATTATTAGGTACAAAAATCAAAGAGTTTAAATTCAATTAGATTCTAAATTGAAGTTCAATTTTGCATCATGGGTCCCATCTAATTTTTTAATTTTTGTGGCAAGTGAATTATTGGGTGCAAAAATTGAAGAGTCTGGATCCAATTAGATTCTAAATTATATATATATATATATATATATATATATATATAATTGGGATTGTTTTTAAATATACCCGTGCATGTGCATGGGGTTACACACTAGTTCTCACTAAAGGAGGGACCTTTTTTCTACCTCACTTTGTTACAAACTCTCTACCCTTTTCTCTATTGTTCTATCCTGGTTCTCACCCTAATATTCTAGCAACATGTTCCTCTTATAGTCTGAGGAAAGTTGCTAGGTATAGGACATATGTCACATTATGGTTTCCCCATTTGAACACTAATACAATTGTTGTACTATGTAGTGGCTAGAGGAGAGAGAATGAGCATGCTGAGGTCAGTATAGCCGCGTGAAAAGTAACTCTTGAAAAGGAAATGGACATAAAGGGTCTTGAGAGCAATGCATGTGTCCCCAATTGTGGTCCAACACAAATACAACCAATGGGAAGGAAGGTTTTCACAACCTTTGACCAAAGAAAGTCACTATCCACTTTTGTGAGTGTTGGGTGTCCATGTCAGGTGTAAATCTCACTTTCCCCAAGATGGTCACGCCATTGGCACAAACTAGAGATCCCTTATCCCAGCCAACATTCCTTTTCCTTACTCATAACTATTCCATACGAAGGTTCCAGATCCAGCCATGTTAGTATTCTCCCATGCCTTGGCTAGTGTATTATACACGGGTGAGGTATCATGTGATTGTAATAGGAATAACCCAAAAGCTAAAAGGGAGACTTAACAAAGAAAAACTTAGAGAAAAGAGGAAAAAGATGTGCCACCTACAAATGCTATTAGTGATAATGTTTTGCAAGTTGATTATGGAGATGTAGTGGATCTTGAAGACTGGACTTTGATGAGATGGAAGTTATTGATTCAATAGGTTTAGTATTAGCAACATCAAAAGAGCAGGAGATTTATTGTGATTATATCAAGTCTCAATATTATGGCCAAGATGTTTGCAATAATTGCAAAATTGTTTGTTGGATTGTTGGCAACGATTTTTGCAATAAGAAAGAAAAATATCGCCACCAAAATATTTGGTAATGGGCACCTAGACTATAAAAAAATCAATTTTAGTTAAAAGTTAAAGTGGTGGTCAACGGTCAAAGTCAACTGGAGAAGTGGTCATGATCAACAATTAAGTCAACAAATGACTTGGTGTGCTAATAAGGCAGTGAGGTGGCATCGATATGGAGTGGGTCAACGTTGCAGAGCAAGAGCCTGACACATGGTAGGTTGGTGTTAGCAAAAATCAAATATTGGTGCGTGTTAAAGAGTAGCTGAAAGAGAAATTTCCAATAGTGCAAGACTGCTAAGTGAGCACACTAGAAGATCAAAGTAATGGCATTGATACCATATTAAAATTACTGAATGAAGATAATAAAATATACAAAAGTGCATTTATATATGAGGCATAAAAGTGTAATGTACACGTTAACAAATGTATTATATTTGAAATGACCTTAATAATATATATTTATTATGACATCATTTTGTAAGCATTTTATAATAAATTATGTATGCAATAGTTTTAACATATTCCTTGTTATTTTTTGGTTGAGGAAGCATCAATCCGTAAGGGTTAAATAATGGTAAAATTAGAAATATCTATCCTAGGGGTCACTTGTCACAGATGGGAAGACACCTACGGAAACAAATAATTAATGGCACTGATATTTCTTCCACCAAGAATTAAAAAGACTATAACCCCGGTTCTGATGGTGGTAGCCATTTGATTCTTTGCAGGTGCAACTTATATTAGTCAAGGTTGTGTTTATTGTGTAGGGCAACCTTTATGGAAGGACGATATCACTTTTTTAAAATGTAATTAAGAAAGGGGTGCTCCCATAGTACGAACTAGCTGTCCAAATCAACTGCCGCATATAAAAGTAGACGAAAAAGAGTTGGTTGTGAAGACTAACAAAGATAATCAAGGAAATATTAATTGTGAATTGTGATGGACATTTCAGTTGGACAAGTTAATATCACGAATATAATCAATGTATCGCTCAAATGTCAAATGGGATCAGTGGTCGGCCATTCCTCAATCTGCTATCGTTGTCAGCTAGCTATATTATACTAATTAATAGTTTGCTTGGCTGGGTCGTTGGGGCACACTAAAAACGTTTACCATATATTGACTGGAAAATAGTTTGCTTTGCTCAGGAAAAGTGTGATAAATTGAAAATAGATTTTGCAATTGAGCTGGTTGTCCATGGTTATATAATTTGCTAGCTAGCTAGTAGCAAGTTGTAACTGTTAGGCCACATTACAAATATTTGTTAGAAATATACTTTAGGTAATTGGCTAATCTTTTGACAAAATGCATTTTACTTGTAATTGGATAAACTTAGGATGAGTTTAGGACTTCAATAAACATGTTGTTCAAGTCAAGTGTTAAAGCCATGAGGATTTGATCAAGAAACAATCTCAACAAAAAGACTTTTCTCGAGATTTAACGTTGAAACTCGATAGAAGCTCGACACAAGCTATTTTTGTCGAGACTTACAAAATCAAAAATTCCAGATTTGATTTTTATCCCATGCTTGTATATTTGTATAGGGTTTCTTTTCTCACAAACCTAGACATAAATAAGGCTTGTTTTAAAAAGGCCGTCATGCATGCAGAAAGTGAATTAGTTCATTATTCTCTCTGAAGAAGTTACTGCGTCTTTACGCTAAGGGTTTTGTGACCAAGTAGGCATACAAAGCAAACAACCCAAAGATAGGAACAAGCAAGCAAGCAAACACACAAAGGGAACTGTAAGGTTGAATTTTATCAACCATCTTGTTGGCTTTATTCCGTGTCAAATTTGCTTGTATTTCAACAATTAGTAACCTTGTATTTAGGTGGGATTCTTGTAAGAATAGTGAGTGAGATAGTGTGAAGAAATGCTCAAGAGTGTGCAAGAAAAACAGAGACTTGGGACTGGATCTCGCGGGTGACTCGCGGCTGCAAGCCGCCAAAAGCTGCACACATGCCAGGCATGCCAGAAGTTGAAGCGTCACGCCAGCTGGAGCACTACAAGACAAAATAGGACAACTAGCCGTTCAGTTACCTCGCGGCTGGAACTCGCGACTCAGTCAAGCCGCGAGGCCAAGCCGTGAGCCAGCCCTATTTTGAAAAACCTGACTCTTCACATTCCATTCTCACCCTAGTATAAATACCCCTTTTACCCACGAAAGAAAGAGAGCTTCCAAAGAGAATTTTGAGAGAGAAACCCTAGAGAAAAACAAAATTGATTCATCCCCAATCTTCATTAAGAGACTCTTCAAATTCCTCAACTCTTTTCCTCTCCATTGTTGAATCCCTGAGAGGCTTATTACCAAAACCTTTTCTCACCATATCCATTTCTGTGAAAGGGCAGTTTGGTGCTTTGGGAAGCAGTTAGGAAGAAACCAATTTCACATTGGTTGATGCTATGGTCAAGTAGCGGAATCCGGGAAGTTAGAAAAGAAATAGGTTCGGCGCAACCTCGTTGGAGTAAGAAGCTTGAAGGGCTTAGGTACACTGGGTAGATTAGGCTTGGAGGGTCTATTGCTATTCATGTATCCTAACTACATTTTCTAGTGGATTACTTACCGCTTGGAGGGCGGTGAAGAGGTTTTATGCCGAGGGTTTCAGTTTCGTTTTCGATAACACATCATATGTTGTCGTTGTGTTTGCATCTCTCTTCCCTTAATCTTTGTCATTTAATTTCTACTGTGGATGTGATTTTATTTGGTGTAGATTGTTTATCAATTCTATGTTACGCTTGTGTTCATATTCCGCACATTAATTGTTTGACATTAATGTGCGGTTTTACGCTGAGAGCTTCGGTTTCCTTTTCGATAACACATCATGTGTTGTCCTTGTGTTTGTATCTCTCTTCCCTTAATCTTTGTCATTTAATTTCTATTGTAGATGTGATTTTATTTGGTGTAGATTGTTTATCAATTCTGTGTTACGCTTGTGTTCATATTCCGCACATTAATTGTTTGACATTAAGCTTGAATTGGTAATTTGTAAATTGGGGGTCTAAACGTTCAAGGGTGTTTTATACACATTTTGAACTTTCATTTGGTATCAAAGTGGGTGCACTTTTATTGGTTTCATTACCATAGTGTGATCCTTGACCCCATATTGAGATGGACCGGTCTCAATCCCTAAATGCACCTCCATATTTTGATGGTAGTAATTATGCATTTTGGAAGGTTCGCATAAGAGCATTTTTATGTTCCATTGATGAATCAGTTTGGGATGCCGTTGATATATGTTGGACCAAGCCTGAGGCAGCCAAATCCACATGGGATGAGGCAGCACTCGCCGCATCTAATGCTAACAATAAAGCACTTACCACGATTTTCTGTGGTGTGTCTCCAGATGAGTTTCACAGGATTTCTCACATTATCGTTGCCAAAGAAGCATGGGAGATATTGGAAACTACCTACGAAGGCACGAAGAAAGTGGAAGACACCAAGTTGCAGATGCTGACCATTCGGTTTGAGGAGCTCAAAATGAGTGAGGATGGGTCATTTGACTCTTTCTATAGCAAGCTGAATGAGGTGGTTGTCAGAAAGTTCAATTTGGGGGAGAAAACGGATGATTCTAAAATAGTAAGGAAGATCCTTCGGTCATTACCGGAAAGTTTTCGTGCCAAAGTGACAGTGATTGAAGAGAGCAAGGACCTTAATGATATCAAAGTCCAAGAGCTGATTGGTTCTCTTCAGACTTATGAATTGTCGATGCCCACTCAACGAAAGAGCAAATCTCTTGCTCTTAAGACCATTAATGAAAGGTTGGAAGTCCATGACTCATCGGATGAGGATGTGGTTGACAAAGATGTTGCATACCTTGTGAAAAATTTCCGGATGGAAAAGAATAATGGCAAATTTGGTGATAAAGGGAAATTCCAAAGTTTAGGAAGAGACAAAAGGGAATTCAAAAAGAAAGATGGAAAAGAATCCCAATCTACACAAGGTGTCACTTGTTTCGAATGTAACGGGCATGGACACTTTAAAAAAGAATGTTTGAATTATTTGAAATCGAAAGGTAAGGTGTATGCCACTACACTGAGTGAATCGGATTCATCCAACTCTGATTCTAAGGAAAGCTATGATGAAGAAAGGAATTACTCTGCTTTTATGACTATTGCCCATATTGAGTCTTTAGATAAGTTGAATTTGCTTGTACAAGAGCTTGGAGAGCATAGTGATGAAGAATCATTGGGAGCTGTTGAAGAATCAGATGCAGAAGAAGAAGAAAGCATAACCAATCTTCAAAAGAATTATAATTCACTCCTAGAGAAGTTGGGTGAGTACACAAGGGTAGCCAAGGCAATTGTGAAAAAGATGAAGAAGGCAGAGGAGGACTATAAAAGTCTCCTAATTTGCTATAAGGAGGCCAAATGTGAGATAGAGACACTGAATGGTAAGCTGTCAAAAGCCTACACAAAAGTGAGATTTCTTGAGCAAGAGGTTGTGCAAGCGAATACCAAGATAGAGAGGGTCTCTACCAAGAAGCTAGATGATGTTATGTCATCTCAAAAGCATTTTTCAGACAAATCCGGGTTGGGATATACTGGAGGGAGTAGCTCATTAGGCAGTGTCACCAAAGAAGTGAAGTAAAGGCCAAAGGGCAAATTGAAGTTGGTCCTACTACTGAAAAGCCCAAGATGGAGGAGAAGAGGAATGTGGATGACCAATGGATGTTGAATAACTCCTGTAAGCAATTTGTGGGCAGGTCTGAATCCCGAGCCAAGTCTCGTCCACGATCACAAAGAGGTCCTAGATCAAACTATGTGTGTCATCACTGCGGACTTCAAAGGCATACCCGACCAAATTGTTTACACCTAAGAGCAATCAATAGTGCAACTACTCCAAGGTCATGAGGACTTAGAAATGACAGGAGAAATTGGGCTGGTAAACCATCAAGAGATCGAAATGGTGATCCCGAAATGATGGACGTGATGAAGATGATTGGTGTATTCACCAACTGCTTGGAAAGCTTCACACGAAGGTTTGAAAGCCCTAACTCCCATACCCAATCCTATAAGGAAATCACCCCAAACGCAAGTGATGTGTGGGTGAAAAAGGGTACTCATGCATAAGCATTATAACATGTCCATGCATCAATACTTCCTATGCTTTGTGATTTTGTTTGGTTGTTTGATTATTGATTGTAGGGGTTGAAATTTGTCTGTCTATTTTTACATACTTTCATTCATATTTTCTAATGTTGCTTGTGATCAATATTTTCCTTCTTATGTGTCAAAAATCCAAAAATCACATAAAAAGTAGAAAATCAAAAAGTTTGATTGACATTGTTAAGTTTTGTCTCAAAACATGTTTTGCCTTGTACCTTTGTGCTAATGGCTTTGTGCATTTATGAGCGTAGCTTGTTCCTTTGCACTCTTATCACTGTGGAAGAAATCATGAAATCTATGTGACTATTGTAAATAGATCTTCAAACTTGTCATGAATGATTAGTGAATGATTTTGTTGATCTTAAGACATGCATAGACTTGTGCCTATATATCTTTCCACTTTTTGTTTATTTATTTTGTTTTTGCCAAAAAGAGCTCTCCAAATGTAAATCTCCAAATGTAAAGAGATTTTGACCTGCAAAAGCCTGTCGCACATACTAGTATTCGACTAGGAAAAAGGGAAAGTGACCAAAAATAAGTGTATGATTTTTCAAAAAGCCAAAGGCTATCCCATCAAGGTGAAATATCAAACATCATTCTCACAATGAGATGTTATTGTTTCAAAAGGATCAAAAAGATCAAATGTTATAATTGAAAATGGAGCCAAATGTAAAGCTCCAAGTTATGTAATCAATTTGTGTGGGAGGTCATATATGTATACTTCTATAATTGAGATGGGTCACATGATCTAGTGCTAATTGTGTATGTCTTGGTTGAATTGATCATTGAAGTTTCACATTAAACTAAGGACTATCTTATTGTTGATATTTACACACAACACACAAGTTTATGTTCAATGATTGCCATATTCATTTGTGTGATTGTACTTGATAAAATGTGTTTTCACATGCTTAATCTTTGTTGATTCAAACACAAAAAGATTTTTGAGCGTTTTAGGTGTTTTTGGAAATTATTTTGTTTTTACAAAAACTGAAAATTTCAAAAACAGTGTTGCCCTGTTTTGGTGACTCAGTTGTGGGTCATTCAAGTCGCATGCCATAGTCACGAGCTCATGGGTTGGTTTTGGCGACTTGTTCGTGAGTGGAAGGTCCAGTCGTGAGGGGTACACAGAGATTTTCTCGGCTCTGCTCGCGACTCCCTCGCGAGTGAGACTTCCAGTTGCAAAAAACACTTGCAAATTTTTTCAAAACTTTTGGCTTGAAGTGTTTTGGCGGGTGACCCTGGCGACTGACTAGCGACTTACCTTAGTCGCGAAAAATGCATGTTTTGCATAGTAAGGGTAGTTTTTAAAACCTTTTCATTTTTCCCTCGAACTTTTTATGATTATTCACTTCCTCTCTCAACTGAAACTAACCCAAACACTCCATGTCACTCTCTACAAACTCCATTTTTGCATCATCTCATCTCAAGATCTTCAAGAAAAAGTGTAAGGTTGAATTTAATCAACCATCTTATTGGTTTTATTCCGTGCTAAATTTGCTTGTATTTTAGCATTTAGAAACCCTGTATTTAGGTGGGAATCATGTAAGGGTAGTGTGTGTGAGAGAGTGTGAAGAATTGTTCAAGTGTGTGCAATTACTCAAGTGTGTGCAAAGAAGCAGGGACTTACGGCTGGATTTTGCGGGTGGCTTGCGGCTACAAGCCGCCAAATTGGAGCACACATGCCAGGCATGCCAGAAACTGAAGCGTCGCGCCAGCTGTTCACTACAGGACAAAAGTTCCAGGCTGGCCAAGCCGTTTGCTCTCGGCTTGAACTTGCAACTCAACCTAGTCGTGAGGTCAAGCCGCCAGAACATCCTGTTTGGCAAAATATGATGTTTCACATTCCTTCTCACCCTACTATATATATACCCTTATACCCACGATTTAGAGAGAACTTCCAAAGAGAATTTTAAGAGAGAAACCCTAGAGAAAACAAGATTGATTCATCCACAATCTTTACCTAAGAGACTCTTTAAATTCCTCTACTCTCTTCCTCTCCATTGTCAAATCCTTGAGAGGCTCTTTACCAAAACCTTTTCTCACCATATCCATTTCTGTGAAAGGGCTATTTGGTGCTTTGGGAAGCAGTTAGGAAGGAACCAATTTCATATTGGTTAATGCTATGGTCAAGTAGCAGAATCTGGAAAGCTAGAAAAGAAATAGGTTCGACGCAACCTCGTTGGAGCAAAATGCTTGGAGGGTTTAGGTACATTGGATAGATTAGGCTTTGAGAGTCTATTGTTGTTCATGTATCCCAACTACATTTTCTAGTGGATTACTTACCGCTTGGAGGGTGGCAGAGAGGTTTTACGCCGAGGGCTTCGGTTTCCTCTTCGATAACACATCGTTGTGTTGTCCTTGTGTTTGCATCTCTCTTCCCTTATCTTTGCCTTTTATTTTCTGCTGTGGATGTGATTTTAATTGGCTTAGATTGTTTATCAATTTTGTTTATAGCTTGTGTTCATTTTCCGCACACTTTGTGTTTGTCATAAAGCTTGAATTGGTTATTTTTTATTTTGGGGTCTAAATGTTCATAGTGTATTTTACGCTTTTTGAACTTTCAAAAAGGTATGAGTTTTCTTTGTCTCACTTCGTTTTTCATGTTTTGAGTGTGCTTTTCTTGATTCTGTGAGTGTGTTGTTGCCATTATGCTTTGAAAAATATCATGTTCGTACGAGGGTTTGCTTTATCTTGGTGAGTGTTCTTTGCTATGAAGTATGTGCTTTTATTTTGGTGAGTGCTTTTATTTTGACTATATTACTATTGTTTATATGAAGTCTGTGCTCTATGCTCTGTTTCATGAATGTGTTGCTTCATTCATATCATGTTTTTGGTATTTTGTCACATTAATTGTCATTTGAGTCTTTGTGATGTTCATTGCCTACTTGATTCTGAGTTATTACTATTCATCATCATATTCAATTAGCTATTCCACTTATTATGTCAATGTTGCTTATGATTTCTTGGTATTGACCTAGTTCTTGTTTCTATGATTGAGTGAACTCTCCCTGTTTCACATTCTTATGCCTGAATCTAATCAAACTGATGTGTGTACCTTGTGGTATTGCATTTGGTTCTTTGCTGTGTGTCTGTTCTCTTGCAGATGACTCATCGTTCCCCTAAAGGCAAAAACATTGTAACCAAGGATCAATCAACCCCGATTGCTAAACGAACTCGACTCTCATCTCAGTCATTTAAAGACTCTAATTGTGAGAGGTTTAGAACTCCTCTTAACTCACACATCTACTCGAGCATCTTTGACGTGGCATCTCCTATAGTGGAACGTGTGGTTGAGTTTTACACCTTGAAGACCACTTTTGTCCCTCGGATCTTTGAGTGAAGAGATTGGGCAGACTTATTCGGGAATTTTGAAGACCCAATGGATGAACTGGTTAAGGAATGCTACTCTAATACAAGTGACCTTGGAGTTGAGCTAATTTTCTGGGTAGGAGGAAAGGAATTTATCATCAAACCGAACTCCATAGCCAAAATTCTCCATTCCTATGTGATCTTATTACAGGAGCCCCCATTGATACCTGTGCCCACATCTTTCAAACCATAAGGAAGACCGCGGCTCGATTAGCAGCATAAGGATGTATTCCATTTTGTAGTCTCATCATGAAGTTCATTCTTCGTGAAGGTATTAATCCTCCCTCAGATGTAAAAATGATTACCCGTCCACGTCCAATTTCCATGTTAACTCTCCAAGCAAGCAAGAGTCATTCTTCTAGAACACCTAAGAGTGAGCCATCCACCTATGAAACTACAACTGTTCATGCTCCCGTTACACCTGTCCAATCAACTAGCACTTCATCTATTCACCCTGGATTTCAAATAGCCAAGCAAAGCCACTTGATTGCAAATGTGTTTCATCGGATATCCGATTTAGAACGGCTTCTTCACTCCTTTCACAATCAAACTTAAATGCATCTCACAACTATTGAGACACAACAAGATGCTATTCAACATAAGCTAGAAGAAAGCCTTTAGCTATTCGTGCCAAAAAGGGGGAGAGTAGCATATAGTTAAGGGGAGAGCAGCATAAGAATGAGAAGGAGTCTGCATATTGAAAGGGAGAGTTGTGTGCTCACATATATTTATACTTGTCTTGTTTATAGATAATCTTGTTTACTTTGTTTTTGTTTATGGTTATAGTTTTATGTTTTGAATAATTGTTGTTATTATGGGTTTGATACACTGGTTATGGTTAATGTTTGGTTTAAACTTATAACTCATGGATAGTTTTGAAACTTTGGTATTTTTTATATTGATGATGTTTTTTAGTATGTTATTTAATGTGTTTGTACCCATGTTGCTTTTGTAAGCTTTTAGGGTTTGTTTTCATTTTTTGTAGGCATTATGGTTTGTACCATGCTTTATGTAGCCTTTATGTTTTGTTAAATTAGTACTTCTAACTAAATGTCATGCATTTTCTTTTAAGTACTGTCACTCTTGTACCCTTGTAGGATTGTTCCTAAATGCATATACTTAGTGTATTATACATTGGTTGAGTGTTGGGCATGCAAGTGATTTGCATTGATTTTATTAGCTTGTATGTCCAAGTGTTCATTCCAAGTGTGAATGAGCATTGTGGTCACTACCTTGTAGTGATTGCTTGTTTGATCAAGCCATGGTTTGTCTCTTAACTCCATCTTTGCTTGATCACATCATGCCTGCTTCATATGCATTTCACGCTTTTCTGCATACAATGATCCTGGTGTATTGTTGTGTTTCAGGAGATTCATGTTCATATGATTCAAGAGCTTCACAGTTTCTAGAGTTAGGTGTGAGTGAGTTTATGTTCAACTGTTCCCAACTCACATGTTAAGTCTAGAGTCTGTTTTAGGGTTTTGTCACAAAATAGCCAAAAGGGGAGATTGTAAGGTTGAATTTTATCAACCATCTTGTTGGATTTATTCTGTGTCAAATTTGCTTGTATTTCAGCAATTAGTAACCCTGTATTTAGATGGGATTCTTGTAAGGGTAGTGAGTGAGATAGTGTGAAGAAATGCTCAAGAGTGTGCAAGAAAAACAGAGACTCGCGACTGGATCTTGCGGGTGACTCGCGGCTACAAGCCGTTAGAAGCTGCACATGTGCCAGGCATGCCAAAAGTTGAAGCGTCACACCAACTGGAGCACTACTGGACAAAATAGGACAACTGGCCGTTCAGTTACCTCGCGACTAGAACTCGTGACTCAGTCAAGCCGCGCACCAGCCCTGTTTTGAAAAACCTGACTCTTCACATTCCATTCTCACCCCAGTATAAATACCCCTTTTACCCACGAAAGCTTCCAGAGAATTTTGAGAGATAAACCCTAAAGAAAAACAAGATTGATTCATCCCCAATCTTCATTAAGAGACTCTTCAAATTCCTCAACTCTCTTCCTCTCCATTGTTAAATTCTTGAGAGGCTTATTACCAAAACCTTTTCTCACATATCCATTTCTGTGAGAGGGCTGTTAGCGCTTTGGAAAGCAGTTAGGAAGGAACCAATTTCATATTGGTTGATGCTATGGTCAAGTAGCGGAATCTAGGAAGCTAGAAAAGAAATAGGTTTGGCACAACCTCGTTGGAGCAAGAAGCTTGGAGGGCTTAGGTACACTGGGTAGATTAAGCTTGGAGGGTCTATTGTTGTTCATGTATTTGAACTACATTTTCTAGTGGATTACTTACCGCTTGGAGGGCGGCGGAAAGGTTTTACACCAAGGGCTTCGTTTTCCTCTTCGATAACACATCGTGTGTTGTCCTTGTGTTTGCATCTCTCTTCCCTTAATCTTTGCCATTTAATTTCTGCTGTGGATGTGATTTTATTTGGTTTAGATTGTTTATCAATTCTGTGTTAAGCTTGTGTTCATATTCACTACATTAATTGTTTGACATTAAGCTTGAATTGGTAATTTGTAAATTGGGGGTCTAAACGTTCAAGGGTGTTTTATACACATTTTGAACTTTCAAGAACATACAAGCATGCTAGAAAACAAGGAGAACATGTGAACAAATAAAAAGTAGAGAACACATGTTATTAAACAAGCAAATAAAAGGATAAGATGTCCTTAGGGGACAAATATGGGTTTGGATTTGGTGTCTGTAGATCCATTATATTGGAGTACAGATGACACATGTGCCATCAAGCAAAGTTCCTAAAAGGAACTCGGGATTTTGTGTATAAAGATGGGTGCGAACCTGCACGAAATCAAAAGTAGCAATGATGCTTGATGACACGGACAAACAATCAAAGACACATGCATGAACATGTTAACAAAGATGCAAAGATGCAATCAAAGTAAGGAGACCACACAAGATGGCATAAAGCAAGCAAGGCCATAAGGCACAAGAGGCAAGGCATGCTATCAACACAAGCATAAAGGATAATCACGTTATAAGGCACATACAAGGTTAACAAGAGAAGCTAAGAAAGGGAGAAGGCGGTAAGAAACAAGCGTGCCAACATCATCAAGATGCGATCTCACCCACATGGTTGCATCCAAACAAGCCACAAAAAGGGGAAAAATGCAACTGAACCAAACAAACAGGCACAAAAGGCCAACAAACACATACTAAAAAGGTGAACAAAGCATGTGAAACAAAGCAAGGCTACAAGAACCTAGATCTAAACATATGAGCATGGATCTAAAACAAGAAACAAGGATCTAAAGATGTAAGCATCCAAACATAGCATCATAAGGATAGAGATGAGAAAAGGAACACACAAAAGCATTTAAAGGGACTGAACGAAGCACAAACATGCAAATAGGAACTAATCCAAACCCTTTAATGAACTTGGGTGTGTGGAAGTAGGCCAGGACCAATAGATCTATATCTACACCCTACCCAAATGCAAGACACACAAAGAAAAGGCATAAACAAAACATTTGATGCCATAAAGCATTTAACCATAGCATCCAAACAAGGTATTTAAGCATGCAAAATGTACAAAAAAGAAATGTAGACATATCTTAGCCCAAGAAGGCTAGGCCAACAACATCAAATAAATAAAACATGTTAAGAAAGTATTAAAACATGGCAGGAATTTAAAAGAAAGTAATAAAGAGCAAAAGAGAAAATGGGTGTATATTGTAGCAAAAAAGCTACATCCAAACCCCTCAAAACCAAGGTAGAAGGACCAAGAAGGAGGAGATGGAAGCAACAATACTACCTCTTGATTTTTGAAGATATAAGAATCAAGGATTTATTTGTGTGTTTGGGAGAGAATTTAGGGGGAAAGAGAGAAGAAAGCTCCAAAAAAATGCTCCAAATTGCCCAAAAATCTTTTTTTTTTTCCTTAAAGTTTGGGAGATAGGTGGGTTTTATATTTTTTTGGTGACTATTCAACTACTAGTGTGCACTTAGTGCACACCGTTCATACCTCAACACTTTTGTCTTTTCCTCTAGCATTTCGGTTCTAATTTCAATTAATCAATTGCAGGCTTTTCTCTTGTCTTAGTGACTTGATCTTGGTACCAATGGAAAGTTATGGATGTCTAGTCTCCATATCACTTGACATTTCAAAAACTAGATGGTTGGATAAAAAGTTATGGCCTCGGGAAGCGAGTTAATGCGCTTAGCATGGTTTTCAAGATATCTCAACCGTTTTACCCTGTTCTAATAAGTCAACCTATGAGTAGTCATTCAAAAGGGAATTCAATATTCTTCGAAGTGGCTTTGGTTTGAACCTATTCTAATGGTTGGATCAAAGTTAGGGTTTTGGTCATCGTCAAAAGTCAACTTTAGGTCAAACTTGGTCAAAGTTGATAAAAGCTCTAATAAACTTGGATTTGACATAGAATCATGAAAAATGTTGTTTGGACATGGTTTTCACAAAATTTTGACCTTCTGTCAACCCAGGGTTATCCAGGGGCATTTTGGTCATTTTGACCTAAAATGGCATTTTGAGTGTTTTGATGCCTGAACGGGTTGAACCATAATGATCTAGATGTTCCCATGATCCCCCACTGAGAAAATTATATTATTATAATTTTTTGGGTTCGACACGTAAATCGAAAGCAGACAAAAAATAGTATCCACAATAATGACTATATCTGGAATCTCATATACACAAATTGTACACAAACTTTATATAGCTCCCATTAAGCTGGCGGCTATGTCGTATGCTCACATCCTACAGTGGGTTAACTAGCAGCTGTGCCATATGCTTGCCTCTTATTTGGACGCCATCTAGCGGTCGTGTTATACGTCTCTATAGTGGGTTAACTAGCGGCCATGTCGTATGCTTACATCATATTTTGAGGCTAACTAGCAACCGTGCCGTACGCTCACATATTTTTTTGGAGGCTATATAGCAGCTGTGCCATGTGCTCACAACCTGTTTTGAGGCTAACTAGCGGCCGTGCCGTATGCCTCTCTATCAAAATTATCAACTCACTAAAATGTTTTGAAGTTCCTAATCCACACTGGGTTAACTTGCGGTCGTGCCGTATGTGCACATCCTATTTTGAGGCTAATTAAAGTTTTTGTCATACTCTCACATCTTTTTTGGAGGCTATTTGGCGGTCGTGCCATACGTCTCTATAGTGGGTTAACTAGTGGTCATGTCGTATGTTCACTTTCTATAGTCGGTTAACTAGCGGGCATGTTGTATGCACACATCCTATTTTGAAACTAACTAGCGGCCGTGCCGTACGCACGCATCCTTTTTGGAGGCTACCTAGTGGTCGTACCGTTTGCTCACATCCTAAAGCGGGTTAACAAATGGCCATGCCATATGCTCACATCCAATTTTGAGGCTAACTATCAGCCATGCCATATGCTCGCATCTTTTTTGGAGGCTATCTAACGGTTGTGTCGTACGTCTCTACAGTGGGTTAACTAAGGGTCGTGCCGTATGCTTACTTCCTACAGTGAGTTAATTAGAGGCTGTGTAGTAGGCTCGTATCCTATTTGAAGGCTACCCAGCAGCCGTGCCGAACGTCTCCAGAGTGGGTAAACTAGTAGTCGTGCCGTATGCTCACATCCTATCTTGAGGTTAACTTGCGGCCATACCGTACGCCTCGCCAACACAGTTATGAAGTCACTGAAAAGATTTCAAGTTCTGATCTATAGCGCATTAACTACTTGCCATGCCGTTTGCTCGAATCCTATCTTAAGATTAACTAGCTGTCGTGCCGTACGCCTCGCCAACATACAATTCTCCGATCACTGAGAAGTTTTCATGTTCCTGATTTACAGTGGGTTAATTAGCGGCCGTGCACTATGCTCGCATCTTATTTGGAGGCTATCTAGCGGCTGTGCCATACGTCTCCAAAGTGGGTTAACTAGCGGCTGTGTCGTGTGCTCACATCCTATAGCGGGTTAACTGGCGGTCGTGCCATATGCTCGCATTTTATTTGGAGGCTATCTTGCAGCCGTGCTGTATGTCTCTATAGTGGGATAACTAGTGGCTATGCTATGTGCTCACATCCTATTTTGCGGCTAACTAGCAGCTGTGCCGTATGCCTTTCGATTACAATTATCACATCACTAAAACATTTTCAAGTTCCTGATCTGCAGTGGGTTAAATAACGGCCGTGCCTAAGGCAAATATCCTATCTTAAGGATAACTAGCTGCCGGCTGTACGCCTCACCATCACAGTTGTCAAGTTATTGAGAAGTTTTTGTGTTCTTGGTCTACAGTGGGTTAAGCAGCAGCCGTGCCGTATGCTCACATCCCATCCTGAGGTTAACTAGCTGCCGTGTTGTACACCACGCCATCACAATTACCAATTCACTGAAAAGTTTTCAAGTTCCTGATCTATAGTAGGTTAAGTAGCAGTTGTGCCATATGCTCACATCCTATCATTAGGTTAACTAGTGGCCATGCCATATGCTCACATCCTATATTGAGGTTAACTAACAACCATACCGTATGCCTTGCCATCACAGTTATGAAGTCACTGAAAAGTTTTCAAGTTCCTAACCTACAGTGGGTTAACTAGCCGTTGTGCCGTATGCTAACCTCCTACAGCGGGTTTACTAGTGGCCATGGCTCACATCCTTTTTGGTCAATATCTAGCAGTTGTGTCGTGTGCTCACAACCTACAACTTGTTAACTAGCAATTGTGTCGTATGCTTGCATCTTACTTGGAGGCTATCTAGCATTCATGCTGTACATCTCTACAGTGGGTTAACTAGCGGCCTTGCTATATGCTCACATCTTATTTTAACGCTAAATAGCGGCCACGCCATATGCCTCACCATCAGAATTATCAAGTCACGAAAAAATTTTCAAGTTCCTGATTTATAGTGGGTTAACTAGCGGCCGTGCCATATGCTCATATCCTATCTTGAGGTTAACTAGCGGATGTGTCATATGCCTCACCATCACAATTATCAAGTCACTAAAAAGTTTTCAAGTCCCTGATTTACAATGGGTTAACTAGCAGCCGTGTCGTATGCTGACATCCTATCTTGAGGTTAACTAGCTGTCGTTCTGTACCCCTCGACATAATACTGTTATTTAGTCACCGAGAAGTTTTCAAATTCCTGAACTATAGTGCATTAACTAGCAGCTATGCCGTATGCTCACATCCAATCTTGAGGTTAACTACCAGCCGTGCCATACGCCTCAATGTAATACAGCTATTAAGTCCCTGAGAAGTTTTCAAGTATCTACAGTGGGTTAACTAGCGGCCGTGTCGTATGCTCATATCCTATCTTGAGGTAAACTTGCTTACATGTCGTACGCCTCGCCATCACAGTTATAAAGCCACTAAAAAGTTTTCAAGTTCCTGATCTACAGTGGGTTAACTAGCGGCCGTACTGTATGTTCACATCCTATCTTGAGGTAAACTAGTGGCCGTGCTGTACACCTCGCCATCATACAGTTATCAGGTCGCTAAGAAGTTTTCAAGTTCCTGATCTACAGTGGCTTAACTAGCAACTGTGCCACATGTTCACATCCTATCTTGAGGTTAACTTGCGGCCATACCATACGCCTCACCATCACAGTAATGAAGTCATTGAAAAGATTTCAAGTTCTCGATCTATAGCGCATTAACTACCTGCCATGCCTTTTGCTTGGATCCTATCTTGAGATTAACTAGCGGTCGTGTCGTACGCATCGCCATCATAAAGTTATCAGGTCATTAAGAAGTTTTCAAGTTCCTGATCTACGGTGGGTTAACTAACGGCTGTGCCGCATGCTCACATCCTTTCTTGAGGTTAACTTATAGCCATACCATACGCCTCACCATCACAGTTATGAAGTCACTGAAAAGATTTCAAGTTCCTGATCTATAGAACATTAACTACTTGCCATGCCATTTGCTCGGATCCTATCTTGAGATTAACTAGTGGCCGTGTCGTACGCCTCACCAACATATAATTCTCCGATCACTTAAAAGTTTTCATGTTCTTGATTTACAGTGGGTTAATTAGCAGCTGTGTCGTATGCTTACATCTTATCTTGAGGTTAACTAATGGCCATACCGTACACCTCGCAATAATACAATTATTAGGTCACTGAGAAGTTTACAAGTTCCTAATCTACATTAGTTTAACCAGTGGCTTGTGTGAAGGCAAGCACCTCTCAGATCTCACAAGAGATTCACACAAACAGCAATATGAGCCGCACAAAAACGTGGCTAGGGTTTGCCTTATATACCTAGGGCAAAACATAAAACCCTAAACATTTTAATGAGCTAGCGCTGAGCTAAAATTCTATAGAAAAACGCATTCTGCTTGATTTTCGATTAATCGAGCCTAAGTTTCGATAAATCGAGCCAGGCCGAAATGCATACTGAATTCTGCATCAGCTCAATTCCAACTTTACATAAAAGACACAACTTTGAGCAAGTCTAAACAAGACTAAACAACCTATTTTGATCATGGTTTGCCAACAATACACATTAGAGTTCTAATACATAAGTTCCTAAGTACTTAGAACCTAACAGGCACCATAACTAAAAGATATACCATGGTCCACTTCAAAAAACTAAATCTAGCATATATATCCCATATATAAAATATAGCATATGGATTCAAAGACACAACTATGCAGAAACTTTACTGCAGAATAAAACACCAAGAAAATGGTTTTTCTTTAAACCTAAAACTCAATCACATGTAATACAAGCATGATATCGAAGACCACTTTGTTAGGACATATGTGGGAATTGCTAGAAACATATGTGTTAGGACATATGTAGAACTTATTAAAACATATGTTATTGTAAATTTGCTAATCCTTTGACAAAACGCACCTTACTTGTAATTGGATAGATCTAGGATGGGTTTAGTACTTCAAGGAACAAGAGTTCGAGTCTAGTATTGAAGCCATGCAAGTCTGTGCAAGAAACAATTGAAGAAATGTTGTTCATTAAAGCTCAATAGATAGCTTGACAGATAATATCTGTCGAGGTTTAATTAGGAATCTCGACAGCTGCTCGACAGAAACAGTACCTATCAAGAATTATGAAATTTAGATTTCCAGATCTATTTTTCACGCATATCCAAATTATTGGTGTAAGGTTTCTTTTCTCAGCCGCTAGTTAACCCATTACAGATCAGGATTGTGAAACCTTCTCCCTAACTTGATAACTGTATAATGGCGAGGTGTACGGCATGACCGCTAGTAAACCTACTGTAGATCAAGAACTTGAAAACTTTTTAGTGACTTGATGATTGTGATGACGAGGCATACAGCATGGCCACTAGTTAACCTCAAAATAGGATGTGATCATAGGGCATGATCGCTAGTTCACCCATTGAAGATTAGGAACTTGAAAAAAATTCAGTGAATTATAACTTTGATGGCAAGGCGTACGACATGGCCTCTAGTTAACCTCAAGATAGGATGTGAGGGTATTGCATGGCCACTAGTTAACCCACTGTAGATCAGGAACTTGAAAACTTCTCAGTGACCTGATAATTGTACGATGGCGAGGTAGACGGCACGACCGCTAATTAACCTCAAGATAGGATATGAGGATATGGAACGATCGCTAGTTAACCCACTATAGATCAGGAACTTGAAAACTTCTCAGTGACTTAATAACTATATTATGTCGAGGCATATGGTATGGCCACTAGTTAACCTCAAGATACGATATGAGCATACGGCATGGCCGCTAGTTAACCCACTATAGATCAGGAACTTGAAAACGTCCTAATGACTTGATAATTGTATGATGGATAGGCGGATGGCACGACCATTAGTTAACCTCAAGATAGGATGTGAGCATAGGGCACAACTATTAGTTAACCCACTGTAGATTAGGAACTTCAAAACTTTTCAGTGACTTTATAACTGTGATGGCAAGGCGTACAACATGGCCTCTAGTTAACCTTAAGATAAGATGTGAGCATACTGCACAATTGTGAGTTAACCCACTGTAGATCAGGAACGTGAAAACTTCTCAATGACTTGATAAGTGTATAATGGCGAGGTGTACGACACAGTTGCTAGTTAACCCTCTATAGAGATGTATGGCACGACCGCTAGATAGCCTCCAAATAAGATGCGATCATACGACACGGTCTCTAGTTCACTCGCTGTAGGATATTAGCATATGGCACAGCTGCTAGTTAACCAATTGTAGATCAGGAACTTGAAAACATTTTAGTGACTTTATAACTGTGATGGTGAGGCATACGACACGGCCTCTAGTTAACCCAATGTAGATTAGGAACTTGAAAACTTCTCAGTGACTTGATAATTGTATGATGGCGAGGTGTACGACACAACGGACAGTTATCCTTAAGATAGGATGTGAGCATATGGCATGACCATTAGTTAACCCACTGTAGATCAGGAACTTGAAAACTTCTTAATAACCTATTAACTGTATGATGGTGAGGCGTATGGCATGATCGCTAATTAACCTCTAGATAGGATGTGAGCATACGAAATGGCCGCTAGTCAACCCACTGTAGATCAGGAACTTGAAAACTTTTTAGTGATTTTATAATTGTGATGGCAAGGCATATGGCATGGAAGCTAGCTAACCTCAAGATGGGATGCGAGCATATGGCACGGCTGCTAGTTAACCCACTGTAGATCAGGAACTTGAAAACTTCTCAATGACTTAATAACTGTATTATGTCAAGGCGTACAACACGACCACTAGTTAACCTCAAGATAGGATGTTAGCATACAGCATGGCTGCTAGTTAACCCACTGTAGATCAAGGACGTGAAAACTTTTTAGTGACTTGATAATTGTGATGGCAAGGCATATGGCATGGCTGCCAGTTAACCTCAAGATAGGATGTCAGCATACGGCACAGCCACTAGTTAACCCACTATAGATCAAGAGCTTGAAAACTTCTTAACAACCTGATAACCGTATGATGGCGAGGAATACGGCACGACCCCACCAGTTAACCTCAAGATAGGATATAAGCATATGGCACAGCCGGTTGTTAACCCACTATAGCTCAGGAACTTGAGAACTTCTTAGTAACTTGATAATAGTGAGGGCAAGGCGCATGACACAACCACTAGTTAACCTCAAGATAGGATCTGAGCATATGGCATGACTGCTAGTTAAACTCAAAATAGGATGTGAGCATTTGTCACGCTTTCAAGTTAACCCACTATAGAGACGTACGACACGGCGACTAGATAGCCTCCAAATAACATGCAAGCATAAGGCACAGCCATTAGTTAACCTGTTGCAAGATATGAGCATACGACACAGCTATTAGTTAACCCACTGTAGAGATATACAGCATGGCCGCTAGATAGCCTCCAAACATGATGCAAGCATAAGTCCTAGCCGCTAGTTAACCTGCTGTAGGATATGAGCATATGGCACGGTAGCCAATTAACTGACTCTAGAGATATACGGCAGAGCCACTAGATAGCCTCCAAATAAGATGAGAGCATATGGCATGGCCGCTAGTTAGCCTTAAAAAAGGATGTAAACATATGGCATGGACACTAGTTAACCCACTGCAGAGACATACAGAATGGTTGCTAGATAGCCCCCAAATAACACGCGAGAATTTGGCACGGCCACTAGCTAAACCACTGTTGGATGTGAGCATACGACACAGTCGCTAGTTAACCCTTTGTAGAGATGTATGGCATGAGCGCTAGTTAACCCATTATAGATCAGGAACTTGAAAACAATTTAGTGACTTTATAACAGTAATGGTAAGGCATATGGCACAGCCGCTAGTTAACCCACTGTAGATCAGGAACTTGAAAACTTCTCAATGACTTAATAACTGTATTATGTCGAGGCGTATGGTATGGCTTCTAGTTAACCTCAAGATAGGATGTAAGCATACGGCACGGCCGCTAGTTAACCCACTATAAAACAGGAACTTGAAAATGTCTCAGTGAGTTGATAATTGTATGATGGAGAGGCGGATGGCACGTCCGCTAGTTAACCTCAAGATAGGATGTGAGCATACGGCGCAGTCGCTAGTTAACCCCATGTAAATTAGGATCTTGAAAAAGATTTAGTGACTTTATAACTGTGATGGCGAGGTGTACAACATGGAAGCTAGTTAACCTCAAGATAGGATGTGAGCATAAGGAACGACTGCTAGTTAACCCACGTCTTTAGAACCTAACCACTGTTTACTAACCAATCATGAACACTTTAGTGCATATCATAAGATTTTGTGCTCGAGAAAGTGTAGCACATGCACAAAAATAACATAAGGTGCAGACTCAGTTTAAATGTTAAAATTGGTGTGTACATTATTGGACTTAATGTTAAATCAAACATATAAAATTGGTGTGTACATTATGAGGCAAATCAAGAAACTTACATGATCGCAAGCTTGTTTTCTAGGAGATATGAGAGTTATATGATGTAACTCTTTAGGTGATAATCTCTTTCAAATTCAATGTGATGAATTTTGTAGACTTTGTGATTGATTTCTATTTACATATCACCTCACATGTATCTCAAGCTTTTGCTAGTTACACACATTACACAAGTTACTTTTTGCTAAACTTGGTACATTATATTGTGTGTGATCTTGTTGTGGCCATCCCAGATTATATGTTCCTTAATTTTGATGCAAAATATGCTTAATGTTTGAGTTTTTGAGGACAATTTGATTGAAAAACTTGTTTTTGGTAGATCTGGGTTGAATTATAGTGTTTTTGAAAAACTTTTCAACTCATACTCATGCATTTTATTCATAATACAATGTGCTTTTAGGAGTTTTTGCATTAATTTGCTCTGTTTTTCAAAAATTCACTTTTCCAGATTTTTGATTGATCGACGCTAATTCTTGACCGATCGAAATTGTGATAAAATTTTTGGTTTGATTCTGCCTGGCTCGATTAGTGCTCGATTGATGCTCGACCGATCGAAACTGAAAATTTTTAGTTTTTAAGTTTTTGACCAAAAATTTTCTTCATGCATCATTTATGTTTAGGATTCATATGCATTGCATTGTTTTCTGTATCCATCTTGCAGTTTTGTAGTCATATCTTTCATTGTTTTCACACATACCATGCATACACTTTGCTAAATTGGGTACTCAACTTGATTTCAAAATTGATTGATTAATTTTTGAGTCCTTTGTACATTTTAGTATATGCTATTTTTTATGTGTGAACTGCAGAAATTTTTTTCTTACGAGATATGATGGATAATCAATGTGCAAATATTTTCTCTACTCATGCAACTGTATATGGGTCACATAGTGTCATGTTTGCATTTATTGAAAGAGATAATATTTTTCTTCATCTGTATCCTCAACTTAGTTTTTAAGTTTGGTTTGTGTGTCTTTATTTTCCCCTCCTCCAAAGTTTTCTCCAAAACTGTTTTTTCCCAACACTTGTTTTGTGTTTCTTATTGTTGTCGCTCTTCATAGGGGGAGTTGTCTCTATTTTTTATAGAGTTGAATTGTTTTGTGTTCCCTTGATTCTCTATTTTCTCTTATCTTTTATTGCGTATGTTTACTCTTTATTGAGTTGTCTTTGTTAATACGTGTTAAAAAGGGGGAGATATAGATGAAATGTGGGTGGGAATCCTGTTTGTTTTGTTTAGGGGGAGATACTTTGATTTTTTATGATAGTGGAAAATACAAGTATGTGTGGCAAATACAAGCATGTTTTGTTGTATCTAACTTAGGGGGAGAGTTAGTTTGCATATTTGTTGATTTACTGTTTTTTTTTTCTTTTTTCCAGACATGCGTTTATGCGTCTTGTTTAGTATTTTAGGAAATATATAGGTTGATTAAATTGAGCTGCTATCTACACTTGCAACTGATGGATAGTAGTTAGGATTGGATTTGTTGTAATGAGCTTTGTAAAGGGCTTTTTCTATGTAAACTTTGAGCTTTTAGTTTGTGTTTTGTCACGGATTGCCAAAGGGGGGATTTATTAGGTTCTAAGTACTTAGGAACTTATGTAATAGAACTCTAATGTGTATTGTTGGCAAACCATGATCAAAACAGGTTGTCTAGTCTTGTTTAGACTTGCTCAAAGTTGTGTCTTTTATGTAAAGTTGGAATCGAGCTAATGCAAAATTCAGTATGCATTTTGGCCTGGCTTGATTGATCGAAGATTAGGCTTGATCAATTGAAAATCGGGCAGAATGCGTTTTTCTACATAATTCCAGCTCAGCCCTAGCTCATTAAAACATTTAGGGTTTTATTTTTTTTTGCCCTAGGTATATAAGGCAAATCCTAGCCACGTTTTTGTGCGACTCATATTGCTGTTTGTGTAAATCTCTTGTGAGATCTAAGAGGTGCTTGCCTTCACAGAAGTTTAGGATTATCAAGAAGGAGATTTCTTCAAGAGCTTGATGATTGTTTAGTTGCTGCCATAAGAGCTTAAAGATACACAAGCGGGTGTGCTTGTATTTGCTGTAGAATCTAAGAAAGAAGGAGTCCGTAGTTTCGGAGCTTGCACGTGGTTGTGTCAGTAAGTTTCTACTAATGGGTAGCAATAGGATGTTAGTGGTCTAAGTCGCTATTGTAAAATTTCGATTCTTTCATAGTGGATTCAGGTTTATCTTAAAGATGGCTAGGTTAAATCCTCCCCAAGTTTTTACCAGTGTGGTTTCTTGGGTCATCATATCTTCATGTTATTTATATTTCCACTGCTTTGCTTGATATGATTATATGATTTTGTTAACCTAGATCTAAAACTTGGACTAAGTAATCACTTGGCTAATTTATTAGGTTAATTCAATTGTGTTTTAAGGGGTCTAAAAACAAACAGTGCCAACTTTGGTAGTTTTTGTATTAGTGAGGTACTCCGTCAATGTTCATAAAGGATTGGTCGTTTGGCTTCATTAGGATGAGATTGTATCCTTGATATGATAGTATATGTTAATATATGCATGATGTGACTTTGAGAAAGTTAACTATGTATACATTCAAGGATTCTCTTTTTGGTAATGATACAGATTATTGATACTGATCAAATAGTATGTTAATGCTAGAATTAAAGTATTTTGGTTACTTGTTAAAATCTTTTAATGAAATTTATTCCTAATGAGATTAGGATTATGTTTTTAAGGTTTCTTGCATTATTATGGTTCTTGATCTTGATCTTGATCTTGAAAACCTAAATGTTTGATCTATGAATCTTCATTCATAAAATCAAAAGGTGTTTTTTGATGGAAAATAGTAAAAACGTCAAAAACAGTTACTAGAAAATTCTATAAAAAAAATCAATTTTGTGAGTTTCGATCAATTGAGAATTAGTTTTGATCGATTGAATGTTCTTTTCGATTGATCGAAGAGGAATCGAGAATCGATTGATTCAGGCAGATACTTTGTGATGAAATTCTTCATTATCTAGATCAATTAAGAATTCCTTTCGATCAATCGAACAGGAATCGAGAATCGATCGAACAAGGCAGTGGCTTTGTGATGAATTTCTTCATTTTTTTTCAATCGATCAAGAAAAAGGTTCAACTGATTGAGGGCACTGAATTTTGAATTTTCACTTGCTTTTTGAATAAGTGTTAAAACTTTGGTAAAAGGCAAGGTTGTGTGTGATGAGATTACACATGATTCTATATAAAGTGATTAATTTTTGTAGTCCTTAAAAGTTAAGGACATTTATTAATAATTATCTAACTAAAAGACCTAATGAGATCAAAGATATTAGTTAAATAGAACTCTTAGTCCTAAATAGTTTAGGTCTTTTCTTTTAAGAAACATTCTAATGAGATTGGAATTTTTGTATAATTAAAAGTCCTTAATTTATTTTAATTAAAGGGTTTTTTTAATGAGATTAAAATTCTAATTAAAGTTATATAGTTTCTAATGAGATTAGAATACTTTATCTAGTAAATTAAGGATAGAGTTCTTTATAACTAATTTTTGATCCCTTAAGGTTTAAGGATTCCTAAATAGTATAGGACTTCCATTTTAGATAGTGATTCTAATGAGATTAGAGTCTTCAACATGTACAAGGTTACTAGTTGTGATGGGATCACAATTATTTAAAGAAAAACCCAAATAACGAGTCGGAGTGCTGATATAACCTTTTTTATTAAGTTTATTGTAATGTTAATAGATACCTTGTCTTGGCCTTGAGCCTTGCATTTCAGGCAGAGGGTATTTACTTCACAAATTACGTGATAAAACTTCTTTGTGATTACACAAATGTTTGTTTTGCTACTGTGACGTGACTTAGTCAAATCACATAGAATTTAAACAATTAAACACATTTGATGTTTAGGGCTAAAATTATGATTAGATCACAATGATTTCAAGACAATCCACTTGTTTGAAAATTTCTAATGGGAGAGAGATACAAGGGTTGGATCTCACGGCCTCCATTATCGGTTCATAGTAGTGTAGGTAAGCACCTCATCTTGGCGTATATGCCTTGCGATCCCAAAGGAGGGTGTTTTGTTTCATGTTACTACAAATTTAAACACTATAAGGGAGATAAAATGTGACTACACATGATTCTAGTTAATGGTGTACACTAGACTAAGTGTAATGTTAACCTCCCAAATGAGCTATGTCATTAATACTTAGAGGCTAAAGGAAGAGTGGCAAATTATTTTTGTTTGGCAAGAGTTACCATGATAGCATTAGTAATGAGAATAGTTATCGCCTGATCATAGTGGTTGGTATTCACTCTATGTTGAGGAATATTAATTGGGGGATTAGGTTGTCGTTGCACTTAGTATAGTATGGTTTTAGGGTTCCATACTATATGGTTATGGATGCAAAATTATATTGTCCTTTATTTATGTTCATAATCCCAAAATAAATGTGTCATAAATCTTTGTTCTCTAACTACTATTTTAATTGAATCGCATTAACTAAGAAATAATTTTGGACATGGTGCTTAAAGAAGCTGAAGTACATAAATATGTTTCAATTTAGCATTGTCATAATTTCCTATACATGATGCATTTATGGAAAATAGCTTATGATGTGATCATAGTCTCAATTGAAATGTTAAAATGTTACATTGACTTCTATCTCAATCGTACTACAACATGAGATGCAAGAGTTAGTACTAGACTTAGACTTTATATTAAGCCTAAATGAGATGTTTGGTATGAATAATATTGAGTGCCAAGATTAAGGAGTTCCAATTCTATATCAATTTATGAAAATGTTTTATTTTAAATGAATTTGAATTCTTGGATGTAGAGATTAAATGTTAATCTCATATGGATATGATCCACAAGCCCTTATGAGAATCATTTGATCAATTCAAATTGTTTTAAAAATAAATTCTTTTTATATTATCTGAGTTGATAAGTGAGTTCTACACAATGGAAGACATCCTAAAAGCTAAGGCTAGGATTAATATGATTTAATTCAAATTCTTAGCCTGAACCGAAAGGTAAGGGTGGTAAGAAGAGGAATTATAATACCAAATAGTTGGACAAGCTAGTTGCCCTAGTAGTTACCAAAAGGAAATTAGACTCAAAAGTATGACCAAAAGGAAAGTGTTTCCATTTTGGTAAAGTTAAGCATTGTCCATGATTGTTTTCTAGATGAAAATTTACATGTTTTACTTTTTAAAGAGATAGTTTCCATCCTTTGTTATTGTATGTTTTGTCACTTATGTCTAGATTTTATTAATCTAAATGATATTCAAGATTGGTGAAAGATGGGCTTTTAAAACCAATATTTTGTTATATTCCCAGTCTATGAATTCTATTTAGAGATGTTAGGTTCTAAAGACTTAGGTTTTTATGTATTTAGAACTCTAATTTGTATTGTTGGCAAACCATGATCAAAACAATGTGTTTAGTTTATTTTAGACTTGCTCAAAGTTGGTTTATCTAATACAATATATAAAAGCAGAAGCTTTTAATGAGGTGCTGCCACGTTAGGAAAAAAGGCCCCTTTAAAAATTGACACGTGTAATGTTAATTCTTTAAAATTTCGCTCAGTGCGTTGGATGACTTACTTTCACGTATGCAGTTTTTTATTAAAAATACCGTGCGGTGCATTGTTTTGGGAGAAACATAAAAACCCAAAACAGACTGACGCTGTAGAAAGAAAAGGAGAACCGAGAAAGAGAATGATAGAGAAAGAACTTCGGTCTGCGTAGATGGTGGAGGGAGAAAAATCTAAGAAGAAATTCAGGATTTGCCACCATCAGACCACCGTACCCTCCACCGGTATGGTCTCTGTCTTTTTGTACCGAAGGTGAGCGTACTCCCTCTTCAAATACTATTTTTTTAGTTTGAAAGATTGAAACTCCTCACCATTGCTTATTTGAATTAGAATCTTAAATCTTCAATATTTCTATGTTTTTTAATTCAAAACCGGCAGTTCCTCTTACTTATTTTTCTAGGGTTCTTCTTTTACCCCTTTTTAAAAAAAAAAAAAAAAAAAAAAATAGATGGTTTGATTCTCTTTCTTTGGATGCTTTAGTTCCAAATTATCCCTCTATATCTTTTTTGGTGGTAACATTAGGGATTTTGCCCTTGATTTACTATGGTTAAAAGTCAAAATTCACCTTGGATTATTTAAAATCTGAATGTATTAGGCGAACAACTTAATTTTAATTATGTAATTTGTTTGATAAAATTACTGATCGGTCTTTTGTTTTATTCTAGAATTCTTAATCCATGTTGCCAATTAAATTGTGAAAGGTTGTTTCGTACGAATCTCAAAACTCTATTTTTTTTTTTTTTTGGGTTTAGATTTGATTCGTTTTTGTTTTGGGTTTTAGGGTTTTCTATCAAAATATTTGTTTCCTCAATTTTAGATATTTGCTTTTGTTTTGTTTTGTTTTTTGTTTGTTTTTGTTTTTTAAAGATTACAGAAATCATTAAATCATTGAGATTAATTAAGTGTAAAATTGAAATCATTGGGTATTTCCGTTTCTAACATTTATTTTCCTTCTTTAATCTTATTTTAGGCTTTTCCTGCCGGAACAACACGCACCAAATAGAGTCCGTAAGGCATACAGAGATAAGCGTATACCGTAACGGGTAAAGTTATTTATTTATTTTATTTTATTTTTTTTTAATTTTCAAATTTGGGGATTGAATATGATTTAGGTTTGAATTTCTTGGTTGGATTGGTTTAGATTTAGTTGTAGTTAGTTTTGGTTCTGAGTTAGGCTTCCATTAGCATGCCTCTGATAGGTAATTTGGCCGATTGTTTATTTTTTACATTTTAAATTATTTTTGCGTTAGTTTTGGCTTGAATTAGATTGGTTTGGTTTTGAGTGATCATTTATGGAATTCTTTGTATTTGTTTCTTAAAAAATAATAATAATAATAATAATAATAATAATAACTGTTGTCTACAATTCCATCTTCTCCTACTTTTCTGCTCCTTCTCTATGACAAGAAAGGTTCCACTCCTAATTTATGATCTTACATAGTTTATGCCTTATTATTCTTTCTATAACATTCACTGTTGTTTATATAATTATATTCCATCTTCCTAATAAATCTTCCTTTCTATTATGTCTTCTCTCCAATCACAGAATACTAATTTTTTATGCCAAATAAAGCCATTGGGTTTTCTGCAAAAGGAATTACTCAATCAAGGTTAAAGGTTTGGCTACTTGTTACCCTAATCTCCCATTTATTTTTTCAATTTTTTAAGTTCTGTTTTGTAGATTATTGTATTGGTTAGATTTTGTTTTTTTTTGTTTTGGCTGATTTTTGTTAGATTTGTACTTTTGTTAGGTTTGGATCATTTATTTTTTCAATTTATTTTAAGTTCGTTTGTCCCTGAAATTTGAATTGATTTATGTTTTGTTGATTATTGTATTTTTGTTAGATTTGGTTTTTATTTGGCAGTTTTTTTGTTAGATTTTTTTTCCCTGCCTCTGAATTTTGAATTCATTTAATTCTAGCATTAAAAATGCTTCAAAATTATGCACATTTCAGGTCCAAGAATTAATTCAGTTTTCACTGTTTCTGGATTTCCATTTTTTTTTTTTTTTGGGGCACCTTTGAAACAAAATCTTTCCAGATCAGGATCTATACCAGTAGGTTTATTGTTAGTCACTTTAAACTCGATGCTTTATAAAAGTTCACACTTTTGAAACTTTTGATTAGATAACTAAATGAATGTGAATGCTGCTTAAAGAAAACACACACATTGTTTACATTAAACTTTAGGTCGATGGTATAGCTTTCCATACGAGAAATTCATAGATGAGTATGGATTAAAAAAATAATTGTTTAAGTTGTTAGTGTTATCCCTTGAATCCTTTGTATAACTGATAGCTGCCTTTGTAATTAATATTTAGGATATAACAGTCGTACAACTCTTTGGTAACGAAGGCATTCTTTCTGTTTGGTGGAAAGTGAAGCCCTTTTGGCATTTGTAGCATTGTGTTGTGGTTATATGTTTAATATTCAATTGTAGAAGTCTTAAAATAACATTTTGCAATTGTAGATGCTATTACTTTACAATTCGATTAACAATTTAGTAATGAAAACAATTACCACCTATTATTGATGGCGTTACAAAACATGAGTAGACTTTGCCCTTTATGTTTTTAGCAAAAATCCTGCTTCTCAGTCTTCAATTATATCAGAATCATCTATGTTATGAGTCAATTTCTGTTTCTACTTTGTTTCTTGAGGAAAATGGCCCCTTAAAATGCTGACACGTACGCAATCTATTCTTTAAAAAACCGTACATTGCATCGTTTGAATGGGATAGTGTTCTTATCATCCAACTTCAAACATCTTAGAAACTTGCCACGTTTGGAAACATCTTAAGGCTATGTTGCCATGTTTACGATTAAAATTCCAAAAGTTACAGTGTTTCACCAAAACACGTCTAAAAAGTAAAAACTGAAACCTAAAACACTACATTAGAATAAAAAGAAGAGACAACATCCTTATTTTTCTCTTTCTCCCAAAACAAAAAGGAAAAAAAAATCTCTCCCTCATTGTCGAAGAAGAGGAAGTTGAGGCAGAAGTAGAAGCGGTGCAAGCAGTGTACGGAGACGATTGCGTGGTTCTCCAATCCTACCCTCCCCACGTCCACCTTCTCCTCAAGCCCCACACCGGCGATGTCACCTCCCAACAGGTCTCTTTCTCTCTCTCTCTACTATTTTCTATATTTGTTTGGTTGCCCAGAAAACGATGGAAAGTAAAACCAAAACCCAGAAAAGATAAAAGAAAAACCTTCGAAACTGAATCAAAAGACCACACCTTTTGCTTTACCCAAATAAGTTGTGCTAATATCTTCCCTTTGCAATCACTTATCACATATCTCTTTAATTAAGATTTTAATGTGTTTTGAAGTCATACCCTATGACACAATCACACCGCTTAAAAAGAAAAACCTACGTTCAAATTCCTTTCAATATCTTTCACTCTACTTTGTGATTAAGGAAAACAAAAACTTTGATTGATGTATATCCATAGTTTGCAATTAGACTTCACCATCTTGATTCTACCAAAAATTCAGAAGAAGGAAGATGAGTCTCCTCTGCCTATTAACAACACCTCCGATTGGGTTCCTATTCATTCTCTGACATTTCCCCCACAAATTAGATCTGTTATGTGTTTCAAACTTTTACAATTACAATTGGGTTTGGTTCCAGAAATAAGGGTTAAGGACTTCGAAATTCTGATATGTGAGTATTAATTTAGATATTTTTAGTAATGGGTTTGTTTAAATTCATTTCGTCTCTTTTGGATTTAAAACATTCAATTTTGTTTCTCTGCAGAGATGAAGTGGAACTTTTCTTCAATCTGGAGTCTCTAATTTCATCAAAGCAAAGGTACCAATTTCTTTGCCTAATATTCTCCTAACTTTTCCTCTCTATTTGTTGAAATAAGGGAAAACCTCCGCAAAATGAAATCTTTCTAATCCTTTAAACTCAATCATTTCACTTTAATTTTCAAGTTTTGTTTTCTCTCTTACATGTTCTGTTATTTGTAAGGGGGATTGAAATTGTGGGGTTTTGAAATCTGAAAATATTTTGTTATTTTTTTTATACATTGTAGATTTTAGACAATATTTTTTTAAAAGATACTTTTAAGTCATGATTTTGTTATTTTTTGATGTTGGGTTTTTCTGGGTTTTGCATGTTTTAAATTGTTAAATTTGAAAGTATAATGTTCTTTGTACAAAATTGATTACTTTATATGTTATGGTAGAGAATAATTTAGTCAGAGATTTACTTATAAAAAAAAAAAAAAATTCTCAGAGATTCCTAGGTGTTGGTTTTGGTGTGTACGATATTTGGTTTTTTGGGTTTTTGATGTTGTATGCCATTCTTGAAAATTCATTGAGAATCTTTTTAGTAGTAAGAAACAAAAGTGAAACAATAGTAAAAGGAGTTGTAACCAGTTTTGAAGGTTTTAAATTGTTTTGTTTAAATTACATTTGTTACCTGTGAATTGTGGTGATAAGTAGAGAATTGCAACCAGTTATGATATTTAAATACCATGAAATTTCAGCAAGTTGAGATGATTAGTAGAGAATTTGTCACACAGTCACATGAGAAAATTCAATAATTCAAGGCTTTATACAGTACTTAACTCAATGGAGATGATTTCTTTTCAATTTGTGAATGATGGAAGTATTTTTTTTTTTTGCCTAATTTATAGTGTAATGTACCAAGTTTCTTCGGTCAGTTTTCTTATTCCTATTATACTTTTAAGGTCTATTTTGGAAGAGAATTATGGGTGGAAAAAGCTTATAAATAAAGGAGTTCACACATTGAAGAAGCCACAATATTGGTTTATGTTTTTAGTAGACTATGGTATTTGGTCTTGCTACATTTTGAAAGTACTACAATTTGACAGTGGGCATGATATTATGTTTTTGTTTTAGACTTTCAGTAGTGTTATATTGATCCTGGAGTTTCCAGTGGGGAGGATACGAAACCACTGAAGAGAATATATAGTGCACAATTATAAAGTATTTTGTTCTCTATTAGTGCTTCTTTTAGGTACTATTTATCTATTTCATTATGTTATTTACCTCATTCGATCCCTTTTTTGTTGTACTGTATGAAAAAAAAATATTTAAAGGTTATTACTTGAACACCAAATGAAAAAAATTACAGCTGTATGTTTGTTTTGTAATTTTGTTTAGCAAGTCAATATATTGAAGTTTTGTGATAGCTAATCTGCAAGATTAGCAATCTCACAATCCAATTACGTAATTCTCAACTTAAATTACAAAAGGTATCCATCCATGACTATAGTAACCAACTAAAGCACAATTGCAATTTAATTCCGCTCACAAACTTGAGTTGCATTGAGTATCTCATTTAGAACCTATAGTTTATCATTATAGCATTACAAAAAATGTATAGACACACACTCTCTTAGAGAAAGAACATCATTATCAGAAACATCAGAACATTTCTCCCTGCATTCTCTCAATTTTGTTTTTCCCAGGTCAAAGAAAATACTCTCATCTCCAAAAACTTTTTGCAGATTAAACCCATTAGTCAAGAAAAGTAATTCTTATCTAAGTTCCGAAGATTAAATTCATTGAAATGGTTCATGGTCATCATGGATGGATTTTTTTGAAAAATTTCATTTATAATTGAGAAGTTTCTAATGCATATTTATAAAGTACAATTGGTTAGGTAGATTCGGTAATAATAATCATGAATTAACTAAAAATTGCCATAATGATTATTATTGCTTAAAAGCTAATCCATATTTAATATACATTTCAGTTGATTTAAGGATCATCTAGATCTATTATTGCTTAAATTCTATGAAATTTTTGTGGTTTTAGATAGTGCAATTGGTATGGATGCTTGACTTTTATACCCAACTTTAACGGCTACATTATAGTGATTTTTAGTTATTTAAGTTGAATTCCTCTATTTATCCTAGCTGGGGACAAATGATTTATTATTTGGATAGAGAATAAAAGGATGATTCAAAGAGCTACAAAGATAGGATAGCAACAGATTGGTAATTGAATTAAAAATTGGCATGCATAATTATATTAGAAATGCATTAGATTTAATAGATGGCTTGGTCAATTAGGAATCACACCAAAGCTCTAGATGGAGTTAGATATGCGTGTGTGTGTGTGTGTTACATTTGCGTTTTAACATTTGATAGCAGTACAATGCTTACAGCATAGCTGTTTTTGGGTTTGATTAACTCAAAGATATGTAACTATAAATATCTTTCTTAATAGTTCAATGATTGATGTCCAAATCAATTGAAAACAATTATAAAGAATTAGGTAGATGGTAAAGAGTAAAGCACCCTGCAGTCTGCATTGCTCTATACCAGGAAAGGGATTTCAATTGGATTAATATGCATGTTGCAGGAAGTGCAAGGATACAAAGAGGAAAGGTTTAAGACAAATAGCTCAAAATCAACAACAAAAGTAAGATGGAAAATTGTATGAAATTATTATGTTGTACATTGAGGATATTTTTATTGAATTATGAAGTAACCATTCAATTTATTTGTTTCTATTTTCTGCCAAAAAAAAAAAAAAAATTGTCTAACAATATATGGAGTTATGGCATTTTTTTGTGGTGTTAAAGTGATAGAATGACTTTGTATATAGAAAGTAGACACTTCTCTCTACATGGTCTAAAATTTTGACAGTTGGTGCAGTCTTTGCAATATTCTTTTGTTTTTAATTAATTTTTTTTAAGTTTCTGTGAGACTACTTACTACTATAGTATGATGTAATTCATTACTACTATAGGATTTGAATTTCATGATATTTTAATTATTAATTATTGTTAGTTGAAGACACCGATTCTTGCTTCTAGCAAAAACAAACACGCCTATTACATGCTTAAGTGCATGTGTGATGAAGAAAGACAATTTTTTTTTTGGTCTATTTCAAATTTTGTTGAATGAACAAGAAATTTCAAGATTAGATTTCATAGTTTTCTTTCTTGCAAGTTTTTTTTTTTTTTTTTTTAAACTTTTTTTGGTATTATCTAACTATAAAATGTTTAAATTTTCACCTACAATTTGTCTTTTGTAATAAATAAAAGTGTTCTGCACATTGTGCAGGTTATAAGCTAGTTGTTATAAAGTTGGATTAAGTTATTGCAGGAATGAAAAAAACAGTTTTAGCCTTTTTCAATCGTTCGAAGCTTAGGCTCGATCAATCGAAAATTGGGTCTGAACGTTTTTTCTGCAGAATTCCAACTCAGCCCTATTTTATTTAAAACATTTTGGGTTTTCTAATTTGCCCTAGGTATAAAAGGCAAACCCTAGCCACGTTTTAGTGTTGCTCACATTGCGGTTTATGTGAATCTCTTGTGAAATCTTTGAAGAGCTTTCCTTCACATAAACTTAGGGTTTTCAAGGAGAAGAAGTTTTCTACACCTTGATGATCAATTCAGTTGCTGCCATTGAAGCTTAAAGAAACACAAGCGTGTGTGCTTGTATCTAATGGTGAATCCAAGAAAGAAGGAGTCCGTGGATTCGGATCTTACACATGGCCATGTCAGTAAGTTCTACTGGTGGGTAGCAATAAGAAATCGAGCGTGGGGGCTTGTAAGTCTTATTGTATGAACTTCGATTCTTTCAAGATAGTAGATTCAAGTTTACCTTGAGGATAGCTAGGTTAAATCCTCCCCAGGTTTTTACCGGTTTGGTTTCCTGGGTGATCATATCTTGTGTCTTTTATATTTTCGCTGCTTTACATGATATGATTGTTTGATTGTGATAACCTAGATTTGGAAGTTGGACTAAGTAACAACTTGGCTAATTACCTAGGTTAATTCAATTGTGGTTTTAAGGGGTCTAAAAACTATCAAGAGAGAAATATGATCTAGGGCTCCTTTTTGTAAAGGAATGAAGTTCCAATGACTTCTTTAAGTTAGTGCATACATAAAGGAGGAATAGGGCTCTTTTAAGGGTAGAATGTTCTAGAAGAAAAATGTCAGAATTTGTTGTAGGACAACAATAAAATACATTTGGAAATGAGATGGTTGTATTAGATACACCACAAGACATTATTTTGTAGATGACTATTACACTAGTACATTATCGTAGCGGGAGGATTATCAATTCCCAAATAAATTCATACTTTTGGGATAAACTTTTGAAGCCATTCCACAAGGATATGAATTTGATCCTTGGCCTTACATAAGGGCAATAGATGATATGAATATGGATTACTGGATCAAGCTTATGTGAATAGAATTAGATTCTATTTAAAGTCTAGAACTCCAGAGGCGCCTAGTGGCATTAAGCCTATTGTTTTCAAATAGGTCTACAAATAAATGAGATTGATAAATTTAAAGGTTTAAACCTTCAAAGTCAAGACCAGTGGTGAAAAGATTAATTCAGAAAGAAATGGTTCGACTATGAAATTTTTTTTTCACCAATAGTTAAGTTTGACTCTATCTAGATTCTCTTATTCATTATATTTCATTTGGATGATATAAGGCAATGGATATCAAGAAAGCTTCTTTTAGTAGCAATCTAGAGGAAAACATCTATATGATGTAACTAGACTTGTTCATAATAAAGAACCGGTAGTGTTTAGTATGCAAGTTGCTTAAAGTCCATTTATGGACTAAAGCAAGGTTCTGAATCATAAAATATCATCTTTGATCGAGCAATCAAGTTGTTTGATTTTGATCAAGTATTAAAAGGATTTATGTGTGTAAAAGCTATATAGAATAATAAATCTCGTAATGTATATTGATGACATTCTACTAATTTAGAATGATGTAGAGTTATTGTCATCAATAGAGTTTTTTGTTGTCTAATCTAGTTTGATATAAAGTACTTGGGAAAGACTAGTCACATCCTAAGAATTAAACTTTGTTAAAATTCAAAACTTAGGATGTTGGGTCTATCTCAAACTGCTTAAACTTAGATTCTAGCCAAGTATAGCATATAATACTTCAAGAAAGGATTCTTTCCTTTTAAGTTTGAAGTTCCTTTATAAAGGACTATAGTCCTAAGACATATAAAAGGAAGATCATATTAAGATGGTTCCTTATATCATAACAATAGGAAGTCTTTATGCTATGCTATATACTAGGCTAAATATCTATTTTGCGGTGGGCATGGTAAGCAAATAACAATTGAATCTAAGATCACTGAATTTAGTGGGAGTAAAGCATATACTCAAATATCTTATGACAATGAGGGATTATATGCTTGTCCAACAAAGTGAGGATTTGATAGTTACTGGTTGTACAAATACTGAATTGTAGTTTGATTGTGATTTGTAACGTTGAATTTAATCAACTATCTTGTTGGCTTTATTCCATGCCAAATTTGCTTGTAATTTAGCAATTAGTAACCCTGTGTTTAGATGGGAATCATGTAAGGGTAGTGCTCAAGGCTGGATCTCGTGGGTGGCTCGCGGCTTGCAAGCCGCCAGAAGATGCACACAAGTGAAGCATGTAGAGAAGCTGAACCGTCATGCCAGCTGTAGCACTATAGGACAAAAAGTCCAGACTGGCCATTCAGTTAGCTCACGGCTTGGACTCGCGACTCAGTCAAGTCGCGAGGCCAAGTCGCCAGTCCACTCTGTCATGGAAAAACTGACTCTTCGCATTCCTTTCTCACTCCAGTATAAATACCCCTTATACCCATGAAATATAGAGAGCTTCCAGAGAGAATTTGGGAGAGAAACCCTAGAGAAAAATAAGATTGACTCATCCACAATATTTACATAGTGACTCTTCAAATTCCTGAACTCTCACCCTCTCCATTGTTACATCCTTGAGAGGTTCTTTAACCAAATCCTTTTCTCACCTTACCCATATCTGTGAGAAGGCTTTTTGGTGTTTTGGGAAGCAAGTCGGAAGGAACCAATTCATATTGGTTAATGTTATGGGATATATCAGAATCCAGTAAGCTAAAGAAGAAATAGGTTCGGCGTAACCTCGTTGGAGTAGGAGCTTAGAGGGCTTAAGTACACTGGGTAGATTAGACTTGGAGGGTATTCTACTGTTCATGTATTCCAACTTGATTTTTTAGTGGATTATTGACCGCTTGGAGGGTGGTAGAGAAGTTTTACGTCGAAGGCTTCGGTTTCCTCTTCGATAACACATCGCTGTGTTGTCCTTGTGTTTGCATCTCTCTTCCCTTAATCTTTCCCATTTAATTTCTGCTATGGATGTGATTTTATTTGGTTTAGATTGTTTATTAATTATGTGTTAAGCTTATTTATATTTTCCGCACATACATTGTTTGTCGATAAGCTTGAATTGGTAATTAGTTATTTGGGGGTCTAAATGTTCAAGGGTGTTTTACACACATTTTGAACATTCAATTGGTATCAGAGCGGGTGCACTTGCTGTGGTTTAGTTACCTTAGTGCGATCCTTGACCCCGTTTAAGATGGACTGATCTCAATCTTTAAATGCACCACCATATTTTGATAGTAGTAATTATGCCTTTTGGAAGGTACGGATGAGAGAATTTTTATTTTCAATAGATGAATCTGTTTAGGATGTCATTGATATCGGCTGGACTAGGCCAGAGGAAACCAAATCCACATGGGATAAGGCAGCCCTTGTGGCGTCAAATGCTAATAGCAAAGCATTTGACGCTATTTTTTGTGGTGTGTCTCCAGATGAGTTCCATTAGATTTCTCACATTACCATTACTAAGGAGGATTGGTAGATATTGGAGACCACTTATGAGGGAATGAAGAAAGTAAAAAGACACGAAGCTACAAATGCTAACCACCCGATTTAAGGAGCTCAGAATGAGTGAGGACGGGTCCTTTGACTCTTTCTATAGTAAGCTGAATGAAGTGGTCATTGGCAAGTTTAATTTGGGAGAGAAAACGAAGGATTCCAAGGTAGTAAGGAAGATACTTCGGTCATTGCCGGAAAACTTCCGTGCCAAGGTGACAATGATTGAAGAGAGTAAGGATCTTGATGAGATCAAAGTCCAAGAATTGGTTGGCTCACTTCAAACTTATGAATTGTTGTTTCCCTCCCAAAGGAAGAGAAAATCTCTTGCTCTTAAGATAATAAATGAAAGGGTAGGAGCACATGACTCATCGGATGAGGATGTCATCGAGAAAGATGTTGCTTGCCTTGCAAAGAATTTCTGCAAATTCCCAAAGTTCAAGAATAGTGGGAAATTTGATGATAAAGGGAAATTCACAAGTTCCGGAAAGGAGAAGAAGGACTTCAAAAAATGAGACGGGAAGGAGTCCCAATCTAATCAAGCAGTCACTTGTTTTGAATGTAATAGACATGGCCATTTCAAAAAGGAATGTCCTAATTACTTAAGATCGAAGGGCAAGGCGTATGCCACCACTCTCAGTGACTCAAATTCCTCCACCTCTGATTTGAAGGATAGCTGTGATCAAGAAGGGAATTTCTCAGCATTTATGACTATTGCTCATGTTGAGTCTTCAGGGGACTTGAATTTGCTTGTGCAAGAACTTGGGGAGCACAGTGATGAGGAATCCATGGGAATTGTAGAAGAATTGGATGCTGAAGAAGTTGAATGTACAGTAGGCCTTCAAGAGAACTACAATTCTCTTTTTGAAAAATTAGGAGAATACACAAGTGTGGCCAAGGCGATTGTGAAGAAGATAAAGAAAGTAGAGGAGGACTATAGAAGTCTCATAGTAAGATATAAAGAGGCCAAGTGTGAGATTGAGAAGCTAAATGGTGAGCTAACCGAAGCTTACACCAAGGTGAAATTCCTTGAGCTTGAGGTGGTTCAAGCAAATGTCAAGGTAGAGCGAGTATCCATAAAGAAGCTTAATGTTGTCTTCTTTCATCAAAAACCCTTCTCTGACAAAATCAGACTAGGATACATAGAAGAAAGTAGTTCAGCTATGAATATCTCCAAAAAAGTGAAGTTTGTGAAGGCCAAAGAGCCAATTGTAGTTGCCCTTACTGTGGAGAAGGCAAAGGTTGAGAAAAAGAAGAATGTGGCTAACCAACGGGTTTTGAACAAACCCCGTAACCAATCTATGGTCAAATATAAAGCCAAAGGGAAATCTCTTCCAAGATCACAAAGAGATCCGAGAACAAACCATGTCTGTCGCCATTGTGGACTTCAAGGGCACACTAGACTGAATTGTCATAAGTTAAGAGCATTGAAGAATGCAAGTTATCAAAGGTCAAGAGGACCAAGAAATGACAAGATGACTTGGGCTATTGATTCATTAAGAGGTCGAAATGGTGATCCCGGTGTGGTGGACGTGATGAAGATGATCGGTGCATTCACCACTTGCTTAGAAAGCTTCACTAGAAGGTTTGAAAGTCCTAACTCTCGTACCCAACCCTATAGGGATATCACCCTAAACGCACGTGATGTGTGGGTGAAGAGGGGTACTCATGCATAAGCATTACAACATGTCCATGCATTATTACTTCCTATGTTTTTGTGACGATGCTTGGTTGTGTGCTTGGTTGAGTTGAAAATTGTTTGTTTGTTTGCTTTTGCTTTAAATGTTTTTATATTGAATTTTTTTTTTTTATCAATCTTTTATTGCTTATTGTGTAAAAAATCCAAAAACACATAAAAAGTGGAAAATTCAAAAATTTTGATCGACATTATTGTGTTTTGTCACAAACAAATTTTGCCTTGTACCTTTGTACTAATGGCCTTGTGCATTTGCGAGCATAGTTTGTTCCCTATGTGATTGTTGTAAATAGATCTTCAAACTTGCCATGAATGATTAGTCAATGGTTTTGTTGATCTTGAGACATGCATAGACTTATGCCTATATATCTTCCCACTCTTTTATTTTAATATTTTTTCTTAAGAGCTCAACAAATGTAAATATCCAAATAAAAAAGATAGTGAGCTGCAAAAGCCTGTCGCACATACTAGTATTTGACTAGGAAAAAGGGAAAATGACGTAAAATGAAATTGTATGATGCCAAAAAGGCAAAGCCTTGCTCACTAATTGAAATATAAAAAATTACAGGCATTGATCTCACAATGAGATGTATTGATTCAAAAAGATCAAATGATATGATGTATATGGAGCCATATGAAAAGCTTCACATGTTATGTAATCAAGATTTATGGGAAGTCATATATGCATATGTCTATAATTGAGATGGGTCACTTTATCTAGTGCTAATTGTGTATGGCTTGGTTGAATTGATCATTGAAGCTTCACGTTAGACTAAGGACTATCTCATTGTTGATATCCACACACATCACACATCACACATGTCTATGTTCAATGAATGTCATATTCATTTGTGTGATTGTACTTGATTAAATGTGTTTTCATATGCTCAATCTTTGTTGATCAAACACAAAAAGATTTTTGAGTGTTTTAGTTGTTTTTGGATCTTTTTTTTTTTTTTACAAAAATTGTCAAAATTTCAAAAACAGTGTTGCCATATTCTGGCGACTTAGTTGCAAGTTGATCTAGTTGCATGCCCCAGTCACAAGCCCACTCAGAGATTTTTCGTGGCTCACTGGCAGGTTAATGTCCCAGTTGCGAAAAATACTTAGAATATTTTTCAAAATTTGGGTTTTTATGTTTCTTGCGGCTTAGATTGGCGACTTGTTTGCGAGTGGAGGTTCCAGTCGCGAGGGGTACTCAGAGATTTACGCGGCTTATTTCACGACTCCTTCATGGGTAGAACTTCCAGTCGCGAAAAAAACTTAGAAAAATTTTCAAAATTTTTGTCTTAAGTGTTTAGGCGAGTGGCCCTAGTGACTAGCTTGCGACTTAACCCAGTGGCGAAAATTGCATGTTTTATGCAAATAGGTCAATTTTTAAAGCTTTTTGAGTTTCCCTCGAACATTTTGTGACTATTAATTATCTTCCTCACTTAAACCTCTCTCAAACTCACCGTGTCACTCTCGAAAAACCTCTATTTTTTTGCATCATTTCAAATTTAGATCTTCAAGAAAAATGTATGGGCTTTCTCTTTCTCACTACATATTTCATGTTTTGAGATTTATTTTCTTGAATTTGTGAGTTGTGGTTATGATTTGTGATATCTATAGTTTCGAATATGGGTTGGGTTTATGTTTGTTGTGTTTGGGTGTTTGGGTTTGGTTGATCTTGTTTCTAGGATGCTAAGTATGGTTGTTATCATGTTTTAGTTTCACTGTTTGAGTTTGTAAACTGATCTGTGTTGGTTGGTAAATCTCATACCCATGATAATAAGTCTCATTGTCATATGCTATTTGTTTGGGTTTACTGTGATATACTCTTTTTGTGAGTATGGTTGGTTCAAAATGGTTGAGCTTAAATAGTTGAGTTATATTTTTTACTTTAAAGTTACTATTGATTATTGATATCATGTGTATTGCTTCTGCCTTGAGGATATTGTTTGGTCTGTGTTGGTTTGAACATCTCATACTCATTAAGATTGTCTCATTGACATATGCTTCAATACAGTTGATTATTGCATGTTGAAGTCTGTGCTTGGGAATGTGCCCTAGAGTGTTAATGATTGAGTTGTTGTACTCACTATCACAATGTGTTATGCAAAAGTATTGTGGATAGGTTGTTCTATCCTTTTCTGATTTGAGCTATCTCTTTCAATTTCTGAATCTCAACTGAATATGGACTGAATGGTGGTATAGTTCTATGTTCTTTTCAGTTATATGAACCTGTTACTAATGTTTGAATTTCCATCTATTGTGCTCTGTTTTTGTGGCCTTTTCTGCTGTGTTATGCAGATGACTCCTACCAAGAAGAAAACTACTACCAAGAAAGGTGATAAAAGGCTGAAGATGGACAATACCAAGTTCAGGTCTACTCATCACTTTGAGAGATATAGAGATTTTTACTTGAAAGCACCTCTCATTCAGGAGAGATTTATTGACTTGGTGGATTTGAAGGACACCTTCATTCCAAGCTGTTTTGAAGGCAGGGGTTGGGATAAGATTTTGAGTGACCTACTTGGAGTTTGTAATCCTTTGATTAGGGAGTTTTATGCCAATGCAGTGTTAAGAGAGCATGAGATAAATTGTTGGATACGAGGAAAGGAATTTACCATAGATGTAGATGACATAGATGATGTGTTAGGTTTTGAGGGCATGGATGATCATGATTTCACTCATTATAAGTATAGGATTTTGTCCTTAGAAACTATTTAGACACATATTGGTGGAGTGAAAGAGGGGAGATGCCTTAACACCATAACCTTTCCAGCAGATATGAGGTTTCTAACAATGATTATGATGTTTAACCTATACCCAGTGAAGAAGCTGATCATAATCAACAATGCCAAAGCCATCTTTCTTATGGAGCTCAAGCAGAAAACCTACATAGACATCAATGCTCACATCTTCTACACCATTGTGGATAAGACCAAAACAACCACCAAGGCCAAGCTGATTTTCCCTAGCCTTCTTATAAGGCTTTTTAGGTTGAAAGGTGTGGAGATCCCTCAAGATATCAACCTATTGTCTACTCCCTCAGCAATTAACAAGCTAACCATCACAAGGATACGAGTTCGTCTTTCGGGTGATGAAGAGGAAGGTGACCAAGAAGAAGGTGAACCCATGGACACTGAGACAGAGGCTGCAGGAGAACCCTCAGGCTCAAGATGCCGTGGCAAGATGAGCAGAGCTTCATCTTCCTCAGCTGTACCTTCAGATGCATTCCAGATCATCCTAGAGAGGATTGATTGGTTAAAGATGTCCAGAATGAACAATCTGACAGGCTGGCTGCACTTCACAATCAGATGAACATCCTCTCAGCAAAGTTTGATAGCTTCTCCACCCAGCAGTGACCCTTTGGCCATTCCAATAAAAAAAGGGGGAGATTTTTGGGGGTAGCTCTTGAGAGGGAATGCCAGTTTAAGGGGGCTCCTGCATAAAACTTACATTTAGCAGTTTTTACCTCAGTTTTTACTTTATGTTTATGTTGTTGGTGTTGGTGTTATGCTTTGGATATTTTGGTTTGCTACACTTTGGTTAATAGTTTGGTTTAAACTCATGGATATTTTTAGGTCTTTTGAAATGTGTGGTACTTTGGTTCATATATATATATATATATATATATAAGTTTATATTCAGTATTATGTAGGCTTTTATGGTTTGTACCTATGCCTTGTAGCTTAGTACTTGTTGTTTTGTCATGCATTACTTTAAGTACTCTCACTCTTGTGCCCTAGTAGGATCTTGTTCCTAGATGCATACATGTTTTGTGCATTGGTTGAGTGTTGGATGTGCAGATGATACTTTGCATTTAAGCTTATTAGCTTGCATGTCCGGATGTTCATTCCATATGTGAATGAGCATTGTGGTCACTATTCTATAGTGATTGCTTGTACGATCAAGCCATGGTTTATTGCTTTATTCCATTTTGCTTGATCGCATTATGATTACTTCATATGCATTACAAGTTTTCTACATACAATGATCAAATTGTGTTGTTGTGTTTCAGGAGATACTTGTTCTTATGATTCAAGAACTTCACAGATTCTAGAGTTAGGTGTGAGTGAGTTTTGTTCAACTGTTCCCAACTCACATGTTAAATCTAGAGTTTGTTTTCGGGTTTTGTCATGAAATAGCCCAAAGGGGAGATTGTAAGGTTGAAGTTAATCAACCATCTTGTTGGCTTTATTCTGTGCCAAATTTGCTTGTAATTTAGCAATTAGTAACCCTGTGTTTAGGTGGGAATCATGTAAGGGTAGTGTGTGAGAGAGTGTGAAGAAATGCTCAAGACTATGTAGTGAAACAGGGACTCTTGGGTGGCTCACGGCTTGCAAGCCGCTAGAAGATGCACACAAGTGAAGCATGCAAAGAAGCTGAACCGTCATGCCAGCTGTAGCACTACAAGACAAAAAGTTTAGATTGATCAATCAGTTAGCTCGTGGCTTGGACTCGCGACTCAGTCAGGTCGCGAGGCCAAGTCGCCAGTCCACTTTTTCATGGAAAAACTGACTCTTCCCATTCCTTTCTCACTTCAATATAAATACCCCCTATACCCATGAAATATAAAGAGCTTCCAGAGAGAATTTTAAGAGATATACCCTAGGGAAAAATAAGATTGACTCATCAACAATCTTTACATAGTGACTCTTCAAATTCCTCAACTTTCACCCTCTCCATTGTTACATCCTTGAGAGGTTCTTTAACCAAATCATTTTCTCACCTTACCCATATCTGTGAGAAGGCTTTTTGGTGCCTTGGGAAGTAATTCAGAAGGAACCAATTCATATTGGTTGATGCTATGGGTTATAGAGAAATCCGGTAAGCTAAAGAAGAAATAGGTTCGGCGTAACCTCGTTGGAGTAGGAGCTTGGAGGGCTTAGGTACACTGGGTAGATTAGACTTGAAGGGTCTTCTACTGTTCATGTATCCCAACTTGATTCTTTAGTGGATTATTGACCACTTGGAGGGTGGCGAAGAGGTTTTACACCGAGGGCTTCGGTTTCCTCTTCGATAACACATCGCTGTGTTGTCCTTATATTTGCATCTTTCTTCCCTTAATCTTTGCCATTTAATTTCTGCTATGGATGTGATTTTATTTGGTTTAGATTGATTATCAATTCTGTGTTAAGCTTACTTACATTTTCCGCACATACATTGTTTGTTGATAAGCTTGAATTGGTAATTTGTTATTTGTGGGTCTAAACATTCAAGGGTATTTTACACACATTTTGAACATTCATGATTCATGAAGTTGGACTTCAAGATATGTGTTCATCCTAGATGGTGAAAATACACATTAAGCATAAGTATTATCTCATTAGAGAGATATCAGTATGAGATGTAGTAGTAGAAAAGATAATTTATGCAATAAATCTGGTTGAAACTTGTTTCCAAACCTTGACTTAGAGTGACTATGAATTACTCTAAAGGGAAATAAGAGTCAAATATATGGTAAATTGTCTTTAAGGGGAAATGGGAGATCGTTGGGGTTTATACCCTAAAATCCAATTTATTGGCATGTCATAATTAATTAATTTGTTTAATTATATGAGACCATTTATAAATGAACCAATGAGACATTATCAAAGTCCTTGAGATGCATTGTATGTGATTTGTGTGATTTAGTCGCAGAAGATATAAATCACAAGTTCCTTGTAAACTGAAAACGTAGGTCGTAGTTAGTGATGAAATTGGGCGTTTCATCTGCGAAGACTATAACACATCAACTAAGATGGTTTGTCTTGATCATGAAAGTGGAGACTTCTAGTTGATGTGTATATTATTTGGACATGAACCATTGCTAGATATGTATATGATTTGGACATGAACCACTACTGGATATGTATTATTTGGATATAAACCACTACTAGATATGTATTATTTAGACATATATACCACTATTGGATATGTATTATTTGGACATAAATCATAATTGGGTATACATATTATTTGAACATAGACCATAGTTGGACATATATTATTTGGACATGACCCAAAGCTGGACATAGACTATTTTGGACTCATCCCATTATTGGACATATGACACTCAATTAATTATTCTCTAATATTGGAAATCACTTAATATACATAATTATGATATTCAACTCGTCATTTAATCAAAGCTATTATAAGAAACATATTATTTATTTATTTCAACTCTTATCATGATTCTTAGGCTTTGGGCTTTATCTATTTTGTAGGCTTAAAAACGCATCAGAAGCCATTCGTCTATGTGGCCCAATATCGAGTTCTAGATTAAACTATCCAAAACAAATCTAGGTCTAGCAAAGTCAACCCACCAACAGAAGACACATGGTTATGCACAAAAACGGCCCCTGCCAATTGTAAAGCACACCTGACATTGGAAGACACAATAATGCTAGAATCACATATTTTCACATATGTACACTTTGCCACAGATATCCAATATGGGATATTGTGATTAACAATCTATTACTATCACATGGACCCATAATTTGTTTCTTCATCACTTACAAACTACCAAATAAAACAGTTGTGGCAAAGTTTGAGTTAAAGTGTGTGGCATTATTAGGGAAGGCGTGAAGTGCACATATACTCTATTGGAAAAATACATGTTTGTATCATATACAAAACATACGTAGTGGAAAAATTAACAGATCTACTTCATTCACAATTGATAACATGTACTATGTAAATTTCAAAATATAAGAACAAGAGAGTATACCTTGGTGTGGTGAATTTAAAAAAAAAAAAAAAAAAAGATTAGAAGTACTTAGGAACTTCTAATCTTCACTCCAATTCCACTAACGCCTAAGAACTGTGGTCTCTCAATCAGTTTATAATAAGTTTGGTGTTCAAGGGAGAATAATAGAGTTTCCAACACTCATATACAAACCATTTTGTTCTCCTACAAAATTTTGTATGTTTCTCTCCTTATAACTGATTATTGAATTGAGCTATTCTTTTGGGCCATTCTAATTGGACTTTAGTATGTGGCTTGGAGTGGGACCAAAAGGGAACAAATAAGACACTAGCTCCAATGGGCATTGGGCTTTTCTGTCAACTCTTGAAAAGTCCAAAGATACCATTAATTATATTTAATACCACTATATAAATATAATTGCACTCTAAGCCTTATTAATAAATTATATCCCAAGACTTTATTATACATGCAACCCCTTCATTAAAATATCTAATAATACAAAGTCATGAATGTAGACTGCTACTTTAAAAATTACTACATCTTAATACTTGAGTACTCAGTTTAATAATTTAAGTTATACATCATATATTTATGAAATCCAATTTCATAAATATATACTTTAGTAACTCCTTACTAAAGTAGTTAGGTCTAACATTCTGAATAACCAAACTCATTAAGTTTATCTTAAGGGAATATTTTATATCTCCGTTAAGAGACTATGAATTTCATCTTGAGAATATATGTTCCATCAACACTGAATGCAGCTGCCCAACATACTGAGGTTTGACCATGACTTCAGATCTCACTCATGATATATCAAAGCAACCTACACTTCATGATCAAGTCCATTATTCTCTTAGGATTAAGAGTCGATATAAATAGAAATTGTGAGATTTATTATTCATTTGACATTTGTAAGGAGAATAATAATCTCACAGTGGTCCAGTTCAATATATCTTAACTCTCAAAATATATCAACTAGAAGTCTCCACCTCCATGATCAAGACAAATCATCTTAGTTGATATGTTATAGTCTTCGCAGTTGAAATGCCCAATTTTATCACTGACTACGAACTAAAATACTGAGTTTACAAAGAACTTGTGACTTATATCTTCTGTGACTAAATCACATACTATGCATTTAATGGACTATATGATAATATCCAAATATTCATGTTACCATTATTTTAGATAATAATAATACAACTTTATTAATTACAACATTAAGTCATACTTAATGTCATACATAGCACCATACAATAGAATTTAAGGACACTAATCATAACATCTAACTCCCATTCCCACTAGGTGTGACTCAAAAGTCTTTTGGGGCAAGGCTTTGGTAAAGGGATCTGCCAGATTATTTGCACTATTAATCTTTGGTACTAACACATCTTCTCAAGCCACAATATCTCGATGATACTTTCTTTCTATATGCTTTCCTTTCTTGTGATTCCTTGGATCCTTGGATTGTGCAACTGCTCCACTTCAGAAAACAATGTAATTGGAAATTTCTCCATTCTCATAACACCAAGATCATAAAGGAATTTCTTGAGCCAAACAGCCTCCTTTTCTGCTTCACAAGCAGCAACATATTCAACTTCCATGGTGGAGTCAGCAATACAAATTGTTTAACACTCCTCCAACTAATGGCTCCACCTCCCATGGTGAACATACAACCTGAAGTGGACTTGCTGAAATTAAGATCTGACTGAAAATCAAAATCTATGTAACCAATAGGTATCAAATCCTCAAAATGATAAACAAGCATATAATCCCCTATTATCCTTAGATACTTGAGAATATGCTTTACAGCCTCCCAATGTTTTGGTCATGGATTTGATTGATATCGACTAACCATGCCTACTAAATAACAAATATCTAGTCTAGTACATAGCATGGCATACATGAGACTTCCCACTGCAGAAGCATAGGGAATTTGTCTCATCATCTTTTCCTCTTCAAGTGTCTTAGGCCTTCACTCATTAGACTGAGGAACTCCATAGTAATCCTTTCTTAGAGTTTTGCTTACTAAACTTTGCTAGAATCTTATCTATATATTCAGCTTGAGATAACCCCAACATCCTATTCTTGCGATCTTGTGAAAGCTTGAACCCTAGGATATAGCTTGCTTCACTTAATTCCTTCATATCAAATTGGTTTGACAACCAAATATTAACTGATGACATTACCCCTACATCATTTACAATGAGTAGAATGTCATCAACTTAAAACATTAGGAAAATTACTACTTTATCTTGATGTCTTTTGTACACACATGGTTCATCAAGATTTTTTTTAAAAACCAAATGACATGATTACCTGATCAAATCTGATATTCCACAACCTAGATACTTGCTTAAGTCCATAAATGGACCTTTTCAACTTGCATACCATATGCTCTTAGTTCTTTGCTTTGAAACCTTCTAGTTGCAACATATAAATTTCTTCTTCAAGATTGCCATTTAGAAAAGCAGTCTTGGTATCCATTTGCCAAATCTCAGAATCATAATGAGCAACAATGGATAACAAAATTCTAATAGATTTAAGCATGGTTACTGGCGAAAAGGTTTCTTCATAATCAATACATTCATCAAGTGTGCTATTCAAATTTCCTCTATCCTCGACGAATCTTATTTTGAGGCTAACTAGCGGTGGTGCCATACATCTCACCACCCCACAATCACTAAGTTCCTAAAGAATCCTAAGTTCCCAATCACTAGAAATAAGAAGAGAAGAAGAAAAATATACACTGACCTCAAGTCCATAAAGTGTTTCAGAAGCAGCTGCAGCAGCCGACCACATTAGGTAAAAAAAATAAAAAAATGGTTGGGATCCATGAATATTCATTGCATGCAATTTAGGGGAAACAAAATATGAAATCATGTTCTTTATCCAACACCTCTCATTGCACCATAAAAAAATTAAAAAATAAAAATAAAAACTAGTCTTGATCCATTAATAGCCTCTACACGCAATTTAGGAGGAAAAAAAAAATGAAATCATGTTCTTTATCTGACACCTCTCATTGCACTCAAGGTATCAGATAAAAAGGGCCAGTTGTTGATACCATATTTTGTTCGCCTTCGATTTGTGTGTCAAACCCCGAAAAATCCAAAAATATCATTTTCCTTCTACAGGGCCATGAGAACATCTAAAGTGACGTGGTGCAGCCCGTTCAGGCACCAGAGCACCCGAAATGCCTTTTTCAACCAAAATGACCAAAATGCCCCTGGTAAGCCTTAGGGTTGACCGAAGATCAAATGAGGTCCAAACTTCCACAAAACAAAGTTTTTAATATCTTTACATCAAACCCAAGCTTCTCGGAAAGACATTTTTCTGAAATTTCTCTTCTTCCAAGCTTCTCTATACGTTTTTTTTTTTCTCTTCTAAACACTAAAAAACACTTTAAAAAAACACATCAAAGTCTCTCGATTCTCTTTTCTTCACCAAGAACACAAGGTATTGCTTCTGAACCCAATCTTTCTTTCCTTGGTTCTACACTAGGGGTTTAGGGTTTAGGGGTTGGGATGTAGCCTTTTTGGTTATCATCCACACCCCTAACCTTCTAAATCTTTTTCTAGCATTTAACTTGTTTGTTTTGCTTGAATAACATGATTTATTGCTTTCTTTGACATGTTTCTTGCTTTATCTTGTTTCTAGCATGTTCTTAGCTTAGATCCATGTTCTTTTATCCTTGCTCACATGTTTATTTGTCCCAATCTATGTGCTTTATGCTTTATGCCATGCCTAGATCTACCTTTTCCATGTGTTGTTTGGCTAGGTCCACATGTTCCTATGCTTGTTCACATGCTTATATGTTCAGATCGACATGCTTAGGGTTTTATGCCATGTTTCCTATGTTTTGTTTCTCTTTTTGCTCTATGTTGATGTTAGGGTTATGGGCTCACATGCTTGATACCATGTCTATGGTTATGCCTTACTTGGATCTATGTGTTTGTATGTTTTTCACCATGTTTTTGTGCTTAGATACACTACTGTACATGCTTATATGTTTGGATTTGTGTTCTTCCATGTTTATGTGTTAAGCTTTTGCATGCTCACACACGTTTTGCACATGCTTATGCCTAGATCTATGTTTTTGTGGTTAGATCTACGTTTTCACATGTTTGCGTGCTTAGATCTAGGTTTTCCACAAGCTTGTGTGCTTAAATCTGTGCTCTGCTTGCTTTATTCCATCTTCCATGTGCTTGTGCACTCTATGCCAAGTTTGCGTGCCTAGACCTAAGCTATGTTTGTCTTGCCATGTGCTATTGTAGCCCTTTTGTCGCTTTATCTTTCTTTCTTGTGTTTTGGCCTATTGGTTCAGACCCGATCTAGACCCTATGGTCTTTGTCACAGTCCATACACCTTGGCCCATATCAAAGGGTTTGGATCACCCCATTTGCACTTCTATGCTTCCTTGCTTTTATGCTTTATGCTTGTGTTAGCCTATCTAGTTCTAGGTTTTGCCACACTTGACGCCCTTAGCGGGTATGTGGTTGGGTGGTTACGTCCAACGCCCATGAGGCCTTGTCTAGACGTAAACACTTGGGATGCATCACCATGATGCCGGTTTCTTTATGCATACCTCTCCCTTTTCGCTCCGTGAGATGATATGCTTACCATGCTTGTTTGTGCCACTCGTTGGCTTTCTGTGCATTTCTACATGTTTGCTTACATGTCCATGCATGAGTCTTACTTGCTAGTGTGTCATCAATGCTTCAATACAATGGAGCTATGGACATTCGATCCAAACCTACATTTGTCCCTCATAGACACTACCTTTTGTTTATTTCCTTGCCTGTTTCCCTTCTTACTTGTTTGCTTGCTTTCATGTTATATTTGCCATGTTTATCTGCTTTATCTGCTTTATGCCTTTTTATTATGCTCTTTGCATCTTTTCCTTCCATGGCTTGTCTTCTGGTTTCTTGTCTTTGCCTTTACATGTACACACATGGAGTTAGGGCATGATCTCCCAGGCGCAAGCAAAAGGGGTGAGGATGTGAACATGAAGATATGAGCCAAGCGGTTGCAATCAGTAGGTTTAGGAGTTTAGCTTTCCCTTCGGTTATGTACACTTTTAAACCCCCTCCTTCCTCCTCTCTTTCTCCCTTAGATGGTTTGTATTAGGTATATCATGCTTTGTACCATTCGTCCTCATCTCTAAAGTATGGCGACCCCTGTTTATTTTTCTGCACCTATATTTTGGGCCATGCTCTAGGGATGTAGACATTTACTTTCCTACTCTGTGTGCTTGCATTGTGCATGATGTATGTATATATACTTGCGCCCCCTTTCCGATGTGATCGTCACAGTCCATGTCACTTAAGGCAAAGCAGTGCCTAATTTCTACCGTGAAAGTAAGGTGATGTGTTGCTGGATTTTTGCCGTGGAAATCTGGTACTCGACTCAAATGCCATAGGAAAGCATAGATTAGGACCATGCCCTTTCAAAAGCCAAACCTCAAAGCCCCTATGTATGCAAAGCCCCGAAAGCCAATGCCAAAATCATGTTTTTATTGTCAATCTCCAAAAATTAAGGTTTTATCAAAACAAAGGACTATCCTTGGACAGGCGTTATGGGGTGCCTAACACCTTCTCCACATGTAACCAAACTTCCAAACCTAAGATTCAAGTTTTTTTTTGCCATCCATATTAGATTAGGAAAAATAACATTTTTCTTAACCTAGGACTAGTAATAAAATCAACTAAAAACAGGTGACCAATCATACCTAAGAAAAACCGATTGATTGGTGGCGACTCCACTTACCATTAGTAATCCCTTGAATTTTGGCCCAAATTCCTACCATAATGCCAAAGGTAGACAAATACCCTCCTCCACCTAAAGAGAGAGAGCACCCGAAGCCCCATGTGAACCACACCATCATACATATCGAAAGGGCACCTCTAACGGGGAACCGCGCATGCAGGAACTGTCACCATAGCAAGTGGTCGAACGAGGCTAGTGACAACAATGGCGGTTTTTCCGCCTCGTTTTGATCGAGGTCGGGTGTTGACAGTCAATTTGACTAGAAAAGGCACTTTAAGTGTTCTAATGCCCAAACGGGTTATGCCATGTTAATCTAGATATTTTTGTGGCCCCATGGAGAAAAAATAATATTTTTAGAATTTTCAGGGTATGACACGCAAATCAAGGGCGAACAAATTATGGTATCTACACATGTGGTAATATAAGCTTACTAAACTATCTTAACTTGTTTTCGAAAATAAAATTGGTTAGAATTGTTTAGTGTGTGTTTTGATCTAGGAATGCTTTACATCTAAAGTTGTTGATGTGTTTAGGTGCTTAACATGCTTCTTTAATGGGTGGTATAGTGTCTATCTTTCTTGCTTTCATCACATGTGGTTTTCTCTCCTTGAAAAACCTTCCTCCTGTCTACTTAACACTAGCTAGATAAAAGCTCAATACTAGCTCGACACCTCTCAACACAAGCCTCTTCTACCGAGGTTTTCTGGGTTTTTCTCAATACCTCTCGACAGATAGCCCAATCCATCGAGCCAAATTTCCCTTCTCTCTATTTGCTCGATAGAAGCTCGGCACATCCTTGATCCATCGAAGTAGTTTCACCATCGATACATCCTCGATACCTCTTGATCTATCGAGATTTTGTTCTTGATACATCCTCGATCTATCGAGATGCCTAATCCTATATATACTTGAGATCAACCTAATTTAGTTCATTCTCAAATATCTCAATCTTTTTCTCTTCTCTCTCGATCCAAACATTCTCTTTTCACTAAAATCCTTCCTTCCCTCAAGTTTTCAACCTAATTCAAGCTTTAATTCTTTGGTAAGTGTTCTAAATCTCTTATTTTTCTCATTCTTCATGCACCTCATGCATTTAGACCTAGGTTTTCAAGTTTTAGGGAAATTTTTGGGGTCTTTGAGTTTTTGTGAAATTTTTTGGCTTGGGTTTTGTTGATATGTTATCACATGCTTATGCATTACATTCCCTTTCATTATATAGTGTGACTGAATATATATTATGATTGTTGTAGTTTAGATTGGGTTTTTTCCCATGATGCAATTTTGGTTTGCACGTAACATGTTCTTGCATTGCACTTCTTTTTAGTTCTTTCTTGAGCATCTTCTCTATTGTGTTTTCTTTTTCTTTTCTTTCTCCGTTAGTTTTCTAACTATGCCACCCAAAAGAGTCTATCCCTTCCAAGAACACGATCACTCGACGTGGTTCTTCTTCTTCTTCTTCTTCTTCTTCTTCTCTTCCCTCTGTTTCTGCTATGGATAAGTTTTGTGATTCAAAATCCCAAAAGGAGTTTGAGGAGAACTTTAGTGATAGGGAAATACATTCAGAATGCTAGGTCATTTTGTCTGATTTTCCAGACACTTTTTTACCCTATGCATTTAGTACTTGGGGTTAGGAATCACTATGTGAGAAACTCTTGAGGTTTCCTAGTGTGTATATACATGAGTTCTACTCCAACATACATGCTATTGATACCTCTATTCCACGGTTTACTACTTTATTCAGAGGCACATGTATCTTAGTTACCTCGGAGCTCATTTCCGAGGTACTCTGTGTCCTTAGGGTAGCTCATCCTGACTACCCTAGTCACCCTCATCTCTATTCTATCTCTCAAGACAAATTGGGCACACGTTTTTGCAAACGGGGCATGTTAGAGGGTGATCTTCTAAACTTCACCACCACTGACTTTGCTAAGGGTCCTCAGATCCTTAATATGGTGATGACCTTTGTTCTCACTCCATGATTACACTCTAACACTATCACTGAGCCTCATACTCATTTTCTTTTCTCTCTCTTGGAGGGTCTTTCTATAGACTTTCCCTCAAATATGATAGTATCTATGATATGTATCTACCAAGACACAATTACACATGATAAGCCAATTTTTCCTTCGGCTATCACACACATTCTCACACACCTGCATGTCACTATTCCTTCTTCTCCTTACTTCTTTTCAATCATGGGTGCCATTACTCAGGGATATATCCGGAGGAGTGAGCCATTACTCAGGGATCTATCTGGAGGAGTGATGCACAGTTGGCCTCTAAGGCCAAGCAGCCTTGCGATAAGTCTACCCCCGCTCAGTAGGAGGAGGCTGCTTTCCATGCTGCTGAGGATGCTGCCTACACTACTCGACCCTCTTCTTCATCTGCTCCATCCTCATCTTTTAGAGTAGCGGCTTCACATGCTACCATCTTGGATCAGCTTCAGCATATGCGTGCTGATTTTGGTAGTCGTCTTGACTATATTTATGATGAGATATGTTAGATGAACACCAAGATTGGTCGCATCGCTCCCTTTCAGTCTCGTCTTGGCGGATTTGCTTATTCTTCTTCATGCGAGCCTGCTCAGGATTCTTCTGATGGTGAAAATGATGATAACGACGCTTTTGGCTTTTCTAGCAATGATGAGACGATTGTTTCTTAGTGATTAAACCTTTGCCATTCGTGACAAAAAGGGGGAGTAGTTTTGGTTATGAGAGAGTAGTCATGTTGTTAAGGTGAGAGCTAGCATAGAGATACACTAGTTAGGGGGAGAGTGCTTTGAGAGATGTAGTGAGGTTTTGATGTATCTTTCTCAACTTCATGTACCATGGTCTTGTGACCACATTACATACATTATACTCTTTTAAGATATATATATATATATATATGATGATGATGATGATGATGATGATGTATGTTTCTTCACCTTTATACACATGTTTCTTCTTTTCTAAAACTTGTCTATGTTTCACACTTGATGCCTTGATGAATCTTGTTTAAGTGTTTTAGATAAGACAGGTTGAAGTCTATCATGTCATGATCTCTCTTCTTGCAAAGTTTTTCAAGAGTTCATTGTATTAGTTAGACTTATGTAATTCTATATGTAATAGTTATGGAGATTGTTGGTCTATACTTCTCTCATAATTATGCTTGGTTTTGTCACGGATTACGAAAATGGAAGATTGCTAGGGTCATATATGTTGGTTTTTAGACCCCTTAAAACAATTGGATTAACCTAGGAATTTAGCCAAGTTGTTACTTAGTCAAATTAATTAAATCTAGGTTAACACAATTAAATAATCATATCAAGTATAGCAGCGGAAATATAAAGAACACAAAGATATGATCACCTAGGAAACCAAACCGATAAAAACCTGGGGAGGATTTAACCTAGCTATCCTCAAGGTAAACTTGAATCCACTATCTTGAAAGAATCGAAGTTCAAACAATAAGATTTACAAGCCCCCACCCTCGACTTCTTATTGCTGGTACCAGTAGAACTTACTGACACGACCACGTGCAAGCTCCGAATCCACAGCCTCCTTCTTTCTTGGATTCTCCACCAAATACAAGCACACCCGCTTCTGTTTTCTTTAAGCTTCAATGGCAGCAATTGGAATGATCATCAAGGTGTAGAAAAATCTTCTCCTTGAAAACCCTAAGTTTATGTGAAGGAAATCTCCTCAAAGATCTCACAAGAGATTCACATAAACCGCAATATGAGCAACACAAAAACGTGGCTAGGGTTTCCCTTATATACCTAGGGTAAATTAGAAACCTAAACCAATTAAAACTCTTTAGGGCTGAGTTGGAAAACCTATTTAAAAAAACGTCAGGTACGATTTTCGATTGATCGAGCCTAAGCTTTGATCGATCGAAATGTACTGAAACTGTTTTTTAAATAGTTTAGTATTACATTCCAACTTTACAACTAAGAACCAACTTTGGGCACTTCTAAAACACTTTAAATACATTGTTTTGATCATGGTTTGCCAACAATACAGAATAGGATTCTAAATACATAAAACCTAGGTCTTTAGAACCTAACAATATATTCTATGTAATTGGCTAACCCTTTGATAAAATGCACTTTACTTGTAAATTAGGTAGATCTAAGTTAGGTTTGATCAAGTGGTTGTATTAAAGACATGAAGATTGATCCAAGAAACATGTGAAGACAACCTATTTTACTAAAGCTCGTAGATAGCTCGACAGAAAGTTACTATCGAGACTTTATGGGCAACTCAACACAAGTTTGACACAAGCTCAATCTATTACGCTTTACAAATTTAGAATTTCTAGATCTGAATTTTGGCCCATGTTGATGTATTTGTTTAGGGTTTCTTTTCTCACAATCCTAGATGTATATAAGGCTTATTTTAAAAGCCATCACACACGAATAGAAAGACCAAAAGTTTATTTTTCCCTTGTGAGAAGCTACCGTGTTTTTACGCCATAGGGTTTTGTAACCATGTTCTTCCTGATCCTTGTTGTTGATGAAGTGAAGAACTTTACAGCCAACAACAACCATTCAAGTTACTAGAGTTAGTCACGTACCGGGCCCCGTGCAAAAGGGTTAATCATAGATTAGAGATTTGTGCATTAAAGGAAAGAAGGCTATGACAAGATCAAGTCCAATTGAGTATTGGAGCAAAGGTTCAACTATAGGTTGGTATTTCAAGATAAGCTAGGGTAGTGATAAGATTTCTTATACTTGTAACTGTGTGATTGTTGATTAGTGGATTCTTAGGAGTGGTGACCTTAAATTCAACCGGTGGGGTTTTTGCCTTGTGAAAGGTTTTCCTCATTTGTCAACAATCACCGTGTCAATTTAATTTCCACTGTATTTAGTTTATTTGGTGATTTGTTGGTGCCTCCACAATTTGCATGTAATTTGACCTAATTAATCAACTTGGATAATTGAATTAATTAATCAAGATCAAGCTATCTTAACCCAACATGGTTGATGGTTAAGGTTGTTGGCCATGTTTCTTTTCTTTTTAGTGACTTTGGGATAGTAAGTAACTCTCTTTTCGCTTGCAATTGGCAAAACAAGTTCTAGTATAGTGAACCTATCGTTACTCATTTCCCAAGTAACAAAGGTGGGACTTCGAACATACGAATCTCATGTAACTCTGTAGAGTTGCACCCCACCCTATGTATGCATGTTGTTTGCTGTGTGTGTGGGTTGGGCTTGATCCATATGTCTAAAAAAAATGTTTTGTCTCTTGTTCTTTTGATTTCGTTAGCGGAGCTCAATCATCAAAAGAGAGGCATTTGTAGACACCGTATGCTAGGGTTCCAAAAACTATGAAAGACAAGTTTTTCTACATTAAAGATTGGTTTTCAAATGAATCCCACATCATCTGGGACATGTTCCAAATTTTCTGACTATAAAAATTCATACATGATACCTTTTCAAGAGATAGAATTTGAGAGGAAAACATACAAGATTCGCTAGAAATAGTGAATTAAAGAGAGAGTTTTTCACAAAACACCCTGAAGTCAATATTTTTCTAATTAAGACCTTTTCTGGTCTTGCTTTTCGAGTTTCAAGATTTAACTAACTTGTTGTAGGTTGGTTGTGACTAGATTAACTGAGGGGAACAGTAAAAATCAAGCCAAGGAGCCTTTATTTTGGAGGTAAAGGTTATAGCTCTTCTTATATCCTTTTATTTATTTAAATTCTGTTTTTCTCTTATATTTTTGCTTCATATATGTTTTAATATGTCTACTTAGTGTAGGTTTACATTGTTTTTCTTTCTTAAGCATGATAGGTTGTTAGATTTAGTTTTTGTTTTGTGTTGTTCTTCCTTTCTAGGCTAGAGTTTAGGGTGTGTATGCATACACATGCTTACTACATGCACATGCATACTCGAAATATGCGTACGCATACAACTAGATTACACACTCAGGTCCTATGTATGCACACGCATACTCATGCCCCAAAACCCTAATCCAAACCTTGTTTTCTTCTGTTTCTTTGTTTTGTTCATATTACATGATTCTACCTTGAGTTAATATTTGTATTCACAAATCTCTACTTCTCTGCTTTGCTTTGTTTTACCCCTTTAATGCTAGTTAGGGTTTTCTCTTTTGTTTTGCCATAAACATGCATATGAAATGCATTGATGTGTGAGTTTTATGATGCAGTGACGTAAGTGAGATAAGTTATGCATTCATATGAACATGCATTTGTTTGGAAATATAATGTTGCCTTAGTGATGAATATGAACATATTTAATTTGAATGCCATGATCTTGATGTTTGGATGCAATAACATGTTTGTTTGATTTTGCCATAATATGTTTCTGCCTTTGGGAATATATGATGTGATGCCATGATAGATGAATGTTAGCTCTTAGGATGAGTATGTTGTGTTGTTTGCCTTAGATGCATGCTAGAGTGTGTGTGAATCTAGAATGACAATGTTGAATGTGGGTTTAATAGAATTAAGATGTAAGACACAATGAGTGGAAGCCGACCCACGGGTTAGGTGGGGTTGGATGCCTAACACCTTCCCATCCCTATACCTAAACTCTGGACACGTGCTCTGGTAGTAGATTAGTCATGTTAGGATTAGTGCCCTTAAATCCTATTGTATGATGCTATGTATGATATTATGTGTGACATTATGTATGACATGATGTATGACTTAATATTGTAATTAATAAATTTGTTTTGTTATTATCTGAAATAATGGTAACATGAATATTTAGACATTATCATATAGTCCATGAGATGCATAGTATGTGATTTATGTGAAAAGTCACAGAAGATATAAATTACAAGTTCTTTGTAAACTCAAAATTTAGTTCGTAGTTGGTGATGAAATTGGGCGTTTCATCTGCGAAAACTATAACGTATCAAGTAAGATGATTTGTCTTGATCATGAAAGTGGTGACTTCTAGTTGATATGTTGATATGTTTTAAGAGTTAAAACATATTGAACTGGACCGCTGTGAGATTTATTATTCTTGTAAAGACTGTCAATTGAATAATAAATCTCACGACTTATATTTGCATGAACTCTTAATCTTGAGAGAATAATGGACTTGATCATGAAGTGTAGGTTGCTTTGATATATCAGGAGTGAGATCTAAAGTAATGGTCAAAACCTTAGTATATTGGGCAGCCACATTTAGTGTTGATGGAACATATATTCTCAAGATTGAATTCATGGTCTCTTAACGAAGATATAAAATATTCCCTTGAGATAAGTTAAATGGTTTTAGTTATTCAGAGAGTTAGGCCTAACCACTTTAGTAAGAAATTACTAAAGTATATATTTATGAAATTGGATTTCATAAATATATGGTGAATAACATAGAAGGATTAAACCGGGTACTCAAGGACTAAAATGTAGTAATTTACAAAGTGGCAGTCTACATTAATTACTTTGTATTACTATGAATATTTTATGAAGGGGTTGCATGTACAATAAAGTCTTGGGATATAATTTATAGATAAGGCCTAGAGTGCAACTATATTTAATACCACTATATAAATATAGTTGCACTCTAGGCCTTATCAAGAGTTAAATATAGTTAATGGTAACTTTGGACTTATCAAGAGTTGACAAAAAAGCCCAAAGCCCATTGGAGCTAGTGTCTTATTGGTCCCTTTTGATCCCACTCCAAGCCACACACTTAAGCCCAATTGGAAAGGCCCAAAAGGTCAGCCCAATTAGATAATTGGTTAGATACAAAGGGAAAAACGTACAGAATTTTATAAGTGAGAAACATCATTGTGAAATGGTGTAGGTGAGTGTATGTCACTCTCAAATTCTTCCTTTGTAACCAATTGAGAGTCCACACTTCTTGGGCGTTAGTGGAATTGGAGTGAAGATTAAGAGTATTCCCAAGTGCTTCGATCTTTGTTTTTGAAATTCACCGCTTCAAGGTATGCTCTCTTATACTTGAATTCTGAAATTTACATAGTGCATGTTATAGATTGTGAATGAAGTAGATCCGTTTAACTTTCCGCTGCGTATATGCATATTTCCTACAAGTCATTCCATGAAGGGCGCTATATTTATGGTTCCTAAACCTAATCTAGGTGACAACTCAATTTCTCCGCCCTAGTCTACCTTCGGCCAAGGCATACTTCTTATTGCGAGGATGAAACCACTGGCGCATCTCGAAAGGAAAAGAGCGCGTTCATGGGCACTTATGCCCGCACAAACCAACAACAAATTCTCAATCTTACCAAATCCTTAGCCACCATGTCTCAAAGTGTGCAAAATCAAAATCCAAGATTTGAGTGAGAGAGAGAGAGAGAGAGAGAGAGAGAGAGAGAGAGAGTTTAAGATGAGCAACTAGTTGATGAGGCATGGATCTTTGAGGGAAGGCTAGGTTGAAGGCGTTGGGGTTCTTTGTAGCAATTAGGTTCATTCAATTTGTGAGGCAACACACACATGATTGTTGCAGGGTAGCATAGTGGATTTGTGAGACTTAAATCCTAGGGTTTGGCCTTGTATCAACAATTACAAAAATCACTGGAAGATTAAGTATAAAATTGCTAATTTGCTTTTGTTAAAAACAAAAAAAATCTATCTTAGAAACACTTAAAAGATGTTTTCAGTTTTAGTGTTTACATAGAAAATTTAAGTAGGGTTGTCCAAGCCATTGGACCAACCAATAGTAGTTTTTGAAAATGGAGACCTGCCATCGTCCAAGATTTGACTCTACTTGATCCGATAGTGAAAACCCTTAAATCTAGCAAGTTCCACTAAGTCCAACAACATTTCTAGTGAAAGTTGATGGAAATCCACCCATTTTGGCAACGAATCTAATGAGATCTTCGTCGGTTGCTCCGCCTCTTTTCATTGTTACCAATTTCCCCCGAATTCGGCCACAACTGGTGAGAATCAAATCTGTCCAATCTATCCTCCCATACTGATGAATGATGGGTCTAAGTCTCCACCACCAGATCGAATCAAACTCAACATGGACCTACTAATGGACACCCCTAAATTTGAGTAGCCATTTTCTTAGTTTGGTTTTCTAGAAAACAATTTAACTAAATAAGATATTATTATGTGATGAGTCCAAAAAATAACCGCTTCGTCATTCAATAATGGATGAAACCAAGATACATTACGCATTTATAGCAAGCATTTACAACAAGGAGTAACAGACGGAGCAATGGGAAAGAAGATGTTACACAAGTCAAAGCTCTAGTCTATAATGCCTCAACCATTACAAAAGAAGAGAAAGCCACCTTCGTCCATCAAGCTAGCATCATCCATGTGATGAACGACTACAGCATACATTAAATAAATTCCCCATAAATGACATGAGTAACGGTTAATGCCCTGGATAGGCAAAAGCGCAACCGATGGACCAACTGGTAAAAGATCATTGGAGTCAATTAAGCCCTCACATTCATTATTGATGAATTAATAAGATTGTCCGTCTCTCGACAGATAAATTAAATGTTATTCAATGCAATACAAAAGGTATAGACATCAATGATGGACGAAGCCATAAAAGACATTCAATACTTAAGACAGCTAAGGAGTAACGTGCGGACACCAACAGACGAACAGCCGTTGGCAAACAATAAAAGCTAGTCATTAATATCAACAGCTCACATCTCATGAATATAGATATTTATTCAAACCATAAAGACAAGGGTTATAAAAACCCACAAAAACCAAAGGCAAATGTATGCACAATTCTCACCCCGAAAACTACTCCTAAAGTTAAATTCTCTTACAATACAATTCAACCAAATCTCATTCTAACTTAATCATCGAAGGGTGTTTGACAAACACTACACCGGTGTATCACTTTTTCTCTATTTCAAATCTGTTGTAGGTTCATCCTTGGACGAAGCCATTATCATCGTCCATCCACATTGATGAAAATCTCAACTATTGATTTTATGCATCATCATTATGCATCCCACTACAGAAAATTTTAAAAATGAGTTACCAAACAAGCCCAAGTTTCATCTACTTCAGCACTAGTTATTTCAATTATTTTTAAACACTCGCAATTTATTAGGAACATTTAATCTTGCTGATGTATCTAACAGTATCCCAATCTAGTTGGGCTTACACGGATTCCAGTTTTTGACTGAGGAGCTAATAGCATCTCCAACAATTTAGACAAATTTTTGCCTGTTTGGAGAGTGTATAGTACATTTTACCTTTTGCCTATCCACTTTTTCAAATACACTTTCCAACAGACTCTCTATCTCATTCTCTATCTCATTTAAATATTATTTTTTCATTCATTATTTATTCTTTTTTTAATAACTACACATGTTCCAATATTTTTTTATTCAACACCTTGATTATTATAATAGAAAAAAAGATTTGAATAATGAACAGTAGCCCATCAGACTTGATGGGCTACTGTTCATTAGCCCAAAAAAAAAAAAAAAATCCAGCTCTACCAAAGCTGCTGGAGCATATACAGTACACAAAATCTCCAAATTTTAGCTAATAAAGCCGGATACCGACGCTCTTGGAGATGCTCTAAGAGCATATATTATGTTCGTTAAAGAAAATTTTAAGTCCTAAAGAATGAGATTTGGGGTACATAATCCGTATCCCAACTGTGAAATGTGCAAGTTTAATTTCCTCCATTCTTTAGTTTCATTCTTTTCACTATTATGCCCCCTAGAATGAAATTTCAACTGAAGAATTCTACTTCAGAACTTCAATTCTAGATCTTGAAAGCAACACATAAATATGAAAAAAATTCACATCACAGATAAAATGGACCTGGATCCCAAACACATCTAGCTTTTCACTAGTAATAACAAGAAAAACGTCCACCACCCTGTAAGCCACTACATATTCTCCACTTATTTATTATAAATCCTAGAGCCCAATAAGAGGTAGGAATTTAGTTTGGAATAACCAAAAAAAAAAAAAAAACAAAAAAGGGAAACTCTTACTCAAATACCATATATGTAATATAACATAACATAACATAATATCTTATACAAAACTACATCTCATACTTACTCTTAAGTGATAACTACTAGTGATTATAGAAACTATTACAAGCAAGCCTGTGCTATTAGTAAGCAAAGGCCTAACAATAAGCAATACATTTGTTCTTGCAATCCATGGTGCAGCCACCACCACCACCACCACCTCCATAACCCTTGCCTGAGTTGCTGTAGGAACTGAAGCACTTGGCTGGACATGTGAGCTTCTTGTTGTAACATGGACCCTTGTCTTTACACACCACTGTGGGCCTTATTATACCACCTTTTGAGTACCCTCCATTTGGACCTCCAAACCCGCCTCCATACCCGCCTCCAACACCATTTCCAAACCCAGGTATGTTGAACCCGCCTCCAGGACTAAAGAACCCGCCCATCCCACCATCATTTCCAGTTCCACCTCCACTTCCACTTCCACCACCTTTATTGTTGTTGTTGTTAGGTTTGTCCTTGGAGTGTTTGAGCTGGGCTGAGAATGACCTGTCAGATTCGGGTCGGGTTGCCAGAGAGACTGAGATTGTGATGACCAGAATGGCTAAGAGAAAGCTGGTTATGGGTTTCATTGTGTATTGTATATATATTTATATATATTTTTGTTTGATCAAGATGAGTGAGCTTACGAGAATGTGATGAGAGTTTTTGTGCGAAGGAATAATATACATGCGGATAGTGGTGGAGGAGGTAGAGATGAAAAACAAGCATAGCATTTATGGGAAGGGTGTGGACAGTTGAGGGGGGACTTCCCATATGTCATGTGAGTAGGTTGGGTGCCATTATTGTGATCCTATTACTATTTTTTTCTTCTTCTCTCTCTCTCTCTTGTACTGTATCAGTTTTGGTCAAGATATACCGCTTAAATATATCTTTTCAAGAAATTAGTGTAGTGGGTTTTTTTTTTTTTTTTTTTTTTGATGGTAGTGTAGTGGTTTTTAAATAATCTAAGTGATGTTTATGTCCTGATTGTTGCGATTTTAAATTATTTCATTTCTTATGTTTGGTTGCTAGTGACCTCAAAATGAGATAGAGTTGTTTTTAGTAATTTCAATTGTTTTTGTTTGTTTTGACATTAATGTTTTCTAGAAAATAAATATTTGTTTTTATAAATATTTTCTTTAAAATATCTCATTTTCTTATGATTAGTAGCAACATTTAATGAGTTGAAACACGATTTCCAAAATACTCTTATTTAGCTTACCCTTTCAAAAAAATAAAAATGAATGGAAAACAATTTCTAAAAAGTAAGTCTTACTTTTTCTGTTAATCAAAGATATATTTTTTTTCATTTGATTTATTTTTTCTGATTCTACCAAACATTGAATTACACAAGATTTTCCATCGATACAAATTAAACTTTCTCCATCTAGGGTGATGTGAGATAGAGTTGTTTTCAAGAAATTTTAGTGAAAAAAAATCTAAAAAATAAGTTTTTTTTTTTAGAAAATTTTAAAAAATAAGTAATATTTCAAATAGGATTTTTTGTTGATCAATTTTTTTTTTTAATGATACTAAAAGCTAAATATTAAAAATAAAAATAAAAATCTATTTTGACAAGAATTTTCCACGGAAATAATTAAATAAAGAGAAGATTATTACTCGGTGAATATAAAATGGAATGTGAGGATATATTCACCCGAAGATTATTAGTGTATGCATATGTAAAATCAACTAAAAAGTTCTAGTAGTACTTTAAATTAATGGGGTAGCATGGGGTTTGGTTTGGTAAAGTATTTATTTTGGATCCATTACATGTGCATGGTAAGCTGTTTTGCAGTATTGGTAATAGATTAGATGGGGCCCGTGCTGTGCAATGGTGTAAATTAATTAATTAGATGAGATGCTCATCAGTACGTACGTACAAGGTGCGTGGCGGTGCTTATGAAATTAGCATATATTGCATGTAGAACAATTCACATGTCATATCACATTATCCATTTTTTTGGTTGAGGATCTTCAATTCATTACTCATTAGTCCAAGGAAAATTAAATTAAATTTTTTTGTTAAACTTTCCTTACGCCGATAATAAGAGTACAAAACATGTCTGGAATAAAGCATCACAAGAAAGGTAAAATTTGGATAGAGCCTGCAAAATCTATGTTAATCATTTTGGCCCTCAGGTTTAGAGTCAATAAACAACTTGCTGATTTATATGGTTACTTGAATTTTGTTTTAATATAAAATATGATTCAATAATCTCTCTCTCTCTCTCTCTCTATGTATATATATATAACTAAAACCTCTAAAACTCCCACAATTTTCCACATCACCACTATTTTCTTTTTCTTTTTAATATAGATTCTCTTTATTTTAGGTTTTACATCTTATATATTTATTATTTCTCTTCAACATGTAATTATCTTATCAAGTGTTACAATAATTTAATTTAAGTAAAACTCTATTAAATATATGTTTCAAGAGCTTGGAAATTCTTCTTATTCTACTTCAACTAAAATTCTAAATTCTGATTTTATATAAGTTAAGAGATAAATCAATGATGGTGGAATTACAACTAATATCTCTCTCTATCGTTCCCCCCACTCCTCTTCTGCCCGTGTCTCTGCTACCCCAACCAGTAAATTTTTCTCTTTCTCTTGGAAAACACTGTAGATCCACCCTCTCCAACACACCATAATCTCCAATTCTCACCATCTAACCTCAAAAAATCACCCAAATCTTCAATTGTCAACTAACCTATATAATCAATATGAGATTTTGAGTAAACAGTAATACTTATTAGAACACACACAAAAATAATAATAGTGTTTTAAAACCGGATTTATAATACATCACATAACCAGAATACATTTGTAGTTGTGCCTAACATTTGTAGTTGTACTCTGGTTATGTAATGTATTATAAACTCGGTTTTAAAACACTATTATTATTTTTGTGTGTGTTCTAATAAGTATTACTGTTTACTCAAAAAAAGAATAAGGATATTTATCCCAAATTGGTTGTATGTGTCTAGTATCCACTGTTTATAACCCCAGTCTACAACTACAAAAGTTAGACCCTTTTGTAGTTGTATTTTGGTTATATAATGTATTATAAACCCGGTTTTAAAATACTATTATTATTTTCATGTGTGTTCTAATAAGTATTACTGTTTACTCAAAAAAAGAATAGGGATATTTATCCCACATTAGTTGTATGTGTCTAATGTCTGATTCTGGTTATGTAATATATTATAAACCCAGTTTTAAAACACTATTATTATTTTCGAATGTGATTTAATAAGTATTACTATTTACTCAAAAAAAGAATAAGGATATTTATCCCGCATTTGTTGTATATGTCTAGTGTCCACTATATATATATATATATATATATATATATAAGCTAATTAAGTTAGAATATAACGATAGATATTTTGGTGGAGGACTTCTGAGTTTGTTCAAGTAGTGAAAGATTGACAGCACACTTAAGGTAAGACCTAAGAAATCTCATTTTTTGTCAAATGTAGGCTTTATATGGAATTAAAATATATATATATATATATATATATATTTTTTTTTTTTTATGTGAGTATGTTGGCTAATAGTGAGACTGTTTATATATCCAATGAGATAAACGATGTAAACGAAGAAGGAATTTGATTTATTTTCTTTGTGCTAAGTGTAAAAGAAGGCTCTTGAGTCTGGTTTTACACAGGTTTACCGAATTGTGGTTTTGGCAAATTGCAAAAGGTAATGGTGTCTGTGTAGGCTTGATTTTGTATGATATAGAATATAATACCTTTTTCCCTTGTTTTGTCCTCATCTCAAAGAGAACTAGGGGTGAATGGGGATTAAAATATAAATATGAGCACATGTATAGAAGATTAGGTGGTGTACTTTTGACCCTATATGGCTATTCGTATGGTGTATCTATAGGCTTTATCCCTAGGTACTGTTAGTGGTAGAAAGGGGAGGAAATATATATATTATGAGTATGTGGCTTTTAATTATGAGATAATCTCATAGAGCAAAATTATTGGATATTTTTAATGGTCTCTCTTCTAGCCATATAAGTTTTATTTAAAAATATTAGATTATTGAGTAAATGATATTTGAAAATTTGTTTAGGTGATATCTAAGGATTTTAGAGGAGGTGTTAGGGAGAAGTTCCTTTTGATATGGCTTTTAGAGGTAAGTAATCATATCATAATTGGGTTTTATTTTGCTCATATTAATGTATTTTGAACTACTGAAAATTGTTTATAATTGTTAGAATTTTTATTTCAATTGTATTACTGAGTATATGATTTTTATATACATGCTTGAATATGATATATTTTTGTTAGAAATTATGATTTCATACATATGATTATAAACAATTTGACTATGAATTGATTCTGATACCTAGCCAATGGGGTCATTCATTGGTACTCTAATACCCAAACCAAAGGAGGTAATTTATTGGTACTCTGATATCCAGCCAATGAAAGTTATTCATTGGTACTCTGATACCCAGCCAATGGGGTTTATTTATTGGTACTCTGATGCCTAGTCAGGGAGATATGGCATGACCATAGTCATAAGATTATTAAGAATATGAATTACGTTTGAATATTTGAACTATTTTGAGTCCTTAAAACTACATATGTGATTTTGGAAATGTTTGAGTATTTGAACTATTTTGAGTCACTTAAACTGCTTATGTATTTTTGGAACTAATTGTAAATTATAGTTTTTGATATATGGAAAACTGACTACTTTTTAAACCACCTATGATCTATTTGTAAGATTAAAGTACGTGATCTATTTGCAACTTATTATTTTAAGACTGTGAAACCTCTTTAGTTATTTTTGAAAACCCATAGTATATTATAACTTTTGAAAACTCATATTACATCTTATTACTTTACAGATCTATTGCTTAAAAGAACTTATTAGGATGTTGGTTACTTATTGAGTTGTTAGCTCACCCCTTTTTTTCCTTCCAATTTCAGATTGTGAAGAATAGCAAGTTTTGGGAGTTTTGATGTTATGTTGTGAGCAAGAAAAGAAGCTTAATGGTTTTGGGATTGGATGGTCTTCTAATGGTTTTATATTTATTGGCTAATTAGCATTATATACATGAGGTTTGGATTTTGTTCCTATTAAATTATTGGATATCTATTCATAAAGAAATTGTTGAGGTATTTTGGATTTATTTGATTTAATTTTTGAGGATAAATTTTAGTTGCTAAGAAGGTCTTGCACACTTGTAGGATGCTTACTTTATAAGCGTGCAGCACTTGTCACGTGCCTATCTTTATAGTTGGGTTTGGGGCATGATAATTTTAAATTATGATGCTCCAATTTGATTGATTGTGTGATGTGTGTGGGTGTGTGTTGAGTCCCATATTGGGTATTTCCTAGGTTGAACTGGGCTTTATTAACAACTACAAGGAGCCTTAATTGTGACTAGTCTTTTTGTGGTATAACGCAGATGTGGCTAGTGCTTTTCCTTGGGTCATTCCATATGATATCAGAGCCAGGTTCGATAACCCCGTGTGGGCTCAAGGACACTACCCCACAAAGTGTGCCCTAATGAGAACGTTAAGGATTTAAGTGGGGGAGATTGTGATGTCCCAATTTGATTGATTGTGTGATGTGTGTGGGTGTGTTTTGAGTCCCACATTGGATATTTACTAGGTTGAACTGGGCTTTATTAACAACTGTAAGAAGCCTCAATTGTGACAAATCCTTTTGAGGTATAGCACAGATGTGACTTTTCCCTGGGTTATTACACCTGATTATTTTTCATTATTATTATTATTATTTTGGGTTTGCTTTGGTTTTGGAGGATTGCAAGGAATACAACCCAAAAGGTTTTAATTCTTCTACTATTCCATTTTGTTCCTTTTTCTACTATTAAAAAAAAATGGGAACCATGGTCTCCATTGTTCTATGGTTCATCGTTTTAAGTTGTACTAAGTTTTTTTTTTTTTTCTTTTCTTTTCTTTTTTTTAAATGAAATAGTTGTACTATGTTGATAAAACAAAGTTTAGAAATTTAGTAATTTTATTGTTAATTGCATCTTCATTGAGATGTAATTGTTCTCAACTCTATAGGATTCTTTTTTTTTTTTTTTTTTTTGGTTATGGTTTTTTTCCTTGGCTTGTGCTTATATTAAACATGTTGATGAAAGGACGCTTATTTACTTTTAAAGTGAATGCTCTAAAATGTGTGAAAACACAAGAGCTATTTAGACCCCCAAATTAAAACTATGGCTCAATTGATTTTACTCTAACTTATACTAAGTGCGGAATAGAGTAAATGTGAGCGGATAAACAAACAAGCTACTCTAATCAATATTCAAAATAACACAGTAGTAAAATGAAAGGAAAAAGAGTAGGGAAGAAGGATGCAAACACAAAGACAACACAACGATGTGTTATCGAAGAGGAAACCGAAGTCTTTGACGTAAAACCTCTCCGCCGCCCTCCAAGCATTAATCGATCCACTAGACAATCAGTTAGGATACATGGGTTAGCAAGAGACCCTCCAAGCCTAATCTACCCGCTGTACCTAAGCTCTCCAAGCTCCTACTCCAACAAGGTTTCTCGGAACCATGTCTTGTCTAGCTCTTCGGATCCCACAACAAGCTCCATGTTGCATCTGCAGCAGCACCAAAGTGATTCAACTTCTTGCTTTGAATTATCCTTGTTTCATTGTTGGCAGCAAATGCAATTTAGGTACCAATCATTTGAAGCTGCCTTGAATTCCTAAATTTCTTCTTTTGAAGGTTTTTAAGCCAAAATAGAACATAGTTGGCCTTCTCTAAGATGTGCTTTACCATGAACTCTTTTTTTTATTTTATTTCTTTGCTAATATTAATCAATTACTAATGGTTACTTTAGTAGGGTGTTATTATTATTATTATTGTCTCATCAACAACAATGTTGGTCGCTTGTCTATCACTCCCAATATTTGGCAAATTCTCTTCTAAAACAATTGTTGATCTATCTAATCCCTTGTTTATATATTTAAACAAATATTTGATTGATCGAGATTTGTTACACCATTCTACATTCAAATGGGATTGGTACTTCACCAAAAGATCTACATTATAAGGTACAACATATCGGTTATCCAAAAGAATTCTATTCTTCTCTATTGTTTTTCCATCATTTCTCCTTCTATATACTAGGAAGCCTTCTTCATCAATTATTGTTTATGCATTAAATCTTTTTGGAAAATGTTTTGTACATTTACCATTTATCATGCACGGTGATTTCGGTTTTACAAATCCACATGGCCCATGCATCATAAATTGTTTTACAACTTCATTAGCAACAGGATCCTCATTCGGATTTGGTATCTCAGCCATAATGATACCATCAATGTTTGTTGGACTTGGACACTTATCCTTTGGATCCAAGAATAGAAGAATATGCGTATGTGGGAGTCCTCTTTTTTGGAATTCAATTGTATACACAATTGCAATAACTCTTCCAAAATTAGATTTATGCCTCAAATCATGTAATAGTTCATCCAATTCTATCTTAAAAACCCTTGCTACAATATCTGGCCGATCCTCATATTTCAGGCCTCCTATAAATTCCAAAGAATGATTAATTTCTAGCATTTTGGATTGCAAGTAAATGTAAGAAATAAATTTGGGTAACCTGCCCATCTACATATCACCATTGCATCTTGATAATTTTGAACCATGTACCTTAGACTTCCAGTAAATGAGGATGGTAGGACTATTCGTTTGCGTACAATAATGGGATCTGTATCACCACGAAGAACGGCATCTTTCAAACCATAGTACAACTCTGACCTCAATTTTATTTTATTGAATCTAACCTATTGTAGTCTTTCTTCTTCGATAGAAGAGTATGCATCCACTATAAATTGGTGAAAAAGCCTTCTACCAAGCAACAGTGTCTTGCCTTCATGAAAGTGTTGTTGAAGCCTAGAAGCGTAGTATTCCCTCATTGTTATTGATTCCCATTCAAATTCCTATAAGGTATACCGAGCATATACCCATCCTCACCATAAGGAAAATGTAATGGATATTGCAATGCCATAAAGCTTGAATGACTCCCATTTATATGTTGCAATCCTAAACTTCGATTCTCAACAATAATATCTCTATCATAACTTTCAATATTAAAATCTCCAACAATAAGAGCAGCTACCTTAGATGTTATAGGTAAGTCATAATGCCTTTCACCAAAATTACGACTTCAAATTAAACGAATTCGGACATTATGTATATCTAATTCATCAAATCTATCCCTGACCATTCTAAAATATTTAACCAATTGGTTGCACTAGTCTAACATTTCCATCAACCTGGTAACAATATTTGGATCCACATAATTTCTATCATCATCATGTATAACTGCATCAATTCTATTTTTAACTTCATTATTAGTTTCATAAATATAAAGCTGTGCATACTTAGGTTTTTGGCCATGGACAGGAAGAAGTGATCCAATTCTATGATGAGTTTGACCATTTACATAAAACACATATGGACCAGAACCATTATTCATTGATCTATCAACATTACCCCCTAAGGAAGTGAAAGCAAAAGGAGAGTTGTAGATTCGTATCCCTAGTTGAAAGTTTATTGATCTCTGATCACTATTAATATTGAGTAAGCTTCCAAGAAAGGGTGGAAGTTCTTTCAATAGAGGGAGTTCAACTCTTCCTTCAAAACAATATAAACTAAACTTCAGTTTTGAAGGCGTTTTTGACTTTATAGTTCTCTCTTCATATCAAAGTTGAGCTCCACAATGTTCATATACTATTATTGGAGGTCCTAAATCCAATGGTTCTGTAAATTTTCCTATGACAACAAAAACAAAAATTCACTTTTTCTTCCTAATTTTAGAACTTTTTTGGGAGAACTAAAAAATATAGCACTTTCATTTTTTTTTTTTTTTTTTGCTTTCATCATTAGTGCTATATTGTCTACGTCAAATACTCCTTTCAAATGGCTCGTCATCTCTTGTTCTTGTTTGGCCTAGGTTACATACTAATTATGAGTTTTTAAAGTTTTTTTTTTTAATATCTCAATATCGTACCCCTTCTATTTCTCTTTTTAGATAAAATTAATCTTCGTCTCAATCTTGCATAGAAAGCAGACTCCATGCTTAGGGAATAAACTAAAAGCAAAGCATTCACAAAATTTTAATTCATAAATATAAGTATATAGCAAAAACATATATTAAAAATTAATAGTTATATGTTTTAGAAAGGGGAAAATTGAAGAAAAATATAGCATTCACATACTAACTTTAGAAGAAAAAAAAAAAAAAAACATAAAAACATGATTATTTGATAAAATACAAATTGTACGTAGAAGTAACTAAAACAATGGAAATCTTGAGATGAAACAATTAAACCAAACATAAAACCAAGTTTGAGATAACCAAGAAACTTAAATTTACAATCATATTCCAATTCCAAATTCTTTCTACAAACATATTACCAATAAACAGTACAGAATAAAGGAAAGACTAGAAAATACGTGACTTTTCTTGTCTTGTAGTTGTATTACCACTTGGCCTCCTTATATCTCACTAGTTTGCAAAAGGCCCGCGGTTTTTGAACATGGTGATGACCTTTGTACTCCATCCTTTCTCTCACTATAACTCTATCACTGAGCCTCGTGTTCGATTTCTATTGTCTCTTCTTGAGCATCTTACTATTGATTTCCCTTTTCATTTTATTCTTTCCGTCATTGATGTTTATCTAGATTCGGCGACCCGTGATAAGCTCATCTTTCCTATTGCTATCGCGAGAATTTTACGCCATTTTTCCGTTCCTTTTCTAGCGTTCGACCTTTTCACTTTCATGTGTGTCATAGATTATGCTACCGTTAAACGTAGCGAGGCTCAGTTTAGGTCGCAACAGACGAATTCAGCACCTTCCACCCGTTCGGCTCCATCTCGATCTACTCGATCCACATCCGCTCCCACCTCTTCTACGAGCGATGTGTCACTAGGAGACATCATGGCGTAGCTTCAGCGCATGGATGCTCGCCTAGATACACTCTCTATAGAGATGTATCAAGTGAATGTCCGTGTTGGCTGTATTGCTTGACGACAGGCGACCATTAGTGGATTTTCTCCTGAGGCTACCCATTCACCACTTTCTATCGATTCTGATTCTGATGATGATGATGGTGATGACGATGATGCATCTGAGGATGATGATGATGGAGATGCTAGCTCTACCGATGAGATGTCTACTTGACACTCTTACCCTTTGTCACTCGTGACAGAAAGGGGGAGTAGTTTTCATATGAGACTAGTCATACTTAGGAGGAGAGTTAGTATAGGACATTTTGTTAGGGGGAGTGTTGATATGAGGGATGTAGTGAGGATTACTTGTATCTTTTCTTTTCTTTCTTTTATAGATACATTATTCTTGTACTTTAGGTCTTGTGACCATTTTTATTTACATACATTGTACTTATCTTCTTTATATGTGGATGTATGTTTTTCTTTCACCTACCCCTTACATGTGTTGTTTCCTTTCTCTCTTTATGCACATGCTTCTTATTACTTGTATGCAATCTATTATTTCTGTTTCACACAAAGATGCCTTGATGAGATTTGTTTAAAGTGTTTCAGAAATACAGGTTGTCAAAGTCTACTTGCCATAAACTCTCTTCTTGCAAAGTTTTTCAAGAGTTTGTGTTAGGATAGATTTTATTGTATTCAACAAGTGAATATGAGTTGAGTGTTTTATGACTTCTCTCATATGTTCATTTGTTTGTTGTGGTTTTGTCATGGATTACCAAAGGGGGAGATTGTTAGGACACCTGTGATTCACTTGTTAGGAACATATGTCAATATTTTATGTAATTGGCTAATCCTTTGAGAAAACACACTTTACTTGTAATTGGGTAGACCTAGGATGTTTTTAATACTTCAAGAAACAAGGTTTCAAGTACAAGTGTCGAAGTCATTAGAACTGTCCAAGAAACAAGCTGAGAAGTGAAAGTTCATTAAAGCTTGACAGCTGGCTCGACAGCTGTATCTATCGAGCTTAAGAAAGCTGTTTCAACCTCGTGTGCTCAACTCCTGCTCGACAGCTTCTATCTATCGAGGTTTAAAGAAACAGAAATTCTGTTCTGTTTTCTTGGAATCTGTGAATGTGTCTTTGGACCCTCTTTTCTTCTAATCCTAGACATATAAAAGGATTGTTTTAAGGGCCGTCAAAGAGTTCACAAGTTGCACAAGCATTGAGCAAATTTTGTTCAAGCAAATTGTGACCGGAGACAAAGTTTTGCCCTAGTTCATCATTCTTGTGAAGAAGTTGCTATGTATGTGCACCATTAGGTTTTGTGACCAAGCATCTTCTTGATCTTCATCGTTGGGATGAATTGAAGAACTTTGCAGCCAACAACCTTCTCTAGTTGGTGATTGAAGTCGTGTACTGGGGTCCACGCAATTGGTTAGTCACGTACTGCCGTGCATCAAAAGAAGGAATTGTCACTACATAACAAGTCCAATTGGGTATTGGGATAAGGGTTCAACTGTAGGTTGGTATAAGGTACTGAGATTCCTTTACTTTTAACCGCTTGTTGTTATAATAGTGGAGTTTCGAGAGTGATGACTTGAAAATCACCCGGTGGGGTTTTTGCCATTAGGTTTTCCCCATTTGTAAACAAATCATTGTGTTATTTATTTTCTGCTGTATACTTTAGTTAATTGGTGATTTTTTTATGCTACCATGCATTTGCATGTTAATTAACTTAATTAATTCACTTGGCTAAATTAATTGGTTAATTTATCACAAGGGGTTGATACGATTTTGGCCTATCAGGCTTTTGTAGAGAAAGTTAGAGAATGTGAAGAGATAGGGAGATGAAGAGAATGAAAAGAAAAGAAACAGTTGGTAACCGTTGGAGAAAAATGAAGAGGCGGGAACACACTTGATGGCTAAACTACTCATAGTTTTGTCCTCCCCTCTAAACCACATGTAGTTTAGCAAAAAAATAAAAAATAAAAAATAAAAATAAAAAATCCTTGTGGAGTTCCTAGGAGGCTAGAAGTGCAAAGGAAAATTAAAAAATACATTAAAAAAATGGCAAAAATATCCCCAATGGATCAAAAGGATCTAGTGGATCAAAAGCATCAAAATATTTCTTTAGCGGATCGAAACTCTCAAAATATCCCAGTGGATCAAAAGAATCAAATAACCCTCAGTGGACCAAAAATCATCATGAAAACTCCTATATGAGTTAAGATCATCAACTAAATCCCAAGTAAATCCAGTATCATAGATGGTCTCCCTCGTGAGTCCAAGGTAGAATCAACATCGATCCTCAGTGATTTATGAGAAATAAGAAGATAATCATTCCACAGTGGTAGGAAGTTCCCTAGTGAACAACAAACCATCAGAAAATCTCCAACAAGCTACCCCTTCCTTAGTAGGTCGTACATCATCAAGACTTCATGGTAGGTCAAAATCATCACCAAAACACTTCTAAACAGAATTATACTCCCTAATGAGTGCTTAAGCATCCCCAATGGATCTTTCATCCCAAAAATAGTCAAGCAAGTCAGAATACAAAAATTGTGCACATATCTTACGAGAATTAAATATGCAAGCACAGATTCTATATAAGCCAAAATTCGTGCACATATCCTACGAGAATTGAATATGCTGGCATAGATCCTATACAAGTTAGAATTTGTGCACATACCTTCCAAGAATTGAACATACAAGCATAAAACCTTGTACAAGTCAAAAAGGAAGAACACAAAACTAGTGCACATATCCTCCAGGAATTGAACATGCAAGGACATCATACAGATTTCACGCAAATATTCTATGAGAATTAAGCATGTAGGCACGGTAGAAGAGGTAGATATAGAGATAGAGACCAAGGTCACCCTGAGGCAAGAGCCTCACTAGAACAAGTAAAGATAGAAATGGAAGACAAGTACCACCCGAAGAAGTTTAAGACAAGATTCCTTGATGGGTTTTCTCCTTTGAAGCTCGTAAGAGCACCTTTGTTTGTTTGTTTGAGCTCGTAAAAGCACCCTTGTTTTATTGTTTGAGCTCGTAAGACAACCTTTGTTTTTCTCTAGGATAGTGAGTTAATCGCCTTTTGCTTGCAATTGGCAAAACAAGTTCTAGGATAATGAACATGTCGTTGGTCATTTCCCAAGTAACAAAGGTAAGAATTTAGACATATGAATCCCACGAAGCTCTTCGAAGTTGCACTCGCCCCATGTATGCGTGATTTATGTCGTGTGTGTTGGTTGGGCTTGAGTCGTACGTCGAAACAAAATGTTTTGTCTCTTATTCTTTTGATTTTGTTAGAGAAGCTTATGAATCAAAAGAGGGGCATCTATAGACACCTCATTTTGTATCCTTTATGACTTGGGTCCCCATTCTCTAATGATGCTGAATTCTAAGACCCAAGGTTGATTTAGGGCCCAATTAGATGTTAAATTGACTTGGAAATTTTAAAATGAAAAATATAACTTTTAAATGAGCAAATAAATCTATTTTTGGAAAAATAAGGCCAAGGAAACCCTCATTATGTGCACACAAGAATTTATTAGGATTAATGCCCTTAAATCCTATTGTATAATGCTATGTATGATATTATGTATGACTTCATATTGTAGTTAATAAAGTTTTTTTATTATTATTTGAAATAATGGTAACATGAATATTCGGACATTATCATAGAGTCCATGAGACACATAGTATGCGATTTATGTGAAAATTCACAGAAGATGTAAATCACAAGTTCTTTGTAAACTCAGAATTTATTTCGTAGTTGTGGATGAAATTGGGTGTTTCATCTGTGAAGACGATAACATATTAACTAAGATGATTTGTCTTGATCATGGAAGTGGTGACTTCTAGTTGATATGTTGATATGATTTAAGAGTTAAAACGTATTGAACTGGACCACTGTGAGATTTATTATTCTCCTAATGACTGTCAATTGAATAATAAATCTCACGACTTATATATTTACATGAACTCTTAATCCTGAGAGAATAATAGACCTGATCATGAAGTGGGTTGCTTTGATATATCTGGAGCGAGATCTATAGTAACGGTCAAAACCTCAGTATGTTGGGTAGTCACATTTAGTGTTGATGAAACATATATTCTCAAGATGGAATTCATAGTCTCTTAACAGAGATACAAAATATTCCCTTGAGATAAGTTTAATGGGTTTGTTATTCAGAATGTTAGGCCTAACTATAATAAATAGTTTATTAAAGTATATATTTATGAAATTAAATTACATAAATATATGACGAATAACTTAAAGGATTAAACCGGGTACTCAAGGATTAAGATGTAGTAATTCACAAAGTAGCAGTCTTCATTCATGACTTTGTATTACTACGAATATTTTATGAAGGGGTTGCGTGTATAATAAAGTCTTGAGATATAATTTATTAATGAGGCCTAGAGTGTAATTATATTTATATAGTGGTATTAAATATAATTAATGGTAACTTTGGACTTGTCAAGAGTTGACAGAAAAGCCCAAGGCCCATTGGAGTTAGTGTCTTATTGGTCCCTTTTGGTCCCACTCCAAGTCACACACTAAAGCCCAATTGGAAAGGCCCAATAGGCCAGCCCAATTAGATAATCAGTTAGTTATAAATGGAGAAACATACAAAATTTTATTTTTTTAAGAGAGACATCATTGTGAAATGGTGTGTATGTGTGAATGAAGCCACTCATTTATTCTCCCTTGGAAAGTGATTGAGAGACCACACTTCTTGGGTGTAAAGTGGAATTGGAGTGAAGATTTAAAGTGTTCCCACATACTTTTGATCTTTTGTTTTGAATTTCACCACACCATGGTACGCTATTTTGTTCTTAAATTCTGAAATTTACATAGTGCATGTTATCAATCATGAATGAAATAGATCCATGTTTGTTGCTTCTGCTGTGTGTTTTGTATGAGATACAGAATCAGATTTTCCAACAATTGGTATTAGAGCCAGGTTTTCATATCATTTTTGTATAACATGTGATTGAGTTTTAGAATTTAAGAAAATGGTTATCTTTGTGTTTTCAAATTTCTGCATAAAGTTATTGTTCCATAAACCATGTGTGCATTGATCAATATATGTGATATATTGTTTTGCATGGTTCCAAGAGGACACGGGTGTAACTTTTGTTTTGTGCCGTATGTTTTTGGTGTTCGTATTCATCAAGGACACCATCTACACATCTTGCAAATTGGTTTGCTTTTGTTATGCACGGCTTGGATATTATTGGCCGTTGTGAGTAGTTATTGAATGAAATTGAAATAACCACCATGTGCATGTATTTAGTTATTGCACCGCTTGGACTATTTTTGCACCGCTTGGCCATCTTATAAGCATAAGACAATTTAATGTTAATTGCCTTGATGGCCATCTTGCATGTGTTAATAGTTTATAAGGGATTCATCCAATATCTATATCTATATATATATATATAGATATAGATATATATATATATATATATGGATTCATAAGCATTCGGATTATTGATATAAGGTAGTGATACAATGTTTCTAGCATGTGTTATATGCCTTGGATGTTTTGGATCCGTATATTAAATTGTGTTTCATATTGAATCCGAATATTATATACAATGTAATAATCATATATTACATGTAATAATCCATATATTATATTATTTATAATGTAATATGGGTTTATATTACATTATATATATTTATATATATTAATGCTAGGATTAAAGTATTCATTTAATGAAATTTATTCCCAATGAGATTAGGATTATGTTTCCAAGGGTTTCTAGCATTAATATGGTTCTTGAGCATAGAAACCTTTAATTTAAAATATCTAGTGGGAAAGAGATACAAGGGTTGCATCTCACGACCTCGATTGTTGGTTCATAGTAGTCTAAAATATATACTTGGTCTTTGCTTCGAGCTTAGCATTCCATGCGGAGAGTATTTATTTCATGGTTCTACAAGATTGAATTTCTTGGTTTATAGTAGTTTGATCAAACGCCTTGTCTTAGCTTCGAGCTTTGCATTCCATGCGGAGGGCGTTTTGTATCATGATACTACAAAATAAGCATGTTAAGGGGATGAAATGTGGCTACACATGATTCTAGACAATGTTATACACTAGACTAAATATTATAGTATCCGCTATGCTGAGTTCTTACTATTATTATTTAGAGGACAAATGTATAACGGCATATTATTAGTGAATGATAAGAGTTATCATGATGGCACTAATAATGAGAATAGTTCTCAAACAATCATAGTATTTAATGTTTACTCTATGCTGAGGGATATTGAATATGAGATTGGGTTGTCATTGCATATATTATATTATAGTTTTATTAAGGTTCCATATTATATGTTTATATGCTAAATTTATAATGTCCAGTTACTTATTATATTCATGTTTATTATTTTCAGATTTGAACATGGCATCATTTAGCCAATTTGTTACTATTCTTAATCAAAACAAACTGATTGGATCCAATTATGTTGACTAGAAAAGAAATTTGGACATTGTTCTTACAGCTGAAGAGCATAAATATGTGCTTACTAAACCATGTCCTAGCCTTCCTTCATTAGATGCTCCTCCTGAGGATAAACAACGATATGATCATTGGCAGAAATCTAATGAGATGGCCAAGTGCTACATCCTAGCATCTGTCTCAAATGTTCTACAGCATCAAATGCAGGATGTAAAACTAGCTTTGGACATTATGCTAAGTCTGAAGGAGATGTTTGGTGAGCAAGGTCATTCTGCAAGGCAAGAAACGATGAGGCAAATCTATAATACCAAAATGGCTGAAGGCGGTTCAGTTAGGGAGCATTGTCTTACAATGATCTCTAATCTGAATACATTGGAGGTTTTAGGTGTCGATATTGATGGAGAATCCCAAGTGGATATGATACTCCAGTCACTACTAAAATCATTCAAGGAATTCAGAGTTAACTATAATATGAATAAAAAGATTTATACATTGTCTGAATTAATGAATGAGTTGGTAGCGACGAAGGTATTTTTGGTACTTCTAGTGTTGATGCTAACATGGCTGAAGCGTCTACTTATCAACCTAAGTCGAAAGGCAAGGGTAAGAAGAAGAAGGACTTCACCAAAGGAAAATGTTTCCATTGTGGTGAGAAAGGACATTGGAAGAGGAATTGTCCAAAATTCAAGGCTGCCAATAATAAGGGTATGAAAAGTTCATTCCTCCTTCAAATATGTTTAGTACAAAATCCCACAGATTCCTGGTGTGTGGATTCAGGTTGTACTAATCATATCTGCAATTCTTTGTAGGGGTTCCAAGAGACCAGAAAGCTTAATGAAAGGGAATTGTTTCTTACTTTGGCTGATGGGAGCAGAATTCCGGTTGTAGCTATTGGAGTGTGTAATTTATGTTTTGAATCTAGAGTTTTAATATTGGAAGATTGTTTGTATGTGCCTAATGTTCGTAGGAATTTAATTTCTGTGACTTATTTAGGTAAACATGGATATTGTGTTATCCTTAAAGACAATGTTGTAATAAAGAAGGGTAAAATGTTTATTTGTTCTGGCAATATTGTGGATGGTCTTTATATTTTAACTCCTGATAAGCATGAATTATATAATTATGAATTAAATAATGATTCTCATGTAAAATCATTGAAGAGAAAGTTTCCTTCTACTAGTGATGCATATCTTTGGCACTTGCGTTTGGGTCATATTAATTCAAATAGGATTCAAAGACTTATCAAAGATGGACTCTTAGAGCCCAAGGACTTTGATGAATTTCCAGTTTGTGAATCTTGTTTAGAAGGTAAAATGACCAAACGACTTTTTAATGCAAAAGGAAGAAGTGTCCAAGATTTGCTAGAATTAGTACATTCAGATGTATGTGGTCCTTTGTCAATCCAGGCAAGAGGAGGTTATGAATACTTCATCACTTTTACCGATGATTACTCTAGATTTGGTTATGTGTATCTAATGAAATGGAAGTCTGAAGCCTTTGAAAAGTTCAAAGAGTTTATGGCTAAAGTTGAGAATCAATTAGGCAAACGCATAAAGGCCATTCGATCTGATCGTGGTGGCGAATACCTTCTTGGGGATTTTAAGGATTACTTAATTGAAAATGTGATTGTATCCTAAATGACTGCACCTGGAACTCCACAAAAAAATGGTGTATCAGAAAGAAGGAATAGGACTCTTTTAGAAATGGTTAGATCCATGATGAGTTATTCAACTCTACCAATTTCTTTTTGAGGATATGCCTTAAATACTACAATGTATCTTTTGAATTTAGTACCTTCGAAGTCCGTTCCTAAAACTCTTGTTGAGTTGTGGAATAGGTGTAAGCCTAGTATGAGAGATCTCCATATTTGGGGTTGTCCAGCACATGTGTTGAAAGGAAAGTCTGACAAGTTACAGTCTAAAACAAAAATGGTTTTCTTTGTAGGGTATCCAAAAGGAACTTTTAGAGGTTTATTCTATAGTCATAAAGATAATAAAGTGTTCGTTAGCACAAATGCCAAGTTCTTGGAAAATGACTATATGAATAATTATACTCCTAGAAGTAGAGTTGTGTTGGCTGAAATGAATGAACCTATAAATAAACAACCAATGGATGAAACTAGGGATGATGTGGCTTTATTAGATACATCACAAGATACTACTCATGAGATGTCTAGTACACAGGTGCTTCGTCGTCGTGGGAGAATTGTTAGGCCTCCTATAAGATTTATAGGTTTGGGAAAAACTTATGAAGCTATCTCAGAAGAGGCTGAATCGGATCCCTACACTTATGAAGAGGCAATGAATGATATAGATGCACATCATTGGGTCCAAGCTATGAAATCCGAATTGGATTCTATGTATTCCAATCAAGTTTGGGATCTAATAAAGGCACCTAACGGTATTAAACCTGTTGGTTGCAAATGGGTTTACAAGAGAAAGAGAGGGATAGATGGAAAGGTTGAAACCTTTAAAGCAAGACCAGTGGCGAAAGGGTATACACAAAAGGAAGGTATTGACTATGTTGAAACTTTTTCGCCAGTAGCCATGCTTAAATCTATCAGAATTCTCTTATTCATTGCTACTCATTATGATTATGAGATTTGTCAAATGGATGTCAAGACTGCATTTCTTAATGGAAATCTTGAAGAAGAACTCTATATGATGCAACCGGAAGGTTTCGTAGCAAAGAACCAAGAGCATATGGTATGCAAGTTGAAAATGTCCATTTATGGACTTAAGTAAGCATCTAGGTCATGGAACATTAGATTTGATCAAGCAATCAAGTCATTTGGTTTTGAACAAAATCTTAATGAACCATGTGTGTACAAAAGACATCGAGATAAAGTAGTAATGTTCCTAGTGCTTTATGTTGATGATATTCTACTCATTGGAAATGATGTTGGAGTAATGTCATCAGTATAGGTTTGGTTGTCAAGCCAATTTGATATGAAGGACTTGGGTGAGGCTAATTTTATTCTAGGGATCAAGCTTTGGCGAGATCGCAAGAATAAGATGTTAGGCTTATCACAAGCTGGATATATAGATAAGGTTCTAGAACGGTTTAGCATGCAAAACTCCAAGAAAGGTTTACTTCCTTTCAGACATGGAGTTCCTCTGTTTGATGACCAAAGGCCTAAGACTCTTGAGGAAGGAAATATGATGAGATAAGTTCCTTATTCTTCTGCAGTGGGAAGTCTCATATATGCCATGCTTTGTACTAGACCAGATATCTACTATTCAGTTGGCATGGTCAACCGATATCAATCAAATCCAGGACCAAAACATTGGCAAGCTGTAAAGCATATTCTTAAGTATCTTCGAAGAATGAGAGATTATATGCTTGTTTACCGGTGTGAGAATTTGATTCCCATTGGCTACACAGATTTAGACTTTCAATCAGATCTAGATTTCAGAAAGTCCATATCAGGATGTGTTTTCACCTTGGGAGGTGGAGCCATAACTTGGAAGAGTGTCAAGCAATCTTGTATTGCAGACTCCACCATGGAAACAGAATATGTTGCTGCTTGTGAAGTAGCAAAAGAAGCTATGGCTCAAGAAATTCCTTTCTGACCTTGGTGTAGTGAGAATTGAGCAAGTTCCCATTACTTTGTTTTGTGACAATAGTGGAGCGATTGCACAATCAAAAGATCCAACGAATCACAAGAAAGGAAAGCACATTGAGAGAAAGTACCACATCATTAGAGATATTATTGCTCGTGGAGATGTGGTGGTAGCAAAGATTGAAAGTGCAAATAATCTAGCAAATCCCTTTACCAAAGCCTTGCCTCAAAGGACCTTCGAGTCACATTTGGAGGGAATGGGAGTTAGATTAGTACACAATAGTCTTTAGGGCAAGTGAGAGATTGTTAGGATTAATGCCCTTAAATCTTATTGTATAATGCTATGTATGATATTATGTATGACATTATGTATGACATGATGTATGACTTAATATTGTAATTAGTAAAGTTGTTTTATTATTATTTGAAATAATGGTAACATGAATATTCAGACATTATCATAGAGTCCATTAGATGCATAGTATGCGATTTATGTGAAAAGTCACAGAAGATATAAATCATAAGTTCTTTGTAAACTCAGAATTTAGTTTGTAGTCGGTGATGAAATTGGGCGTTTCATCTGCAAAGACTATAACATATTAACTAAGATGATTTGTCTTGATCATGGAAGTGGTGATTTCTAGTTGATATGTTGATATGTTTTAAGAGTTAAAACATATTGAACTGAACCATTGTGAGATTTATTATTTTCCTAATGACTGTCAATTGAATAATAAATCTCATGACTTATATATTTACATGAACTCTTAATCCTGAGAGAATAATGGGTCTAATCATGAAGTGTAGGTTGCTTTGATATATCAAGAGTGAGATCTAAAGTAACGGTCAAAACCTCAGTATGTTAGGCAGCCACATTTAGTGTTGATGGAACATATATTCTCAAGATGGAATTCATAGTCTCTTAATGGAGATACAAAATATTCCCTTGAGATAAGTTTAATGGGTTTGTTATTCAGAATTTTAGGCCTAACTACTTTAGTAAATAGTTTACTAAAGTATATATTTATGAAATTGGATTTCATAAACATATGACGAATAACTTAAAGGATTAAACCTAGTACTCAAGGATTAAGATGTAGTAATTCATAAAGTGGCAGTCTTCATCCATGACTTTGTATTACTACGAATATTTTATAAATGGATTACATCTAATACTATATATAATAGCAGAAGCTTTAAGGAGGTGCTGGCACATTAGGAAAAATGACCCTTAAAATTCTGCCACATATAAGTTAAAAAGAGGTAAATTATGTTGGTTGGCAATCTGTACACCATTTAAAAGCCTCTCATTATAAATAACAAAAAAAAGAAATAATCGATTAAAATGAAAGGACACACAGAAATAGAAATAGAGAGGCGATGAAAGAGATAGAGAGAGAGGCGATGAGGAAACGAAGAAAGAAGCAGAGAAGGAGAAAAAAAAAGAGAAAAAAGCTTGCGATGCGGAGATAAGAAGGAGATAGAGTTCGTACGGCCGGCCGGCTATCACCATCATCCTTCGACCACCGTTCATCCCTAGGTGGACTTAGGCTATCGGAACCGGCACCGGTAACCTAAAGGTGCATGCAGGATTTGAGATACAGACATAGAGAGAGAACTGCCACTGGTAGGGTTTTTTTTTTTTTTTTTTTCCTCTTCTTCTTCTTAGATCTGGGTATGAAATATGAATTAGTTTTGAGAAATTTGGTTGGATTGATTTATATTTAGGTATTTGGGTTACATTAGGTTTTGATTTGATTTAGTTTCTCAGTATAATAAAAACTTTTGGTAGCATTTGGATTCAATTAATTTTGTGTTTGATTTTGGTTTAATTTTAGGGTATTTATAATTGGCTTTGGAAAATCAAGTTTTAGAGGCCAAAATTCTGAGAACGGTAGAGAGAGAGAGTCGATTAGACACAGGGTGCAGAGAGATCGACCAATTGGAGATAAGTTTTGTCTTTCTGGTTTTTAATTTTTTTTTTTTTTAAATTGATTTTTGCCTATTTGGTGTGGTGTACGAGGATGACTATGTGCTAGACTTTTGGGTTAGTTCTGATTTTGGTTTTGAAGGCCTACAAGACATTTGCAATGGTACGAAGGTGATAAAATTTTGAGAGACGGGTGAGCTTGCAGACGGGACATGGTTGGTTTGTAATTAGTACCAAGGATGGGAGTGTGGCTTTTCTCATAAATGTCAGGGAAGATTGGTCTCTGACAAAGGACAAGAGAAGAGGGGACTTCCCAGTTTTGTTCTTGATGGTGTTTTTATTTTTAAATCAACTTTTGTATTGCCTCACACTCTATCTACATAATTACCAAGTTCAGGTACTTCAATCTCTCTTTTTTATTTTTGGTTAATGTCATATGATATGATTTGTTGTAGCAGTTTTTTTCGGTTGTTAGTGTGTGAATTGTATTAGCAAATCAATGAGCATGACTGCTGTTAAGTTGGCTGGTTTTGCATGTTAGACCAAATGGTGTGCTTAAAATTGATAAAGACGTTCAAAGATCTAAATAAAAATTTTCTGATAATTTAGTAAATAAAAATTGCAAATATGCTGTATTCATAGAGCTTTGCATATAATCATAGAGTGAATTATGTCTTTTTGGAGGAACAATTAAATTGAAGCTCACTTATTTCAAAAATTTGATGTTTTCTATCTTGCAATAGGTTTTCTTATACAAAGGATATCTATCAGATGAGCAGTGTGACTATCTTACGACTTTGGTACACCTTTTAATTTTTGAATTGATTCAAACATATGTTTAGTCCTTAAATATAAATAGATGTTCTGGTTCTACTGACTGAATATTCCAGTGACTAAAGTCTTAGTAATTTGTATTTATAATTATTGGTTATTTATTCCTTAAGCTATTGGCATATCCAGCTGTATTGTAATGAGCTAGAAAATTGTTTTTCCTAACAGCATTGAAGTCATGGAAGCCTTGGCTGCTAGAAGGACCGTGGTGTTATTTTAGATACTAATGGGGCTTAAGCTAGAAGGTCAAAAACACATTTGATTTTGTATGAGATAAAAGTTAATGGATCTCAAGTTGAGATGTGCACCAAAAGTCAATCAAATGACGGAAATCTATTCAAAGTTCCTATTTCATAAGAACTTGGTATCTCTAGCCTGCAAAGTTATAAGCATAGGGATGCTACTAGAACAGCTGCAAATTGGACGCAGAATTTATCCATGTATCAGTTGCACGTTATGGATAAATTCCAAAATCCTGAAGAATGTCATGGTCATTTAGGTCATTTTCTAAAGGTTCTAAAGGTATTTCAATCATATTTTAGGTTTAAAGGGTATTTCAGTAATTTTTTAGGTTTTAGGGTCATTTTTTAGGTTTTAGGGATATCCCTATAATTTTTGAAAGCTTCAGGGTTATATTGGCCATTTTAAAGTGTTAGGATGCGTTTTGGTAATTTCAATATATTAATGTGTATTTCGAAAATTTCAAAGGTTTTAAGAGTATTTTTGTTATATATATTTGTCAATTATTAGGTAATTTGGTGGGGTTGTGTTGGGTTGGCTACGCCCATATGTGATGTTAATATTGCTTAATGTAATGATAGAATTGTCAAATGTGAGTAAACAATAAAACAACCGAAAAAAAAAGGCCACTTAAAATTCTGACATGTTTAAGTTAAAAAGTGATAAATTACATTGTTTGGTAATGCTACAACACCGATTAAAAGCCTCCTAGCATTGGTGAAGTTTAGAAGAATGCAAAAATTGTCAATATCCATATGCTTCAAGAAATTAATGGAAAAGGATTGTGCTAAAAAGCATCAACCAAATGTACATGGTTTAGGAAAAGAGTAGGTAGCTATAGATTTCTCTGTGAGATTTCACAAATGTAACTTTGATTTAGTGCCACCATCTTTTTGTTTTTTATGGGGCAGTACAGTGATTGGTATTCATAAAACTCTAGAATTTAACTTTTACAAGAGCTTTTTTTTCCCTACCCCAACAAATATCTTTTGTGCAGTTTTTGTATGTATTCTTGAAATTAGTTGTCCTCTGTGTTGTTTAATTTGGATAGCTATAATAAGAATCCTATAATCGTGACAACGTAGTTTGTACAATTGAGGGTTTTTTGTATTTTCTTCATTTGACCATATTTAATGCATAAACACGCCTTCAATTTTAAGGGAGTTTCTCATCATTGTAAAAAATAATAATAATTAAGAAAAATAAAAATAAATGGGAAGTTTTTTCCCTTTTTCTTTTTTTCCTTTTCATTTTCCTTTTAAAAAATTAGTTTATTTAATTTTAATTCTCTATGGAGTTGTCATAATATTTTTATAATTTTACATATTTTTCCATGAATAATAAATAAAAGTAGTCCATGCATTGCACGGGTCATACATTAGTGTATAATAAAGTCTTGAGATATAGTTTATTAATAAGGCCTAGAGTGCAATTATATTTATATAGTGATAATAAATATAATTAATGGTAACTTTGGACTTGTCAAGAGTTGACAGAAAAGCCCACGACAGATTGGAGCTAGTGTCTTATTGGTCCCTTTTGGTCCCACTCCAAGCCACACACTAAAACCCAATTGGAAAGGCCCAATAGCCTAGCCCAATTAGATAATCAATTAGTTATAAAGGGCGAAACATACATAATTTTATTTTTTTTAAGAGAGACATCATTATGAAATGGTGTGTATGTGTGAGTGAAGCCACTCATTTATTCTCCCTTGGAAAGTGATTGAGAGACCACACTTCTTGGGCATAAAGTGGAATTGGAGTGAAGATTAAAAGTGTTTCTTAAGTACTTCTGATCTTTTGTTTTGAATTTCACCGCACCAAGGTACGCTATCTTGTTCTTAAATTCTAAAATTTACGTAGTGCATGTTATCAATCATGAATGAAATAGATCCATGTTTGTTGCTTCCGTTGTGTGTTTTGTATGAGATACAAAACCAGATTTTCCAATAGAATTAACCTTCACATGCAACTTTCTGCATGTGTACGCAGGCCCGATCTTGCGAACTCGTAGCTAATTCTAGAAACCTAAACACGACAAGTTTTCTACATTAATGTTGAGGTTTGGAGTGAATCCTACATCATCTGAGAGTTGTTCCAATCCCCTCTTTTTTCACACTATAAGTAGCCTTGCATGGTATATTTTCAAAAACACATAGAAATCTCATAGGAAAACACTAAGATTCACTAGAAATAGTGAATCAAAGAGGGAGTTTTTCACAAAACATCTTCAAGTCGATTTTCTTTTGATTAGGGTCTTTTCTAGCCTTGATCTTTGAGTTTGTGATTACTAATCACTCTTTTTGTTAATTGTGAATAGATTTGACTGAGGGGAACAATAAAAAATCAAGCTTGAAGAGCTTTTGTTTGAGGTATTAAGTTTTAAACCCTTCCTTTTCTTTTCTTTTCTACTCTTTAATCTTTCTATTTTTATTATTTTCTTGTTATAATATGTTTATCTAGCGTAGGTTTACGTTTATGTATGTTTAAAATGCATGTTAGGATGCTATATTTCTCATTTTAAAGTTTTGTTGCATCTGTTGTGTTTTTAGGGTTTTCTAGGCAAGAACTTACATATGCATAATCTTGCCTGTGCACGTAGGCTTGATTATGCGCACGTAGGGAAGTTCATGTGTGCACCTGAACTTGACCAAAAACCCTAATTTTATTTATCTATTTTTGTTTTTGCTTTCACATGTATGCTTTTGTATAGCCTATTTCCCGTATTTTCATTCTTTCAAAGCTTCTATTTCACATGTTTGCTTCGTGTTTTGTTGTTTCAATGCCATGAACGTGTATTCACATGCCCATGCATGATGTCATAGGTGCTGAGTTGCTGCAAGGTAAGTAAAAGGTAAGTCATGCATTCGTAATGTACATGCATTTGTGATATGATCTTGCTTTTGTTTTATGATTGTGATCTTCATTTCTTGGATGATGACATGTTTTATTAGTCTTGTTTCCATCTTGATAATGCTCACATGTTTCTGCCTTGGATGAATGTGATATGATATGATGAAGTTGGTGATGAAGCATGCTTAGATGTATGTTAGGTTTTGTGAGGTGATGAATGCTTTGACGCCATGATTAGTTGAATGCTTTGATGATAAGTATGCTAGATGAATGATAGGTTGTATGAGATGCATAATTAGATTGTTAGATGCCATCTTGATTGTTAGATGCATGATTAGTGTGTGTGTGTGTGTGTGTGAGTTAGATAAAAGTATTGAGTGTGCCCTTAATAGGGTTAGGACATTAGACACAATGATGGGAAGCGAACTAGGGTTGGGCAGTTTTGGGTGCCTAAACTTCCCAAGACCATACCTTAACTCCAAACCCATATCTCTAGTAGTAAGATCAAAAGGTCCTTCTTCGAAAGGATGCAAGGCCATTGTAAAAACTAGGTGGTGACTCCTAAAAAAAGACCCCCTTGCATCCACATTAAAAAAAGAAAAAGAAAAAGAAAAAGAAAATATGAAAGTAAAACTTCTAGATTTTCTTTAATGTTAAGGGAAAGAGGGTTCTTAAATTTTGTGTTTTCTCCTCTATTTATAGAGGTGTAACTGCTTAAAAAAATAAGTTAAGGTTGCTTTGGAAGTTAGCAAACACGAATTGGGTCAGATTTTATCCAAAAGAAAAAATTAAAATTTGATGAGTTTTGACCTGAACAAAACGTATCTGGGCACATTCTGCCGTTTGTGCCAATTGGCACTATTGAAGTGCTGATTAGCAGTTTTAGTTGTTTCGTCCAACTTTCATTTTTTACACATTTTAGTCTCTTTTCGGGCATTTTTTTTAATTTGGAAATTATACTTAGACGTGTTTTGGACTTGTATTCCAAATAAAATACATCTTAAATTGATAATTAGATCTTTTAAATAGTTATTTTAGAGTTAATTACCCTAAAAACTTAAATATCATTCCAATTTTAACATTATCAGCTTATTTCCTTTATTCCCATGCAACCAATCTTCTTTTAACAAAATAAACTACCAATCATAGAAATTCATTTAATTAATTTTAATTGTAAGCCAATCAAAATTAATTTCAATTAATCACGTGTGATCAATTCCACCCAAATAAATGAATGCAGACCATTAAAACTTGATCTTGTGATATCTTCTGATTTGATCGTCTGATTTGGAAACCAAACACACAGTGTGATCATTAGAATCTCAAGATCATTTTTATGATATATATTGAATGACTAAATAAATGAAATGCAATTATAGTTTTTGGGTACTTAAAATTATTATTTTTGTCATCTCTCAAGGTTAAATTATGAGTACAAAATTGAGTATTTGCAATATAATACAAAAAAAAAAAAAAAAAAAAAATTGATTTATGATACGATTCAGGCAATGTGTTCTAACTTTAGACAGCAAAGCTTCTTCTTTTTTTTCTTTTCTTTTTTTTTTCTTCATGAAGATTAAATTATACTGGATTATTATATATATTGCATGTGTGTTACTGTTAGGCAATTTCTCCACACACAAAATAAAATAAAAAATAATAAAAAAGTGTTACTATAGGCACTAACTATGCTCTTTCTTTGAAAAAAAAAAAAAAAAAAAAATCAAATGGCCGGTTTTGGGTTCTTGGCTTCTATTTGGATACCAAGAAAATGAGATTTCTTCTTAATGGCTGGGGTTTAATTTTTGGTTATGAGTGTTTTTATTTATTTATCTATTTTTGGGTGTAAGTGATTGTTTCCAAAGAAACCATATTGGAAAAATGAAAACGTACCAAGGGAAAAATGAGATTGAAATTTACACGTAAATTGGGTTTTTTTTTTTTTTTTTTTTTTTTTAGGGAAGTGATGGTCCACATGACATAGACTTTTTCGATACAAAAATAAAATGATATGGACAAAATTGACACATTTAAAACATTAGAGTTATCACCGCGCACTGTTGGCACGATGGTTACTCCACAAGTATAAGTGCTTGTGGAGTGTTGGGGGCAAGGGCCGGGATCCAGACTCCAAGAGGGAGTTCCACATACATATACACTTAGATTAGGTTAAAGTAGAATTTCTATCTTGTAAAAAAAAAAAAAAAAAAAAAAAAAAAAAAAACATTAGGGACTAAATTCACATTTGGTGTGAAAATAATAGATTTATTAACTCGTAAACAAACTCGACCTTGGCAAACAAAAAAATGAATCTAATTTAGTAATAAGCTATCTCAACTCATATTATTCTAAATAAAATTAAATGAATAAATATTCTAAAACTCAGTTTGATTCTCCATTAAAAAAAAAAAAAAACCAGTTTGACTCAACTAATTTACAATCAATCCTAAATTATTCTAACAAGGGACAACCTCATGTTCAAAAATATAGGGTAGATTTGGATTTAGGAATCCTTGGTGTAACCCACGATACTGTTGCTATCCCATGAAAAAGTGCAGAAGAAATACCATGCCTAGTGGAGTTGGGACCAGATCTAGCACCATATGAGGCATAAACACGAGAGAGAGAGAGAGAGAGAGAGAGAGAGAGAGAGAGAGAGAGAGAGAGAGAGAGAGAGAGAGAGAGAGAGAGAGAGAGAGAGAGAGTAGAAAAGAAGTTTGACTTATGCTAGTGTTGTGGTGGTGGTACCAAATTGGGGCTACTGATTTTAGGCTTCAAATCTAAGAACGACGTGGGTGTGAGCTAATGAAATGCAATTTCAGTTGGACACAAAAGACAATATTGGCCTGTATTACATATGCAGATGCAATTGAATTACTTAAGGATGGGTGGAAATATCATTTGTTTATAGTGAATTTTACTTTGAAATGAAAAAGAAAAAGTGATGTTTCAGTTCTTGTAAGAGTCTGTTTGGTTGGAGGAGTGGAAAAGTGGGAGGATAAAAAATAAGGAAGGGATAGAAACGTGGAAAAAATATTTAGTTTTCTCCTATTTGTGTTTGATTGGAAGGATAAAAAAGTGGAGAGATGAAAAACTTATTTGTTTGGTTGAGAAGAAAAATGAGAAGATGGAAAAGAAAAGTTGTTAGAAATTTACAATTATGTCCCCATTAAATAAAACAAAAAAGCAACACATACGCCCTAGGAGAAAATACCCGGGCCCCACTACACATTTTTCCCCCCTCCCTCCCAACCAAACACCTTCTAAAAAGTTTCCTCTCCTCATTTTCTTGACTTTTTTTTTTTTTTTTTTTCCATCATCCTTAAAATCTACTCTATCAAATACACCCTAAGCAAGTTAGAGAGAAAAGAAAGTTTTTATTTTTTTTATTATTAAGTAAATTGAAAATTACACCCCTAAAGTTTGGGGGTGATTGGATTTTACACCCTAAAATTTCAGAATTTGGATTTTACCCCTTGAAGTTTGGTGATGTTTGGATTTTATACCCTGACATTTCAAAATTTGGATTTTAACCCTATATTTTGGAAGTGTTTGGATTTTACTCCCTAAAGTTTTGGGGTGTTTACACCCTAAAGTTTCAGAATTTAGGGGTGTAAAATACAAACAACCTTAAACTTTAGGGGGTAAAATCCAAGTTCTGAAACGTCATGGTGTAAAATCCAAACACCCCAAACTTCAGGGGGTAAAATCAAAATTTTGAAACTTCAGGGTGTAAAATCCAATCACTCCCAAACTTTAGGGTTGTAATTTACAATTTATCCTTTTTTTTTTTAAAAGATAATCACAATAGGCTGCCCACAGCTCAAAATCTTTCTTTCATAAATTTTTGAACACTTTATACATATGAAGGTCCAAATTCAGTTACAAGGCCCTTGACAAAAAGAAAAAAAGATTAATAATTAATTTAGAATGTGTTGATGCTCGTTTTTGCAAATCCGTACCCAAAAGCCCATGAGAAAGAAAGCCCAATAAAAAGCAAGACTCGAAGGCCTGACAAGAAGACCGAAGAGCAAGAAAGGCCCAAAGAAAACATAAAAGAAATTAAAGTCTAAACTTACAATAGGGCTAAGAAGGAAATACAAGGGAAAGTGATCTATAGCAGAATATAAATCTATAGCAAAATACAAATTGCTATAGAATACAATTCTTCAGCAGAATGGCTTTGGCAGAATAAGGCCAATTGGGTCTAATACCCTTTGATCTAGTAAACACTATTTGGCCCACAAAGGCCTAAATCCTTTTGTATAAAAGAATAAGAGCAAGAGAAGCCCAACCTAGCCTTCAGTATGAGACATGATAAAAAGAAACAAGGAATAGCGGAAAGTGTCAGCAGCAAGAACTACATGAAGGAAAGAAAAGCCAAACCAAAGGAAATGACAAACATAGCAGGGAATGCATGAAGAAGTAATACAAATCCAGCAATAGAAAACTCGTGAAGGAGAAAAAAAAAATCATTGAAAAGACAAGAAATCAAGGCAAGCCCAAGTGCCCATACCTTCTTCCATAGAGGATACACACGGGTAGAATAGTCAAGTAGTAGGACAAAACAAAACCAAGTTGCAATGCCAGAAATAGTGTGGGAATAAAAGATGACAAAAACAGAGGATGGTGGAGCAAGCACACAAGGGTCGGAGCACTACCAACCTGTACCAAGCAAATACAAGGGAGGTGGGCCCATGGTTAAGGGATTCAGAGGGTGTGGTTTGGTGGTGGGGGGAGAAGGAGTCTATATTTGGTTTCTAGTTGTGGCTGCTTTTGGGAATATAACTTGTTGGGATGATATCTTACCCAAAAGAGGTAGTAAATGGATGGGACCATTTGATGCATGCCATAGAGGTAGGTGAGAAAAAACCCAAATTCTTATCCGTTTGGAACTGAGAGGTAGAGACACATGGCAAAACAAAACAAAGAGGAATTTTGTCATGAAACAAGTAGTGGTGCAGCAAATGTGTACTAAGCAATGGTAGTGGTCGAGCAACCAATGGGTTGGTGGGTAGTCCTAAAGGAATGTTCACAATAAACAAAAAAAAAAAAGTTGGTGAAACCCTAGGGGTAAAAGAGAAAAATTCCATTGAATTAGCCCTCTATAAAAAGGGGAAGGAGGCACCCAAAAGGAGGGGGGGGGGGACCCAACGGAAGAAAGTAGTGAAAACGGAGATAAGAGTAACATAGAAAAAGGTAAAGAAAGAAAGTGGTAAAAAGAAGAGAGAACAACCCATGACACGGTAGCAGTAAGAAACAACAAGTAAAATAAACAAAGAGAAAGAAAGAAAGAAAGAAAGAAAAAAAGAAAGGAAGTGGTAAAGAGAAGAGAGAAAACGCAGTGGAAATAAGGGCATGCATCTCCCTCTGTAGCAAACCCACTATTTGGAATCCCAAAAGTAGTAACAAGTAGTCATTTAGGCCCATTCCCCAAAATACACAACTTTAATGGCAGAAGCCTATAACAACATTGTTCAAGTTGGGGGTTTGGGTTCCTTTTCGGTTCACTTCTTGCGAGAAGATTCAATATTTTATCTTTGTCACGAATATTTACATCTATTCTACTATAGTACCTTTTTATCATATTTGCTACATTAATTGTCCAACCGTGGTATTTTTATTTGTTGCAAAAGTTATCCTACTGAGAACACCTTTCTTTTAATTCATGATTATGCTGAGAGAAACCTTATGTATTCTTTACTGACATGTGTATTAGTGTGTTTAGCTTTAACTAATTCTACCATAATTATATATATATATATATATATACATTGTAGCTCATGTTTTGCAAACTATATTTTTTATATGTATATGTGAATATGTATAAATGCATATACAAATATATGTATGTCTATATTTAAGAATACGCTAACCCATGTGAACTAACGTTTGCTTGATGGGTATTTTCATTGGGTTTTAGAGTTGTTTATGTGCAAGAAGTGGAGTAATATTTTCTGTAGTAGAAAATGAAAAATAGTCATTTACAATATAGAAAAGTGCAGAAAACTTTACTACACAGTAGAATGTTAAGGAAAGTTAGTTCCTTAGCAGAAACTGGAAAAATGTTCCTTTTGTGGTAGAGATGGAGAAAGGTCACTTACGTTGTAGAAAAGTGCAGAAAACTTTATACACAGCAGAAAGTTAAAACAAGTCAGTCCTATAACAAAAACTGGAGAAAAATTCATTTTGCCGCAGAAACGGAGAATAAACCCATTTTGCAGCGTCTTCCTTTGGGCTTCGAACTTAACGATTGTGCACAAACTGGTAGCAGCAGGATGGTACCTTAGAGCCCATTGCACAGAGTGTCAGGCCCAACTTCCTTCTTAGAAAAATCTTAAACTAAGTATTATCTAATAACATCAAGACGCATGTCTAAGGTACAAGAAGCGTAAAATCCACCCTTAACAGAATGTATATATATTGTAGAGTTTAAGATTTAAAATCTAGATATATATATATTTGAATCCCAATTAGTTAGTATAAATTGTTAATATAAAAGTATGATTTGTAAAATCAAATGGTAAGTACTCCTCCGCCTTGGTGTACCATCAAGAATTACTGTCAATTTTAATGAACTGCAGATTGGGAGTTGGATGCATTTATGCCATGTTTAAAATGACAGCAGAGACATTGACCATTTATTCAGTTCCACCAACATAAATCTTTTCTAATGGCCTCTTCATTTAGTACGTTCTAACAACAAGTTTATTGGGGTTCAAACCCCAACAGTAAGTTTGAATTATTATTATTATTATTTTTTGTTGGAGGAACGACTGTTTGAAAAAACTAAACACCATAAAAAGCTCTTCTCTATTGCTTATACATGTTATAGCATAAGTTTGTACTTTTTTTTAGAATATACTTTTTAAAAAAAAATTGTACTTGGTTGTACGGAATATGGTGGGTTTATGCCTCTCTCTCCTTACTAATAAATAAATAAAGAAGATAATATAAAAGAAGAGAGAGCACAACAATAATATAGAAATTTTATCATTCTTATTGTTATAGTTTCTAAATTATCTAGTTTGATCAGCATTTCTTTCATATATTATTTATGACTTTAAAGATAACAAATATCTGTTTTTTCCTATAAATTCTTTCTTTATCAATTTCTTTTATTATGGAATTATTATCTAGTGAATAGATTTCTTTCAAGATTGGTAGTAAAATGAATTTAAAAAGTATGTCTTTTCCTAAGGCATTAGTTTTAATTCCTTCATCTGTTGTTAAGAAGGGATAAAGCAAGGCCATAAAGCGATTTCCTAAAATAATTTTAGAAGAAAGGTCTTTGATTAAAGCAAAAATAGTTTCAAAACATACTCCATCATTACATATATGAATATTAGGTATTTTGTAATTAATTATGAGCTTTTCTCCATTAGCCTGAGTTAATCTTTCAGATGATTTTTCATAAAACTTTAAAGGTATAAATCCTTCTTGTATACAATTCATGTCAGCACCTGAGTTTATTAAAGCAATTTCTATCAAAGAAAACTCTTTATTAATTACTAGAGTGATTTCTGTATGAAAGACAGATATCTACTAAAGCTAGACCAATACAAATGAACAATGAATTATTAGAACACTGTAAAAAAGAAATTGAAGATCTTTTAATTATAGGTCTAATCAGGAAAAGCAAGTCTCCTTGGAGCTGTGTTGCTTTTTATGTTAATAAACAGGCAAAATTGGAAAGAGGAGTTCCAAGATTAGTTATAAATTATAAACCTCTAAATAAAGCATTACAATGGATAAGATATCCTATTCCCAATAAGAAAGATTTACTTGACAAACTTCAGGAATCAACCATATTTTCTAAATTTGATATGAAAATTGGATTTTGGTAGATACAGATAGATGAGAAAGACAGATATAAAACTGCCTTTACAGTTCCTTCTGGTCATTATGAGTGGAATGTCAATTCTTTTGGTTTAAAGAATGCACCTAGAGAATTTCAAACTATAATGAATGAGATATTTACACCTTTTACAGATTTTTCAATTGTTTATATAGATGATGTCTTAATTTTTTTCTAAACCAATCGATTTCCATTGGAAACATTTAGACATATTTGTTAAAGTAATTAAACATAATGGATTAGTTGTGAATGTTCAAATAGTGCATAAAACACCTATGAACATTTAGACCCTCAAATTACAAATTACTAATTCAAGCTTATTAACAAACAATGTATGTGCGAAATATGAAAATAAGCTAAAATAGAATTGATAAAACAATCTAAATCGAAAATAATCACAATCACAGCATTAATTAAATGGCAAAGATTGAGGGAAGAGAGATGCAAACACAAAGACAACACAACGATGTATTATCGAAGAGGAAACCGAAGTTCTCGGTGTAAAACCTCTTCGCCACTCTCTAAGCGGTCAATAATCCACTAGAAAATAAAGTTTGGATACATGAACAGCAAAAGACCCTCCAAGCCAAATCTACGCAGTGTACCTAAACCTTCCAAACTTCTTGCTCCAACGAGGTTACGCCAAACCTTTGTCTTCTCTAGCTTACCAGATTCCGCAATTAGCCCATTGCATCAACCAATATCAATTGGTCCCTTCTTAACTGCTTTCCAAGCCCCAAATAACCTTCTCACAGATATGAGTATGGTGAGAAAAGGATTTGGCTAAATGTACCTTTCAAGGATGTAACAATGGAGAAGGTGTGAATAGTAGAATTTGGAGAATCAAAGGATGAAGATCATGGATGAGTCAATCTTGTTTTTCTCTAGGGTTTCTCTCTCAAAATTCTCTCTGGAAGCTCTCTACAATACGTGGGTATAAGGGGTATTTATACTGGTGTGTGTTTGGAATGAGAAAGGTCAGTTTTTCCCAAACAAAGTGATCTTGTGACTTGACCTCGCAACTTGACTGAGTCGCGAGTCTGAGTCGCGAGCTAACTGTCTGGTCAAACTGGAAGTTTTCTCTAGTTGGCGTGACCCTTTAGCTACCTTGCATGCTTCGCACGTGTGCCTCCTTTGGCGACTTGCCAGCCGCGAGCCAGTTGTGAGATCCAGTCGCGAGGCCCTGCTGAGTGCACACTCTTGAGCTTTTCTTCACACTCTCTTACACACTACCCTTACATGATTCCCACCTAAATACAGGGTTTCTAAATGCTAAATTACAAGCAAATTGAAACGTAATATATCTAACAAAATGGTTGATTAATTTCAACATTACAATCTCCCCTTTGGCTATTCCATGACAAAACCCTAAAACAAACTCTAGACTTAACATGTGAGTTGGGAATAGTTGAACAAAACTCACTCACACCTAACTCTAGAATCTATGTAGCTCTTGAACCATAGGACAAGTATTTCCTAAAAACAACAACACAATATGATCATTGTAAGCAGAAACCTTGAAAGCATATGGAGCAAGCACAATGCGATCAAGCAAAATAAATTATAGCAATAAAGCATAGTTTGACCAAAAATGAACAATCACTATAAATAGTGACCACAATGATCATTCACACAAGGAATGAACATCCAGACATGCAAGCTAATAAGCTCAATGCAAAGTATCGTTTGCATGTCTAACACTCAACCGATACAACAACACAAGGTAATTGCATCAAGGATATTAAATCGAACAAGGGCACAAGAGTGATGTACTTAAAGACAATGTATAACAATTAACAACAAGTACTAGGCTATAATGTGTGGGTACAAAAATAAAGTACTGTTTTAAATAGCTAAACATAATCATGAACTATGAGCAAAGCAAAAACATAGTTAATATAACACAAAGCTCTTTCTCTCTTTCTCCCCCTATCATATCACTCCCCCTATCATAAATCATAGGAGCTGTGATGAACTTGGAACATATATACTTGTAACCTGAAACACTTGCACAAAACACATCAGACCCTCAAGGTAAAGCAAGTAATAAAAAGACAAGTATAATGCAGCAAGTAAATTGCGATCAAGCAAAGATGATGTGAAATATGTGAGCAACTTGATCATACACCAAAACAGTCATATAGAAATGACTATAATGATCACATAGTAAAGAAAATGATCATCCGAACATGCATTCAATGAAGCACAATAGCATAAGGATGTATGCATGTCTAACATACAAACACGATGTAATGAGAATAACAAAGCATAAATACTAAATATAACTCAAAGCACCATAAAGCAAACAAGAAAACAAACAAAACAAAGTTTTCTTATTATCACAATATCTTCTCCCCTTTGGTATATGCAGCTCCCCTATGAAATATCTCACCCCCTACAAATGTGCATAAGAAATAGAATTTCTGCCCCTAAGGATGTGCACAGGAGTCATATAGAAATGACAAAACTCTTCGGTATAATACTTTAGAGTATAATCTCCCCCTTTTTTACACGAATAGACAAAAGGGTCAAGGAGAAAAGAGGGCAAGAGATAAAGGTATGAACAAGGACAATGATGCATGAGGGGTGTAAGATGAATGAGAAAATGAAGCTCAAACCTAAGACATAACAAAATGCTACAAAGCATAAGGTAAACATGACATGCTAGGATGAAGAAACAAGGTGTAGACCAATGCATGACAAGGGTAGCAAAGGTGTGTGCAAGAGGTGGCAATGTGTAATGCATGACTAAAGCATGGAAAATGCACATGTGGGGAAAGGTGTGTTAAATACACAACCAATGATCCAAACATGTTCCTAATGAGGAAACATGAGAAACCCCAAAGTTTGGTACTCATTAGAGTCCAAACAAGTGAGAAAATGCCTAAGAGGCATTTTATCAAACACCTAGCGTACACATTATGAACAACAACGTGAAATAATGCACGAACATTATGAAATCCACCATTAATACATGTTCTTTTTGCCACAAGGGGCCAAAAACCAAAGCACATCATCAAAAGAAACCAAACCCATACAAAAATTTGACAGAAAAAAAAAAAAAGAAAAAAAGTTATCCCTACCCCTATGAAGAAAATCCCAACCAAGAGCACAAAACTCTCCAAAATACAATCTAAGGATCCAAAACAATGAAAATATTTTAAAATTACCTTAGAGATGTTAATGGAATGAAATCCCATTCAAATTGATTGGGTTTTGATGTAAAAATAATGAAAGTGGGGTTTAAGAGAGGATGGGAGAGGTTTAGAAATAGGTTTCCCACGAAAAGCCCTTTAAAAACCTGTTTCTCGGCGTTTCGCGATTGGTGAGTCGCGAAACCATTCTGTGTAAACTCACAACTGGATCTCACGACTAGGTGAGTCGCCAAAATGAGTAGCCAAAACTCGCTACTCGGGAGTGTAGCTAGTATGAGTAGCCAAAAATTCTGACACCTGTTTTTCAACACAAAACATGTTTAAACAATGAAAAACAAAGTAAGCACTAAACATGAACACAAAGAGTGATAAAAATCACTTCCAAATACATATAAAATGATCAAAAATCTTTTTGATTTGATCCATATATAATTGAGCACACACACATCACATTTAAACAAATACAATCGAACAAATGAATAAGGCATTCATTGAACATTAGGCATGTGTGTTGTGTGCGTGTATCAAATGTGGAATAGTCCTTAGTCTAGAGTGAAGTTTCAATAATCAATTCAATCAAGTCACACACAACTAGTACTAAGTCAAGTAGTCTATCTCAATTATAGAAATGAACATATATGACCTTCCACAAGAAAATGATTACATATCTTTGAAGCTTTTCGTTTGGCTTCTTTACAATTCATAACATTTGATCATTTTTTATCTTTACATCTCCTTTTTGAGATCAATGCCTAAAGTTTTTGATATTTCAATTTGATGAACAAGCCTTTGGCTTTTGGGCATCAAAACATTTTCATAAAAGTCGCTTTCCTTTTTTCCTAGTCAAATACTAGTATGTGCGATGGCTTTTGCAGCTCATTATTTTTTTCAATTTGATATTTACATTTGTTGAGCTCTTTAAGCAAAAAAAAAAAAAAAAGTAGGAAGATATATAGGGACAAGTCTACGCATGTATCAAAACCAACATGACTATTGACTAATCATTCATGACGAGCTTGAAGATCAATTTACAACAATCACACATAAATGTCAAGATTTTTCCCACAAAGATATATGTGTATACATAACAAACTAAGCTCGTAAATGCACTATGCCATAAGTACGAAGATACTAGGCCAAACTCACATGTGATATGTGTTCAAACATATACAATCAAACTTTTTGAAATTTTCACTTTTTATGTGGTTTTGGATTTTTACTTACACAAAACTAAAATATAAAAGTAAGATCAAAACAAAAAAACAATGCATACAAAGAAATGCAAGATGCACAAAATGCATGAATATATAGCATTTAATGCATGAAGGGTTCTACAAAGATCGAAAGAATTAGATCAAGGACCAAAAGAGCAAAAGCTCAATCATAAGAACCCTTCCTCATCCAAATGGAATGATTGTTTGGAATGAGTGTCTCATGAGAAGTGAGACGACGGTTGGAAGAATGATAACCGGAGATGCATATAGACAAGGAGTTAAGAGCATTAAGAGTATGAAGCTCAAGTTTCTCTTTTCTTTTGATTCTTTTAAGAGTATGAAACTTAGAGCAATGAGGTCTTAGATGACCAAAAACACTACAATGATGTCAAATAATGTGTTTAGGTCTACCAGGCTTTTTGGGGAGGGATCTAGTAACATGGTTGGAACAAACTTAGATGACCAATCACACCACAATTGTGACAAGTTGGAACAAACTTAGATCCATCCAAAACCTTAGGTTGAGACCTAAATGGAGGCTTTGACATAATTGCCTTTCTCTCCACCTTTTGATTTCTTTTGTGTGGAGGAATGTACATCGATTTGTCCTTTAAGGTAGAACACACAATAGGCACAAAATTGGGTATCACAACATAATTGCAACAAATATTTTCATCTTTTTTAGCAATAGGTTCAGCAATCATACACTTGGCATGCATCTTAAGAGATTTGTTTTCACATTTTAGCTCATCAACAAGTTTGTTAGACAAAACAAGTTTAGCATCCAAGTCCATATTCAAACATTCAAACTCTTTTAGCTTTTCAAGAGAATTTTCAGCAAGTTTCTTATATTTCTCAACCAATTTGTTGGATTCATTAAGCTTAACAATTAAATAATCATTTTCACAAAATAACTTGCTCAAATTCTTTTGAAACTTCTTAGCCTTTTTCTTCAAGAGTTTGTCATTAGGAATATCAATAACATCTAATGATTCAAGAAACATGTCATCACAATCATGAGGATAAACACTCATAGAGGCATTTTCACAAACACGAGGCATGCTACAATCATCAACAACCAAGGAAGCATACAAATCACTATCCATGGCAACAAGCACAAGAGGTCAAGGATCACACTTAGGTATTTAAACCACAACAAGTGTATCCACTTTGAAACCAATTGAATGTTCAAACAATGTGTAAAACACTTATGAACGTTTAGACCCCCAAATTATAGATTACCAATTCAAGCTTATTAACAAACAATGTATGTGCAGAATATGAAAATAAGCTAAAACATAATTGATAAAACAATCTAAACCGAAAATAACACAACCACAACAGTAATTAAATGACAAAGATTGAGGGAAGAGAGATGCAAACACAAAGACAACACAACAATGTGTTATCGAAGAGGAAACCGAAGTCCTCAGTGTAAAACCTCTTCGTCGCTCTCCAAGCGGTCAATAATCCACTAAAGAATAAAGTTGGGATACATAAACTGCAGAAGACCCTTTAAGCGTAATCTACCTAGTGTACCTAAGCCCTCCAAGCTTCTTGCTCCAACGAGGTTACACCGAACCTTTATCTTCTCTAGCTTATCAGATCCCGCAATTAGCCCATTGCATCAACCAATATCAATTGGTCCTTTCTTAACTGCTTCCCAAGCACCAAATAACCTTCTTACAAAAATGAGTATGGTGAGAAAAGGATTTGGCTAAATGTACCTCTCAAGGATGTAACAATGGAGAGGGTGAGAGTAGAGAAATTTGGAGAATTAAAGGATGAAGATTGTGGATGAGTCAATCTTATTTTTCTCTAGGGTTTCTCTCTCAAAATTTTCTCTGGAAGCTCTCTACAATACGTGGGTATAAGGGGTATTTATACTGGTGTGTGTTTGGAATGCGAAAGGTCAGTTTTTCCCAAACAGAGTGGTCTGGCGACTTGACCTCGCGGCTTGACTGAGTCACGAGTCTAAGTCGTGAGCTAACTGCTTAGCCAGAGTGGAAGTTTTGTCCTGTAGTGCTCCAGCCGGCGTGACTCTTTAACTCCCCTACATGCTTCACACATGTGCCTCCTTTGGTGACTTGCCAGCCGCGAGCTAGTTGCGAGATCTAGTCGCGAGGCCCTACTGAGTGCACACTCTTAAGCTTTTCTTCACACACTCTCACGCACTACCTTTACATGATTCCTACCTAAATACAAGGTTTCTAAATGCTGAATTACAAGCAAATTGGCATGGAATAAATCCAACAAAATGGCTAATTAATTTTAACATTACAATCTCCCCCTTTGGCTATTCCGCGACAAAACTCTAAAACAAACTCTAGACTTAACATGTGAGTTGGGAATAGTTGAACGAAACTCACTCACACCTAACTCTAGAATTTGTGTAGCTCTTGAACCATAGGACAAGTATTTCTTGAAAACAACAACACAATACGATCATTGTAAGTAGAAACCTTGAAAGCATATGGAGACCCTTGTATAAAAGGCTACAAAAGAATCCTCCTCTATGGACATAAAACATACTATGATAATTAGATAGATAAAAAAGTTTATGATAACTATGCGAATACAGATAGACAGACAAACATGCTCTACAGACATGCTCTCTTGGACAAACAATTGTGATAGAACTATTATAGATCATTGTTCACCTGCGACGGATCGCTATTCACTACGACAGATCACTATATACCAGCATGTGTGAATAGCTTCCAGACAAATCCAAGACAGTCCAGAAAAATACAGACGGATGTCACTACTACTCACTAGCATGCGTAAAAAGAAACCTAATAGATTCCCAGACTATTGCTCAATAGAAATTTCCACAATATTCTACAAGTTTCCACCAACAAATTAACCTGAGTTAACTTTATTAACTCAAGTTACTTTTGAAGACTTACTATGGTACATTTCATCTATAAAAGGACAAACTTTGAAGACAGAAGACAGGTCCAGAATTAAGGTCCAATTTAGAGGTTCAAGTTCTAAAGTTCAAACTCCAGAAAGAAGATAGCTCTCTCCCTTCCTTAGAAAGACTTTTGTAATCCTTCCTCTCTTGTAATCTTGTAATCCTGCAACCCTTCCCTTCAGATAGAACCTTGTAACCTTTCAGTTTCTATGATAGTTTTTACTTTGTAATCTTGTAACTCTTCAGACAGTGTTTTATTTTCAAGCTTGTATCAAAGAAAAAAGTTTTTTCTTCAAGTTTTATCAAAGAGAGAAGTTTTGTTCAAGTAAGATTTTACTAGTTTCTATTTTCATATTCCATACTCCGTTTTAACTTATTTTGAAGGTATCTATTTTGCTATTTTCTTCTTTATTATCTATTTTATCATTGTTTATGCTTCTATATTACTATTGTGCTCTCTCCTAGGTATGTTATGGTATCAGATCCATGGATGGTAGATGTATGAGTTTTATTTCTTTGCAATTAAGAAGTTACTAGGAACATATATTACTACATAGCCACTACTTGCTCCTTGTTAGCATTGGTTAGCCTCAAGACTAGTTGGCAAACCATAGTTTCGCGTTGGCCAACCCATTTTTTGTTAGCTGATGAACAAGCGTTGTTTGAGTGGTCCTGCAATGGAGTTTCCTAAGGCGGTGGTCCCAATAGCAAGGATACAAGCTTGAAAATAGAATAAGTACGTTTATCAGTTCATCATTAGTTTGCTTGTTCACACTTAGGTTAGGCACACACTAATAAGAAACATGGACTACGATGATATAGATTATGATGAAGGTTATAGCATAAGAGATATAGACAATAATTGGTTAAATGGTAATATGGATTATAAGGATACAAATTCTGACAGTGATACTGATGAATATAACTATAACAATAGCACAAATAATTGGAGTACATTAATAGGAGATAAAATCAACCAACAGACTGATAGATACAATAATAATAGTTTGTTAGATAGAATTAATAAAAAATTAGAATCTTTAGAAATATTGAAAGATCCATTAAAGTAGAAAGAAAAAATGATTGATTTTTGGACCTCCTAGAAAAAATGAAAGCTTTAAATTCAGAAAGAGAATTTGAACCTCATCGTAGATCACCTTTAACAAAGACCATGACAAATAATAGGCATAATGAAAGGAGTAGTGTAATAGAAAACTGGCATATAAATAGTAGTAGAAAAGATGATAGAGAACTAAAAGCAACTAAAGGACCCATAGCTATAACCTATAAGACAACAAGAAAGACTTTGATGAAAGAAAAGACTATAGTTACGTAGTGCAAAAAATGATAGAAGTAGAGAAAGATGTAGAGAAAGAAAGAAGTTCTTTAGAAATAATACAAAAGAAGAAGCTAGATATAATTGATGAAGACAAAGAAAAAGGAATGGAAAGACAACAAGACAATAGTACTCTAACCAACTCAAAAGAAACTCTACGTAAGAAGTTAGACATAGAAAAGACATAAAAAAAGAAAGAGACATGATAAGGAAAGAGAATGAGAATGATAGTCTAGTCAACAAAGGATGGAAAAAGGATAATTCTAAGAAAAATGATAGTTTAAAGGAAAAAATTGATGAAAGACTAGAATCAATTGAAAGAACTATGATATATACCCAAAATGGTAGTTTGGCAGAATTAAATAAAAATGTGGAAATTTTAAATTCACCTTTAGATATAGACAAAAAAAGAGACATAAATAGTTTTAAATAATACTGAGTTATTAGATAATGAGAAAACTGACATACATATTAGAAATACTATTTGTCATAAATGTAAAGAATATGGACATTCTAAAAAACAATGTGATAGACATAATAAAATTATTAAACAAATAAGTAAATTTGAATTTGAGAAAGATGTAATAAATGAATTAATGGAAATGTTTGACGTTAAGCAGAAAGAGATAGACCAAGTAAAGAAAAATGAAGAATTAAAATCAACGAACCTACTTAAAGTCAATAAAAGAAAAGGAAATAAATATGCATAATAATGAAATTGATAGAAAATCTACCCTATCACCTAAAAGAAGAAAAATACTATTTACTAAAATTGAAAGAATGTATAGACATACCTATTGCTTGTACTAAGTGTAGGAAATATGGACACTATGCTTTAAATTTTAAAAACAATTTTCTTATAAAACATTTTAAAGGAATTTTACAGAAAGACATTGACAAAGAAGTTTTTAAAATGAATTTGAAAGAAGCTTTGCAAGAAAATATTTATTTTCAAAATAATATTTCAAGACATAATCCTTTTCCCAAAACCCAATTGCAAACTACTATGAATAAAAGACCCTCCATGATAGATATGAAAGGAAAGGGTAAGGCACAAGCGGTGCAACCTAAATAAATCTGAAAGGCTTCAGTGAAGATTTTGGATAAGCATGAAGGCATCTTAATAGAGACAATATCCCTTTAGGATACGTTGATAGCAGAGGAAATGTATTCATGTGGTGGAAAAAGTGAAATTCTACAAGAAGTGGTCCGCACTGATCGCATTTTTCAAGACGAAGAATTTACAAACCTTCCTTTTCATATTAAATTACTTCTTGATAATCTCCAAGCAGCCTTCACCTTCAGACAGAAACCCTTATTCCAAAAGACCCTAAAGGCTTTGGAATTACATCTTGTTAGCACCAGTGCATATATTGAAGCTCTTGGTTGTCAACTCCCTGGCAAGGAGGATGGAGATTCAAGCTCCATAAAGACAGAATCACAGTCTCTAAAAAGCTATCTTATGGGAACAATCTTTTCAAAGCTCCACCCTAAGATTTAGCAAAAAACGAATCTTGCCATTAGAACTTTACCTCCTGAAATCCAACAGAATATACTAACTCATAAAGCCATAACCAGTTCTTGTGACAGATGGATGTATCTTTTTAAAGTTTTAGTTTCTATAGCATTTATCAGAACTAAAGACATGATAGACGACATATGGCTATCTTATAAAACTACATGGTATGAAAGCTTTGGAGAAATAGATAGAGTTTATGAAGGAACTTTTGACAGATATAATCCCTGTCCAGGATTACTTATCAACACGGAGACAGAAGATCTAGTAATTTCTAATCCTTTATGGTTATTGAAATGCTAGTAGTAGGGTTTATTAGAAAATTAATCATAACTTCTGGAATTCTGATTAGTTTATTTCCCAAAGTCATCCAAGAAGCAGCTGCATAGATTGGAGGACTTAATTATGTGAAGATTACTATCTGGAGCACCCTTCTAGCTTGGGACATTAGCTATTATATGGACGCTCGACTAGCACATATTTTGGTTCTTATCCATGAATGGGTTTGTATCCGTGAATACAAGTTGTATACGTGAGATACTTATTTATCACTTTATGATCCTGATGCTTTGGCTCAAGAATGGTCTAATTTCATGAGTAACAAGATTTATGAAGTATAGAAGGAATTAGACAGAGGCTTCCACTTATATGGCTACACCAACAGGATAGCCGTATATGGTCCAAGACCTTCAACAAGAAGGCTAATGACTGCTAAGGATCCTAGACTAATGACTATAAAGGATCATGTTCCTATCCATCTCCCTATATCATACTACATTCTATGTGGTAATTATGGAGTTATCCATAAGCATGAGTAGTATGAAGATAACTCTGATCCGCTAGATTATGATAAGTACGCAGATACAAATTGATAGACAGACAGACATGCTCTCCAGACATGCTCTCTTGGACAGACAGCTGTGACAAAACTACAACAGATCACTATTCACTTGCGATAGATCACTATAATAGATAACTATGTCTTCAGAGAGCATAGTGTTTCATTTTAAAATTTTGAAACACATAATATAATAGATAGAATTTCTTTCTTAATAGTGCTGTAATTCTGCTGGGTAGCTGACCAGGAGCCAAAATGGAATCTAACAATTTGTTCTTTGGTATCATTTTTTGCTACCTGTTTTAGAATTCCACCATAACCTATGTCGGAAGCATTTGTCTTAACAATTTTAAAAGTATTGGGGGAAGGAATAACAACACAAGGGAGTTGCTTAGCATATTTTTTTATCTGTCTAATTATCATAGTATGTTTTTCTGTCGATGGAGGAGGATTCTTCTCTAGCCTTTTATACAAGGGTCTGCATATCTTTCTTAATCCTTGAAAGTAATCTAAAACATAATTTAGGTTGCCAAGAAATCTTTGTAACTGGTTTTTATCTTTTATCTCATCTAGAAATTTATCTACAAATTGAATAGCTCTATTAATGGGGCTCAAGGTTCCCTTGTAAATATTATGACCTAAAAATCAGATTTTATCTTTAAAAAAATTTATCTTAGTGGCTAATACAACTAATCCATTATGTTTAATTACTTTAACAAATATGTCTAAATGTTTACTATGGTCATCAATTGATTTAGAAAAAATTAAGACATCATTTATATAAACTGTAAAGTTGTGATTTACAACTATATTTTTTGTTGACTTTATTCCATGACAAAAAGTGTTGTAATTGTTTTAATTTTGTTCCTTGTATTTTTGTGGGATTTTATTGTATTGAGTTTAGTATTAAGTTGGTGAAGAATCGAGCATGAAATGAAGATTAGTGCATTTCACAACTAGCTCGCTAGAAGTTCGCGAGAAAGGTTCCCGCGAAAAGGGCTGTGAGAAGCCCATGACTAGAAGCTAAAGAGTCATGCCAGGCTGTCAATTTCACAAGTGTCTCGCGGGTAAGGCCTTCCTGCAAGGTATTCGCGAAACATTCTGCCTGGAGGAATTTTTAGTGTGAATCTCTTACCCTTCACCCATAGTATATATACCCTTATTACCCATAAATGTAAAAGAGACTATTTAGAGAGAAAAACCCTAGATAGGTTTTCTACAACACACACACCCCTCTTTTAGAGAGAGAGCTATCCATCCTTAGTGAGAAATCATTGTAGCCTCTTCTCCTTCCCTCTCCCATTGTCATACCTTGGGAGGAGATTTGTACCCAAACAAAACCCACACCTATTCAAAGGGTAGAGAGTGTTTTGGAACTTGGGAAGCTTTGGGGAATTGCCAAAAGAAGCTGGGGAGGCTTGGTGGATGCAATCAGGCGTATTGCAAGATCTGGAAAGCTAGACAAGACATGGTTTCGAGAAACCTTGTTGGAATAGGAGCTTGATGGGCTTAAGTGCATTGGGTAGATTAAGCTTGGAGGGTCTTTTGCTATTCATGTATCCCAACTTATTGTTTAGTGGATCGATTTATCGCTTGGAGGGTGGCAGAGAGGTTTTTCGCCGAGTTCTTCGGTTTCCTCTTTGATAACACGTCGCCATTTTATCTTGTGTTTGCATCTCTCTTCCTTTACTCTTGTGCTTTTCTTTTATTGTTTGTTGTTCATGTTTATGCACTAGAGTAGTATCAGTTGATTGCGCTTCATTTACTTTTGTTTCCGCACTTAGATAAGTTAGAGGAAAAGCAATCTAGTCGTAATTTTTAATTGGGTGTTTAAACAAGCTCTTGTGTTTTCACACATTTTTGAGCATTCATAAACAATTGTAAAATATGTAAAAGATGTAAATATATCATTCATTATATTTTGAAATTCACTAGGTGCATTCTTTAAACCAAAAGACATGACATTCCACTCATAATGACCGAAAGGAACTGTAAAGGCAGTTTTATATCTATCTTTCTCATCTATTTGTATCTGTCAAAATCCATTTTTCATATCAAAATTAGAAAATATGGTTGCTTCATGAAGTCTGTCAAGTAAATCTTTCTTATTGGGAATAGGACATCTTATCCATTGTAATTCTTTATTTAAAGGTTTATAATTTATAGCTAATCTTGGAACTCCTATTTCCAATTCTGACTGTTTATTAACATAAATAGCAACATAACTCCAAGGAGACTTGCTTTTCCTGATTAGACCTTTAATTAAAAGATCTTTAATTTCTTTTTTACAGTGTTCTAATAATTCATTGTTCATTAGTATTGGTCTAGCTTTAGTAGGTATCTATTTTTCATACAGAAATCACTTTAGTAATTAATAAAGAGTTTTCATTGACAGAAATTGCTTTAATAGACTCAGGTTCTGACATGAATTGTATACAAGAAGGATTAATACCTTTAAAGTATTATGAAAAATTATCTGAAAGATTAACTCAGGCTAATGGAGAAAAGCTCATAATTAATTACAAAATACCTAATGTTCATATATGTAATGTTCATATATGAACATATATATGTTCATATATGTAACTTATTCAAAATAAGTTAAAATGGAGTACGGAATATGAAAATAGAAACTAGTAAAATCTTACTCGAATAAAAACTTCTGTCTTTGATAAAACTTGAAAACAAACTTCTGTCTTGATACAAGCTTATAAAATAAAACTGTCTGAAGAGTTACATGATTACAAAGTAAAAACTGTCTTTGAAATTGAAAGGTTACAAGATGATATCTGTCTGAAGGGAAGGGTTACAGAATTACAAGAATCTTTCTAAGGGAGAGGGAGAGGGAAGGGTTACAGGATTACAAAAAACACCATTTAACATAGTTGCATCCTCTTTTCCCCCTTTAGCATCTCCCTCTAACCAACCAAAGTACAGATCCTCTACCTCTTAAGAAGCCCAAGCCCCAAAAGAAGACTACAATATTGAACTCTTAAAAGATTCCTGGAATTTTATTATGTGGATTGAACCAGAATATCAGCACATAACAGATACACTTTCCCTAGTCAAATAGCTCATACCCCTAGGATGGGAACACCCTAAGATAGAAACTTTCCAGAAATTTTATGAGTTTATTTTAGTTGATATAGACTCAATCTTGGTAACACATATGCCTTGCTCTCAAGAACCAAATAGAATTAGCTACTCTAAAGAAGTCATAAAACAGATCCTCACCCCTTCCCAATGAAGAGCACAACCCTAGATTACTAAGAACTTTTCCCAACCCTTTGACCCTCAGTTTTATAATTATTAAGATTATACGGAAGCTTGGGATAGGTTTCTTCTACTACAAAATAATATTTACAGACATACTCGGTTTTCTGTTTTGATATGTATAGAAAGAAAGATATTATGATACCAAGATGGTTCATTGACTGGTGGAATTCCTATGGTCCTGAAGCTATGATTCTCCCTCCTAATCTCCTAAAAGCCTATGAGACTTTCAAGAAAGAGCCAGACATACCGCATCTAAAGAATTTCCCACATCTTTTGTAGTTCTTTTACAGGTTTCCAGATCTCCCATGGATCATTAGATGGGAATACAAGATAGAAAGACATCCCCAGTATCCTTTCCCCATGCTTACTAGAAAATTAAAATTAAAATGGTGGAATAAGTTTAATTTTAATCACATTTGCCAAGAATTACAGAAAAATAAGCCTTTCTCCCAGACAGAAAGTTCTAATTTCCTTCTAGAAAAAAGTCAAGTCCAGTGTTAGCTTGCCTCCATCTCAGACAGAAAATAGCTTAAGAAACAACTCTTTGAAGCTGCATCACACCAGTTCTTATGACAGATGGATGTATCTTTTTAAAGTTTTAGTTTCTACAACATATATCAGAACTAAAGACATGACAGACAACATATGGCTATCTCATAAAACTACATGGTATGAAAGTTTTGGAGAAACATACAAAGTTTATGAAGGAATTTTTGATAGATATAATCCCTAACCGGGATTACTTATCAACACGGAGGAAGAAGATCCAGTAACATACCTAGTGGAGATCACGCCCCACCTCGTCAGGTGTAAGTGGGAGGCATTTAGACCTAGCACGTGTTTGACAGACTCCTAGACAGATTTATCAGAAGCTACTTTATAATATTCTACTAGTTTCAAGTTTCTACCAACAAATTAACTTGAGTTAACTAATTTAGGTTACTTTTAAAAGACTTACTATGGTTCACTTCATCTATAAATAGACAGACTTTGAAGACAGAAGAATGTCTTTAGAAAGCATAGTGATCTATTGTAGGTAAATAGTGATCTGTTATAGATTGATAGACAGACAGACATGCTCAGGTTACTTTCAAAATGAATTCTGTGCTCTTGCACAGAATGTATATAGATTCTAGAGTTTTTAAGATTTAAAATCTAGATATATATTTGAATCACAATTAGTTAGTATAAATTGTTAATATATAAGTATGATTTGTAAAATTTAACACATTCCTTTGTAAAATCAAATGGTAAGTACTCCTCGGCCTTGGTGTACCATCAAGAATCACAGTCAATTTTAATGAACTGCAGATTGGGAGTTGGATGCATTTATGCCATGTTTAAAATGACAGCAGAGACATTGACCTTTTATTCAGTTCCACCAACATAAATCTTTTCACATGGCCTCTTCATTTAGTACGTTCAAACAATAAGTTTATTGGGGTTCCAAACCCAACAGTAAGTTTGAATTATTATTATTTATTTATTTTTGTTGGAGGAACGACTGTTTGAAAAAACTGAACACCATAAAAAGCTCTTCTCTATTGCTTATATATGTTATAGCATAAGTTTGTACCCTTTTTTTTTTTTTTTTTCTGGAGAATAATTTTTAAAAAAAATTGTATTTGGTTGTACGGAATATGGTGGGTTTATGCCTCTCTCTCTCTCCTTACTAATAAATAAATTTTGGTTACTTAAGCACTTTTTTATTTATTTCTTATATATCTATTAGATAATGATTTTTTTTTTTTTTTTGAGAAACAGATATTGAAATTTGTTAGGAAATCTTTAATTCCTAATTCATTTGGTAAAAATTTAATAATAATCTATAAATTACCAATTATATTATATAAATAACATAACTATTATGTGATTTTATATGTGGATTTAGGGGTAACCGTCTATATTCAAGATTTACCCTAGATTCACCAAAAGTGGGGTTGAGGTTCCACGTAAAAAAAAATATATATATATATATATAAATTACATTTAAAAGTTTATTATAGGCGAAATTACATTATTAGTCTTTGAAATTTACTCTGTGAGCGCAATTGGTCCCTCAAATTTTATGTGAGCACTTTTAGTCCCTCATGTTAAAAGAATGGGCATTATTAATCTTTTTGTTAACTGCAGTTACTGTTAATGTCTATGTGGCTAATGAAGCTGTGATGTGGCTAACAGAGTAGTAACGTGGTGTCTTTTTTTATTAGAAATATACAGAGCTCAATTGACACATCATAAATCCATAATCCGACACCTGAACAAGTCTCAAACGAGTTACCCAAATCAAATCTCCCAAATTACCTGTGAGATCTACGATCAAAGAATGTCACCGTTCACCATCACCTGTCAACGCTTTAAAATCACTTTGTTAGTTGTTGTTATGCTTTAAAAAAAAAAAAAAAATCTTTATATTGCTTTTCATACGATTTGCAAATCCTTGTTTTTTTTCCTTCTTTCCTTGCTTGGCCATTTCTGTCTTCAAGACTGTAAGTGTATACTTCTTTTCAATTCTTTAATACAATTCTATCTTTTATTTCATGGAGAATCACAATCCAAAATGAATGCACCACCAAAACAATAAAATTCTAAAACACAATTATGAAAAAAAAAAAAATGCCTACAATATAACATACACAGTTTCGGAGAATTAGCCAAACGATGGTTCAAACATTTAAGCATAAACACAAATAGATAGTGTGCATAACGGTAACAAGAAGATCTAAAATTTCAAAAAAAAAAAAAAAAAAATCTAATTCGAAGGACTGTAACTACGGAGAGAGAAAAAAGAGCAATATTTGAGGGATTGTATGGAGAGGTGAGGAGAAGTGGTGAGGCACAAGTGGCTGTGCAAGCACGATGAAGCAGTAGTGGTTGTGGCGGACAAAACTTCAAGAGCTAGAGCCAAAATGGGTTTTCCACCACTTATTGTCACTGTTGCTATCATTTGGGGGAGGATGATGTCGTCGCCAGGCAATGGAGGCAGCATCATGGCGTCACATAGAGGAGGACGATTGGGTTAGGAGAGATTTGATTTGGGTAACCCATTAAGAACTGGATCAAGTGTGGGGAATTTGGGTTCTCTGAGGTGTCATTGAGTTTTTTTTTTTTTTTTTTTTTAATATAACAAATGCTACGATACTCTTAAGGATGCCATGTCACTACTTCGTTAGCCACATAAGTATTGACACTAACAATAATTAACAAATAGATTAATAATGTTCATTTTTTAAATTTGAGGAACTAAAAATGCTCACTTGAAACTTGAGGGACCAATTTTGCTCACAGGACAATCTTCAAAGACTAATAGTGTAATTTCACCTTCATTATATATATAGGTTGAGTACCATGTTTTAAGAAATTTCAAATTAAATCCCACACTTTCAAAAACAATTCAATTCAAAACCATGAACACGTTAGGCATAATGTTGTTAACGTAAAATACTTAAATAAAACAACGTTACGTGGCTTGCATTGAAATAATACTCATATTTAATGGATAGATGTGATGAAATAACCATACAACGTTGTTTATTTAAGCATAGCCATTAATGGTGTCGTCGTAAATGGATGTATGGTTTAAATTAACCTGTTTTTGTAAGATTTTATTTAAAACTTCTGAAATTATGAAGTTTAATTTGAAAATCATATTTTAACTATGGGAGTTTAAATCGTTGCTGAGTATTTTTACATCCATGGCTGAATGGTTAAAGCGTCCAACTTAAATAAAAGGAAAATTTGTAGGTTCAATTCCTGCTGGATGCACCTAGAATGCTCAGTTCAATTGCTGCTCACAGAATGTATACATATAGCTCACCCTTATAGCTGATGGGGCACTTCACTCGCTCAACACTCGTTCAAAACATCCAATTGAAATTTATTTATTTTTTTAAAATGTAAATCGTCATTTAAATCAACACATAGTAAGTTAAAAGAACTTTCCCTTCAAACTAGTATGGATTGAAAACTATCCCTTTTTTTTCATTGTTGCATTCTCTTTTAATTATAATTTTTCCTTTTATATATAATTTTACCTTATATATATCCAATCAATTTCTTTGAAATTACATATGTAGCACTCATATGTTCAAGCTAATAATTCCATAGCATAGTTATTAAATGTGGACTAGAAACCCGATGACTTGACACTTAAATCGATCAAAATGCTTAAATGAACTAATTGTGCATAAGACCCTGTCAAACCTAGTCAAACCCGGCGGATTTGTGGCGACCCGGGTAACCTGAATGGGATTATATAACCTTTATTGATAAACTTTTATTGATTTTTTTTACTATTTAATGTTATATAATATGGTAATTTAAAGAAGAGAAAACTTAAAGAATTTTTTTTATAAAAAAAAATGCACTTTTCTATTTTTTTACATACATACATCTAAGACTCATTCAATTTAATTAAGGTATATGCCTATGTTTTTAATTTACATATATATGTTATTATTTCTCAAGCTTATTTTTATATATATTTTTTTGAAAACTTTTTAATTTGACTATGTGGTTCGACCAATAACCCACTTGTTAAACCGGTGACCTAATGACCTAACTCATAGATTGAGTCAATGTCCAGACTAGTTTTAATAACTATAATCCATAGGCAACAAAAGAATAAGATATTTATATAATATAAAATGAATTTTTTTTATAACTTTTTTTACTTTTAAAAATTGCCACATAAGCTTTTGTAAATGGTTTTAGTAAATTGTTATTGAGGACAAAATTTTCACGCCACATGACTTTATTTCATTGGCAACCCACACCACATCAATATTATCATGGATTTTGGGTAAATTTATTTCAAAACCCAAAAGAGCCAATTTTTACACAAAACGATGCAAAGCCCCTAGTCCAAAACCCATGGAGATATTATATCATCAAAGCCCATGTTTCAAACTTATGGAACATCTCATTTTCAGCTTATGATTTAAGTTAATGGGTCTCATCGAGGGAACTTTGAGAGTTGTGGTTTGGAGGACCAAGAAGTATGTTCAGTAAAGCTCCAATGGTTCAGAGTTCATAAAAGAAGTATGTTACTTGCATGTCTTCCACAATTACTTGAACTCTGATGAGTCAATGTGCAATAGGTAACATTTGGTAAGCTTCCATTATCACATAACACTTAAAATGATAAAACCACTTATTGTCCTTTACCTTAATATTCATCATATAATCTAATTATATTATTTTATGTAAATCGTATTACTATTTTCATCAAAATCCTGCCCAAACACATGAATAAATCTTATTGGCTATCTCTAAATATAAGAAATCTATTTAATATATCTTCTAGTATTAAATGCCCTCCTTGCTTCCCAAGATTTGGTCACAACACAAAGAGCCCATAATTACATCTCTAAACCTTCATCAAATATCAACCACATTCTAAAGTCGTGATTTCCAACTATATTGTATTGGCTTTTATTCCGTGCCAAATTTGATTGTAATTTCTTCAATCATTTTCCTTGTATGTATGTGGGATTAATTGTAAGGGATGAGTCTAAAAGATCAGTGAAGAATCAAGTTTCAAAAGTTGAACAAGTGAATTTCGTGACTGGCTCGCAACTGTCTCGCGAGAAGCAACCCACGAAAAGAGCCACATGTAGAGCACATGACTGGAAGATGAAGAGTCGTGGCAAACTAGATTTTTCGTGACTGTCTCACAGGTAAGGCCAACCCGCGAAGGACCTACGAAACTTTTTGTTTGGCAAAAAGTTATGTTTTACTTTACCAAGTCTTTACCCACACTATATATACCCTCATTACCCACAAATTATAAGGAGTGCTTTTCAGAGAGAAAAACCCTAGAAAATACACTTTAGAGTTAGAGATTATTATACCCACAATCATCTACTCATTTCCTTGTGGTTTTCCTTAACTGCTATCTCTCCATCTCTATATCCTTGAGAGGTTGCTAGCGTAAACACTTACCACACTCATTCTGAGTATAAAGTGATATTTTGGTGCTGCTGGGAAGCATTGGAATGAGCCATTCATTGGGGGATGCAATTGGGATAAATTGCGGGATTCAGAAAGCTAGAGAAGACAAGGTTCTGAGAAGTCAAATGGTAGCAGGAGCTTGGAGGGCTCAAGTACATGAAGTAGACTAGGCTTGGACAATCTTTTGTTATTCTTGTACTCCAACTTTATTCTCTAGTGGATCAATTTCAACTTGGAGGATCGCGAAGAGGTTTTTCACTGAGTTCTTTAGTTTCCTCTTTGATAACATGTCTCGGTGTTATCTTATATTTGCATCTCTCTTCCCTACTCTTTAAGCTTTCATTTTACTTTTGAAAATGGAGGAATATGGCTTAGGGTAGTGTTAATAGTTCTTTGCACTTATTTTATATGTTTTTTAAGGTGTTTTTATGTATTTTTTGTGTTAAGAGTTTTTCCAAATAGTCCTTTTTTTTTATTGAAAAACTCATCCAGAGGCATTTTCGTGAGTAAGTTGAAAGTAAGAACCTACCCATGAAAATGTGGAAGCCAATTAAAATATTTCTAGAAATTTACACAGAGAGTTTTGCGAGAAGAAGCTTCCTGCAAAATCTGTCAAAGTGTTTTAGAGGCCAATTCGAGAGTAACTTCACGAGAAGCTTACCCGCGAAATGAGCGGTTTTTCAGTTTTTAAAAGCCAACAATGACAGATTTTCAAATCACCCTCTTTTGCCTCCTCTGTGCCTCTCTCAACCTAAAACACTCTTTCACTCAAATCTCACCCAAAACTCAAAATCAATCATTCCTAAAACTCATCTAAGGTATGTTTTCACTCTTTTTCACTCTTGATTCCTTACATTAAGTCTTAGTTTCTAGGATTTCTAGGGTTGGGAAAAATTTTTGTTCATGTAAATTTTTTTTTTCTAGATTGGGTTATGTCCCATTGTGTTTGTTTGTGCTTGTGTTGGCCCCAAATGACATTTTTAACATGTATTTAGGCAAGATTTCAACTTGTTCATGCATTGTTTTACATGTTAGTGGTTTGTATGCACTTTAAGTGCTTGATGAAATGCCCAAATGACATTTTCTAGTTGTTTTGGACTCCGATGAGTACCAAATTTTGGGGATTTCTATGTTTTTACATTCTTAACATGTTTTAAACATTTGTTGTGTGTTTCACACAATTTTCCCTATGAGTGCCTTGTCATGCATTGCTCATGCATCTCACAAACATGATCTAGTGACTTTGTTTGTTTGCTTTTATGTTCTTTTTAGGATTTTTGTGCCGGTTTTTTATTAAAAAAATTGCGTCTAATCAAGTTTGTTTCCTTGTTTGTATTTGTTTTTGTTTCTTTATGTGGTTCTTTTTGTAGATGGATCGTTATTCCTCTTGTAGTAAAGAACAAGTGATTGACCTCACATGTATCAAAGAGAACCATCATTCGTCCAATGACTTTGACAACGAGAGATTTAAGACTCTTTTGAATTTTAGTCTTTCTCCAACAACTTTGAGAGTGCACCTACTGTGGTGGAAAGGGTTGTACAATTTGACACCCTTGGATCCACCTTCATCCCTAAGATATTTGTGGATAAGGATTGGGCAAACCTGTTTGGAAACTTTAAGGATCTCGTTGACGAATTGGTCAAAGAATTCTACTCAAACGCATGGTTCACCGGAGCTGAATTGAAGTGCTGGGTTCGAGGAAAGGATTTTATCATCACTCTAGATTATCTTACGAAGATTCTTCACATTAATCGTCCAGAGAATGTGGAAATTTCACCATATGATGATAGACTAGCTCCAGTGACAGAGATTCTGAACATTCTAGGAACTGATCATGAGGTTTCCTCAAAAGGCACTTCCATTGGTATTGCAAAATTGGGATCGGAATTGAAGATTCTCAGATTGATCATGTTTTTCAACCTATATCCTCTGTCCAACATTGGTTTCATCAATCTTGGAAGAGCACAGTTTTTATTTGATTTGATCAAAGTAGCTTAAATTGACATTTGTGCTTGCATATTTCAGACCATGGGGAAAACGGCAGGATGATCAGTTGCACAAATGTGTCTTCCCTTCTGCAGTCTTGTCATGAAGATCTTGCTTCGTCAACTACCAATATCAATGATGTCACTTCAAATGAGCAAGAGTCACTTCTCTGCTGAAAGGGCAAAGCTAAGTCCCTTGAAAACCCCAAAGAGAGAGACCTCTCATCATGCCACCCCTTCAGGACAACGATCAGCTGCTCCCACTATCCTTGAGCATCTCGAGACTACATTTCCTCACACTCTTAAGCCGTAGTCTACTAGCACTTAGCCGGGACCATCTAGTTCTCATTCCGATAGGTTGACAAACTTGGTTGAGGGATTACATTAGCGTATTTTTGGTCTTCCTAATGTAATATAATCTACCAATGAATAGGTTTAGATTCATCTAACCACCATTGAGACACAGTTGGATGAGATTCAAAACAAGCTAAAGGAAAGCCTTTAGCTATTTGTGCCAAAAAGGGGGAGAGCAACTCACTATATATCTTTAACTATAACATATAGTATGGAGGAGAGCATCACATGAAAGGAAGTGTGCATATTGAAAGGGGGAGATCTATGGGCTAATAAGGAGGAAGCTAACCTATAGCCATACACATTTTTGGATAGTGAATGTTCAAATAGTGTGTAAAACACCTTGAACGTTTAGACCCCCAAATTACAAATTACCAATTCAAGCTTATTATCAAACAATGTATGTGCGAAATATGAAAATAAGCTAAAACAGATTTGATAAAACAATCTAAACTAAATAAAATCACAACCACAGTAGAAATTAAATGGCAAAGATTAAGGGAAGACAGATGCAAAAATAAAGACAACACAATGATGTGTTATTGAAGAGGAAAATGAAGTCCTCGGCGTAAAACCTCTTTACCACCCTCCAAGCGATCAGTAATCCACTAAAGAATAAAGTTGGTATACATGAACCACAGAAGACCCTCCAAGCCTAATCTACCCAATGTACCTAAGCCTTCTAAGCTTCTTACTCCAACAAGGTTATGCCGAACCTTTGTCTTCTTTAGCTTACCGGATTCCGCTATAGCCTATAGCATCAACCAATATCAATTGATCTCTTCCTAACTACTTTCTAAGCACCAAATAACCTTCTCACAGATATGGGTATAGTGAGAAAAGGATTTGGCTAAGTGTACCTCTCAAGGATGTAACAATGGAGAGGGTGAGGGTAGAGGAATTTGGAGAATCAAGGTGTAAAGATTGTGGATGAGTCAATCTTGTTTTTCTTTAGGGTTTCTCTCTCAAAATTCTCTCTAGAAGCTCTCAACAATATGCGGGTATAAGGTTTATTTATATTGGTGTGTGTTTGGAATGTGAAAGGTCAGGTTTGTAATAAACAGGGTGGTCTGGCGGCTTGGCCTTGCGACTTGACTGAGTCACAAGTCTGAGCTGTGAGCTATATCTACTTGGCCAGACTGGAAGTTTTATCCTGTAGTGCTTCAGCTGGCATGACTCTTCAGCTTCCCTGCATGCTTCACACATGTGCTTTTTTTGGCAACTTGCCAGCTGTGAGCCAGCCGCGAGATCCAGTCGCGAGGCCCTTCTGAGTGTACACTCTTGAGCTTTTCTTCACACTCTCACACACATTACCCTTAGATGAATCCTACCTAAATACAGGGTTTCTAAATGCTGAATTACAAGCAAATTGGCACGGAATAAAGCCAACAAAATGGTTGATTAAATTCAACCTTACACAATTGATATTGGTTGATGCTATGCGCTATAGTGGAATCCGGTAAGCTAGAGAAGACAAAGATTCAGCGTAACCTCGTTGGAGCAAGAAGCTTGGAGGGTTTAGGTACACTGGGTAGATTAGGCTTGGAGGGTCTTCTGCTATTCATGTATCCCAACTTTATTTCTAGTGGATTATTGACCGTTTGGAGGGTGGTAGAGAGGTTTTACGCCAAGGACTTCGGTTTCCTCTTCGATAACACATCGCTGTGTTGTCTTTGTGTTTGTATCTCTCTTCCCTTAATATTTGCCATTTAATTTCTGCTGTGGTTGTGATTTTATTTGGTTTAGATTGTTTTATCAATTCTATTTTAGCGTATTTTCATATTCCACGCATACATTGTTTGATAATAAGCTTGAATTGGTAATTTGTAATTTGGTGGTCTAAATGTTCAAAGTGTTTTACACACTATTTGAACATTCAATTGGTATTAGAGTAGGTGCACTTGCTGTGGTTTAATTACCTAAGTGCGATCCTTGACCCCTTAGCTATGGAAGAGGCTATGTTGAATTGTGGCTTAAATGTTTGTGGTAATGACTCTATGAGTATGTTTGAAGGATGCCCTAACAATGAACTCCTAGAGCTATTAAAAACAAAGAAACATGCTAGGAGTTTTGTTCACATGCTGAAATATTTTGAAAATGTGAATCACATCTTACACAATAGCCTATGTGAATCTAATTCTTTGATTAAGAAGTATAAAAGAAGAAATAGAATATTGTGTGATAAGGTTGTGAATTTGAAAAAGAAAAATCATTCTAACAAGAGCATGGAAAATGAAGACAAGTTTTTGTTTGAAGGTCAAGAGTGCTTGTCTCATGCTTGCTTGTTTGTGCACACTTCTTTGAAGGTTTTCAATTCATGTTTATGGTATCTTGATAGCGGCTGTTTTCATCATATGACAAGAGATAAATCACCGTTTAAGTCTCTCAAAGAGAATGTTGGTGACTATGTGACATTTGGCGATGGAATTCATGCTCAAGTTCTTGGCAAAGGGACTATTGAGATACCGAGATTACCTCTATTGAAAGATGTCTTATACATCAAAGGGCTGAAGGAGAATCTCTTAAGCATGTAGAAGTGCTCGTGTTGACATGTTGGAACTTTGGCATCACAAATTTGGGCATGCAAATTTCAAACAAGTAGCTAAAGTATCTAAACTTGAAGCTGTTGAAGGACTTCCTAAGTTTGTGGTGCATGCCAAATGGGAAAGCAAACAAAGGCAAGTCATCACAAGGTGAATGTGATTGCTACCTCACGTTGTTTAGAGCTTCTTCACGTTGATCTAATGGGGCCTACAAGAATTGAAAATCTAGGAGGAAAAAGGTACATTATGGTCATTGTTGATGATTTCTCAAGATATATTTGGGTTGAATTTCTTAGAGAAAAATCAGAAGCATGTGAAAAATTGGAAATTCTTTGCAAGAGACTACAAAACGAGAAAGGGGCTCCTATTGTCAAGATAAGGAGTGATCATGGCAAGGAGTTTGAGAATGCAAGATTTGAGTCGTTTTGTGAGAAGAATGGAATCAAAAAGGACTTTTCAGCCCCCAAAACTCCTCAACAACATGGGGTGGTTGAGAGGAAGAATCGAGTGATTCAAGAAATGGCAAGAGTTATATTACTCAACAAGCAAATTCCTCAAAATTTTTGGGAGAAGCTGTGAACACCTCATGTCACATTGGTAATAGAATATTCTTCTAAGCGGGAACAAAGAAGACCGCTTATGAAATTTGGAATGGAAAGAAGCCGAGAGTGAAGTACTTCCAAGTGTTTGGAAGCAAGTGTTACATTCTAAATGATCGGGAGAATCTTGGAAAATTTGATGCAAAAAGTGATGAAGGCATTTTCCTTGGGTATTCTACTACTAGCCAGGTATATAGAGTTTTCAACAAAAGAACAAAGACGGTAATGGAATCCATCAATGTAAAAATTGATGATGCCATAACAAAGGTAGAGATGGTTGATGATGAAGAAGGACCAAGCACCAAAGAATCCATAGTTGAGGTTGAAGCTCTTGATATAGAAGTTGAAGGACCTACACCAGAAAAGGAATCAACTCCCGTGAACTCAAGAATAGAAACAAGGTTAATGTGTAGATCAACAAGTCCTCTCACACCTCTGGAAGTTCATCCACCTATCTCCTGGAATGATGAAGTGTCCACATCAAAGAAGCCATCATCAAGAGTGATTAAAAACCATCCGGAAAGTAACATCATTGGATCTTTAGATGAAGGTCTTTGACTTAGAAAAGGAAACATTCTTCTAGCCAATCAGGTAACATACCATTGCTACCTTGCCCAATTTGAGCCGAAAATGGTAGAAGAAGCTCTTCAAGATGAAAATTGGGTTGAGTTAATGCATGAAGAGTTGAATCAATTAGTGAGAAATGATGTATGGGAACTTGCTCCTAGGCCTGAAAATGTTCATGTCATCGGCACCAAATGAATCTTCAAAAACAAGACCGATGAAGATGGAGAGATTATCCGGAATAAATGTTGGCTAGTGGCTCAAGGATACACTCAAGTTGAAGGAGTAGATTTTGATGAATCCTTCACTCCTGTGGCAAGACTTGAGTCTATTCTAATTCCTATGTCAATTGCATGCACTATGAACTTCAAACTCTACCAATGGATGTGAAATGTGCATTTCTAAATGGATACATGAATGAAGAAGTGTCTGTTGAACAACCCAAAGGCTTTGATAATCATCACTTCCTGAACCATGTGCTGAGATTGAAGAAAGCCCTTTATGTCTTGAAACAAGCTCCTAGAGCTTGGTATGATCGGCTTACCCATTACCTCCTGGATAGAGGATTCAAAAGGGGGTATGCCGACCAGACTTTGTTTGTCAAGAATGATGAAGATTATCTTCTCATGGGTCAAGTATATGTTGATGACATAGTATTTAAAGCTACCATTAATGCTCGGGCTATAGAGTTCTCTAAGGAGATGAAGAAAGAATTTGAGATAAGTATGGTGAGGGAGCTTACATTTTTCTTGGGCCTTCAAGTCAAACAAAAGAAGGAAGTTATATTCATTTCCCAAGAAAAATATGCTAGAAATATTGTCAAAAAGTTTGGATTAGGCTCTAAAAAGCATGCCTCTACTCCCATGAGTTCAACTACAAAGCTGAATGTTGATTCTTCCAAGGTAGAAGTGAGTCCTACCATGTATAGGAGTATCATTGGGAGTTTACTCTATCTTACAGCTAGTAGACCAGATATTGCATTTAGTGTGGGTGTTTGTGCTAGATATCAGGCTATTCTAAAGGAATCCCACCTGACTGCGATGAAGCGAATCATACGATATATCAATGGAACTCCAGATTATGGGTTGTGGTATTCAAAGGACTTTAATGCTTGCCTTGTCAATTATTCGGATGCAAATTGGGCTGGAAGTGTGGATGATCAAAAGAGTACTTCAGGTGGTTGCTTCTACCTTGGTAACAATCTTGTCTCTTGGATGAGCAAGAAACAAAACTCTGTATCTTTCTATGGCAGAAGCTGAATACATAGTAGCTGGAAGTTGCTGCACACAACTCCTTTGGATGAAAAAGCTACTCCATGACTACGGAATTCCTCAAGATACAATGTGTGTTTTCTGTGATAACACCAGTGCTATAAATCCCTCTAAGAACCTAGTTCAGCCTTCAAAGTCAAAACACATAGAGATATGTTACCACTTCAACCGGGATTTGGTGGAAGATAAAGTTGTATGTCTTGAATTCATACACACAGACAATCAAAAGGCGGACATCTTCACCAAGCCTCTCGATGGTCCACGGTTTAAATCACTCCGTAAGACCATTGGTGTTGGTATAATTCCTTGAATCTCATATGTGTTGTGTGCTCTACTTCTCTATCTTGCTTTAATTTATCTTTTGTAGGGCACACACTATCTTGTTGGCTATTTGTATAGCGTGTTCTGTTTGTTTGTATTTACATTAAGTGTTTTCACATTGTTGTTTTTGATCAATCTTTTCTTGCTTTTGTGTCAAAAATCCGAAAACACATAAAAAGTAGAAAATCCAAAATGTTTGATCGACATTGTTGTGTATTGTCATAAACATGTTTTTCCTTGTACCTCTATACTTATGGCTTTGTGCATTTATGAGCGTAGCTTGTTCCCTATGCACTCATATCGTTATGGGAGAAATCTTGACATCTATGTGATTGTTGTAAATAGATCTCGAAACTTGTCATGAATGATTAGTCAATGGTTTTGTTGATCTTGGAACCTGCATAGACTTGTGACTATATATCTTCTCACTTGTTTATTTATTTTTATTTTTTGCTTTGAGAGCTCAACAGATGTAAATCTCCAAGCACACGTGCCTAGCATGCCAGAAGCTAAAGCATCGCGCCAGCTGTTCACTACAAGACAAAAGTTCCAGTTAGCCAGGCCTTTTGCTCGCGGCTTGAACTCGTGACTCAACCCAGTCGCAAGGTCAAGCCGCTAGAATACCCTGTTTGGCAAAATACGACGTTTCACATTCCTTCTCACCCTACTATATATATACCCTTATACCCACGATTTAGAGAGAGCTTCTAGAGAGAATTTTGAAAGAGAAACCCTAGAGAAAACAAGATTGACTCATCCACAATCTTTACCTAAGAGACTCTTCAAATTCCTCTACTCTCTTCCTCTCCATTGTCAAATCCTTAAGAGGCTCATTACCAAAACCTTTTCTCACCGTATCCATTCCTGTGAGAGGGCTGTTTGGTGTTTTGGGAAGCAGTTAGGAAGGAACCAATTTCATATTGGTTGATGCTATGGTCAAGTACCGGAATCCGAGAAGCTAGAAAAGAAATAGGTTCGGCGTAACCTCGTTGAAGCAAGAAGCTTGGAGGGCTTAGGTACATTGGGTAGATTAGGCTTAGAAGGTCTATTGTTGTTCATGTATCCTAACTACATTTTCTAGTGGATTGCTTACCACTTGGAAGGCGGTGGAGAGGTTTTACACCGAGGGCTTCGGTTTCCTCTTCGATAACACATTGCTATGTTGTCCTTGTGTTTGTATCTCTCTTCCTTTATCTTTGCCTTTTATTTTCTGCTGTGGATGTGATTTTAAATTGGCTTAGATTGTTTATCAATTCTATTTATAGTTTGTGTTCATTTTCCACACACTTTGTGTTTGACATATAGATTGAATTGGTAATTTTTAATTTAGGGGTCTAAACGTTCATAGTGTATTTCACACTATTTGAACTTTCAGTTTCAAGCAAAGGCACATCCATAAGCATTGCAAAGTTTGCACTTGAACTGACGACTCTTAAATTGATCATGTACTCCAACCTTTATCCATCCTCGAACACTACATTCATTAACCTTGGAAGAGCGCAATTCCTATGTGATCTCGTCACCAGAGTTTCGATTGATATTTGTGCTCATATTTTTTAGACCATTGGGAAAACAGTAGCACGAACGGTGGCGTGAACATGTACCTTTTTGTAGTCTTCTCATGAAGATCATGGTTCTTGAAGGTGTTCGTCCCCCAATAGATGGCAAAATACTGCCATGTCTTCATCCATTATCCATGATATCTCTTTTAGAAAGTAAGAGTCACTCCTCTAAAGCACCTAAGAGTGAATTTTTCCTTCATGCCACTCCATTCGGTCATGGCTCAGCTACACCTATGCATATCGAGACTGCTTTTTCCATTCCTTTTGAACTACAGATGACTAGCATTCAACAGGAACTATCTAGCCATCAAGATGACAGGTTGGGTGCCTTGTTTGAGAATCTGCATATGCGTATTGCTAGATTTGAAAAGGTTCTCTACTCCACCAACAATCAAGTCCAAATGCGTCTCTCGGCAATTGAGACATAGCTAGTGATAGGGAGAGAGCATATCATAAGAGGGAGAGCAACACAAGAAAGGAAGTGTGCATAGTGACAAGGGGAGTTGTTTGCTCAAAAGGAGGAAGCTGATACATATACACATACACTTTTGGATAGACTAACCTATGATTGGCTTGTGTAGTTTACAGTCATTTGTTTATAGTTTCTATATTGTTGTAAACTCATAGATGTTTACAGTGCTTTTGAGGTACTTTGGTTTATATATTTCAGTTTATATTCACTATTTTGATGTGTACCCATGCTTTGAAGCCTAGTACTTGTTGCTAAATGTTATGTATTTTCTTTAAGTACATCACTCTTGTGCCCTTTGTTGGATTTTATATCCTTAATGCAATTTCTTTGCATTGTTGCATTGGTTGAGTGTTGGACATGCAAATGATACTTTGCATTGAGCTTATTAGCTTGCATGTCCGGATGTTCATTCCTTGTGTGAATGAGCATTGTAGTCACTATTTATAGTGATTGTTCGTTTTTGGTCAAGCCATGGTTTATTACTTAATTCCATTTTGCTTGATTGCAATGTGCTTGCTCCATATGCATTACAATTTTTCTGTATACAATGATCATATTATGTTGTTGTTTTTCAGGAGATACTTGTACTTATGGTTCAAGAGCTACACAGATTCTAGAGTTAGGTGTGTGTGAGTTTTGTTCAATTGTTCCAACTCGCATGTTAAGTCTAGAGTTTGTTTTAGGGTTTTGTCATGGAATACCCAAAGGGGGAGATTCTAAGGTTGAATTTAATTAACCATTCTGTTGGCTTTATTTCATGCCAATTTGCTTGTAATTCAGCATTTAGAAACCCTGTATTTAGGTGGGATTCATGTACGGGTAGTGTGTGAGAGAATGTGAAGGGAAGCTCAAGAGTGTGCACTCAGTAAGGAAAGCTCAAAAGTGTGCAGTCAGTAGGGCCTCGTGACTAGATCTCGCAGCTGGAAAGTCGCCAAAGAAGGCACACGTGTGAAGTATGCAGGGAAGCTGAAGAGTCTCGCCAGCTAGAGCACTACAGGACAAAACTTCCAATCTGGCCAGGTAGTTAGCTCGCAACTCAGTCAAGTCGTGAGGCCAAGCCACCAGACCACCCTATTTGTTACAAACCTGACCTTTCGCTTTCCAAACATACACCAGTACAAATACCCCATATACCCACGCATTGTAAAGAGCTTCCAGAGAGAAGTTTGAGAAAGAAACCCCAGAGAAAAACAAGATTGGCTCATCCACAATCTTTACACCTTGATTCTCCAAATTCCTCTACTCTCACCCTCTCCATTGTTACATACTTGAGAGGTACACTTAGCCAAATCATTTTCTCACCATACCCATATCTATGAGAAGGTTATTTGGTGCTTGGGAAGCAATTAGGAAGGGACCAATTGATATTGGTTGATGCTATGGGCTATAGCAGAATTCGATAAGCTAGAAAAGACAAATGTTCAGTGTAACCTCGTTGGAGCAAGAAGCTTGGAGGGCTTAGGTACACTGGGTAGATTAGGCTTGGAGGGTCTTCTGATGTTCATGTATCCCAACTTCATTCTCTAGTGGATTATTGACCACTTGGAGGGTGGCGGAGAGGTTTTACGCCGAGGACTTCAATTTCCTCTTTGATAACACATTGCTGTGTTGACATTCCTCTTCAATTTCCTGTTCAAGATTACCACTTAGAAATGCAATCTTGACATCCATTTGCCAAATCTTATAATCATAACGAGTAGCAATAGATAAGAGAATTCTGATAGACTTAAGCATAGCTACTAGTGAAAAGGTTTCTTCATAATCAATACCTTCTTTTTATGTATACCCTTTCACCACTAGCCTTGGTTTAAAGGTTTCAACCTTTCCATCTATCCCTCTCTTCCTCTTGTAACCCCATTTGCAACCAACAGGTTTAATGCTGTTAGGCGCCTTCACAAGATCCCAAACTTGATTGGAATACATTGAATCCAATTTAGTTTTAATAGCATTGACCCAATGATGTGTGTATCTATGTCATTTATTGCCTCTTCATAGTGTAAGGATCAGTTTTTGCCTCTTCATAGTGTAAGGATTAGTTTTTGCCTCTTTTGAGATAGCTTCATAAGTTTCTCCCAAACCTATAAATCTTATAGGTGGCCAACAATCCTCCCACTACGACGAGGCTAGTCATCTCATGAGTAATATCTTCTGGCGTATCCAATACTACCTCATCATCCCTAGTTTCATCCATAGGTTGTTCAATTACAGGTTCATTCATTTCAGCCAAAACAACTCTACTTCTAGGAGTATAATCGTTCATATAGTCATTTTCCAAAAATTTGGCATTTGTACTAACAAATACTTTATTATCTTTATGACTATAGAATAAACCTCCAATAGCTCCTTTTGGATACCCTACAAAGAAAACCACTTCTGTTTTAGACTGTAACTTGTTAGACTTTCCTTTTAATACATGTGTTAGACAACCCCAAATATGGAGATGTCTCATACTAGGCTTACGTCCATTCCACAACTCTACAGGTGTTTTAGGAACAAACTTCAAAGGTACTAAATTCAGAAGATATATTGCAGTATTTAAGGCATATCCCCAAAAAGAAATTGGTAGAATCGAATAACTCATTATGGACCTAACCATATCTAAAAGAGTCCTATTCCTTCTTTCCACTACACCATTTTGTTGTGGAATTCCAAGTGTAGTCAATTGGGATATAATCCCATTTTCAGTTAAGTAATCTTTGAAATCCCCAAGAAGGTATTTTCCACCTCGATTAGATCAAATGGCCTTTATGTGTTTACCTAATTGATTTTCAACTTCAGCCTTAAACTCTTTGAACTTTTCAAAGGCTTTGGACTTTGGTTTCATTAGGTACACATAACCAAATCTAGAGTAATCATTAGTGAGAGTAATGAAATACTCATAGCCACCTCTTGCATGAGTTGACATAGGACCATATACATCTGAATGTACTAGTTCTAGCAAAGCTTGGGCTCTTCTACCTTTTGCATTAAAAGGTCGTTTGGTCATTTTACCCTTCAAACAAAATTCACAAACTGGAAATCCATCAAAGTCTAATGGCTCTAAGAGACCATCTTTGACCAGTCTTTGAACAAGAATTAATATGACCCAAAAGCAAGTGCCAAAGATACGCATCACTAGTTGATGGAAACTTTCTCTTTAATGATTTCACTTGTGAATTATCATCTAATTCAGAATTATATAATTCATGCTTATCAGGAGTTAAAATATAAAGACCATCAACAATATTGCCGGAACAGATAAACATTTTACCCTTCTTTATTACAACACTGTCTTTCAAGATAACACAATATCTATGTTTACCTAAATAAGTTGTAGAAATTAAATTCCAACGAACATTAGGTACATATAAACAGTCTTCCAATATTAAAACCCTAGATTCAAAGAATAAATTAAACACTCCAATAGTTACAACTAGAATTTTGCTCCCATAAGCCAAAGTAAGAAACAATTTCCCTTCACTCTGCTTTCTGGTCTCCTAGAACCCCTGCAAAGAATTGCAAATATGATTACTAAAACCTTAATCCACACACCAAGAATCCATGGGATTTTGTACTAAGCATAATTTAAGAAGGAATGTACTTTTCATACCCTTATTATTGGAAGCTCTGAATTTTGGACAATTCCTATTCCAATGTCCATTCTCACCACAATGGAAACACTTTCCTTTGATTTTCTTTCCTTCGTTGGCAACTCCTAAGGCAATTTGTTTACCATCTTCCTTGGTGAAGTCCTTCTTCTTCTTTTTACCCTTGCCTTTCGACTTGGGTTAAGAAGTAGAAACTTTAGCCATATTAGCATCTACACTGGATGTACCAAGAATGCCTTCCGCTGCTACCAATTCATTCATTAATTCAGAAAATGAATAAATCTTTTTGTTCATATTATAATTAAGTTTGAATTCCTTGAATGATTCTAGTAGTGACTGGAGTATCATATCCACTTGGGATTCTCCATCAATATCGACACCTAAAACTTCCAGTGTATTCAGGGTTAGAGATCATCCTAAGACAATGCTCCCTCACTGAAGTGCCATAAGTTATTTTGGTATTATAAATTTGCCTCATAGTTTCTTGCTTTGTAGAACGGCCTTGCTCACCAAACATCTCTTTCAGACTTAGCATTATGTTCCAAGCTAGTTCTACATCTTGTATTTGATATTGTAGAACATTTGAGATAGATGCTAGGATATAGCTCTTGACCATCTCATTAGATTTCTACCAATGATTATATCGCTGATTTTCCTCAGAAGGAGCATCTAATGAAGGAAAGTTAGGACATGGCTAAGTAAGCATATATTTGTGCTCTTCAGCAGTAAGACCAATACCCAAATTTATTTTCCATTCAACATAGTTGGATCTAGTTAGTTTGTTTTGATTAAGAATAGTTACAAGTGGGCTAAATGATGCCATGATCAAATCTGAAAACAATAAACATGAATATAATAAGTAAACTAGACATTATCAATTTAGCTTATAAATATGTAGTATGGAACCTTAATAAAACCATAATATAATATATGCAACGACAACCCAATCTCATACTATGATTAAGAACTATTCTCATTATTAGTGCTATCATGATAACTTTTATCAAACACTAATAATATGCCGTTATACATTTAGCCTCTAAATAATAATAGTAAGAACTCAGCATAGAGGATACTATAATATTTAGTCTAGTGTATACTATTGTCTATAATCATGTGTAGCCACATTTCATCTCCCTTAATAGGCTTATCTTGTAGTATCATGATACAAAACACCCTCTGCATGGAATGCAAAGCTCAAGGCTAAGACAAGGTGTTTGATCAAACCACTTTAAACCAGGAAATTCAATCTTGTAGTACCATGAAATAAATACTCTCCCCATGGAATGCTAAGCTCAAAGCAAAGACAAAGTACATATTTCATACTACTATGAATTGACGAATGAGGCCATGAGATCCAACCCTCGTATCTCTCTCCCACTAGATATTTTAAAAGAATGGTTTTTAATTATAAAACATGTGTAATCTAATTACACACAACCTTGCACTTTATCCATGTGAAAACACTTAGAAAAAAAATTCAAAATTCTCATTTTTTGATCAATATTCGTATGTCTCAATCAGTCGAAAAAATTTGAAAATTCTTAGAAAACAGTTTGTCTGGCTTGATTGGTACTCAATTGCTGCTCAATCAATCGAAAAAGAACATTTGATCAATTGACTAGCAATCAAATATCAATTGAATCAAACAGATTGGTCACTGTTTCACTTGATCAATCGAAGGTAATTTTCGATCGATCGAAACTCATGAAACTCGAATTTTCCAAAAATTTTCTAAAGAAGATTTCAACGGTTTTCCATGAATAAACAACCATCATATAAACATAATAGATAGAGATTGATATCAAAACTGAATTCCATTGATGGTATAGCCTTGAAGTTCAATTTAACATATTTAACATCGAACTTAAACAACATCATAACATCAATATCAGTTTTTATCAAACAATAATTTCAATGACCATGTAGAAAATTAATTGCTAAATCTTCTAACATTTGGAAATCACTTTCTCTAATTCCAAAACTCACAAAACATGTTATACATATTCGAAATTGAAGACTACTCTGATACCAATTGTTGGAAAAATACATGTTTGTATCGCATACAAAACATATGCAGGGCAAAAATTAACGGATCTACTTCATTTGCAATTGATAACATGTATTATATAAATTTCAGAATATAAGAATAAGAGAGTGTACCTTGGTGTGGTGAATTTCAAAACAAAGATTAGAAGTACTTGGGAACACTTTTAATCTTCACTCCAATTCCACTAACACCCAAGAAATGTGATATCTCAATTAGTTTATATGATTGTGTTCAAGGGAGAATAATAGAGTGTCCAACACTAATGTACAAACCATTTCATTCTCTTACAAAATTCTATATGTTTCTCTCCTTATAATTGATTATCTATTTGGGCTAGCCTTTTGGGTCATTCTAATTGGGCTTTAGTATGTGGCTTGGAGTGGGACTAAAAGATAAAAAATAAGACACTAGCTCCAATGGGCATTGGGTTTTCTGTTAACTCTTAACAAGTCCAAAGTTAACATTAATTATATTTAATACCACTATATAAATATAATTGCTCTATACGCCTTATTAATAAATTATATCCCAATACTTTATTATACATGGAACCCCTTCATTAAAATATTTGTAGTAATACAAAGTCATGAATATAGACTACCACTTTGAAGATTACTACATCTTAATCTTTGAGTACTTTGTTTAATCCTTTAAGTTATCCATCACATATTTATGAAATTCAATTTCATAAATGTATACTTTAGTAACTCCTTGCTAAAGTAGTTAGGCCTAACATTCTAAATAACCAAACCCATTAAACTTATCTGAAGGGAATATTTTATATCTCCGTTAAAAGACTATGAATTCCATCTTGAGAATATATGTTCTATCAACACTAAATGTGGCTGCCTAACATACTGAGGTTTTGACCGTGACTTTAGATGTCACTGCTGATATATGAAAGCAACCTATACTTCATGATTAAGCCCATTATTCTCTGAGGATTAAGGCTTCGTTTGAGAGGAGGGAATGGAAAGGAATGAAAAGAATCATTTTAGAATATTCTTCCCTTCCCTTGTTTGAGAGTTTTAAGGGAAGGAATGAAAAGCTCATTCCCTTGTTTGGGAGTTTAAGTAGAAGGGAATGAAATGGATAGGAAGGAATACTCATTCCTCTCTATTCCCTTAAAATCTCAATTTTTCATTCCCCCCGAAATTCGAAGGAATGTGAGGGAATGAAATTAGATTTAATGATTCTTTTACTAAAACTCCCAAAATACCCCTATATATTCAACTCTTTATTTTAAAATAGGGGTCTAACAGTAATATTGTCATAAACTAATTCCATTTCATTCCCTCCATGTTGCTTCCAAACAAGATTACTTAGAGGCTGTTTAGACAAGAAAATTTCATCACTCAATTTTTGTCATTTAATTTCCATCACTCATCACTCATCATTCATTACTCAATTTTTCACACCCGTTTGGCATTGTCACCCAATTTCTATCACTCAATATTTTTCACATTGTTTGTGCGCCCTATACCTGTTACAGTGCAGTTTTTTTTTTTTTTTTTTTTTTTTTTTTTTTTTTTTTTTTTCCAGTACCCAGATCACCGAACCAATGAAAGAAGAAACAAAAAAAGAAAAAGAAAAAAAATAAGTTCAGATCACCCGAATCCAGTGAAAGAAGAAATGAAAAAAAAAAAAAAAAAAAAAAGGAGGAACAGGGGAGACTGAAGCCAGGAGAAGAATGGAAAAAAAAAAAAGGGAGAACACTGGGAAGACCGAACCCAGGAGACGAAAGGAAAAAAAAAAAAAAGAAGAACAGGGGAGACCGAACCTAGGAGAAGAAAGGAAAAAAAAAAGAGGAAGAACACCGGGGAGACCGAACCCAGGAGAAGAAAGGGAAGAAAAAAAAAGAAAAAAAAAAGGAAAAGGTGTGGCTGAGTTATGATTAGTGGGCCCTTCATGTGTGTTTAATTATAAAAATGTCATTGAGTTATGAGTTATGGAAACTGAAAATAGCCAAAATGTGTTTTCAGTTTCCATAACTCATAACTCAAAAATTAGAGAATTGAGTGATGAAAATAGAGTTATGGAAACAGAGTTATTGTTTGCCAAACAACCTTTTTGTTATGGGTCCCACCATTTTTGAGTTATGAGTTATGGAAACAGAGAATTGAGTGATGGAAATAGGCTATCCAAACACCCTTTTACATTCCATTTATTTTCATTCCTTTCCATTCCTTCATTTTAAAACATCCAATCAAGGTTACTTAATTCCATTCCATTCCATTCTTTTCCATTCCTTTCCCTTACTGAAATACATCCCATTCGATTCCATTCCTTTCCATTCCCGTATTATTATTCTATTTCATTCCCTTCCCTTCCCTTATGAACTCCCAAACGGAGCCTAAGAGTTGATGTAAATAGAAGTCGTGAGATTTATTATTCATTTGACAGTCATTAAGAGAATAATAAATCTCACAATGGTCCAGTTCAATATGTCTTAACTCTTAAAACATATCAACATATCAACTAGAAGTCTCCACTTCCATGATCAAGACAAATCATCTTAATTAATATGTTATAGTCTTCGCAAATAAAATGCCCAATTTCATCACTGACTATGAACTAAAATTCTGAGTTTACAAACAACTTGTGATTTATATCTTCTGTGACTATATAACATAAATCACATACTATGCATCTCATGGACTATATGATAATGTCCAAATATTCATGTTACCATTATTTTAGATAATAAAAAAAAAAATTTATTAATCGCAACATTAAGTCATACATAATGTCATACATAACATCATACAATAGGATTTAAGGGCACTAAACCTAACATATTCTATATATTATGCGATGCAAAATCAAAGAAACATGTTTGAATTTTATCACATGATGCATGGAAAAGATGATCTTATATATTTGATTCCAAGATTTTCATGGAAAACATTCACATTCTCATTTTTGGCCTTTAAAATCATAACTCGCTTGAAATTAAACATATCACATCCTAATCTACATTACATCAAATTTGATGCACGAAACACATGTAACTGTGATAAACATATTATTATTACATAGTTCTAAATCAACTTAAAATAAGAATTTAATCTTGTAAGATCTAATCCATTAAAAAAGGGTGCAAAACTTAGGTATAGTCAGTACCTTAGGTTCTCAATTAAATTATAACACATGGTTAATTTATAAACACAACATTAAATTCAATTCAACCGTAATGGTATTCAGATCTTCAAAAAAGCAGAGAGGGGAGAGAGAGAGAGAGAGAGAGAAAAACCTAACCATGTCAACAAAACTTTCTAATGTTTGAAGTTGAGATCTAGGAAATCTTAACCATCAAATTTAGATAGAGAAAAATGAAAGAGATGAGATAGAGAGTGTATGGGTGCATTTCCATCTTCGTGGAGTGGTATGAATTTTTATTTATTTATTTTAGGGAAAAGTTAACGTATACCCTAAGGGCATTGGTTTATGAACTATTGTTAGAAACTTTTTTATGGGAAAATAAAAAAGTAGCTAACTTTTTTTTACATTTTTTTTATCTTTTCCATGAAAATGGTATTAAAATTTTCCCAAAATAGTTTATTAACAAATGTCCTTATTAGGGCACCTAATAACAGGACCCTTTATTTTATTAAAAAATTCTACTATTTTTAAAAGACAAATCATGGTTTTCAACCAGCCAATTATGGACTCTTTCTTGTTTATGTCATTCAAATAAAATTCTTCTTGTATGGTGAATTATTATGGGCATCTGTTCACTGCTTCAGATACATGTCACTTGGTGAAGTCCTGAACACCATTCAACCCTTGGTCACTGATGATATGAATAGACAATTATCTTTAGATTTCATGGATTGGGAGATCCAAGTAGCTCTAAAGTAGATGGCTCCATTAAAGGCCTTAAGTCCAGATGGTATGCCCCCTTATTCTATACTAGAATCTTGTAAGTAATGACATAACTATTTTGATGCTATATTTTTTCAATTCAGCCTCTCTAGCAACCCATCTTAATCATAATTTTATTACCCTTATTCCAAAATTTTCTAATCCAGAGTTAGTTTCAGAGTTTCAACCCATAAGTCTTTGCAATGTTTTGTACAAACTTTTTTCTAAAGTTTTGGCTAATAGACTTAAGAAATTTTTACCTCAGATTATAACAGAGCATCAAAGTGCATTCATAAAAACCAAATGTAGGATGTGGAACTAGCTTCAGACATAATGTTTAGTTTGAAGGAGATGTTTGGTGAGCAAGGCCATTCTGCTAGGCAAGATACTATGAGACTTCTTCTAAATACCAAGATGGCTTAAGGGACTCCAGTTAGAGAACATTGCCTTAAAATGATCTCTTATCTAAATACACTAAAAGTTTTAGGTGCTGACATTGATGGAGAATCCCAAGTGGATATGATACTCCAATCCCTGCCAGAGTCATTCAAAGAATTCAGACTTAAATATAATATGAACAAAAAGATTTAAACTCTCTCTGAATTGATGAATAAATTGGTGGTAGCGGATGGCATCCTTGTGAAAGCCAGTTTTGATACTAATATGGCTGAAACATCCTCTTCTAAGCCTAAGTCGAAAGGCAAGGGTGGTTGGAAGAAGAATAATTTCGCCAAACAAGAAGATAATCAATTTGTCTTAGGGGTTGCCAATTATGTAAAGAAGAAAGCAAAGGACTACACCAAAGGAAAATGTTTCCATTGTGGTGAGAAAGGTCACTAGAAGAGGAACTGTCCAAAATTCTTAGCTGCTAAGAACAAAGGTATGATAAGATCATTCCTTCTTGAAATTTTTTTCGTACAAAATCCCACAGATTCTTAGTGTGTGGATTTAGGATGTACAAATCATGTCTGTAATGTTTTGTAGGGGTTAAAGGAGACCAAAAGGTTGAATGAAGGTGAAATGATCCTTACTTTGGCTGATGGGAGCAAAATTCCAATTGTAGCATTTGGGGTGTTTAATTTGTGCTTTGGGTCTAAGGTTTTAATATTGGAAGATTGTTTATATGCACCTAATGTTCGTAGGAATTTGATTTTTGCAACTTATTTAGGTAGACATGGATATTATGTTATCTTGAAAAATAGTGTTGTAATTAAGAAGGATAAAGTGTTTATTTGGCCTGGCAATATTGTTGATGGTCTTTATATTTTAGCTCCTGATAAGCATGAATTGTACAATTCTGAATTAGATAATAATTCACATATAAAATCATTAAAGAGAAAGTTTCCTTCTACTAGTAATGCATATCTTTGGCATTTGTGTTTGGGTCATATTAATTCAAATAGGATCCAAAGATTGGTGAAAGATGAGTTTTTAGAACCATTAGATTTTAATGAATTCCCAATCTACGAATCCTGCTTGGAAGGTAAAATGACAAAGAGACCTTTGAATGCAAAAACAAATAGAGCTAATGATTTGCTAGAACAAGTGTATTTAGATGTATGTGGTCGGTCAACTCAAGCTAAAGGAGGCTATGAGTATTTCATTACTTTCACTGATGATTACTCTAGATTGGTTATGTGTACCTAGTGAAACAAAAGTCTAAAGCCTTTGAAAAGTTCGAAGAGTTTAGGGTTGAAGTGTAAAATCAATCGGGTAAACACATAAAGGCCATTCAATCTGATCGTTGTGGCATATATCTCCTTGGTGATTTCAAGGATTACTTAACTAAAAATCAGATTATATCCCAATTGACTGCACCTGGAACTCCTCAACAAAATGGTGCAGTAGAAAGAAGGAATTGGACTCTTTTAGAAATGGTAAGGTCCATAATGAGTTATTTAAATTATCTATTTCTTTTTGGGGGTATGCCTTAGATACAACAATGCACCATCTAAACATAATTCCATCAAAATCTATTCCTAAAACACCTATGCAATTGTGGAGTGGGTGTAAGCCTAGTATGAGATACCTCTACATTTGGGGTTGTCCAGCACACGTGCTAAAAGGAAAGCCTGATAAGTTGGAACCAAAGTCAGAAGTATGTTTGTTTATAGTCTATCCAAAAGAAACTAGGGGTTATTTACTCTATAGTTATATTGATAACAAAGTGTTTGTTAGCAATGCCAAATTTTTGGAGAATGATTATATGAATAATTATACTCCTAGAAGTAGAGTTGTCTTACCTAAAATGACTGAACTTGTAATTGAACAATCAATAGATGAAACTAGGAATGATGTGGTTGTATCATATACGCCACAAGGCACTACTCATGAGATGACTAGTGCACTGGACCCTCATTGTAGTGGGAGGAGTATTAGGCCACCTGTAAGATTTACACTTCTGGGAGAAACTTTTGAAGCTATCTCAAAAGGGCTTGAATCTTATCCTTACATTTTTGAAGAGGCAATGAAAGATATAGATGCACATCATTGGGTTAAAGCTATGAAATCTGAATTGGATTCTATGTTTTCCAATCAAGTTTGGGATCTTGTAGAGGTGCCCAATGGCAATAAACCTGTTGGTTGCAAATGTGTCTACAAAAGGATGAGAGGGGTAGATGGAAAGGTTGAAACCTTTAAGGCAAGACTAGTGGCGAAAGGGTGTACACAAAAAAGAAGGCATTGATTATGAAGAAACGTTTTTGCCAGTAGCCATGCTTAAATCTATCAGAATTCTCTTATCCATTACTGCTCATTTTAATTATGAAATTCGGCAAATGGATGTCAAGACTGCTTTTCTAAATGGCAATCTTGAAGAAGAAATTTATATGAAACAACCAGAAGGATTCATAGCAAAGAACTAAGAGCATATGGAATGCAAATTGAAAATGTCCATTTATGGACTTAAGCAAGCATCTAGGTCATGGAACATCAAGTTTGATCGAGCACTAGGAGAAAAGTGGGATGAATTGAAGAAGGTCATGGAACATCAAGTTTGATTTAGCGTCTCTATCTCACACTTGGCCTCCTTATATCTCACTAGGAGACTTCTATAGTCCTCCTCAGCTTTCTTCATCTTTTTCACAGCTGTCTTGGCCACCCTTGCATATTCTCCTGACTTCTTAAAGAGTGAATTGTAGTTCTCTTGAAGACCACCTGTCTCTTCATCTTCTTCAGGATCCAATTCTTCTACAATTCTCATGAATTCTTTATCACTATGCTCCCCAAGCTCTTGCACAAGTAAATTCAAGTCCTTCGAAGACTCAACATGAGCAATAGTCATGAATGCTGAGAAATTCCCTTCTTCATCATAGCTATCCTCCGAATCAGATGTGGAAGAATCTGAGTCACTGAGATTGGGACTCCTTGAGTAGATTGGGACTCCTTCCCTTCTCTCTTTTTGAAGTCCTTCATCTCCTTTCCGAAACTTGTGAATTTCCCTTTATCACCAAATTTTCCATTGTTCTTGAACTTGAGAAATTTGAGAAAATTCTTTGCAAGGTAAGCAACATCTTTTTTGACAACATCCTCATCCGATGAGTCATGTGCTTCCACCCTTTCATTTACAGTCTTAAGAGCAAGGGATTTGCTCTTTTTTTGGTTTGGCAAGGAAAGCTTATATGTTTGGAAAGAACCAATCAACTCTTGGACTTTGATTTCATCGAGGTCCTTGCTCTCCTCAATTGCAGTCACCTTTGCACAGAAGCTCTCCAGTAATGAATGAAGAATTTTTTGTACAACTTTCGAGTCCTCCGTTTTCTCTCCCAAGTTAAACTTGCCAATGACCACTTCATTCAGCTTGCTATAGAAAGAATCAAAAGACTCATCCTCACTCATTCGCAGCTCCTCAAACCGAGTGGTTAGCATCTGCAACTTGGTGACTTTAACTTTCTTCGTTCCCTCGTACGTGGTCTCCAATATCTGTTATGCCTCCTTGGCAATGGTAATGTGTGAAATCTGGAGGAACTCATCTCGAGACATACCACAAAAGATAGCGTTAAGTGCTTTACTATTAGCATTTGACGCCGTAAAGGCTGCCTTATCCCATGTGGATTTGGCTGCCTCTGGCCTTGTCCAACCTATTTCAACTACATCCCAAACAGCCTCATCTATTGAACATAAGAATGCTCTCATCCGAACCTTCCAAAAGGCGTAATTACTACTATTAAAATATGGTGGAGCATTTAAAGATTGAGAACCATCTCAATATGGGGTGAAGGATCACACTAAGGTAATGAAACCAATATAAGTGTACCCGCTCTGATACCAATTGAAAGTTCAATTAGTGTATAAAACACAATAAACGTTTAGACCTTCAATTTACAAATTATCAATTTAAGCTTATTATCAAACAATTAATGTACGGAATACGAACATAAGCATATAAAAAAATTGATAAACAATCTTAAACCAAATAAAATCACATCCACAGCAAAAATTAAATGGCAAAGATTAAGGGAAGAGAGATGCAAACACAAGGACAACACATGATGTGTTATCGAAGAGGAAACAGAAGCCCTCGGCATAAAACCTCTCCGCCACCCTCCAAACGGTAAATAATCCACTAAAGAATGTAGTTGGGATACATGAACAGCAGAAGACCCTCCAAGCCTAATCTACCTAGTGTACCTAAGCCTTCCAAGCTCCTACTTCAACAAGATTGCGCCAAACCTATTTCTTCTTTAGCTTACCGGATTCCGCTATAAACCATAGCATCAACCAATATGAAATTGGTCCCTTCCTAATTGCTTCTCAAGCACCAAATGGCCTTCTCACAGATGTGGGTATGGTGAGAAAAGGTTTTGGTAATGAACCTCTCAAGGATGTAACAATGGAGAGGAAGAAAGTAGAGCGATTTGAAGAGTCTCTATGTGAAAATAGTGGATGAGTCAATCTTGTTTTTCTCTAAGGTTTCTCTCTCAATATTCTCGCTGGAAGCTCTCAATATTTCATAGGTATAAGGGGTATTTATACTAGAGTGAGAATGGAATGCGAAGAGTGAAGTTTTTCAAAACAGAGCTGGCTAGCGGCTTGGCCTCGTGACTTAACTGAGTCGTGAGTTCAAGCCGCGAGCAAATAGAATTGCATGCTTCCTCGGAGCTTGTTTCAACGAAAACAATGGTTTGACTGTTCATCTTCTCTGCATGCTTCACTCGTGTGCATCATCTAGCGGCTTGCTAGCCGCGAGCCAGTCGCGAGTCCCAGTTGCGAGTCCCTGCTACTTTGCACAAACTTAAGCATTTCTTCGCACTCTCTCACACACTGCCCTTACATGATTCCCACCTAAATACAAGGTTACTAATTGCTAAATTACAAGCAAATTTGGCACGGAATAAAGCCAACAAAATGGTTGATTAAATTCAACCTTACAATAAGTTTTTCAAACTTTTCTCATTTTTGAAGTTCTTCTTTGATCTTCCATTTTAATTTGTTTTTAGGCCTATAAATTCTTGGGTTTTGCTTTCGAGTGGGTTTAGATGAAAACCTGACACTCTAGAAGGGATAGAAACATGTTTAGGTTGAGTTTTGGTTGAGAAAACTTGGAAAATATTGAAGAACAACCTTCTGTGTTCGTTCTTGCATGTGTAGATTTGGGCCTGCGTGTGCACACATGTTCTTGCGGGCACAACCTTGATGTGTACGCAGGTTTGTTCTTGCATGCATGTGTCTATTTTTCATCTGTTTGCAATTTTATCATCATTCCTCATCATTTTTGCACTCAATTGTATGTTCTATGTCACATTTCACCCTATTGTGCATCCAATATCATTTTCTTACCATTCCTTTCACTTAATCATGAATTTAATCATATTCTATTCTTGCAGGTTTCAACCCCATATTATGGTAGAAGAAGTACCAACCAGGTCTTGGTGCGATACAACATCCTGACCAAGGAGACTCAGGGCCATGTCTGTGCTACGAGTTTTGAGCCCGTTATCAGTTTGATGCCTAAGAGGTTTGCCAATGTTGTCTACCTTGCCTAAGAGACAATGGGACACTACCCACACCTTCCACATTGCTGGCTAAGAGATGACCATCATTCCTCACGACTTCCATCACATGACTGGTTTGCGGTTTGATGGGATCCCGATTAGTCTAGAGGACAAGTTGGGCATTCAATCGGGCATAGACTTATTGGGGAGGAGGTATACTACTGAGACGATCCACTACACCGATCTTGAGGTGAACTTCATGCGTCATCCACAAAGGACGGCTGAGGAGTGTCTCTAGATGGCTAAGGTCTTTTTGCTGTACCATATTCCTGATGATTGCATTCATAACTATATCTTGCAAATAATTACCTTGTAAACTACCACATTTATATCTTGCAAACTATACCAAATTTGAACCTTGCAAACTATCATCTTGCAAACTGTACCATAACCTTTTGCAAACTATCATCTTGCAAACTATTATTTCTAAATCTTGCAAACTATCATGTATTTTCAATGTTAGGCGATGGAGTATGGTTTCATCATTAGGGGAGATGTGGTGGAGTGGAGGAGGATCACCTCGCTTTGGGCTCACCTTGATAGTCTCTCTCCTGAGGACGTAAGTTAGAAACATATTGCTTTCACTATTTTTATGCTTCTTAAGGTTCTCTTTCTCACCCAATGTGATGCCATAGATCTTATGGAGTCCTTGGACCGGAGCTTCCCCTATGGCAGACCAGGGCTTAGAGGCAACTACCATACTTGCTTCTAGTCTCTCTCAGCCCCCTAAGGGTGGTGGATTGAGGGTGATCTACTTGGCGAAGAGGGTGTGTTGCCAGCTAGCAGAGGAGGATGCGCCTTGGGTTCCCATGGATCCTCTAGTGTTCATACTAGCTACTGATTCCATGACGAATACATAGTACGACCTATGGGGCCGGGCATCCCCTTCACCAATCAAGTCATGGATGAGCTAGATTATGACAAGTTCAATGGGACTCGCCTCATGCCTTCCCTCACCGTTTTGGTATGTGTTCTTGCTCCTCTCATTTTTTTCAATCAGTAATTATTTGCATTCTTGTACATTAGTAACATTTAAAGGGAACATTTGTATCAAGAGGGCCCTATTGTCGGTGCTCTTCTTGATCATTTCCGTTTGCCTTGGTTGCTCTATGCCTATAGCCTTAATGGCTTTTCTTAGGAGCGTCCTATTGGTCGCAATACAAATGTCACGAGCTACCTTTTCCCTAATGGCACACAAGTGGTGAGTTCTATTTCATCCTTGTCCTCTTTCCTTTCTATTCTTGCATCCGAACACTTGTTCTAGCAACCTTTCCTTCAAAAGTCAGCCTACTATTTAGGAGCGTGAGGAGCTCATTTAGCTGCAGGCAACCTTAAGCTAGAGCTGACTGAGTACTCCCGACAGCTATATGGTGGTAGGGATAAGGAAGAGGATGATGATGATAATGACGATGGTGGTGATGATGTGGGAGGCTCATAGTCTACTCTGAGCCATTAGCAGAGGAAGAAGAACTTCTGGTGACCCTGCAAACAGACAGACATAAACACAGACACACCATAGCATAGCTTACTATTTCTTTTTGTTGCTTTTATTACTTTTCCCTTTTTAGCACATATGCTTGCATTTTATGTTTAGTTTGAGACATTAGGTTGTATTCTAAGAACAAATTTTACATTTATGCTTTTATTTGGGATATGTACTTAAATTACAAACTTGTAGGAACTTTATGCCATTATGTTGTTCTTGGAAACTCTATGCCTGAATTGTGCCTTAAGTAGTCCCTTTAGTCTCTCTCTTGCACCTTCCCATATCATCAAGTTAAAATGGCTGAATCTTTTCTCTCAATCCCTAATTTTTGTCTAGGTCCTTGACCTAGCAAGATTCCTCTAACTTTTACATGGATTGCCTTTCAGTTTTGAGCCCATCAAGACTCCTTATACCATCTGTGAACTTTTTTTTTTTTTTTTTTCGCTCACATCTTCTTTCCTTCTTCCTTTCCCCTTTTCCAAACATGGCCATATGAAAGGCTCCATTGGTTTCATTCAACTCTAGGATATAAGAAACGACGTAAGGTTGTCACGAAGTGGGTTCACACAGTTGATAAAGCTTACAAAAAGTCCAATCAAAAGAAAGACTAACCGACCACCTTGATATGCCCCAAATTTTACTTTTTTGCGCTTTAAAATTCTCATGTTTTTTCTTATGAATTTAATAAAGGATTAGAACATCCCACATCCCCTATAGAAACTATTTATCATCTTTTAATTTAAGCAATGAGAAAACCACCAATTTATTATATTTGTTTATTGTCATCATTTTTCTTCTTCTTCTTTTTTTCTTTTCTTTTTTCTATGCCATGTAATTTTTTCCCATGACGTCCTTGTTAGGATTTGTGCCCTTAAATCCTATTGTATGATGTTATGTATGTTATTATGTATGATATTATGTATGACTTAATGTTGTGATTAATAAAGTGTCTTTATTATTATTATCTAAAATAATGGTAACATAAATATTTGGACATTATCATATAGTCCATGAGATGCAAAGTATGTGATTTATGTGATTTAGTCACAGAAGATATAGATCACAAGTTCTTTGTAAACTCATAATTTTGGTTCGTAGTCGGTGATGAAATTGGGTATTTCATCTACGAAGACTATAACATATCAACTAAGATGATTTGTCTTGATCATGGAAGTGAAGACTTTTAGTTGATATGTTGATATGTTTTAAGAGTTAAGACATATTGAACTGGACCGCTATGAGATTTATTATTCTCCTAACGACTGTCAAATGAATAATAAATCTCACAACTTCTATTTGCATGAACTCTTAATCCTGAGAGAATAATAGACCTGATCATGAGGTGTAGGTTGCTTTGATATATCAAGAGTGAGATCAAAAGTTACGATCAAAACCTTAGTATGTTGGGCAACCACATTTAGTGTTGATGGAACATATATTCCCCAGATGGAATTCATAGTCTCTTAACGGAGATATAAAATATTCCCTTGAGATAAGATTAATGTGTTTGGTTATTCAGAGAGTTAGGCCTAACCACTTTAGTAAGAAATTACTAAAGTATATATTTATGAAATTGGATTTCATAAATATATGATGAATAACTTAAAGGATTAAACCGGGTACTCAAGGATTAAGATGTAGTAATCTTCAAAGTGACAGTCTACATTCATGACTTTGAAATACTACGAATATTTTACGAAGGGGTTGCATGTATAATAAAGTATTGGGATATAATTTATAAATAAGGCCTAGAGTGCAATTATATTTATATAGTGGTATTAAATATAATTAATGGTAACTTTGGACTTGTCAAGAGTTGGCAGAAAAGCCCAAGGCCCATTGGAGCTAGTGTCTTATTGGTCCCTTTTGGTCCCACTCCAAGCCACACATTAAAGCCCAATTGGAAAGGCCCAATAGGCCGGCCCAATTAGATAATCAGTTAGTTATAAAGGGAGAAACATACAGAAATTTATTTTAAGAGAATCATTACTGTGAAATGGTGTGTATGTGCGAGTGAAACCACTCGATTATTCTCCCTTAGAAACTAATTGAGAGACCACACTTCTTGGGCATAAAGTGGAATTGGAGTGGAGATTAAACGTGTTCCCAAGTACTTCTAATCTTTTGTTTTGAATTTCACCACATCAAGGTACGCTATCTTGTTCTTAAATTCTGAAAATTACATAATGCATGTTATCAATCATGAATGAAATAGATTCATGTTTGTTGCTTCCGCTATGTGTTTTGTATGAGATATAAAACCAAATTTACCAACAGTCCTTTAAGAAATTTTCGCCATGCCCATGGTCTTTGCTCCAATCATTTGCCTAGATCACCCATCCGGGTTTTCAAACTAGCGGGGCCCTTTTGCCTTAACTTTTGCCTAGGCCGCCCTTTCAGGTTTTCAACCTAGCAGGCATTTCTTCTTCTTCTTCTTCCTCTTCTTCTTATTTTTTTTATTTTTTTTTTTTTAAAAAAAAAAAAATTCAAATGTGGTATCTTTAGAGTCTATCCATGTTGATTGGGCGAAGCATCTCTTCCCCATCCAAATCTATAATTCTTGTAGCATCTCCTAGCATGATCTTCTTGATAATAAAAAGCCCAAACCATCTTGGCTTCATCTTTCCCCTTGCATCAAAAGTTTCATTTCTAACCACTTTTAGGACCAATCCCCTTCTTTAAGGTTTCTAGGTCTCACCTTTTTGTTAAATGCTTTAGCAATCCCCTTTTGGTACCATTATGCAAGGCATTGTGCCCTAGCTCTCTTCTCATCTATCAAAGCCAATTGCTCATATCTTTGTTTCACCCAATCTTCCTTTAGGACCTTGGTTTCTGCTACCCCTCAAAGATTGTATCTCCACCTCAATGGGAAGTACTGATTCACTACTGTAGACCAAAAAGTAGGGTGTTGCCCCAGTTGATGCACGGATAGAAGTTTTGTAACCCTATAAATCAAATGGGAGCTTATCAACCCAATCTTTGCATGTCACTACCATCTTGGTTAGGATGTTTTCAATGTTCTTATTACCTGCTTCTATTGCCCTATTGGTCTGTGGTCGATATGGTGAAGACTTGTGATGCTCAATGATGTACAGTTCCATGATTGTGTTAACCTCTCCCTCAAAGTGCAAACCATTATCAAAGATGATCTCTTGGGGTACCCCATACCGACAAATGATTTTATTCTCTATGATTCGAGCCATATGCTTGGCTTTTAACACAGCGTAAGAGGCTGCTTCCACCACTTGGTGAAGTAGTCAATTGCCACTAGGATGTATACGTGTCCATTTGAGGCCTTAAGGGCTATCCTTTCAATCACATTTATGCCCTAGAATGAGAAAAGCCATGGAGAGAGCATGATGTATTGCTCACTAGGTGGCACGTGATTCAAATTCGCATGTGTTTGGCAATTGTGGCAACTTTTCACAAAGTCTATACAACCGGTCTCCATCAAGTTCCAATAGTACCTATCCTTAATCACAAAGTCTACGCAACCGGTCTCCATCAATATTCCCATTCATATGAGGATTGTCGATGCCTTGTAGTTGCTCAACCACCCATCGCGGCAATGCTCATGTGCTATATGTGGATATGTATCGTACCTCGGGTGTGTGACTGGAATCTGAGTCGATTTTATGGAAATTACCAAGGGTAAGTGAAGTAGCCACAAATCATTAGGTTTTTTCTAAGGTGTGATTAGTCAAGTAACTCCATTCGATTTTATTACCAATCCTAGGTTTAAAAAAAAAAGGTCGTTTTTCCTAATCTAATGTGAATGGGCAAAAAATCTTGATTCTTGTGTTTGGAAGTCTAGTTACGTGTGGGGAAGGTGTTAAGTACCCCACAACGCCTGTCCAACGACAGTCCTTTGTTTTGGTAAAATCATAATTTTCAAACATTGGCAATTAAAAACAAGCTATTGGCATTAGCTTTTGGGGCTTTAATTGTATTTAGCTTTGAAGTTTGGCTTCGGAATGGGTGTGGTCTCGATCAATAAGTATGTCTGAAGTCACTAACAAATTTCCATGGCGAAAATCCGACAACATTTTGCCTTATTTTTGTGGTGGAAATCCGGTAGCACGTCACCTTAGATGCGTCATAGCACACCAAACACTATTATCTCCAAGATTTAGATGTGAGAATACGAAAATGGGGATGCCCCATTTTCACAGTGAAAATCCATCAGAGTTTCATGTTTGGTGTGCTATGGCGCACCAACAGGGTTTCGCATCTGTGTATATGGTGCGTATCGACATGCTCGCACTGTGACGAGCAGAAGCCCTCTAAAGTGTTAGAACATGCTGATATGTGCCACATACACAGGGAAACCAATGTCATTTGGTGATATGGATCAAGACAATCACATCGTGATGATTGTGCACACAATATAGTATGAATATGCACCTGCGGCAATCACCTTGAACATATACCCATACTAGATCAAGAGCTCTCATGACTAGAGAGGGCCACTCACATAGCCTCGAAAGTCCATCATACAATATGCACAATCACTCACACACACGCAGGCAGATATATATATATATATGACATCCATCATGCACAATGCTATCACACAGAGTGGGAAAATAAACCAGACATTGCCAACATTCCAAGGGTAAGGCCTAGCAAGGTACAAGAAAAGTAAAACGGACATTGCCATACCTAGGAAACGCGACCCAAACAAAGAGAAGGAAAATAAAATGGGGTACAAGGATGGGGACCCCAATACATGCTTTAGAGAAAAGGCTTAAAGAGAGGGAAAGAAGAGACTGCTTTGGATGGGCTAGGCCCCTTAATCTACTAATCATTACCCTTTATGGGTTTGCATCCTTTTGCTTGCATCCTTGCCCTTTCTGTTCGCGCCTAGGAAGTTGCACCCTTGCTACCCTTGCTCCAGGTATCCTTGCTCTATATGTGTGCATGCAAAGACAAAAGAAACAAGCCAGCAAACAAGCAAAGAAACAAACAAAGGACATAGGGAGAGCATGCAAAGAAAATACTACCAAAGAAAGCCAAACTAGGGCAAATAAAGCATGCTAAGCATACGAAAAGGCAAATAACATGTTCTCAAACAAAAGGGGGTGTCCAAGGAGGACAAATTTAGGTTTGTATCGAGTGTCCATAGCTCCACTAAATTGAAGTGTGTATGACACAGACTCATGCATGAACATGTAGACAAGCATGTAATAAGGAAGCATAGAAGCAAAGAAAGCCAAACGGGTGGCGCAAAGCAAGCAAGGAAAACATATAAACATCGCACAAAGCGAAGGAAGATGTAAAGCAAGCACACTAGGACCACGGAGGCATATCCCACAAGTGGTCACATCCAAACAAACCCTAGGAGGAACGAATGCAATCATCTAAGCACAAACCCACGGAGGGCACAAAGCACATAGCAAAGCATAGATCTAGAGAGGCTAACATGATTACAAATCATAGAAGCAAGTAAATAAACATGGACATGCAAAGGAAATGATCTGAAGCCTTTAATATAGGCCTGGGTGTGCGAATGTAGGCCTAGACCATAGGATCTAGATCTGCACCATACCGGAAGGGCCAAAAAGCAAGAAAGAGAGATATCAAGAGACAAAAGGGCTAAAGTAGCACATGTCATAGAAACCAACAAAGATCTGAGCACACAAGCATGGCACAGAGCATATAAACAGATGGATCTAAGCATATAAACATAGATCTAAGCACTACAAGTAGATCTAAGCAAAAACATGGCAAAGAACACATAGGCATGTAGATCTAAGCATAAACATGGCCAGAAGCCTAAAAACATGTGGATCTAAGCATAAACATGAAATTTAGACATATCCTAGCCCAAGAAGGCTAGACTAACAACATCAAAGCCGTAAATCATAGCAAAAAGTAAGTAGACATGCTAGGAAAGCTATAAAAGATGTTAGGAAGCTAAAATATGCTAGGAAAAGAAAATAAAGCATTTTTATATGCAAAAAGAAGCTAGGAAGAGCTATAAAGAGAAAAGGGTGTGGATTGTAGCTAAAAAGCTACATACACACCTCTAAACCTCAAATCCAAGGTATGGAACCAAAGGAGAGGAAGATTAGGTGCAAGAACACTACCTTGAAGATTGAAGGAAAAAGATGAGCATCTAAGGTGTTTAGAGATGTTTTGGTGTGTTTAGGAGAGAAACTAGAGAGAGAAACTGCCCAAAAACTGCCTTGAATTAGGTTTTTTCTTTTTTTTCTTTTTTCTTTTTTTTTTTTTGCAAAATGAGGGTTTCTGAAGGCTTTTATAGCAAAAATGTGACCCTTTTGCTATGGGTGCACCTTGTAGGGCCACTAGCCAGCTTGCTGACATCAGTAATTTTGGCCTTATCCCAATTTGATTTTGGATGCATGTTTGAAGCCTTCCTAGACTCAGATGTCTAGGTTCTAGAACACTAGAGAAATTGAAAATCCAACGATTGGATCAAAAGTTATGGCCTTGGGAAGCGTATTGACACACTCTTTATAGTTTTCTAGATATCTCAATTGTTTTAACTCCAATTTCGACCCATGAATAGTCATCAGAAAGGAAATTTGATAATCTTCACAATGGTGTTGGTCCTAACCCATTCTAACAAACAAACCAAAATTAGAATTTCTAGTGCCCTTAGGAGTTAACCATGGGTCAAACTTGGTCAAAGTCGACAAAAACCACCAAGTAGTTTGGGTTTAGTGTAGAAACATGAAAAATGTTGGTTTGGGTTGATTTTGACCCAACTTTGACTTTTGGTCAACCCAAGGTTGACCAATGGCATTTTGGTCAATTTGACCTGAAATAGCACTTTGAGTACTCCGATGCCCAAATGGGTTGTGCCACACCAATCTAGATGTTTTCTATGGCCCCATGGAGAAACAATAATATTTTTGGAATATTCGGGGTCTGGCATGCAAATTGAGAGTGGACAAAATACAGTGTCTATAGCTACCCCTTCTTTATCTAACATCTCGAGTGCAATGAGAAATGTCGGATAAAAAATAAGATACTATAGCTAATCAGTAAAAAATTTCTAACTTGGTAAACTCTATCTTTCTTTTTTCTTTTTTTAATCAAAGGTTAACCGATCATTGTTGACTAAGTCAACGCTGACCAATTGCCCTTGTAAGTGCGCCAGGCAGACCCGACTCATACAAGCCCCTAAAACTGGTCCCAAAGCCTCATTTTGACCATTCTGACTTCATTTTCCTGTAATCTCACTTCTAAAATTTCTTTGGAGCAAGTCACGGTCTAGCAGGTCCACTTTCAGCTTCAGTCCACAACTTCTGTCTCCAGTTCTGTACTTAAGGTTAGTGTCCATTTTCTCTTTCTTTTTATTTTTTGTAAGCATGTTAGTAGCAAGTAGGAAAGCGTGCTAGCACTTAATTTTTTTGTATTTTTTTTTTAATGCCATGATGATGCTGGAAAAATAGATTTCTTCACATGTTTAAGTAGCATAGGAAAACTTGCATATGTTGGATGCTATGGGAACACATGGAACTCTAACAAAATTAAAATAAAAGCTAGATAAAAATGAAATACTATACATAAATTTTGAGAGGTTGAAAAAATTTTGATGACGTAACTTGGGTTGAGAGTTTTTTTGAAAGCATAGGATTAAACAGTCGCAGCTGAATCTAAATCCCAGAGAGGCTGTTAGGATTAAATGGTCATGGCCGAATCTGAATCTTGGAGAAAGGTTGTTAGGATTAAACTTTCATGGCTAAATCTAAATCTCGGTGAGATAAACGGTCGTGGCCGAATCTGAATCTCGAAGAGAGACTGGTAGGATTAAACGAACATGGTCGAATTTGAATCGCGATGAAATAAACAGTCATGGCCGAATCTAAATGGTTGTGGCCGAATCTGAATCCCAATGAAATAAACAGTCATGGCCGAATTTAAATCCCAAGAGAGGCTGTTAGGATTAAATGGTCATGGCTGAATTTAAATCCTAGTGAGATAAACGGTAGTGGCTGAATTTAAATCCTAGTGAGATATACAGTCGTGGCTGAATCTCAATCTCAAAGAAAGCCTGTTATAATTAAATGATTGTGGCCAAATCTGAATCCCAGTGAGAGGCTGTTAAGATTATATGGTCATGACCGAATCTGAATCCCGATGAGATAAATGGTCACAGCCAAATCTGAATCTCGGAGAGAGGTTGTTAGAATTAAATGGTCATGGCCAAATCTGAATCTTGATGAGATAAACGGTCATGGCCAAATTTGAATCCCAAGAGAGAGGTATTTAGAAAATTTTGATATTTTTGAGGCAAAAGAGATAGGATTAAATGTTTGTGGCCAAATTTGAATCCCAAGAGAGAGTTATTTTGAAATTTTTGATATTTTTTAAGCGAAAGAGATAGGATTAAACATTCGTGGCCAAATTTGGAACCAAGAGAGAGGTATTTTGAAAATTTTGATATTTTTGAGGCGAAAGAGATAGGATTAAATGGCCGCGGCCGAATTTGAATCCCAAGAGAGATGTATTTTGAAAATTTTGATTATTGAGGTGAAAGAAATAGGGTTAAATGGTTGCGGCCGAATTTGAATCCCAAGAGAGATGTATTTTGAAAATTTTGATTATTGAGGCGAAAGAGATTGGATTAAAAGGTCATGGCCGAATTTGAATCCCAAGAGAGATGTAGTTTGAAAATTTTGATATTTTTGAGAAAACATGACATTTTTATATTGACATACATGTCATGTGTTAGGCAGTAGGATTAGACATACTTACCTGTTTACTTGCATCGCCAAATACTTTTGGGCTTACCAATTGTGAGAGACCGAGGAAATTAGGTGCTCTCAAGAAAGAGATTTGGGTGCTTTTAAGGGCACCCCTCTTTTTGGGTAAGTGGTGTGTAGTCGCCACTTATTTTTTTATACAAAATAAATAAATAAATAAATAAATACAAATTACATGATCAAAATACTTCATTGTCATTGATTAAATAAAGAAAAGTACAACTTTGGTAAATTATCCTTTCAAGACCTTGGGTCCTAATTACAATCTATGCGTAGGAATACAAAGCTTCAGTCCTAATTACAATCTACCAAAATTAAAAGACAAAACACTAATCTACCTATCCAAAAATCCTAAGCTCGAGGGCTAGGTTACGAAATGGGAATGTGTTAGGCACCCATTCCGCCCAGACAGAGTCTGATCTTCTAGACTCTAATGACCAATATACCCTTTTTTGCATGATGTTGAATGATATGTTGAGCACCCATGACAGAAACTTGACAAAAATTAATTTAAATAAATTTGCCTTATGAATAATGTCCTCTTTTCAAATGAAAAATCAGACTTGTTGTTTGTAAAAGGTAAGAAAATAGATTTTATCCAAAAAATTAGATTTGTTGTTTGTGAAGTAAAAAAAAAAAAAGGAGATTTGATTTGTAAAAATCAGATCTGTTTTGGAAATTTAAAAAAGATGAGTTTTGATTTGTGAAAATCAGATCTGTTGTTTGTGGAGTTAAAAAAAAACTAGATCTGTTTTGTGTCTAGTAAAAAAATGATTTTTTGTATATGAAAAACTAAATCTGTTGTTGGAAACAAATAAAAAGGACTTTTAAAGGAGGATTCACATTCATGAGACGAATTTATCATGCATCACACAAAAAACTTAACCTAAATTCAATCCCGTCTTTTGAATTTCAAAATATGCAATTTTATGACAAAGAAAACTTTTTAAAAAAAATTGTATTTAATAAAAATACAGATTAGTTTTGAGTTTTAGAAAAAAAAAAAATCTATATTTAATGAAAATACAAATCAGTTTTAAGATTAGAAAAAAAAATCAGATATGTATTTAATAAAAATACAGATCAGTTTTGAGTTTTCATAAAAAAACTAGATCTGCATATAATAAAAACACAAATTAGTTTTGTGTTTAGAGAAAAAATCAGATCTATATTTAATGAAAATAAAGACCAGTTTTGTTTAGAAAAAAAAAAGATCTGAAAATACAGATCAATTTTGAGATTTCATAAAAATTAGATCTGAAAATACAAATAGGTTTTGAGATTTTTTTTTTTTTTTTTTTTAAAAAAAACATTGATAGTCATTAGCAAATTTTGAAATTTAAGAAAAAGAATTACAATAAACAATCATCTAAAGAACATGCAAAGAAAATTCTAGCAAAGTATCTAAGCATGGCAACTATATATTAAGAATAAGGCATCATAAAACATACTAAACATATTCATGCTTCACACTAATTTATGGAAAAAGGAAAGAAAAAAAAATAGAATACCTCTTGCATAAGAATGCTCTTCTAATGAATGAATATTTTAGAAATCAAAGAAGTTTGTTCACCTCTTTGAGGTCTAAAATACCTTACTTACAAAAAAGAAGTTCCTAAAGCAAAAGCCTCCTGAACGTCTTTAACGTAAGGGGAATTGAAAAGTCAGAAAAGAGGAAGCCTTTAATTCTGATTTGTTTCCTCTATCTATAGAGGCTGGGATGCTGAATGCGTCCTTATCTCTAAAAAGTCGAAAAAGATAGGTTTTATCCTAATTAGGAAGTCAATGGACTAGGTTGCAAATTTGGGCCAATTGGAACTCCAAGAGTGCCAAATGGTCCTCTTGGGTGCCAGGTCCGCATTTGAGTTTTGGTCCAATTTGAACTCCTTTTTTAGAATTTTTTAGCCAAGAATCGTACCTAGATGCATTTTTAATCCGTATTCTAAAAATTAATCCCTTTTTCTTGATATTCAGGTCTTTAAAGTGATAATTATCTTGTAGATAAATATTCCAAAAAAACTTGATTATCCACAATTTTTTGTCATTTGATTATCTACTTTATTCCCATGCAAGTAGGCCTATTTTTGACACTAACTAACATCCAATCACAATTATTTAATTAATTTTAATTTTCTAACCGATCAGAATTAATTTGAATTAATCATGTGTGATCGACTCCACCCAAACAAAATGCATGTAAACCGTGCAAATTTGATCACGTGATATCTTTCAATCTGATGGTCCGATTTGGAAATTGGACATACCGTCGCGATCATTGGAATCTCAAGATCACTTTAATGATATGAAATGAATGAATTAATGCATGTAATGCAACTCCAAATTTTGGGTATATGAATGGTCACTCTAGCTATCTTCCAAGATTAAATTATGGGTGCAAAATCGAGTGTGTACAGAATGCCCCTCGTTGGTAGAGCTTGCAAAGCGAATATCAATGTAAACACATTGATTTTAGCAGCCATGATATAATCAAGGATGACTTTTCAAAGATTACCTAGCCCTCGAACCTAAAATCTGGGAACATAGAACAAGTGTTTTGTTGTTTTGAAAAAAATGAGAATTGTGAATACTTTACCTACTTGAAAACTGATAATTTTGAAATGAATCTTGAAATATGGGGTGACTAAGAGGCTTCTCTATCTCAGTTTGTGACATGTGACAACCAAGGGGTTTCTCTACCTCAATCTGAATGGAAGGTAACCAAAGGGCTTCTCTACCTTTGAACCCGAGGCGATTGAGAGGCTTCTCTATCTCAATCTTGAATTATGACAACCAAGGAATTTCTTTACCTTGATCTAAATGGAAGGTAACCAAGGGGCTTCTCTACCTTAGAACCTAGGGCGATTGAGAGGCTTTTCTATCTCAATCTTAAATTGTGGCGACCAAGGGGCTTCTCTACCTTGATCTGAGTGGAAGGTAACCAAGGGGCTTCTCTACCTCAAAACCTGGGGCAATTAAGAGACTTCTCTATCTCAATGTAAAAAAATTAGATCTGTTTTTATAATGTAAAAAATAATAATAATAAAAATAAATAAATAAAAAAGATTTGTTTTGCAAAAAAGATTCAGATTTGTTGTTGGAAAGAAAATATAACGGGCTTTTGAAGGAAGATTCACATTCATGAGAGAAATTCATTATGCATGCATCACATATTAAAAAATGGAAAAGAATTCAACCTAACTTTCAACCCTTTCTTTCAAATTTCAAAATCTGCAATTTTATGTCAGAAGAAGAATTTTCAAATCTGTATTTAATGAAAATACATATCAGTTTACCTTGGTGGGCTGGATATGTATGTATTATATTGCCCCATAATAGGCCCTGATGTATGATATTGCCTTTTGGTGGGCTCTTGATGTATGATTGGACATTGCCTCTCAGTAGGTCGTACATGTATGTTTCTAGATTTCGCCTGTTGGTAGGCTCCTGATGTATGATGAACAATGCCTCTTGGTAGGTCTTACTTGTATGCCAATGGCACTTTAGCATTTAGGAGCCGATTGCACCACTATGGCCACTTTGCATCGCATTGTATTTCCATAGATTTACCAATAGAATCTGAAGTTTGATTAACCCGCTGAGGGATATGGAGAGAGGAAAGACTGCATAAAATAAAACTACCCCAATGAAGGTTTTATGAGGTTCTTATAATAAGAGGAAAGGTTCCTGGCGAGATGGACCCATTCTTGAGCATATTGACTAGCTGAAAGTGGACTTAACCATGCAAAATAAACTACCCCATTGTAGGATTTTGTGTGGTTCTAAAATGATCAATCGACTTGAAATGAGATTCAAATTGTATCGGATGATATGGGTTCCTTGACAGCCCTAATGATGATCATGGATTTCCCCAACGGGATTTTGGACTCACCATGCGATAGCATGCATTGATTGTCTCGGTTAACAATTGAATCGACCTATGCTTTGTTAAGAGTTCCCTTGGGGAAATGATCATTGCAATCTTCATACCATGTAGGATGGACTACTATTAGTGATTGGGAATAGCCTTGGCACTGTCCTTTTACATGTCTTGACAACAAGGGCTAAATCAACCCCTGAATCTAGTGAACCGAGCTTTGAAAATGAGCCTCAAGATATTTCGGGATGCCATACAAGAGGCGCAAAGATAAACTACCCCAGTGTAGGGTTTGTTCGGTCTCAGTCATATGAAAATATCTTTTGAAAGGCAAGTTTGCTACTGAACCTGCTGCGCACCACTGTTAGTGCAAAAATCGTGGGAATCTTTGCACCGGAGCTGCCAAAACCCTCCATTCATTGGATTTAAGTTTAGAATACATGTGGGTTTATGCCAGGGGGTTGAAAAACCTTGGCACGTGTCTCAAGGTGCAGCAGCCCATGTAGGTGCGCTAGCCTCGGGAAGCGTGCTTAAAAGCAAATGGCTCCCCCAGATCTAGTTTGTTATCTCTGGGGTCTTCTCCTACAATTTTTCTTCACTGAAAACTCCTTGAAACACCATTTTTCTTCAATTTTCTACACGAATCTACATTAGAACACCGTATTCTTTCAAATCTGAGCATGGATTTTCTTGGGCTCAAGACTTATGATACTATGGTGGAGCTTAAGTGGGAGACTTTTCATAAGAGGGAGCTCAAGAGATCAAGCCTACATCAAGTAGTTCCTTAAAGATGCCACTTTGCTCCTTCGCACTTCTTTGGATTGGCATTTACTAGAGGCCATAGTGACTTGTTAGGATCCCGCTTTGAGGCGCATCACCATTGGGTCTGTGGACTTGGTCCCTACTTTGGAAGAGTATCATCACTTTCTCTTTCTTCCTACCCCTATGAGTCGGGTTTATCGACCACTGACTCGATCTTGCTTCCACAAGCAATTGGCGAAGCTTTTAAGCCTGAAGACGCCTATTGTGGATGTTTTAACCCGATATGGGAGCGGCTTAGGAGGTAGCATCCCTTTTAATTTTTTGCTTTGTCGGCTTGGTGAAACTTAGTGCCCTACTACTTACCGTGGAGATTTGGTGGACTTGAAGGAGCATTAGACCTTCTACAGGCACCAGGTCTTTTAGCTTAGTGTTATGCCCTTCTTAGTCAGGTTCAATTAGCTTTCAAATTCTACCCCTAGTGAGTACTCTGCCTCATAGCACTTCTTTTATTGCCTCTCTCCTCTCTGAGACTATTAGGTCTTTTTCCATGTGTTGTGAGATTGGTAGTGGTAGGCTTGGTTATTATGTGCATCTATTACAGTTATGGCTCTATAGTCATTTAAGTGTGATATCTAGGGCACAGCCTACTGGGTTTTTGAGGAAGAATAAAGTTAAGATCACTGAGGCTTTTGATCTTCCTTTTACTGGGGACATCATTGGTTAGTTGCGATATTTGTTTGGCTTACGTTCCACTAATTAGACTTGGAGAGTCAAGTGGGGAGTTGCTAGGTGGCAGGGTTGGACCCACTGTATTGGTTTTCTTGGCATCCCTTTGGTGGGCATCTAGGGTTGTATAGGGTATTTTCCAAGCATGGCCTGAAGGAAATTTGGGGGTGATCAGCATGTCCTTCGATTTAGTGATCTTTTTATCATCACTTATGATTATGGGCTCTAAGATGTTGACACAGTCATCACTAATCGTGCTTTTGATTTCTGGCAGGACCGCAGGTCGACTACCGACTATCCTACTTGTCCTGGGGACGATTATGAGTGGTCAACTACAGAGTTTAGAGAGTGGAGGACCAGTAGGGATCTACGCTTCATTATTGATCTGCCGGGTTCTAGATCCTCTTGATCCTTACCTCCCGATTGATATATTGAGGGATTATGCACTAGAGTTTAAGGTCAAAGTTAAGAGCACTTTTAGAGAATTGAGAGAATGCCTGACAAAGGCTATCAAGGATAGGGATTGTTGTAGGGAGCTTCTTGTTGCTACAATAGAGAACTATGATGAGATCGGGATAGCTTATAAGGCTGAGCTTGCCACCCTTAAAACAAAGCTTGAGCAGAGGAGTTCGGCTTCTTTAGCTACGGAGGCAGAGTGCATTCACTGATATCTTGATTCACCAGTTTGGAGAATAAGCTGGCAAATCTTGATTCACCATCTTGGACCAAACGAGTGAGGAGGAGAGGGCCATAGTGAAGGCTAGTTGCACTGAGGCGAGCAGTAGGGCTGATGATATAGCACTGAGGCTAAATCCTTCATTCATTGTACTTTGAGCTTGGAGTAAGGGTCAGCTAATGAGCCTAGTAAGCCATAGTTGGCTTTTCCTTGGCTTAAAGTAGAAGTAGCCGAGAAGGAGAAGGCATTGAGAATTGCTACTGTAGAGTTTGGCACCTTGTAGGCTTTGCTTGATACAGAGAGGGAGGGTTGCACCTCGAGTCTTAGTATGGAGAGGGAGCTGGTTCAACTTCAACATTCATATGGCTAACTTTGAGAGATTGCTAGAGACTTAGGCTTAATGCAATAGGATTAGTTCATACTCATTCTTCGAATGATCTGATTCTTCACGCCGGCTTCGAGGTGCTATGTAGGATTGTGGCAGACCGTTTGGGCTATGTTTGACTTGAAGGAGTCTTTCTGTTTCTTTTCATTTCTCCATATGAGCTATATAGTTAGTATTCTACCTATGGAAAGGTCCGTCATAAATTGCTAGGCAATTGCGTACGGCCTTCCACTTTTGGGTTTTTAAAGCAAAGTCTAGTTTGTGAGGCATGCCTAAAAATAGAAAATAGGTGGAAACAAAGATGTTTTTCTGTATATTAATTATTAGCAGATATTTATATCTATGAGATTTGTGTTTTGGATGCATAATGATGAATGCATGAAAGGAATAGAAAGGCACAAAACAAGCATGTTTAATGAATATGTTCACAAATGCTTTGAAAATGCAAGATCATACAAATGAAATGGTAAATGTAAATCTATGCATTACAATATCTCAGGTTCCAATGGATAAATCCTGTTCTAGACGAATCTTTTCCTTTTTCATTGGAGTACATCTTCCATTGGCATGGGCCATAAAATCATTAAATAAAACCACAGCGGGCCACGTATGTCCTAAACATAGAGCAACCCAAGAGAGTGCACACTTTCTTCCATTGATCTTGATCATAAACCAAGCGGATTCAACTGACTGAATTTTCTTTTTAAATGTGACTAGGCCAAGGTGGTTACCTACATACCTTGATTATGAAGGATTAGGTCATCACGTAATTCAATTGACCTTTTTTTATTGTCTTAATTTTTTCCTAGAATACCCTTTCAGGTTTTCAATCTAGCAAGCTCTCTCACGCTCTTTCTTTTGCTCTCCTTTTGCCTAGACCACCCTTTCGGGTTTTCAATCTACCTTTTCATATATATTTTTTGGTATTTTTGCTCCTCTTCTTTTTTTTTCTTTTTTTTCTTTTTTTTTTCTTTTTTTTTTTTCTTTTTTGTCTGTTTATATAGGGATGTAGAAAAAGAGGTTGCATTTGGAGGCTCCCTTATGCAAAGTACTGTATGACAACATCAGAATTGGAGGGTATATTGAAGTCATGCCCATCTATGTCAATTAGAACCAAGGCTCCTTTCGAGAAGGCCTTCTTCAGCACATATAAGCCCTCATAGGTCAAGGAAAACTTTCCCCTGTAATCAAGCATGGCCTGGTTATGCTTTTTCAAGACTAGGTCGCCTTTTTCAAAGACTCTAGGTCTAACTCTCTTGTTGAATGCTTGCTCAACGCAATGTTGGTACGACTATCCGTGGCACATTGTGGTCATGTGCTTCTCGTCTACCATGTTCAATAGCTCATATCGGGAATAAGCCCATTCATCTTCTGACAACTTTGTTTGTGATAAGATTCTGAGATATAGGATCTCTACCTCTGCAGGGAGGACAACTTCCATGCTGTAGACCAAGGAATATGGGGTTGCACCTGCGGAAGTATGAACAGAAGTGCAATAGGCGCACAAGGCGAATGGCAAGATCTTCTTTACGTTCTTGTTGGTGGCTTCTACTATACCGTTCATCTAAGGATGATAGGGAACCAAATTTCAATGTTTGATCTTGAATTGTTGGCAAAGTTGCTCGATCATTTTTCCATTTAGGTTCTTCCCATTATTGGTAATGAGCTCTATGGGTATGCCGTAGTGGCAAATGATGTTTTGTTTCAAGAATTGGTCTACCACACCTTGGGTAACGCTCTTATAGGAAGCAGCTTCCACCCACTTGGTAAAGTAATCAATGGCCACCAAGATATACTCATGCCCATTGAAGGCTTTTGGAATCATGGGTTCAATGATGTCCATTCTCTAGGCTAAAAATGGCCATGGTGTTGCTAAAGAGTGCAAAGGCTGAGGAGGAACATTCTTTCTATTCTAATAGACTTGGCAACGGTGGCATGTCCTTACATGCTTGATGCAGTTGCTCTTCATGGTGTGCCAATAGTAGCTGGCTCACATAATTTTTCCAACCAACAAGGGTCCACTGGCATGGGCTCTAAGCAAGCCTTCACGCATCTCTTCCATCAAATGGTTAGCCTCGTGAGCATCTCTACATCAAAGCAGAGTTGTATCGTGGTTCCTCTTATACAAGACTTCCCACTCAAGAAGAATTGGCACGCCATGCGCCTGATGAATTTCCACTCATTATCTGTCGCTCTGGACGGGTATTTTCCATCTTTGATATAAACCTTGATATCAAGGTAACATGGCTTCCTACTAACTTCATCTTTGACATTCATGCATTCTTTGATACCAACACACTGTAGACCTCTATGCGCAATTTTCACACATTATCTCTTTCTACCAACTTAACCATGCTAGCCAAGGTGTTAAAGCATCTGCAAACTAGTTATGTGCTCGGGGCAGATCTAAAGTCTCTTTCAACTATCTTTGATTTTCGTCTAGAGGTGTTAGGAATTCTAGGGAATTGATGGTCATCCAAAGTCAAAGATGCATAAAATAAAAATGAATGAATGATTTGTTTGAATAAATATGTGCCCCCATAAAAGGAAAGAATGCAATGAACTCATGGCCTAATTGACCTTCCTTGCTAATGCTCTAAAGAGAAAACACGTTTTTTTAGAAGTCTAAAAAAAAGGGAAAGAAAATTGAAAAAAAAATGGGTGAGATGTTGAAAACAAAGAAAAAGAAAAAGAAAATGAAAGGTAAAGATTCAAAAAGAAATGAGGAATTGGAAAATGAGAGAAGAAAAAGAGAGGATAAAGATGAAGATGAGAAGAGAGAGAGAAAAATTGAAGATGAGAGAGAGAGAGAGAGAAAGAGAGAAAGAGAAAGAAAGAAAAAAAGATAAGAAGAGAAAAAGAAAGAAATGATTGGAAGATGAGAAAGAGAGATTAAAAAATGTATATGAGAAGATTAAAAAAAAAGGATGGAAAAAAGAGGAGATGAAAAAAAAAAGATAGAAAAATGAAGAAAAGATTAAGAGGAATGATGTGACATGTTGTGTCTTTGGTTTAGTCCTGATGTGTTTGGACCAAACCTAATGCAACTCGTTGTAATTGGTTATGTCCTAAAGTGTTTGGACCTAACCTGATGTGACCCGTTGTGATTGGTTTTGTCCTAACATGTTTGGACCAAACCTGATGTCAATTGTTGTGTTTGGTTCTGTCCTGATGTGTTTGGACTAAACCTAATGTGATCTGTTGTGTTGATGTGATCTAATTGTTGTGAAAAATTTAATAGATTCAAAAAATTTCAAAGTTCCAAAGAATAATTCAAAACTTCAAGAAGGATGTCACTTAAGAAAAAAAATTCAAAGTTCAAAAGAGAAATTCAAAATTCAAGAGAGAAAATGGCACTTAAGAAGAAAATCAATAATTTCAAAAATCCAAGAGAGATTTCAAATGAAAATGATGAATAAACTTTTTTCAAAAATGGATGTATTTGAATGATGAGTTTTTCGGAAAATAATGATGTATGTCATGAATGATAAATTCTTTGATTTGTGATGTTGAGTCTCTTGAACCTTTTAGGATAATATGATGTCGTGTTGATGTACTTATGATGATATGCGTATGTTTATGATGTTGTGTTGATGTATTTATAACATGATGTGTGATGTGTGATTTTGGCTTAGGATAGTAGCCGTTCTTGTTGTGTGCCTTTGATTCTAGGTTCAAGATAGCAAACTTAGGCTCTTTGATGATTGATGTTGTGCTTATGATGTGTTGATGTGTTTCTGTTGGCTTAGGATAGTAGTCATTCCTGTTGTGTTCATGATGTGTTGTTAATGTGCTAATAACATGGTATGATGATATTATGAGTTTTCTTTTTCGCTTGGGATAGTAGCCACTTTTATTGTCTTCACATTTACCTAAGGTTCAGGATAACGAACCTAGGAGAATATGGACTCATAAAATCTAGCAATTGGATTTTGCACCCACACCCAATATTTGCATGCATGTTTGCATGTTTGTGTTGTGTGTGTGTGGACTTAAACTTTATTAACCAAAAAAATGGTTCATCACTTCAGACTTTCGACTACACTTGCAGAGCAAGTATAGCCAAAAGAGGGGCATCTATAGACCCCTCATTTTGTACCCGGTTAATAAACATTAGTCTCTGGTCCCAATGATAAGCTTGAAATTTCTACAAATGGTAATTGAAGTTATTTTGATAATTTGGAAGTAATCACAACTCAAAAGTGCTCAAATCGATTTGAAAACGATACTAAAAATGACCTTTACTCAATATTTTGACCATAACTTTTGATCCAAAAATCATTTTTGAGTGAAATTTATTTTTCTAAAAAGTAGACATCCTAGGCTTCAATTTGAACCCATATTTTGCCTAATTTGGATTTATATTGAGTGAGTTATGGCTACTTGAAGTTGGGCCATAAAAGCAGTCAAAATAAGGGTTTTTGGGGAGCATGTCTACGCAAGCCCCAACCATATTCGTACGCAGGCTATTATTCTAGGTTCCAGAACTCCATTTTTAAGGGCCCAAATTGATAGGCCACAAACTAAATAACCCCTTGTGATAGAAATTAATTAATTAATTAGCCAAGTTATTAATTAATCAATTTATCATGCAAACACATGGTAGCATAAACAGATCACCAATAAACTAAAATTGCAGTGGAAATTAAAAGACACTGTGATTTATTTACGAATGGGGAAAAACTTGACGGCAAAAACCCCACCGGGTGATTTTCAGGTCACCACTCCTGAAACTCCACTATTATCACAACAAGCGGTTACAAGCAAGGAATCCCAAGTACCTTACCAACCTACAGTTGAACCCTTACCCCAATACCCAATCGAACTTGTTCTGTAGTGACAGTTCCCCTTTCTGATGCACGGCTCCCAATTGTACGAATCCCAGTACACGACTTCAATCACCAATCTGAAAAGATTGTTGGCTGCAAAGTTCTTCAGTTCATCCACACGACGAAGAGCAGGAAGATGCTTGGTCACAAAACCCTATGGTGCAAATACACAGCAACTTCTCCAAGAAAGAGATGAACTAGGTCAAGAACTTTGTCTCTGGTCACAATTTGCTTGAACAGAATTTGCTCAATGCTTATGCAACTTGTGTACCGTTTGACGGCTCTTAAAACAATCCTTTTATATGTCTAGGGTTAGGAGAAAAGAAGGCCCATAGACAGAATCACAGATCCCAAGAAAATCAGAGTTGAAATCTGAAATTCGTAAACCTCGACAGATAGGAGGTGTCGAGTAGGTATCAACCAGCTGTCGAGATTTAATGATTTTGCACTCCTTGCTTGATTTCTTGAAAAAACTTGAAGGCTTCAACACTAGATCTTGAAATGTGGTTTCTTGAAGTAGTTTAACACATCCTAAGTCTACCCAAATACAAGTAACATGCATTTTGTCAAAGGATAAGCCAATTACATAAAATCATGACATATGTTCTATAACATGAGAAACACATATGTCCTAACAATCTCTCCCTTTAGCAATCCGTGACAAAACTACAACTAACAAATGAACATATGAGAGAAGTCACAAATCACTTAACTCATATTCACTTGTTGAATATAATAAAATCTATCTTAACACAAACTCTTGAAAAACTTTGCAAGAAGAGAGTTTATGGCAAGTAGACTTTGATAACCTGTATTTCTGAAACACTTTAAACAAAACTCATCAAGGCATCTTTGTGTGAAACAGAATAATAGATTGCATACAAATAAATAAGAGAAACAACACATGAAAGGGTAAGTGAAAGAAAAATATACATCAACAATATATAAGAGAAAATAAGTACAATGTATGTCTATAAATGGTCATAAGACCTCATGTACAAGAACAATGTATCTAATAAAGAAAAAAAAGAAAAAGATACATGATATCCTCACTACATCCATCAAAAAGTAATAACAACACTCCCCCTAACAAAATGATCCCAAAAACTAACTCTCCCCTTAAGAGTGACTACTCTCATATCCAAAACTACTCCCCCTTTTTGTCACGAGTGACAAAGGGTAGAGTGTCAAGTAGACATCTCATCAGTAGAGCTAGCATCTCCATCATCATCTGAAGCATCGTCGTCATCACCATCATCATCATCATCATTATCATCATCATCCTCAGCATCGAAATCGGAAGCAACTGGATGAGGTGGTGAAGGAGTAGGCTCAGGGGCAAAGTCAACCATAGCCACCTGCCGTCGTGCAATACGACCAACACAAACGTTCACCTGATACAACTCCGTAGAGAGTGTATCCAGGCAAGCATCCATGCGCTGCAGCTGCGCCAAGACGTCTCCCAAGGACACATCACCAGAAAAGGAAGGAGCGGATGCAGATGGAGTAGACTAGGATGGAGTAGAACGAGAGGAGGGTACTGCTGAATCCGTCTGTCGCGACTGAAACTGGGCCTCACTACGTTTAAAGGTAGCGTAGTCTATGGCACACATGATGGAAAAATGGTCGAACAAGGGAAAAGGAACGGAAAAATGGTGTAGAATCCTCATGATAGCGAAAGGAAAGATAAGGTTATCACGGGACGTTGAATGCAAATGAACATCTATGATAGACAGAATGAAGTGAGAGGGAAAATCTATAGTGAGATGCTCAAGAAGAGATAGCAAAAATCGAGCACAAGGCTCTGTGATGAAGTTATAATGAGAAAGAGGATGTAAAACAAAAGTCATCACCATGTTTATGAACCTAGGACCTTTAGCAAAAGGTCGACATGATGTAAAAAGACGCTCACCCCAAGCAATAAGGCGCTCAAAAAAAGAAGACATGAGCTCATACCTAGACACTGTCCTCAGACGCTCACAGCTAGGATAATCAGGAAACTCTATCCTAGGGACATGAAGCACATCCGCAACCAACTGTGGTGTGACAGGGATGTGCGTACCTCGGACGCGAGTGAAAAAGAGAGGTACTAAACGATCTATCTAGTGCATGTTGGAGTAAAACTCCTGGATCAGCATGAGAGGACATGTGACCGGGACGTCACACAGTGACTCCCATCCCCTACTGTGAATGACAAAGGAAAGGTCGGTATCGGCAAAGTCCGACAGTATGACTTGGCGTTCCGAATGAATGCCTCGTCTAGAAAAGTTCTCCGAGAATGCCTTAAGGGCATCATCATCACGGAACCGAACAGTAGAAGGAGAAGGATCAGAAGATGAAGAAGCATCGGAACGAAAAGGGTTCCAGGCTGAAGTGGATTTACACTTAGGTGTCATAGACACGTCTAACGTAAACTAACAGAGAGGGAGAGAAAGAATGACAATCAGAAAAGTCCCAAGCAATTTCAAATATATCAAGTATATTGAAAAGAAGTACGTATGCATGGGAAATGCATGAACATGTGACATGCAAAAGAAAATGCATCATGGGCTCAACCCAATCCAAACCTATCAGCACACGAACATATAGCACACATCTAAATTCATGACAATATCATTATAATGCTAATATGATGCAATGTATGAGGTTTTAAACACATTTAAGTGAAAACCCATCCCAAAATTTCAATGAAAGCTCATCAATTTTGAAAAACCCCAAAATTTTACAAAAACCCCAAAACCTAGGTTTTAGATCATGAAATGCATGAATGAGAAAGGATTAGGAGCTTACCAAGTAAAGAGAAACTTGAAAAAGCTTGAAGAATCCTTAAGGAACAAGTTTGAAGTAAGATGAGAGTGTTTTGGGAGAGAAACAGAGAAGTATCGAGAGAGAGATTGAAGAGAAATGATTTTCGGATCGCACAAAGGCCTTATGTAGGCAGCTAGTAAATCTCGACAGATGCAAGTATCGAGAGGTATTGAGGAATCTATCAAGGTAGGTATCAAGGATCTGGTCTTCGATAGCTAAGGTATCGAGGAAGCTATCGAGCAACAAAGAGTCAGAGTCAAGAACAGAAGCTCGATCGATCCAGCAAGTGTCGAGGAGCTATCAAGGATGTAGGAGCTTTCTCAATCGATCCACCAGGTATCGAGGAGGTGTCGAGATTGTGTTTAAAAAAATACTTGAGAAGCTTGACAGATAGCAAGGTATCTAGGAGGTGTCAAGGAGGTGTCAAGACAGCTTTTCAAAACAATTTTTCGAGATGTGAAAAACACAGATATGAATGCAATCCAATATACAACTCAACCAATGATCCAATTAACACAAAAAAATCTCTCAAAAAAAAATCTCTCAATCCAAAAAAATTTTGAGCACAAGGATCTTCAAAACACACACACACACTAAACAAGTCTAATCAATTTTATATTTCAAAAATAAGTCATGACAGTTTAGTGAGCATACATTACCACATGTTAAACTTGTGATGGCCAAATCACATTGTATCTGCACATGTATCAAGAATGGCAAAGAATATTGCATGTTGTGTGTGAAAAACATCGCAAGATTGCATAAGTGTAAACATGTTATGACAATTTGAGATATGAGAAAATCACTTTAACTCATACACAATCATAACTGCTTGATGGGGACTATCACCTTCAAGGTACATCCTATAACTCCCACATCTCCAAAAATATACGCTTGCAATCATATTTAAAAGCATTTTTGATCTTTTTGCTTTTGATTTTTCTTTGCATATTTTTCTTTTAAGTATATCATACATGGGCTTATTAGAGAGAGAAAAGAAATACCCAATGATATTTGACATTCCAATTTTGCTATGCCTAAGCACACAAATGTCATTGACATCACACTTTTGCTATGCCGAAGCATACAGATGTCATCCATGATTGGCGGGAAACAGTGGTGAGATGGTTATTAATGCCGTTCTCTCAGGATTTTTTAGTTCTTCCCGTCAAAAAGAGTGATATGAGTGTTAAGTATAAGAGACAACTCAATCTTACTCATCACAAACAAGAGCCACAAAGCTCACTTGCTTAGTTGTGCATAGAGATGCTCATCTAAGCTACAAAAGATACAAAGTTTAGAAAACTTTGTTTCAATAACCATCCAAGGTACACAAGTACCAATGTACACAAAACACACACTGTTTTTGTATTTTTCTGATTTTTTTTCAATTTTTTTTTTTTTTTATATCAAAAACAAAATAGACAAAAAAAACTAAAAATAAACAAACAAAAACATGTTAAACAAAACAAAGCATAAAACTAGACTGACTCAAAAATGAAAACAAAACACACAAGAATGCAACAAGAAAAAACAAGTAGATAGAAGAAAGTGATAAAATCACTTAGAGTCCTTTTTCTTCCACACCTTGGAAGAACCTTTCCTTTGACTAAAACCTTGAACAGGAGGTGAGGGGGAAGAATTGAAACCGTTCAAGTTCGAAAGGAATATGAAGGCCTTGAGAAGATCACCGAGAAGAGCAAGAGATGATTGAAGCTGATTTTGGCTTCCAAACGCTATCATACCGTTGCTCTGTTGAGTGGCTAACCACTTATAGCAATTTGGTCGAGTATGACCGGCAGCTCCACAATGATGACAAAGATGCTGCTTCTTTTGTTTAGGCTTTTGAGAGTTAGCCGTCTTAGCTTTAGGATTTTTAGCTTCTTTCTTATCTAGTTTAGGGGGTGCTCCTAAGATAGATTTACCCTTGTCTAAGTTCTCACTAGCTTGACTAATTTTAACATCAATGTTCTCAATTTCAGTATTTTTAGTAGGAGGAACAAAAACAGTAGTACTAGTAGAAGCAGTATTAGAGGAAGAAATACCATACCCTAAACCTATACGATCTGAAGCAGATTTCTGAATGCTGAGCATCTCGTCTAGCTTAGCGCTTGAAGTCCTCTCCAGTTGAGCTCTGACTTGAAACAGCTCCGCCTCAAGCTTCTTGGTCTTCTTAGCCAAGAAATTGTTCTCAAACCTCAGTGCTCCAATAGTTTGATTAGCCTCATCAAACTTTGTGGATAATTCTTTATGGTCAAGTTCCACATCACTGAGTTTCTTGGTGGCCAGCCTATAAAGTTTCTCATGTTTTTCAGAAACTTTGTACAATTTCTCATAGGCTATATGGATATCATCTTGATCATCCATCTTCTCAAATTTGGACTCCACCAATTCTTCTTCTTCATCCACATCTTCAACAATCCCATCAGTAGGATTGATAGTGGCAGTGAAGGCATTCAAGATTCCGTCATCCTCATTGTCAAAATCTTCCTCAGGCTCAGTGTCGCTCAAGGTAGCAGCAAGTGCCATACTCTTCCTAATGCTCTTGAGATACGTAGGACACTCATGTTTCATGTGCCTGAAGCCTTGACATCCAAAACACTTAGGTCCTGCAGGAACAGTGTACTGACCACCTTCCTTAGCATCCTTCCTCCCTTTGTCTTGCCCTTTAAACTTAAAAGAACTGGACTGCCTGCGGTCCTTGTCGAAGTTCCTTCCATTGGCATTCTTCATAAACTTTTTGAACTGCCTTGTAATGTAGGACTTCATCTTGGAGTCTTCATCATCGGAAGACTCGTCTGTGTCACTGCTCTTGACCTTCAGTGCCATGCTCTTACCTTTATCCGTCTTGCCAATCCTTGTCAATCCTAACTCATAGGTCTGCAAGTTTCCAACCAGCTCAATCAGAGGAATCTTATCAATATCCTTTGATTCCTCTATTGCCGTGATCTTGGCATGAAATCTCTCGGGTAGAGATCTGAGCACTTTCCTTACAATCTTGGGTTCAGGAATGGTTTCCCTAAGATTGAAGGCTGAGTTTACTATGTCCTTGAGCTTGGCATAGAACTTATCAAGCAACTCATCCTCCTCTATCTTTATTTCTTCAAAGCTTGTAGTGAGCCTCTAAAACTTCGAATCCTTGACAGCCTTTGTACCCTCATAGGTTGTCTGAAGGATGGTCCATGCTTGCTGTGCAGTTTCTATGAAGGATATCTTCTTAAACTCCTCATTAGTGACTACACTGAATAATGCATTCAATGCTCTGCTGTTGAAGTTAGCCGCCTTGATCTTTGCTTCATCCCAATCGGCCGGCGCTTCCTTTGGCTTGGTCCAGCCAATCTCTACAGCTTGCCACACTTTCTCATCTAAAGACTGCAAGAAAGCTCTCATGCGTACTTTCCAGTATGCATAGTTAGTGCCATCAAATAAAGGAGGTATAATTAATGACTGTCCTCTATCCATGACAACAAGGGTCAATGGATCAACACAGCAAAGATTAAACCCTAATCAGAGTGTGCCTGCTCTGATACCACTTGATAGGCCACAAACTGAATGACCCCTTGTGATAGAAATTAATTAATTAATTAGCTAAGTTATTAATTAATCAATTTATCATGCAAACGCATGGTAGCATAAACAAATCACCAATACACTAAAATTGCAGTGGAAATTAAAAGACACGGTGATTTGTTTACGAATGGGGAAACACTTGACGGCAAAACCCCACCAGGTGATTTTCAGGTCACCACTCCCGAAACTCCAATATTATCACAACAAGCGGTTACAAGCAAGGAATCCCAAGTACCTTACCAACCTACAGTTGAACCCTTACCCCAATACCCAATCGGACTTGTTCTGTAGTGACAGTTCCCCTTTCTGATGCACGGCTCCCAAGTACGTGACTAACCAATTAAGTGGATCCCAGTACGCAACTTCAATCACCAATCTGAAAAGATTGTTGGCTGCAAAGTTCTTCAGTTCATCCACACGATGAAGATCAGGAAGATGCTTGGTCACAAAAACCTATGGTGCAAATACACAGCAACTTCTCCAAGAAAGAGATGAACTAGGTCAAGAACTTTGTCTCCGGTCACAATTTGCTTGAAAAGAGTTTGCTCAATGCTTGTGCAACTTGTGTACCGTTTGACGGCTCTTAAAACAATCCTTTTATATGTCTAGGGTTAGGAGAAAAGAAGGCCCATAGACAGAATCACAGATCCCAAGAAAATCAGAGTTGAAATCTGAAATTCGTAAACCTGGACAGATAAGAGGTGTCGAGCAGGTATCGACCAGCTGTCGAGATTTAATGATTTTGCACTCCTTGCTTGATTTCTTGAACAGACTTGAAGGCTTCAACACTAGATCTTGAAACATGGTTTCTTGAAGTAGTTTAACACATCCTAAGTCTACCCAAATACAAGTAACGTGCGTTTTGTCAAAGGATAAACCAATTACATAAAATCATGACATATGTTCTATAACATGAGAAACACATATGGCCTAACACAAATAATCATTCTTGGATGTGGGCCAGCCCCTAGATCCATAGGAACATCCAAAGACGTCTAAAAATCCCTGAAAACCCTAGCTAGAGAGAGTGGATTTTTTACCTAAACTCTTCCAAAACTCTTTCTTTCTCTAAACTTTTTGCACACACAGCCACCAAACACGTTTTTGGTTCTTCAAAACCTTTCTCTATCACTCAATAGGGCAAAAACGATCTACCTCATTCCCAGAAATGTTTTCTATATATTATTTCTAAAGCTTTTCAAGCACATTTTTTTATTTTTGAGTTGTGATTACTAAATGACGATTGATATATTTTATTCCCTTAATTATCATTCGATCTTGTTATGTAGGCTCTGAGGGGGCCAATTAAATATCAACCAAGTTGTGTTCTATAAGCAAGGTGGGTCTCTCCTCTTGGCTCTACTTAATTTGGATTTTTATAACTTGGGCTCTTATTGTTCTTAATTGATTTTTTTTTTTTACATGTTTAGAAATATGATTTAACTTGTTTGGTTTTGATTTGTTGTGTCTCACCATATTTTGATTGGAAAGTTGAATGATTGGATATATTAATGAACATTTTGATGTGTTAAGTGTTGCTCTTGTTTGTTGTTAGATCCAATGCATGTTTAAGAATAGTTTTTGTTTTGTTTGTCTTTGATATCTTTGTTGTTAGTTTAGGTTGCTTGGTTTTGCATTAGAAGTATGCTAAGGTTTGTTAAATTGCTATTTTGTTTGTTGTTATGAAATTTTGTTTCTAGGCATGTATGCGTAAACACTCGGAGTATGCATACACATACAATTGGGCTATGCACGCATACCCTATGTCTGCGCATGCATACTTATGCCCAAAAATGCAGATTTAGGGTTCTTGCTATTTTGTTTGTTTTGATTAGTTTTAATCACATGTTTAGGTCTTGTTAAGTTTAGTTTTCACATGTTTAGCATTAGGGTTAATAGAATAACATATTTCACATGCTTTGATTATTGAGTAGATGATTAGGGTTTATGTTTTGATGAACCACATGAACATTCATAGAACTTGAACATGCATTGATGCATAGGTGTTAAGGTGTTATGGTGCAGCGAGGTAAGTGAGGTAAGTCATACATAATTACATGAACATGCATATGATTTGGTTGATGAACATGGTGAACTTTCTTGATTGATGAACATTGTTAGGACATATGTGAATCATGTTAAGAGCATATGTCAATATAGAATTTGCTAATCCTTTGACAAAACGCATTTTACTTGTAATTGGGTAGATCTAGGATGTGTTTAATGCTTTAAGGAACAATGTTTCAAGTTCAAGTGTTAAAGCCATGCAAGTCTGTCCAAGAATCAAGTGAAGAAATGCTGGATTTTAAAGCTCGACAGCTAGTATCTATCGAGGTTTAAAAGGCTGGTTAAGCCCGATGCTCAATAGCTGCTCGATAGATAGGGTATCTATCAAGACTTAAGAAAATCAGTTTTTTAGATCTGATTTACATTCAATCAGTGTATAGATGTTTGGGCTTTCTTTTCTCACAACCCTAAAACATATATAAGGATTGTTTTAAGGGCCGTCACAGCTGATGCATCTCAATGAAAAAGTTTTTCACAACCATATTATGAACCAAAGACATATGCCCTAGTTTATCTTTCTCTTCAAGAAACTGCTATGTTTGTACACCATAGGGTTTTGTAACCAAGGAGTTTCGTGATCTTCATCGTGTGATGAACTGAAGAACTTTGCAACCAACATCTTTCTCAAGTGGTGTGTAAGTTGCGTACTAGGATCCACGCATCAAATTGTTTAGTCACATACTAGTAGTCGTGCATTGAAAGGAGAGATTGTCACTACAGAACAAGTCCAATTGGGTATTGGAGTAAGGGTTTAATTGTAGGTTTGTATAAGGTACTGGGATTCCTTTACTTGTAACCGCTTGTTGTGATAATAGTGAATTCTTAGGATTTGTAACCTTAAAATCACCCAGTGGGATTTTTGCTATGTAGGTTTTCCCCATTCGTAAACAAATCACCGTGTCAATTTATTTTCCGATACATTTTAACTTAGTTGGTGATTTGTTTGTGCTACCACGCTTATTGCATGCTAATTGAATTAATTAATTAACTTGGCTAATTAATTGGTTAATTCATCACAAGGGATCAATATATTCTTGGCCTATCAAACATAATGAATATACTTGATTAGTGATATTGTTTTATGATGTGCTTGCTACCCTTGGATATATAATTATTAGATGAATGGTAGGGTTTTTATGCGATGGATGAGTATGGGACATATGCCATGTTTTGGATGTTAATGTGTGTGAGTTTAGAATAACATATTAGAGGACCCTTTAATGGGATTAGGATTTGGAACATAATAACTGGAGGCTGACCTACGAGTCGGGTGGGGTTGGGTGCTTAACACCTTCCCATCCCTATACTCAAACTCTAGACACATGCTCTAGTAAAGATCAATCCTTCCACAAGGGCACCACATTTATGGTTCTTAGACCTAATCTAGATGGCGAGATGGCAACTCCATTTACACCCTCCGCCATGGTCCACCCTAAGCCAAGGCATGCTTCCCACGAATTAAGGGAAACCCAAATGCACCGCCACAAGCGCTTGTGCCCACAATGGAGGCGAATCATAGGGACGAGAAGGATTACAAGAAGTCCCTCAAAAGAAAGATAACTGATAGACTACCTTAATATGCCCCAAATTTTACTTTTCTGCACTTTATGATTCTCTTGTCTTTTCTTTTGAGTTTAATAAAGGATTGGAATGTTCAAAATCCCCTATGGAAACAATTTGTCATCTTTTAATTTAGGCAATAAGAGAATCAACCATCTATTATCTTTGCTTGTTGTCTTTACTTTTCTGTTTTTTCTTTTCTTTTTCTATGCTATGTAACTTTAGCCCATGACATCCTTGTGGGAATTTTCACCATACTCATGGTCTTTTCTCCTATCTTTTTCCTAGATCGCCTTTCAGGTTTTCAACCTAGCGGGGTTTCTTTACCTTAACTTTTGCTTCGGCCGCCCTCTCTGGTTTTTAAACTAGCAGGCGTTTTTTCTTTTTCAAATGTTGTATTTTCGAAGTCTATCTGTGTTGATTGGGTGAAGCATCTCTTCTCCATCCAAATTTGTAATTCTTGTGGCACTTCCTGACATGATCTTCTTGATAACAAAGGCCTAGACCACCTTGGCTTCATCTTTCGTCTTGGATCGAAAGTTTCATCTCTAAGCACCTTAGGACTAGATCTCCTTCCTTAAGGTTTCTAAGCTTCACCTTCCTATTAAATGCTCTAGCAATCCTCTTTTGGTAACCCTGTGCGTGATATTGAGCTTTCATCTTCTCCTCATCTATTAAGGCCAACTCTTCATATCTTTCTCTCACCTAATCCTCTTTTGGGACCTTGGTTTCCACCAATAGTCTCAAAGACTGTATTTCAACCTTAATAGGAAGTCTCGCTTCACTCCTATAAACCAAGAGTAAAGGGTCACCCTAGTTGACGCACAGATAGAAGTTCTATAACCCCATAAGCTAAACAGGAGTTTTTCGGCCCAATCCTTGTATGTCACTACTATCTTGGCTAGTATATTCTTGATGTTCTTGTTGGCTACTTCTATGGCCCCATTAATCTGCGGTCAGTATGGTGAAGACTTATGATGCTCAATGTTGTACAGTTCCATGATCCTTCGGACCTCTCCCTTGAAGTGAGAACCATTGTCGGAGATGATCTCTTGCGGTCCCCAAATCGGCAAATGATGTTATTCTCTACAAATCTGGCCACATGTTTGGCTTTCAATATAGAGTACAAAGCTACCTCTACCCACTTGGTGAAATAGTTAATTGCCACTAGGATGTATTTGTGTCCATTGGAGGCCTTAGGAGCTATTCTTCCAATCATATCTATGCCCCAAACTAGGAAAGACGAATGAGAGTTCATACTATATACCTCACTTGGTGGCACATGGTTCAAGTTTGCATGTGTTTGGCAATCATGGAAACTATTTACAAAGTCTACACAATCGATTTCCATCGTATTCTAATAGTATCCCATCCTTAGGATTTTCTTGGACAACATCCTCCCATTTATGTGAGGACCACAAATCCCTTGGTGGACTTCTTCCATGACTCTTTCAGCTTCTTCTTTCTTTAGGAAACGAAGATGCATACCATCATAGGATCTCCTATAGAGCTGACCTCCACATAGGATGTATTGCATAGCCATAATCCTAATCAAACAACATTCTCTCTTGTTGGCAGGATAAATTCCTAACTCCAAGAATTTCACGATGTCATAATACCAAGGGACTCCTTCCTCTTCTATAGACAAGACTGATGGTCCTCCTTTCTCCTTGTGTACTGGCTCATAATTCTTCTCAATCTCTAAGGGTCGCGTCCATAATCCTTTGGGTATTTCAACCATTGAGGCCAAATTAGCCAAATCATCTACAAACTAATTCTGATCTCTAAGGATAATAGTTTATTCAATCTTGTCAAAGGTTCTAGTTAACTTCTCTAAATACTATTGGTAAGGCTTCAAGTGTACTTCTTTCACCTTCCATAAATTGTGTGCTTGGGCTATGACCAAAGTTGAATCTCTAAAGACTTCTACCTCTTTTATCCCTAACTTTCAAAAGCTTCATTCTAGCGATACAAATCTCATATTCTACCATGTTGTTGGTTGCCTTGAAGTTCAACTTAACTACCAAAGGTACATGAGATCCATTGGAGGTAATCAAAAGTACTCATATCCCATTTCCATATTGGTTCATGGCTCCATCGAAATACATCCTCCATGCCTCTAGTTCAATGTCCAAAATGTCCTCATCTAGGAAGTCTTGTTTAACATTTTCTCCTTCTGTGGGATTCTCGGCACAAAAGTCTAACACAACACTTCCTTTGATGGTTTTTCTAGCTATATACTTCAAGTCAAATTCTGCCAACGGGATTAGCCATCTTAATAGCCTTCCACTGAAGGTTGGCTTCTCGAACATGTACTTTAATAGGTCCATTCTGGCAACTATCCATATCTGGAAAGGTAGGATGATATGTCATAGTTTTTGCATGGCCCACACGAGAGCAAAGCATGACTTTTCTATGAGTGTGTATCTAGTCCCAATCTCATTTTCTATGATCGAGAGATAGAGTAGTAATGGCTTTCCAAGCTTTGGGGGTACCAATATAGGTGGATGGAGAAGATATTCCTTGATGAGCTCGAAGGCTTTCTAACATTCATCGTTCCATGTATGGGGTTCATTCTTCCTTAAGAGCTTGAAGATGGGCTCATAAGTATAGGTAAGTTTGGCAATGAATCAACTGATGTACTGTAACTAGCCTAAGAATCCTCTTATCTCCTTCTCACTCTTAGGTGAAGGCATGTCCAAGATGACTTTAATCTTTGATGGGTCAACCCTTATTCCTCTATCACTTACCAAAAAGCCTAGCAATTTTCCTGCAATTACTCTGTAGGTGCAATTTTGTGGATTCAGTCTCAGTCTATATAGTCTTTAATCCTTTCAAAAGACTTCCTTAGGTTGGTGATTTTCCCCCCTCTATCCTTGAATTTCACTATCATATCATCAATGTATACCTCAACTTCAATGTGCATCATGTCATGTAGTAAGGGTGTAACCATTCTTTGGTAAGTTGCACACGCATTCTTGAGCCTAAACGGTATTACCGTATAACAATAAATCCCTCATTCTGTAGTGAAGGTTGTCTTGGTCATGTCCTTAGGAGCCATCTTGATTGGGTTATATCCTAAAAAAACATCCATGAAAGACATCAAGGCACTACCGGTAGTGTTATCCACTAAAACATCTATATGAGGAAAATGGAAATCGTCCTAGGTTAAGCCTTGTTTAGATCCCTAAAATCCATGCACATCCTCACCTTCCCATCCTTTTTGGGTACAGGCACAACATTGGCTATCCACTCAACTTGGTGTACGGGTTTGATTAATCCTACTGTCAACTACTTTGTGACCTCTTCCTTGATCTTAAGGAGCCACTCGATTCTCATACGCCTTAACTTTTGCATGAATGGTACCATGTGAGCATAGGTATCAATGTGGTATTGAGCTATCTCAAGATCAATACCGGGCATATCTTCATTTGACCAACCAAACACCTCTTGGAATTCTATGAGAAGTTCTTGGAGAACCTTTCTTTCTTCTTTATTTAAGGTTAAGCCAATTTTAATTAAACGTGGATTCTCATCATTACCCAAATTAAGAGTTTCAAAAGTTGGTTCCACGGGTTCAATTTTCTTTTCCAATTGTTTATTAATTTCATTTTCAAATTCATTAGAATCATTTAAGTGCTAAATTTCAATATTATGGGACACATCAAAATAAGCTAAATAATTCATCTTATTAAAAAGGTTGAAAAGTACATCTAAACTTGCATTACAAAATTTCTTTCCCGTATACTTGGAAAACTCAACCCTAGTCCAATTGCTAAGTTGCCCATCAGCAGGCATGATGAATTCTGCCTTTCCTCATCCTTAGGTAGTGTCGCTTTCTTTTTCGTCTTTCTCCTTAAACAAAGTCTATAACTCCATGGACTAGTCTTCATCTTTTAAAGGCCCCCAAACACGTATAGCTTCGATTATGTCCTATAAGAGTCCTTTGTTGGAAGGGGCATTGAATTCTTTGTCAGAAGACCAGTCACCGTCACCCTCGTTCCAACAACTAATCACCTCCTCATCTTCGGCTTCGTCTTGGGCTAAGACAAAATACCTTGTAGCGTCAAGAGGTGGGACCATGTCTTGTTCAATCAACATGCGAGCAGGGGTGACTTAAGTTGTTCCAATGGTCAAGGTTCATTCCAACCAATCGTGATCCTCCCATTATCCCACACTTCCTATTTCAGAAAAGTTGTTGACGTGAGCCCTCGTGAAGGTCCACAGTCCAGGAACAAGCTCAAGCACTGGAAGAAGGAAGTGAACCATTCCTTCAATCATCACGCGATCAATATGCTCCTTAGTCACATGGTTAGACATTATGACTGGGAAATCTAGGAGAAGCCATTTAGATGTGTGAGCACACATCCCAAAGAAGTTTTTTATTAAGATGTTCTTAGAGAGTCTTTAAGTCCATTTCAATGAAGGCCCAATTACAAAATCTCTCACTTTCCTCTTATGAACTTTGCCCCTAATTTTATTAGGCTTTAGTCCATTTACAATAAAGCTCTCATCTTACTCTCACGGGCTTTCATTAGAACGTGCTTAAAGTTTTTCAACCCTTTGTCTCAAATATGGGATTACAATGTATCCATCACCTTTAGGCTCTTCCATTTTCCTTTCATTATCATCATCATTTTTTTTTTTTTTTTGGTTCGAAGCAGCCCTTTAGCTAGAACATATTGTGGCCTTCCTCTCAAATTCTATGAATCTCTCATCACTTTGGGCCTTGGCATACAACAAGGAGGCCCAAGATTAGGGAAGTTCATATTGACTTTGTAGGATGTTGGATGCTAAGTCTATAGCATATTTGTTATCTTAGGCCCAAGGTTATCCTTTTCAAGAGGCCTTTTGATTTGGGCTTATGATAGCAACTATGGTATGGTCTTATGAACCTTTCAAGTTAAGATATACCTTTTGACTTTCGATAAGCCTCTTACATGTGAGAACAATTCATTAAACTATCTTAGGGTATGCCATAACTATTGTGTCATCCTTAAAAATTTTATATCTTTTATTTCTCCTTTAGAATTAAGTGAACACAAGATACATGGTTGAACAAACAAGAGATATAAAGGGTACCCTCTTATTAATAGGATCTAGTATCTCTCTAAGTGTGGGTAGGCTCCCTAAAGGGATAGATCAGTAGATCACTCAAAACTAGGTGGACCATGATTCCAACCTTGGGCCTAAATGGACTGTAGTGGATCGGTGGCAAAATATTAACGTATTTGTCAACACCTTGTAGTTGCTTGACCACCCATCGTGGTGATGGCTCGAGTGCCTATATATGCGTAGGAGGAGGTGTGTGTCATACCTTGAGTGTGTGACTGGAATATGAATCAATTTTATGGAAATTACCAAGGGTAAGTAAAGTCGCCACCAATCATTGGGTCTTTTCTAAGGTGTGATAGGTCACCTGACTCTATCTAATTTTATTACCGATCCTAGGCTAAGAAAAATGTTGTTTTTCCTAATATAATGTGGATGGGGAAAAAATTCTTGATTCTTGAGTTTGGATGTTTGGTTATGTATGGGGAAAGTGTTAGGCACCCCATAACGCCTGTCTAAAAATAGTCATTTATTTTGGTAAAATCATAATTTTTGGACATTGGCAATTGAAAACAAGCTACTGGCATCAGCTTTCAGGGCTTTAAATGTGTTGGGCTTTGAGGTTTGGTTTAGGAATGGGTGTGGCCCTGATCGATTCTTTCCAAGTGTGTTTGAAGTCATTGCCAAATTTCTACGGCGACAATTCAGCAGCATTTTGCCTTATTTTCGTGCGTCATAGCACGCCAAATGCTATTCTCACCAAGCTTTCAACGTGAGAATGCAGCAATGGGGATGCCCCATTTTCATGGCAAAAATCCAACAGAGTTTCATGTTTGGTGCACTATGGCGCACCAGCAAGGTTTTGCGACTCTGTATATGGTGCTTATCGACATGCTCATACTATGATGAGCTGAAGCCCTTCAAAGTGTTAAGCATGTTAATGCGTGTCGCATACATAGGGAAACTAATATCACTTGGTGACATGGATCAAGACAATCACGCTGCGATGATCATGCACACAGTATAGCATGAATATGCACCTACGACAATTGCCTTGAGCACATACCCACAGTATAAGGTCAAGAGCTCTCATGCCTAGGAGGTCACATCCTTTTTCCAAGTGTCCGTGCTCCATGCGTTTACATTAAAAGACAAAAAAAAAAAAATAGCAGACAAGCAAGGAAACAAATGGAAGGAAAAAGTGTGCTAAAGACAAGCTAGGAAAAGATGCCAAACAAGGGCAAACAAATATGTGAGGCACACGAAGAGGCAAACAAGCATATTATCAAACAAAAAAGGGTGTCCTAGGAAGACAAATGTAGGTTTGGATCAAGTGTCCCTAGTTCCATTGGATTGGAGTATGGAAGACACAAAGACTCATGCAAAAACATGTAGGCAAGCATGCAAAGATGTAAAGAAGCAAAGAAAGCCAAACAGGCGGCGCATAGCAAGCAAGGCAACCATATCAACATCGCACAAAGTGGAGAAGGGTGTGAACTAGTCACACTAACACCATGGGGGTGTATCTCACAAGTGGTTACACCCAAACAAACCCTAGAAGGGACGGATGTAACCACACAAGCACAAGCCCACGGAGGGCACAAAGCAAGGCAAAGCCTAAATCTAAAGAGGCTAACATGTAGATAAAGTATAGAAGCAAGCAAGTAAACATGGATCAAAATTAGGGTTTTTAGTGCCCTCAGAGTCAAACTTGGTCAAACTTGACAAAAATCATTGAGTAGCTCGGGTTTTTTGTAGAAACATGAAAAATGTTGTTTTTGGATAATTTTGACCAACTTTGACTTTTAGGGTTGACTAAGGGCATTTTGGTCAATTTGACCCAAAATGGCACTTCGAGTGCTCCGATGTCTAAATGGGTTGTGCCACTCAATCTAGATGTTTTCGCGGCCCAATGGAGAAAAGATAAAATTTTTGATATTTTCGAAGTTTAGCATGCAAATCGAGGGTGGTCAAAATACAATGTCTACAGTACTCAAAGCCCATTATAGGCAATGGCACAGATTGTAAATTGGTGGGATGAACTTTGAAAAATTTTGGCCTGAGTGGAGCCTCCACCTTCGCACTCATCACCAAACGTGGCGAAAGGGACAAAATAAACCAAGTGAAGTGTGTGCAAACCAATATTGAATAAGCCTTTGTTAAGATTAAGAAATAAGACACATTGGAATCAAACACTCTATCCCTAGTAGAGTCACCACTATAGACGCAAACACCTGCGAACGCGTTCTTTTCCTTTCGAGACGCGCCTGTGGTTTCATCCTCGCAATGAGAAGTATGCCTAGGCCGAAGGTGGACCAAGGTAGAGAAATTGAGTCACCAACTAGATTAGGTTTAGAAACCATAAATATTAAGCCCTTCATGGAATGACTGATCTATTACCAAAGCATGTGTCTGAAGTTTAGGTATGGGAATGGGAAGGTGTTAGGCACCTAACCCCACGGGTCAACCCCACCTGACCCGTAGGTCGACTTCCACTTATTGTGTCTTACATCTTAATCTTATTAAAGCACATTCAACATTGTCATTCTAGACTCATACACACTCTAGCATGCATCTAAGGCAAACAACATGGCCTACTCATCCCAAGACCTAACATTCATCTATCATGGCATCACATCACATATTACCAAGGGCAGAAACATATTATGGCAAAATCAAACAAACATGTTATTGCATCTAAACATCAAGATCATGGAATTCAAGCTAAGCATGTTCATATTCATCACTAAGGCAACATCATTTTCCCAAACAAATGCATGTTCATGTGATTGCATGACTTACCTCACTACATCACAGCACCTATACATCAATGCATGTTCATATCATATGCATGTTTATGGAAAAACAAAAGAGCAAACCCTAACTAGCATTAAAGGGATAAAACAAAGCAAATTAAGGAAGCAAACACTTGTGAATACAAATATCAACTCAAGACAAAAGCAGGGTTGTCCAAGCAAACCGATCACCTAATGGAACCTACCGCCAGTGCCTAATCCAATCCTTTCGTCAGTCGGCTACGAGTCCAATCTCTTAGAAACTGACTCCAGTGGGTCAAGTGACGGGTGTCCTCCACCAAAACCCGAGCTACCCAACCCAACCAAAAAACAAACCTGGAATCTACATGATTCTACCCAAATCCAGCAACTTTTAGAACCTTCGCCTCTTAGGTCAAACCACATTTTCCCTTTCTCTACTTAGATCCGCTCAGATCCAACGATGTTTTCTTAGATTTGTTGAGATTTGGTAATGTTTGTTTTGATTTGTTCAGATCCAGCAATGTTTAGTGTGGATCCGGGGACGTTTAGCTTAGATCTAGCAAGGCTTAGATCATATCCATTCAAAATTCGGCCAAATCTCTCTCCTTTGCTCAAATCTAGCAAAGATCTACCACCACCACCGCTTCATTGGTTCAACCGAACCAACCGATCATCTACTGAAGCTCGATTCGACTCGACCCATGGTGGTTACCGGTCAGTTGCGGGTCATCACTTCTGCCACCTAATCTGAGCTGGTTAAGTGGCAATTCGATCTAAAACCCAATCCGCTTGACCCATGGACAACCCTAGGAAAAATCATGTAATACAAACAAAACAAAGAAACAGAAGAAAACAAGATTTAGATTAGGGTTTATGGGCATAAGTATGCGTACACATACATAAGGCCTTCGTGCGTAGCTTAGTTGTATGCGTACGCATACTTCGAGTATGCGTGCATATGCAGTAAGCATGTGTATGCATACACACCCTAAACCCTAGCCCAAAAAGTAAGAACAACACTTAATAGAAACTAATCTAACAACCTATCATGCTTAAAACATAAAAACAATGTAAACCTACACTAAGCAGACATATTAAAACATATATGAAGCAAAAAAGCACAAGAAAATTAGAATTTAAACAGAGAAAATTAGGAAAGAAGAGCCAGAACCTTTACCTCCAAAACAAAAGTTCCTTGACTTGATTTTGACTGTTCACCTCAATCAATCAAGTCACAACCAAACTACAACAAGTTAGTTAAACCGTGAAACTCGAAGATCAAGACCAGAAAATGTATCAATCAGAAAAATATTTACTTGAGGGTGTTTTGTGAAAAACTCCTTTGATTCACTATTTCTAGCGAATGTTGTGTGTTTTCCTCCTGGATTCTATCTCTTGAAAAGGTACCATGTATGGCTTTTTATAGTCAGAAAATAGGGGTTTAGAATGGCTCCCAAATGATGTGGGATTCGTTCCAAAACCAATCTTTAATGCAAAAAAACTTTTTCTTTCTTAGTTTCTAGAACCCTAGCATGCACATGCATGCCATTGTATGCGCACGCATGCGTTAAGCATGCGCATGCATACTTGCATATGCGTGCACACACCCTAGGGTTTTTGTGGTCTTTCTTTTCCAAAAATAGCTTATTTAGTTCATAAAAGAGTTATATTTTTTCGTAAACACTTTCCTCAAGTTAATTTCAATCTAATCAGGCCCTAAACCAACCTGGGGCTTTAGAATTTCAACATCATTTAGGAACGGTAGCTCGGGTTGTAAAGGGTACAAAATGTGATGTCTACAGTTTGTTATTTTACTAAACTTGTTGTTAGTGTTTTATGATAGATGGATTTGCGGTTATTTTGTTGGTTTGTTGTGATAGGTGTGTGAATTTGTGTACAATGCCCTAGATGTATTTGTAATTTTTCTTTAAAGGATTGAGGGTTTTTTTTTTTTTTTTTCAAAATGAAATAAAGATACAATGCGAAACAATTTTTTTCTTCAACATTTAAAAACCATACAAAATTCTTTACCCATTTTAAAAACATATTATGGAAGAAAAAATTGATTTGAAAAGAGAGAAATCAACACAAGCTTTATCCATTGAATGATCAAACAACTTTTCTTTGAATACTCAAGGAGATTTTGAGGACTAGCAAGGCAGTGGAAAAGAGTGATCACAAATCTTAGGAATCAATTCAAGAGTAAACATATGCGGTGGCTCCTAAACGAGCTTCTCTCCTACATCTGATCGCAACCAGATACGTATGGTCATTTTATTAATAATAAGGGGTGGAAGGGTACCTTTTCTTTTCTTTGTCCCACTATACAGGGATTGATTTACTATCTATCCAATTTATTTTCCCTTTTGCATTTAAAACTTATAAAAAAAAAATAAAGAATCAAATAAGTCACCCCTCAGTGCCAACTTGTAAAGGACAAAGTTCAACTCCAAAGTCCAAACCTGCTCAGAACCTTGGACTTTAACCACTAATAGGATGACATTAATCCCTGTCATTTGCAATGTACATAACTCACTTAACCCAACCAATCAAGTGAGTCTATGCATTGCACATAACAAGACATAAGTCGACCTATTGGTGGTTGAAACCCAATGCTCCAAACATGTTTGCAATCAAACGTTTTGGTTGTAAATATCTTTGCAATCTACAATTTGAACATTTTTTGATGCAAAACTCACTACCCCCAAGTACTTTACTTTCCCTTATTTACAAAAATTCAAATTATTTGCTCATTACTTAGGGCCTATTTGGTAGTGATGTTCTAGTATTGGCATTCAAAATGATGTGTAAATTATGGTTTTAAAAAGTGTTGTGAAAACACATGTTTAAAGTACTCATAATGTAAAAAAATGTGTTTGGTACCATGTTTCTAATAACATTTTTTTTTTAAATGAAAAACATAATTGTGAGTTTGGTATGAATATGTATTTTTAATAAAGTTAAATACTCATCTAACATGTATAGTATATTTAATATTATTTTATTTGATGAGAGAGAAATTCCCACTTATTACGTTTTCTTCTTTCTCTTTTTTTTTGGTTCTCTTCTCTTCTTTGTCTCTCTCTTTTCTTCCTATCTCTCCTCTCTTCTACCAAATCCTTCAAAAACCAACATATTTTACAAATAAATCCCAGCAAAGGGGTTGTTCACAAACCCAAACCAACCATCACAAAATCAAATCCACTAAGACAAAGAAGATATCAAATCCACCGTCTCTTGTTTATTTGGGAAGAAAAAAAGAAAAAGAAATCAAATCCACCCATGGATTATCAACCCATGACAAAAAGACAAAGAAGAAAAAAGGGATAAGGGGCATCTCAACTGGGAAGAAAAAATGGACGATGTCACAGCTAGAATTCACGAAGAGAGAGAGAGAGAGAGAGAGAGAGAGAGATGAGGCTGGGACTTGTGGCTAAAACAACCGATGGCGCACCAAGGAACGATGAGAGATAAAGAGCCGAGTGAGAAACAAATCTGAGTAAAAGTGAGAACCAAGTGAGAGAGAGAGATCTAACTATCTGAGTGAAGAGAGAGAGAGAGACAGAGAGATCCGACTGAGAGTCTTTGTGAAAGAGAGCGAAGAGAAAGCGAGAGAAAAGCCATGAGAGTTGAAGAGAGAGAAACCAGTTTATGTGCTGTTAGTTCAATGGTTCCCATGATTTTGAAGATATTTACAATAATACCATTGAGCATTTTTACTCAAAAACTAAAAACTATTGTGGATGCGTTCTCAAAATATGGTGTTTAAGGCCTTGTTTGGATTTTGCAAAACTGAGTTAACATAAGGAAACATTGTTTGGATGATTTTTTGTTTGTTCGTTCACTCAGTTAATAAAACTGAGTTTTTTGGGTTTTGAGTTACCAATTTCGAAAACACCGGAAGCTTGTTTTCAAGTTATGAGTTTATTAACTCAGTGGCATTTTCTGTAATTTTTCTTTCCAAATGGGATCCACAGCAATGTGCAGATACATCACTGCAGACCCACTGACCCACAGCAGATTCATTACCCTTTCCCTTTTCCTTCTCCTAAACCCACAACAACTGAAGTAGAGCTCCAAGTTCCGCCGATCAGCACCTTCAGCCCGAGACCCACACAGCTCCGTTCACCGATTTTTGTTTCCGGTGAGACCCAAATTCAGCCCCTCCATCAGTTTACATGCCCAAAGTTGTTGGGTTTTATTTTGATATTTTTTGTTTTTTTCATGTTCCTCCATTTTTTTATGTTGTGTTTACTGAGACCTTGGCTCACTTGGCTGTGAATGCTTGTTGATTTATGAATGGAGTTTTGTCTGGAGAGAGAAGAGAATAAAATAATTTCAATGTGAGAGAGATTGCTTAAAATAAAAGGTAAGATTGGATAAGGTGAAACGTTGCTAAATTTTGAAGAGAGATTTAGACATAAGAGAAGATCGTACCTGAAAGATGAAGAAGAAGAAGACCGAGACAGTGAGTATTAGCATACAACTACATCTACCAACCAATCTCAGTCTGTGATTTTCTTTTTCTTTCTTTTTTTAATTAAAATTTAATATATAAATATATAAGGACTCCTTGAGAATGCGCCACATTTGATTATTGTTGTACCTGGGTCTTACGTAATTTATGGTTCTGATCTGGTGGTGAAGGCTTTGGTTTTTTCGCAAATCCTTTTTTGTGTGTCGGGGGAGATGAGCTGATCTGGTGGTGAAGGCTTTTAGAGTTTTGAATTTTGGGTGATGAGCTGCTTTAGGTGGTGTTAAATTGTTGAGAGTTTTTGTTGTTTGTACTTTGGTTGCACTTTGGCACTGTGATTGTGATGGTGGCAACATGAAACGAGCAGTGATGAAAGTGGTGGGGAATGAGGGTGAGGAGGGTAGGCTAACAAAAGGGTCTGATTTTGTGCTTAGGAATGGATACCACAAAAGTTGAGTGATAAGTGATGAGTTATAAAATTAAATAAATAAATAACACTAAACAAGGCCTAACATTTCAGTTCTCAATACTCATTGTTCATCACTCTAAACTCTAATCCAATTCTCATCTCTCTATTTCTATTTTCGTAAAACTAACAAAAGCTTGTGTTTTGGTCCTTATACTCGAGTGTGGTTCTCACCTAAAAAACACAGTTGGGAAAATAACCCCAAAATCCCAAATCACTCTCTCTCTCTCTCTCATAGGTTTTTTTTTTCTGGTAATTGCTATAATCTCTTTGGGTTTCTCTTAGATTTTATTTCGCTACCTTCTGAAATTTGGTTGGGTTCACTAAATTTAAAAGTTTATTGAGTTTGGAACTAGATTTGATTCGTATGTTGTCGAAATTTATGGGTTGAACATGAAAACATTAAAAGATCACCACGACTCTATTTTGGTTTTTAGTTTCTAGGTTTCAGCTAGGCTGGAGAGCTTGGCTGGGCAGGTGGTAATCTTAGGATGCAAACAATGGCGATTTTAAGAATTTCTTCAAGATGTTCCTTAAAAATGATAATTTACACCATCAAATAAAAAAAGAAATTCATATATTAACGCCAACAACAACCAAAAAACACGTAAATTCATATCTAAACAAAGATTTTCTAAGTTAAAGTTAACACAAATCTACGTAGAAAATGAAGATAAATCTTACACAAAAAATTAATCTTAGGTATGTAATTTATTTATTTAATATTTGTCAATAATAACTAGCAAAAAAAATAAATAATAAATTATAAGTTCATTTCAAATATTAATAAAATTATTAATTATTTTTACTTAATTGTTTCATTATTTTTCTTTACTAACTACTAGCAATCTAGCGCACACCTCATTATTTAGTTGGCTTTGCACAATGTAAAGAATACAAATACACTACATCATCCACCTAACTCAACCCACTGCCTAACATAGTTTATTTTTTATTTTTTTATTTTTGTCTTTTAATAATGTGTTGTTCTAGGTGTTGCTTTTAAGTGGACCAAGACCACTACCTCAATCCAATGCCACAGCCCCACCCCCCATCCCCCACTCAAGAGACAATAGCCAATCAACAGTCAACACAAATACACAATTACATATTTACATATATATACACTTACACAAAAAGCCGATTTAGCCAAAAGAGAACTAGAGGAAAGCCTAAGTCTAAGTTAGAGCAAAGAAAATGAGAGATTTCAAAAGACAAAAAAACAGTCAATAAGTCTAAGTCTAAGTCTAAGTCACTAAGTCTAAGTCTAAGTCTAAGTCAATACACTGCAACAGAACATAACATAGATAGTTGAATGAAAGTTAGGGCACTTTCATTCCTCGTGCTCTCTAATGGCACCCTTCCCCTCTGTCTAGTACATTTTTCACCTTAACCTTTTCCCCTGTTCTCCCCCCACCTCCCCATCTGTCCTCTATCCAGTTGGTCAGTTTCTCAAGCGTTGCAATGGAGGTCTCTGATCTCATTGCTCGCTCAGAAAATTGCTCTTGGATTGATGCATGCATAGAGCTCCCTCCAAACCAACTTTCTCCTAAGACACCTTCATGGGTTCTTATAGGCAAACTCATTACCTGTAAAGAGGTAGGCTTAGCCACCGTAACAGATGTGGCTAATAAGGCGTGGCGACCTATCTTTCAAATTCTGGTCAATCGACTTGACAACAAGTTGTTTAAGTTCAGCTTTCAACATGAGGCGGACATGGCCAATGCTTTTCGAAGGAGACCCTGGTCCATCAGAGGGGGTCATCTAGTTCTTAAGCACTGGAACCCTTCGCTTACATGGCAAGAAATCCCTTTCTCAACTTCAACCTTCTAGATTTAGGATTGGAGAAAAAGCAGGAAAAGTAGTTGAAGTTGACTACGCCGGAGAAGGAGATGGATCCTAGAGAAGGTTCATTCGCATACAGGTTGAGGTCGATTTACTACAACCTCTAATGCCAGGTATCTTCCTGCCTAGAAATAACCTGCCTCATCTATGGGTTAGTCTAAGGTATGAAAAATTAGCAGATGTTTGTTACCAGTATGGCATCATTGGCCATGAAGCACGTGATTGCAGTGGCAAAATGTTCTACATTCGCAATCCTTTTGGCCACGACTTCACTGCCTCAGGCCCGTGACTTCGGGCAGAAAATAACACCGCTCCTCCGGAGTTATTCCTTGTTCCTAACACCTCTGGCACTAACTGTACCGCCGGCATGACAACTCCCCAAGCCGATTTGCATCGTCCTGTGACAGCTTGCAATGTAAGAACACCAAACAAAGACAAGGTACAGGAGCATAAACATTGTGAGGTACGGCAGGAGCAGGGTACAAACAACGTGACAACGCAAAATCCGCTCACACCATGCCATGCTGACTCAGAGGATGGAGCCAGCAGTCATCAGCTTACACCCTCACCCACACATGTCAGCCACCCCATTTTAATTTAATCAAATAAGGGTGACGAACCACAAGCCAAAAGCCCATCTAAATGCTTCGATCAAACTGAAAATCCAAACCCTCTATACCCACCTGGATTCGGCCCACCTATCACCAGCCCAAACATAAACCGCTCCCCCAAGCCCGAACAAGTTGCCAAAGATAATATAAACCTATCTTAGAACAATGACTCCTCACAACAACCTCTGCCAAGCCGAAGTCATTCTCCTCATCCTAAACATGAAATCCCAACCAAAGTTTTGAACACCCAGATACCACAATCCACTCAAGCCAAACCTTGCAACCCAATTCCATTTCCTATCAAAAGAAAATTACCACAGAAAGAATTAGAGATCCTATCTAAAAGGGTTAAGCTTGATGATCATGGCTCTGTTGTGAGTCCTGTCAACACTACGAAGGCTACTCTCTCCCCTACATCTAGAGGTGAGCACCGCACACTAGGTCAGGTTCCCACTGCTCCTCGAGGTGAGCCTTTATCACATGGATTTGCTATCTCCCTTGTTTTACCTAAATCATGTTCTGTTACTTTTTCTATGGCCGAGGAGGCGGGCCTTATCAAGCCCCCAACCTCCCCATGAAAGTCCTAGGTTGGAACTGTCGTGGCATCTATAGAGCCGCGACAGTTAGAGCCCTTAAGGCTCAAATAAAAGGGACTAGCCCAGATGTCATTTTTCTTAGTGAAACCAAGGCTTCGACCTCCAAAATGGTTGAAGTGATGAATGCAATAAAATTTTCTAATTTATGTGTTGTTGAGGCAAAGTGTACTGCTGGAGGTATATGTGTTATGTGGAAAGCTGGGTATGCAATTCAACAGGTTGAGTATAACAAGAACTTGATTGCTGTTAAAATCTCTGATGCGAATTGTGTGTGGTTGTTAGTTGCATTCTACGGCCCCCCCTACCCCTCCAAAAAGAAAAAAGCATGGGAGAATCTCATGGCTCTCCTTGGAGCCTACCAAGGCCCTTGGGTTTGCATTGGAGATTTTAACTATACTATTAATAACAGAGAAATTATTGGAGGAAGGAGAGGTAGCAACTCATCTGTTACCAATTATCTAAAGGAGCTTATTTTTGAATTCGGGGCCATTGATCTGGGTTACTCTGGAAATGCTTTTACTTGGGCAAGAGGAAAATGGGGAAGTTCAGCAATTAAAAAGAGATTAGACAGAGGCATTGCTAGTATTTCCTAGAGGCTTGCCTTTCCAAAAACTACAGTGTCCCATCTGGGTGCCATTATGTCTGATCACACCCCCATACTGCTTGACACCAACCCAGAAGATAGCTTCGCCCACAGACCGTTCCGGTTTGAAGCTTCATGGATTCGGGATAATGGTTGTAAGGAGATAATAGAGAAAGCTTGGAATGCGGAGACACACGGTCAAGCATTTGCCAAACTTTATAAAAAACAGGCAGCAACGAGAGAGGATCTTCGAAAGTGGAACAAGGAAGTTTTCGGGCACTGCCAAGTGAGGATAAACCAGATCATGCGAAACATAACTGAAATCCAAAAGAAGCCTCCTTCTGATAGCAATGGCAAATTAGAAGAAGTTCTCCAAGTTGAGCTTTCAGAATGGCTTGCTAGAACTGAGGTCCTGTGGAAACAAAAATCTCGGGAATTATGGCTAAAGGAGGGTGACAGAAGCACAAAGTTCTTCCATCTGTCTACCATTATTAGAAGAAGACAGAACCATATTGATGCTATCAAATTTGAGGATGGGCAGTGGATTACCAGCCCAAATCAGATTAGAAAACTCTTCTTCAACTCCTTTAAAAATCTTTTTTCAGAGGAAGAAGTCACTTTTCCATCACATCTTGAGAACCTTATGCCTAAGAGTATCACCGAGGAGGACAATGTAATTCTAAAGAGAATTCCTTCCCCAGAGGAAATCAAGGAAGCTCTGTTCCAAATGCAGGACCTAAAAGCCCTTGGCCCCAACGGTTTCCCTGTGTTATTCTACAAAGAATTCTGGCCTATTGTTGGAGAGACTGTCACCCAAACCGTAGTATCCTTCTTTGTTGATGGAAACTTACCTTTAGAGGCCAACAGCTCATTTATTGTGCTTATTCCTAAAACCTTCAACCCTACTACTGTCAACAATTTTCGGCCTATAAGGGTATGTTTGGTAACTGTTTTTTCTCCTTATTTTCTGTTTTCAAAAACAATTTTCTATTTTTAAGACTAAAAAACTTGTTTGGCAACTCAAAATGGGTAGAAAACAAAAACTGTTTTCAAAATTCAATTTGTGAAGGAAACTGAAAACATGCAAAAGGCTGTTTTCTGTTTCTAATTTTCAAAAGTCAATGAAAACATGCATTTAATATAATGAATTTTTCTTATTTAATGAGTTAACATTAAATTTTAAATCCTAGTTACAACATATTTTAGTATTTTCTATTTTTTTCTTCAAAAAACTATCTTTTTAATTTCAACTAACCAAACATGTTTTTGATTTTAAAAATACAAGAAAATTGTTTTTTCTTTATATTCCCAAAAACAAGTTTTTGAAAATAGAAAACAAAAACGGTTACCAAACATAACCTAAGCCTTTGTAACGTGGTCTATAAGATCATTTCCAAGCTGGTGGTTGCAAAGTTTAGACCTCTATTGCATAAAATCATCTCCCCATGTCAATCTGCATTCATCCCTAAGAGATGGATTGCAGAGAACCAAGTGGTGCATGAGTTGCTACATAGTTTCAAGGTAAGGAAGGTAAAATCTGGTTTCATGGCATTAAAGCTTGATCTCCAAAAAGCTTATGACAGATTTAATTGGAAATTTATCAAGGCTGTTCTATCAAATCTTAGGTTCAACCATACTTTCATAAATTGGATCCTAACATGTATATCTTCTGTTTCCTTTGAGGTGTTGGTCAATGGAGGTAAGTCGGATCAATTCAAATCTAACAAAGGCTTAAGACAAGGCGATCCCCTATCGCCTTATTTATTCATACTAGGGCAGGAGGTGTTATCAAGAATGCTAGACAGGGAACTGAATTCAAGCAATATTAGCGGCACTAAAGCAAGTGTTAGAGGGCCAGCTATAACACATGTCATGTATGCCGATGATATCGTGCTATTTTCCAAGGCAACTAAGAAAGGATGCTGAAACCTTAGCCAATTGTCTTGAGAAATACTACGAGTGGTCTGGTCAGTGCCTTAACAGAGCCAAATCAGGGATATTTTTTTCTAAGCACACCACGGCAATCTGCAAAAGATCTATAAAGCATCTTCTCCAAATGAAGTCTCTCAAAAAGGATGCCGTGTACCTTGGGGCCCCCTTGTTCTTGACTAGATCACCATCCAAAGACTTCAAATTCCTGCAGGAAAAATTGGAGTCGAAGCTTGCAAGTTGGAGAAGCAGAACTCTGTCATGGGCAGGGAGGACCACTCTCATTACATCGGTGGCACAAGCAATTCCGAGCTATACTTTATCAGCTTTCCATATCCCTACCAAAAATTGTGATAAGTTGGACTCATTAACCAGAAGATTTTGGTGGAAACCTAAGGAAAAGGAGGGTAGATTCATAGCGTGGAAACAATGGGACAGGCTATGGCGACCCAAAGCCGTAGGTGGCCTGGGTTTTAAAAAAACCAAGGAAGTTAATGGAGCCCTCCTTGCAAAGCTTGCATGGATGGTGGCTTCAAGAAAGCAAAGCATTTGTATGGAGGTTCTTCGCAACAAATACAAAGTCAAAGAAGTTGGCTTAGAGCAGACCCAAAGAAAATAGCTTCCCCAACTTGGAGAGGGATTGAGGAGGCAAAAAAACTGATTGTGAAAGGAGCTTGTTACCTGTTAGGCGATGGCAATTCGATTAATGTTTGGGAGGATCCATGGGTTCCATGGATTGAAGGATTTAAACCGAGGCCGAGAGTTGAGATATACTCCCAGCTTCAATTCAAAGCTCATCATTTCATCGATTCTACCTCAAAATCTTGGGATGCGAATATGATCAAGGAGATATTTGATTCAGATTCTGCAGATGCAATTCTCACCATCCCTATACCAAGCAACCCGAGACAAGATAAGATGATATGGCTACCAAATCCTAAAGGAAATTTCTCTGTTAAGTCTGTCCACAAGGTGGCTTATCATAATGTTAACAACAATGATCAAGCTCAATCCCATTGGAAAAAGTTATGGAAAGCTAAACTCCCTGAGCGCCTCAAAATGCTCTTATGGAGGATCGGTGCCAATGCCATGCCTAATAAGGTGAACCTTCAGCGCAAAATTCAGCATACTGACACATCTTGTAGCTTGTGTAACTCGGATGAGGAGACTAATATACATTTGTTCTTCCTTTGTCCTTTTGCCAAAGCTCTTTGGACCACTGTTAGGTGGGGGCTCAGAATTGATTCGTCATCGCTGTCCTCAAATGAAGACATCGTCAAGTTGATTACAAACCCTCTTCATGCCCCCATCCCCACTGAGCAACGCTGGACTATAACATTGAACATGGCCTTGATCATTGACGAGATTTGGAAGTCTAGAAACCACCTTATCTTTCAAGGGGGATTGGCTGATGTGAATAAAGCCATGAGCAATGTACGGATCAGGTTCCTAGAAGCATCAAAAGTGTTCTCTCCAAGTATCCATCCATCCTTGGAGCCTCCTATTCTGATCTGGCCCCCTCCCCCTCAAGGTTGGATCAAGATCAACGTTGATGCTGCGATGAGTAACTCTAAGTCTGCTTTGGCCGTTGTTGCTAGAAATCATTTGGGAATTGCCATATCCTTATGGGGTAGGGAACACCACCTCTGCTCTCCAGCTCAAGCAGAAGCCAAAGCAATTCTTTGGGCAGTGCAAATTGCCATACAAGAGAGATGGAGCATGATCATTGTTAAAGGAGATGCAAAGCTGTGTCTTGATCCACTGGCACAACCTGACCTTACTCCGAGCTAGTCCATCAGCACCATAATTAATAATATTCGTAGTTTAATTTCTTGTTTTGAGTCTTGTGTTTTTAGGTGGGTTCAGCGAAAGTGTAATGTTGCAGCTTATGAAACTGCAAGGTTTGCGCTGAATTCTTCCCACCCTTTTTGTTTTTCCTTTGGTAATCTCCCCCCCTCACTTGAGGCTGCTTGTAAGGGAGATTCCCCCTCTGTTTCAGTTGTTTAGTTTGAATGAAAATGCAACTTATCAAAAAAAAAAAAAAACAAAAAAAAAAAAGGTCAATACACTGCATTATCAAAAAAATAGTCACAAGCACGCCTCATGCCTGATGCCCCCTACCAATTAGAAAATTTCACAATCACACGTTACACTAAAAGACAAATTAATATCTCACCAACACCAACACACTTTACACACCAACACCAACGGATAAGATAAACTGATAAGCCAAATTCAAAAAGTCAAAAACAGACAAAATATTAATAAAGCTAAAGTTCGGCCAATCATAAACTCATAGTTCAAAAATCAAAAGAGAGAGAGTTAGTCTTATTAAAGAATAAAGAGAGTGAGAGTTTCATTCATTTCATAATTTTCATTTCAGTTCAGAGAGAGAGAGACTGAGAGAGAGTCAGAGAGGAAAAGAGAGAGAAGTTAGCTTAGTAAAATGAAATACCTTAAAGGAGGGAGCACTGAAGGCTAAAGCAACCAAGCAGGGAGGCCAGAAGGCTGAGGCCACTGAGGCAGTGACGAGGCGATGAGCGATCTGCCGATCTCCGTCCTCCGATGAGGGCTAGCATCGCTGAGGCGTTGCTTTGAGAGTGAGGGACTAGGCTGATCTCCGACGACTGAGGCGTTGCTCTGAGAGTGAGGGACTGAGGCGTGGCTTGAGGCTCAAGCGACGTTGCTCTGAAAGTGAGGGACTAAGGCGTTGCTGTCTTTAGGTTTGCTTTAGGCCCTTTAGTGATTTCTTTTCTTTTTCATTTTCTTTTTTTTTTTTTTTTCTTTTTGAGAATCCGTGGGTTTGCTATCTCTGTAATCTATTGGGCTTGCCATGGGCTTGGCTCTGTTACAAATTTTTTTTTTTTCAGATTTTATTTTATTTATTTATTTTTTTTTGGCTTGAAAGTAGAACAAATTTTTTTTTTTTTTTTTTAATTTGAGGGTGTTCCTAATTTTGTGATTGAGGGTGTTCCTAATACAAATCAAATTTAAAAAAAAAAAAAAAATCAGATTTTTTTTCAGGGCAGGAACACCCTGAACTGCACATGGCGTCACAACTGGATGCAAAGTAAAAAAATACAGTGGAAAAGAGGGGCGGGAGAAGAAGGTTATGAAAAGGAAGAAAGCTAGGGAAAGGAAGAGAGGTGGATGTGGTTTCTAAGTTTGGAGTAATAGCTGATGTAATGAGAAACAAAGTGAGAATGTGCAACAGTCTTGTTCTAAGTTGATGGGGACAACTTTCTGACTCGAGTTACACATAGATGCAATTAATTACAAGAATACCACTTATACTTAGTTTTCATAACTTGAAAACATTGGAAAGTTGTTCCCATTTTCGATGACTCAAACTCAAAATTTTGAGTTTTGAGTTACGTAAACTCAAATAAAAAATTGATCCAAGCACACTTTTTAAGGTAAGACCGGCGAATTTTCAATTTTTGGTAATTAAAATTGAGTTTTGAGTTAGGAAATTAGCTAAACTAAACACCCTAAATTGAGAATTGCGACTCAAACACTCTTAATAAAAAACCTCTACACTTTTTTAGGCCAACAGTTTTCTGTATTTGAACACTGAGAATTGAATGGATCTCGTTTGGAGCTATTACTATTTTTTTTCTCCTGGGCTCGACAGGGTAGAAGAATCCAAGAATGAAGCATTTCATATGTTGCAACCTCAATGCATGTAAGTCATATGGGCATGTTTATCACCCACTTGTATCAAACCATCGTTGTAGGAAGGATATTACTATTCTCCGACATCAAGTTATAGACAAAATTGAGAATGGAACGGAAAATAAAATTCTACATACAATCAAATCAAATATACAAAGAATTGTACTTTTTTCCACCACGCCCATGTTTATAATAATCCAGTACACCCCATGAACAAAAGGTAACACTCGGAACTAAGCTATAAACAGGTGTAACACAAAAGCAAACTTAAAGCAAATGATATTAGTATCCTCATTTTCTGTGGCTAAGGGCATATACAATCTGTCCATACATCCACCATCTTGCGTTTTGCCACTGGGTTGGTATCATAGTGCTGCCCTCATAGCTCCTCTTGCTGCATCCCGCTTCATCTCAGCAGCTTTACCACTGCCTCGGAAATACATGTACACTTGCTGCAAACAAAATAAAGAGACAGAAAATATGAGAAAACAAGAAAAGAAGAGTGGGTGCTCTGCGGTGTGTGCGGTGTGTGTGCATTTGCTTTTCTGATTTTAGGCTAGAAGAATGGTGGAGTAAGTTATACCTGAATTACCCAGATGCTGATCAATGTTTCAAGACAGAATAATCCAAATCCGACGAAGTAGAAGATCTACAAGCAGGAAAAAAAAATTATGATCAAGCTTCTGCAATACAAGAAATTAAAATGTAGAACTCAAGTCCAATCAATGAACTTTACAGAAACATACCCCAGCCAACGAATGGTCGCCCACAACATCTATTGCAGCCAGAATGCCTCTGTTTCAAAGGAACACAACATAGAAACATCAGCACCACATGGGGAAAATATTATGTTCATCAGCAATAACAAAGATAACAATTGAAAATTTTCAAAATTTTTAAGGTATGCTTAATGGTTAGGGCCAAAAATAAATAAATAAGCACAAGGGAAATGCAATTAAACACCAATCTCTTTGCAGTACATCCACTCTGAACAAAAGAAAGATCCATGATTCCCCAAAGGAACAACTTAGAAATTTTAGAGGAACTTACGTGAGTGATTTTCCTTTGAAAATTATAGGAGGTGCAACAGCAGCTAAGATGCAGAAGCCAATGTGAAGCTGTAGACAGAAGAAAATTGAATGAGAGTAATTAGATGTCCATCCTTTTTTTCTTTGTTTTTTTTTTTTTTTTTTGGCTGAATAATTAGTTGTCTTTCAGTTCTTAAAGTAAATAGCATTTCTAAAGGAACATAAGAAGTTTACCATATAAAACATGAAAAACCATCCAAAATTCATGGCACTTTCAGTCCTGCAAAAGATTTCTTGCCAATGTGAACAACTGAATTAAGTAGCTACATATATGAACAGCCAAGTGAAGGAAATCATGGGAAATAAGTACCTAAACGCACGATAAAGAGGCCGATACCACAACACATAGGCTCCGGGAACCCCTGCTATGAAGTAGATAAGGGCAAGGAACCAGATTTTTACCCCTACAACCAAAGAATAAGAGTATTAAGATTCAAAACCTTTTAAGGTATTAGACCTATAACGAGGCCTCCCAAATACCCAGGAAAGATGTGAATCATATTTATGAACTCACCTTCCCCCTGAATCCATGCTGTACTAACAGCTATGACATTCCAAGTAAGGCAAAGAACCAATCCTGCGCAACATAACCAACCATCGCCAACATCAACCACCTTCGCTGGCTTAGATATATAACACCTCAAAAAAATTCATCATATTACACAGAACACAAATGCAATGTCTCTCATAATAACAAATTGAATAAAGACTGCAAGATTACATGATGCTAAGAAAAAGGTAAAACAGAGTTTGTGGCAGATAATTTCATTGACTTGGCCAACAAAAATTGACCAACTCAAACAAGCCAAGTTTATGCTATGGAGAGTGGAGACTAACACCAAACAATTTATTTCCTTTGTTCGTTATTGTACTTTAGAATATTGGGCTTTCGTCAAGGTAGTTTTGATGTAAGACATGAACCGCCTACCACCGACATCCACGAATTGCACTAAAATGAAATAAAACACCTGTTTGCATCTATACTATCTATACTACTAATAACAAGATTCCCCTATTTGGACTTCACTATTTGGCTGTACAAAATTGCCCCCATTTGAAAATGTTAAAATTGCTTTACTAATAGGGTTAACAACATAAACTTACTACTCCAAAATACCCACTGCTATCTCAACTCCTTTACCCACAAGTCAACTTACGGTTTTACCCACGTTCAGCACATTCATACCCACAATCAACCAATATTAGACTCAAAATATAACTTCCAATATCAAATTCAAATCTTTCAATCCCTTAATTCTAGGGACACACTTTGGGGAGACTCCATTTGATAGAGACAAACTTAACTGAAAAGGCCAAAGCCCTATGTGTATGAGCTCAACTATGTTATATTAACCACTCGCTCTTCTCATTAGCATCCAATGTGGGACTTCACTCATTAACCAACCATACTACTCACACGTGAATATTCCAACTATGAGCATATTGAGGCATAAAAATTTGGAAATAAAATTTTAGCCTAAACAAGCAGACCATAATGCTGTGCCCCAACACTAAAGCAATGTTTTCAACTTCGTACTGAGTTGGCCAGTACAAGCTAACCCTTGGAAACCTACTGGCTTAAATTTTGGAGTGTTTCATGAAGTTTTGGCCATTTCAAGGTGTTTTGGACAGCAAATTCTTTCAGACCAATACAGATTTCCGGACTTCTTTTCCAAAAAATTTTAATCTAACAATGGAATGAGAAAAAAAAACAAAACAAAACAAAACAAAAGCTTACACGGTTCATTTCTCAAAAGCTAAAACAAGGAATGTAACAAAAATTGTGACAATCTAAAACACAACTATTGAACTGGGGAGATGGTGTGCCTTGAGAGTGATGAAGGTGATATGGTGTCAAGGAAAAAATAAAAAGAAGAAGGTGTTGAGCTTTAGACAAAAAGGACTTAGTTTTCCCTCATGTATGTTTGGTTGGGAGAATGGAAAAGTGGAGAGATGGTTTCCATGTTGTACCCGAACACTTCATTTGAGATTCCGTACCTACCTTGGACACTTGACACGTCTAGGACATCTTTGCATGCGTGTCCCAGCAATGCAAAACACGACTGGGACATGAGAACAAGAGGAATCGAATATCCTTTCACAAAAAAAAAGAGCATCCATGCTCTAAATAGTAAAATTGCATTTGAAAATTAATAAATATCTTTATTCTTGGATTGGATTCTAATTTCTAAACATCCTTTAATAGTCATTGATTTGCTTTATTATTCATTATGACTCTTAATTTGATATAAATTTAACATTATATGGAAAATAAATGCTTAATAATATATAGAAAATAAAAATATATTTAATAGACTTGTCCCACCATACCCGTGTCCTATTTTTTCAAAAATTTCCATGTCGCCGTCTCATACTCGTACCCATTTACATTCTTCTTAGGACGAAAAACTCTTTGTTTGGTTGATAAGAAAAATGAGAAGATAGAAAATGTAGTTTATAAAAATTTAATCTCATGCCCCTATTACATTAAAAAAATAATTAAAATGAAACAAAATTTGTAAGAAAAAAAATAGTGTAAATTACAGTAACATACCCTGAGATTTGAGGTAATACCAAGCACATCCAATGGTTTTAAAAAATGACCAATGTGGTCGTTAAATACAAACGGCGTGTAATGCCATTTGTTCATTCTCTTTCAAACAATTTTTTAGTTCATTTTTTATTCTTCATTCTCTCCTCTTCGCCTATAACATAAATGCCTCTCTCTCACTCACAAGCTCAAATTAATATCCAAAGGATATACAATTTATACACAATCATGTATGTAAGCAAAATTCAAAAGGAAAATCTCATTAAACCAATATCCACTTTCCAAAATCATACACAGTTTCGTTTGAGAAAAAAAAATCTCACTACATCAATGATCAAAACAAAATCAACCCAATTAGATCCAACATCACACAAGACAATCAAACGTGGATCAACTCAACCAATCAACCATCCAACATCAAACCTCAAACATACCCAAATAAAAAATATTTCAAAACAAAACCCAGACCCACAACAAAGACCATCATGTGACCCAGCAACCGCCATCCACCATGGCACCACCTATCACTACCCACTCATCCTCCTCAAACCCTAACAATTCCAACTATCCAATATCATATGATTCACACCCAAATCAAAATTAAAAAATTAAACCCATACCAATGGCAACGAGCTCCACCAAACTATGATCTCGCAACCACCGGCCACCACTCATTGCTACCCAGCAACCGTAGTCTACCATCCTCCTAGATAGTGAACCACCCAGCTTTAAACGAAAGCATATGGCATGAGATTTATGGGTAAATCAACTCCGAAACCATTCTGGTGGCGGATTTTGTTGGTTCTTTGCTGAGTCTGAAACCTTATAGCTTGGCTTGAGAAGATAGAGAGAGCAAAACAACAGAGCAAAGGAAAGGCAAAACGTAAAAAATGAAATAGAATGATTTAATAGACGGTGCACAAACGGTGTTAGTGTTTAAGGACTAAATTGGTCATTTCTTAAAACCCTTGGATGTGTTTGGTATTACCCCAAACCTCAAGGTAGTTACTGTAATTTACCCAAAAAAATAATAATAATAAGAAAAGGAAGGAAAGAAGGGAACGAACATGAAAGGGAGGAGAGGGGCAAATGGGTAAATTCCTACCTAAACCCCCTCTTTCTCTCCCATTTTCTTCACAATTTAGGGACACTCCAAAATCACCCCAAATGGTGGGTCCAAAGAGAAAACACCTAGGCCGCACCAAAATCAACCCCCCTCCTCCCCCTCTCTCTTCCCCCTCCCAACCAAATACACAAATCACCCCTATTTTCTCCTCTTCATTTTCCATCCCCCACAAATTACCCCAACCAAAAATTAAGTGTAAGGAACAACCAGAGGAGAAAAGAGAGGGAGGAAAAAAAAGAGAGCAGGAGATAGGAAGAAGTCTGAAGAGACTCTGAAGCATGGAGAGAGAGAGAGAGAGAGAGAGAGAGATAGAGAACATGTGGAGGAGAAAAAATAAAGAGGAAAAAAAAAAAAAAAAAAGACCAAGTGGATGAAATAAAGAGAAGAAGACAAGAATTAAAGAATCTGTTAGACTACAAACGAAGTTGAGATATGGGTAAAAATCAAAAGAATTTGGCAATAATTGGCCCAGTGAGTAATAAAAGAAACTATTTAGCAAATTAGTAAGTAAATATATAAATATTAAAATCTTTCATTTTACGTCAATGGAAATATCATAGTTAATTGTGTTTATATACACACAAGCACAAACACATATATATTGCAGTAATCCATAAATGGTACAACAGTATAGACTAGTATTGAAATGCTTTGCTTTGTTCCCTGGCCAAATCGAAGTGGCCTCCAATTCGGTATTCACAACTTTGCACTAAAGACTTCAGTTATGCGATTAATTAATTTTAATCCTAGTCCAACAAAAGATAATGTTAAAATTTATTTATTTTTTGGAGTCCCAACCTATAGCGTCTACTCTTGATAATTGTTCTTTATTATCATACTAAAACATCAATCGGTTTTTGATGTAGGCAAAAATTGAACCCCAGATCTCTTATTCAACCATCAGACACTTTACTAATTGAGCTAATTGGAACCCGCTGTTAAAATTTTGTTAATGTTTCATGTTCAAATTATGTCTCAAGACACATGTCAAGTAATTGGCATAAAAATATCCAAACAACAAATTCAAATTGCCTCAAAAATATTTAAAAAAATATTTATAACAATAATCAAAACGAAACACAAGATATCAATCAGTTAAATCAATTACTTAATAAACCATTTAAAAATTTTTTTTTTTTTTTGATAGGTAATAACAGTCTTTATTGATAATAAAGGTACAATGAATTTACGATAGTAAACTCATTGCACTGAAGAGAATACAGACCAATCAAAAAGAAAGACTAACAGAATTAAGAAAGTCAAACAAAGAATGACAATGCGTAAACCCCCAAATATGAGACCACTCAAATAAAGTCCTAAGTAGCAAAGACTTCACACAATCTACAAGTCTCTTAGTATCTTCAAAAGTACAGGCATTGTGCTCCTTCCAAATTAACCACATTAGACACGCTGGTACCATATTCCACACCTTTGAAGTGTGACTCCCCAACCAATTCCACCATGCAGAGAGAAGAGAAACGACAGACTTCGGCATCACCCACTGAATCCCAAACCAAAGAAGGATTTCACTCCACAAGGTATGAGCATACTTACAGTAGATCAATAAATGATCCACAGTTTCCTCTTTACCTCGACAAAGACAGCACCAATTCACAAGAGGTAACTTCTTCTTAACAAGGTTGTCTATAGTAAGAACCCCACCCCTAGCAGCTATCCATAAGAAGAAAGCCACCCTTTTAGGTACCTTAACACACCAAATGCTCTTCCAAGGAAAAGACACCGAGGGGCTGCTAGCATTAATTAAAATGATTTTACAAGGATGAATGCAACCTCCCTATCCACACACGCCAAAAAACATATTCCGCTAGTGGAAACAGCCTAGGCTCCAACATAAAAGGATCCATGTAACCAATGATCAATACATAAATAACTCAAACCACAATTTGCAGGTAAATTAGCAGCCTGACTGAGATTCAAAACAATGTCGTAAATGCAATAACCATAAAATCAAGCAAAGAGTGACATACCTAAGAATGTGGAAAATGCAGTATACTGCAATTTTTGCAAATGAATTGGTATGTCATTTGCAATATCATGATGAATAATTGGAAGAAAAGGAGGCCAATTCTTCTCCTCAAGAACAATTCCAGCTGCAGAATGAGAGAAAGAACTGAAACTATAAATTACATGGCAGAACCATGAGGAAGAATAATTTCCCTAGGAAATAGAAATGGTACTATGTATTGCACCAAAATTGAGAACACAACTTTATAATGTAAATATTTTCATAAAGAGAGTTAGTGCACTCAATATGGTGAATATTGACTTCATTTAAATGCAAAAATGACTTTGAATGCAACCCAAAACACGATGGATGTTCCAAGTTGAAAGATGGAAATATAATACACAATGTTAGAATTATTGTTAAGTGACTAAATTTATCATTTCCTAATAGGATAAACTTTTGGGACAATCAATAATTTAACATGGTATTAGAGCAAGAGATCATGAGTTTGATCTTTATCTCCTCCACTTTATCTCCATTTAAAATCCCACATGTTGAGTCTCACCTATTAAAGATGTAATTTCGGCCAACACGTGAGAGTGAGTGTTAAAAGTATGTGGTTAAATGATTAAATTTATCATATCTCAATAGCTCAAGCATTTAGAACAATTGGTAATTTAACAGGGTATCAGAACAGGAGATCTTGAGTTCGATCCCCCGCCTCTACCTCCCATTTAAAATGTTAAAAATCTCACATGCTAGACCTCACCTATTAAAAGGGTGTTTAAGCCCACGCATGAGGGAGAATGTTAGAAATATGGTTAAGTAACTAAATTCACCATTTCCTAATAGTTTAAGCTTTTGAAACATTCGATAATTTAACACACAGGAAAATGGCAAAGCAAAGGAACATTTCCACACTCCCCCCCCCCCCCAAAAAAAAAAGGCAAATTCAAATATAAGCAGAGCAAATTACCTCGTGCAGCAGCATCTTCTTTTCGTTTTACTTCCTACATAGCATCAAAAAAGCTGATGAGTGAAATTCATGGAGATGCCACAAATCAACTAAAACATAAATCACTAAACAAATTGGGAGAGCTATTTACAATGAAATTAATAGAAGAAGATATATAGGGGGAAATTCTACCAAAATGGTTTTTTTATTTTTGGCTATTGTTAAAGATTTTCAGTATCTAATATCCATGTCACAGTTCAAATTGTTTAAGGCCATCAAGTCAGTGAGAGCCAACCTACCATTTACACATTTCAGTCACAGAGAACAACAAAGTATATTAATAGGGAACGTAACCTTTTTTTTTATAGGTAATAGAGAACATAACCTTTAAACAAGAAAAAAGAAAGAACTATTATACTATGCATAGAATGGAAAATTTTTAATTTTACATTGTTACTAATATGTATAAATATATATATAGCAAAGCCAGCCACTTTGGGGTTGAGCACTAGTTTCATATTCTCCCTCTTCTCTAGCCATCAATGTCACATGGTATTGGACCATAAATCAAAAACCCTAGCCCTATATTCCTAATTATTGTCTCATTTTTTTATTGGTAATTACACATGCACTTGGGGATCTACTTTTGAATCCATGATCTTACCCTCGACCTCGCTCTTTTAAGGGAAGGAGGTTCAATTTGAGCTCAACCACCTTGGCAAGTTTTGTCTATATTTCTCTCTTTTTCTCTTCACTTTTCTTTTTAATTCACTCCCAAACCCTATAAATCTTTAGCACCCCTGATAAGTCGAAGGCTCAAAGCCACTGATTAACAGAAATCAGTAAGGTGTTATACAGACAGAAGGGCCCAACTCATGTTATTCCTTTTTGTAGAGCCATTGCTCATGCATCACACAAAATGTTATGGGGGAAATCTCTGTTACAAGAATAGGGTTTTTTCTAGTGAGCCTATGAAGATGTTTTGTGATAACCAAGCTACTGTATTCATTGCTATTAATACCACATTCCAAGAGAGGAAAAAGCATATTGAGGTGGTCTGTCACTTTATCCAAGATATATGCATAAACAATCTATTATACGTTAAAATCTTGGCCCTCACAATCTTTTCATATTCTGTGTGAGGGTGTGTAACCAGTCAACGCCACAATAATTACATAATATATATTGAATAGGAAAAAATACTTTGAGACAATAGGTTTGGTCCATAAAAAACCTCCAACAATGGTTTTGAACCCATACTTATAACTTACTTTCCTTCAAGCACTAAACAACAATACTTGAGTGTACTACTATGAGTAGACTTAATCTCATTACGCCTTCATAAAATGTAATCCCAGATATTATAAATGAAGCAACTTAAATGCATCTCATATAAAATTAATTGACAAGCCTTGTTGGCTGCCAGATTGAAAAATATGAATGCCACAAGGTAGGTCCATAGTTCTTTCAAAAATAGAAGAAAATTTGAATTCCATCAAAGGCATAAGGCACACCTGCTCCCGCCTTCTCAACTCAGCCTCCTTAGTTTGGAGTTCCCTCTCTTTCCTTTGCAAATCCTAAATTTGAAATAGATTAAAACATGAAATATCAATATCAATTCTTTTACCAGCAAATGCATATGGAAAAACATTACTCAGGAATTCAACAACCTTAGAATTTCGTCCCCCTGTAGTTGTGTCAATAGGTATATCAATTGTCGCATCATGGCCGAAATTGAAACCAGCAGGTTCAGGAGGAAGAGGTGAAAGCCTTGAGTTTCCGGGATTCTAAAAACATAGCAACATTATGATCGTGCGTAGGAGTTCAAGTAGTAACAAAAGCAAGTTTTTTTTTTCTTGTAGTTTTTTTTTTTTTTTTTGTTGGGGGGGTGGGGGGGGGAGAGAGAGAAGGGAACACAAAGCTAACTAAATACAAATTATACACAACCATGGCTTTTGATATTTTCTCCTGATAAGTGTACCCAAGCAGCTTCTTCCCCCTTAAATGAAGGTGATTTCAAACTCAGGTCTAGTGTCTACCAACAAACATGGTTACTACATAAATTAGGTGGCGCCAAAATTTAATTTTATTACAATTATACCTTTGAAATAGAATAGCAAATCATATATTAAGGAAAAGGATCAAACAGCTCCAGCATTAAGTTTTTCCACAGTTTCTGATATATTATGAAAATACATAAAGACTAGTACAAATATGTGCACTTCAGCCTCTATGCTATAAAATCTGGAGAAACTGTTACACAACAAAGTGGTGGTTTGATGTAAGTACTCCTCACTTCAACTTGTACAAAGGGAAAAATATTACAACAGTGAAAAACACCACAACAGTGAAAAACACCAACAGCGACCCTCTTGCTCATTCTAAGGATGCTTCCACCTGAAAGTGATGGAAAAAGACACTCATACTGAAAGACAAAGATAGTTGTAGCTCAACAAAACGCAGTGCCGTGGCTTTGGATCATGAACAGCGGCACTAGAAGAATGCATGTATTATGACTAAGAAAAACGGAAGAGAAAATTTTTTTACATATGGGGAAGAGAATTTATTTGCATAGACTTCCCACAACATGAATGCTTTTATAGTTTGATCTAGTTAGATTTTGCTAGTGGACTAATGAGAAAGTTAACTCAAACAAAAAGAAAAAATCAAAGCTAACAAAAGAGCGATATAAACATCAAAGGAGAAAACTAAGTGAGTAAGAGTGCACCTCTTCTATTAAAGATTAAACTACAGTTTGCAAGTAAAAAATCAAACTATAACAGATTACTCTGAAACAAAAAAGCATGAAGTCCAATATAAAATTAATTATCTAACAGATATATAAATTGTCAATCTGGATGAGAAGGGGACAGGGGAGTTCCATAACAGCTTAAAGAAGGGGAAAAAATCACTCACTGTTGTGAAAAATGAACCTCCACCATAGTTTGACTGCCCTGATGCCTTTCCCCTAACTGCTGGATCCTGTTTGTAAAAATTAGAGTAGTGAGAAGTTGCAGCAAGAGTTTGTCCAAAACATATATCGACAATATTAGCCGAAGGAAAGAAATTATATCATTAGAAATTCAAAGAAGTATATATTTATGTATCGATGACAATTAAAACCTTTAGGTCGGAAAATATATCATAAATGTTTAGGTACAACTGTTGTTCAATTCATCCTTTTTTTTTAAGCTAAGTAAAGTAACTCACACGCTGATAAGGGATTGAACCCATGACCGCACTCCACCACTAAGGGTGGAATGCTTCAGCCTATTGGTGGTTGTCCAATCAATCTAATCAAACACAGGATACCAAACAGAATGAACAGTATGAGAAACACTCAACGTACACCATAAGAAAAATGAAATTAAATGTTACTAAGAATCAATTAACATCATCTTTTAGATTTTAAAAAAAAAAAAATCACTCATCTTAGAAAGAAACACATCCAAAAAAAAAAAAAAGCATTTTTCTTTCACCTTAAGCATAGTAAGGTACTTCAATCATCCAATCCATATATCTTGTTACAAAAGCAACAACCAGATCAGCTAAAAAATTCATAGCAAACATATTTCAATTCTTCCATTCAAAAAACGCATTAAGACCTGGAAAGAAAGTTTTGAGACTAATTAAATTATAAAACAAGAATGATCAAAATTATCAGAAAATCTAAATTTAATTCTTCATATGCTAAATTTATAAGAAAACCATAGTAAAATAAATTTACAAAACAATTATTAAAAATAAAAAAATAAAAAAATCATGGACTTTCAAAGTCAAACTACAAAACAAGCTCAAAATGAGAACGACATAAAAAGCAAATAAACAAAGTTACTGGATCCAACAATTAAAAGCAATATTACAGAGTCTAAACTCTATACGACCACTTCATTCAGTTAGTCAAACTATAAAAGATAGATAGGAGCTGAACTATGAGTGCAGAGACAGTATGTAGTGAGAAAGAAACACTCACAGAGAAGGGATTGACTTCTTCTTCTTGTTCTTCTTGAAAAGGGTTTTTCTCGAAACGGCCGGCCATGGAAACAGTACGCACAAAATCTCAGAGATTTTTTTTAAACTGTTACAGAGAAACTTGTAGAGGAAGTTTTCTATTTTTTCCGCAATTGAAAGCCAAGAAGAAGGAGAAGAAAATATAGAGAGAGAAAGAAGAAGAAAAGTATGTAGGTAGGACTTGTCATTTGGTCAGCTTCTATTCTATGGTTTGAAAACAATATTTGGATTACCTGTAGAAGCCTGCTATGTATTGTTCCAACTTCAACTTCCAACTTTGAATTGAATATTATTATTATTATTATAATAATAATAAGAATGGTAATTTATTTTGAATGAAAAGATGCACTGTCTGCTAGTGTGCATCTATGCCAGCTTTTTTTATACATATACTAGTATCATTCGGTAGGATGCATGCTTCATGAAAATTTATATGAAAGTTAATTTATTTTTAAAAATAATTAAAGAAAAATTATTAAATAAATATTAATAATAAATTATAAAATAATTAAATAGTTCTATTAAAAGAATTGCTTTAATTTTCTTTAGAAAGTTTCAATTTATAACATCTGATCATGATAATAACTTTTTATTATCAAATCAAGGCATCAATCAATTTTTTGTGTAAGCAGTGATTGAACTCTAAATCTCTTACTTAAGTTCTGATGGTTTAGGATTTGGACTTCAACTTAAATAGGTGTCCATTATTTTGCTCCTTTATAGTAAACTTCTTTTAGCATAATATTTTGTACACAAATTTAGAAACAAAGAACAATAAGTAAGATGAATTTATTAAATTAAAATGTAAGTGTATGTTGCATCTTAGGAAAAAAAAGTGAAAAAGAATATAACAACATAGGGTGTATTGTGTGTGATTTAATTATAAGGATGACTTTAATGGTTAAGAGAGATTATATCAAAAATCTATGGCTATATATATATATATATATGAAATGGGTTCAAGTCACATCTGGTGTAACTTCACAAGAGTTACACCTTTTATGGACCATTGATTACTATTAGATCTAAGGGTCAAAAAACATTCATAGCAATGTCATTATTACTCCCTAGAACTTAATGATTTAGGCATTAACTCTTATTATTAAAGGAAAAAAAACCACAGCATTAACTCTTTTTTTTTCTTCCATATCATCATCTTGTTGGTATAAATATTGTTACCATTTCTCTGTAACATCCTATGCTTGAGTTCACATCATATATCTGCTCATATTGTGTTCGTCATTTTCACCATCTTTTTGCGCTTGTGACTATCCATTTTCATTCGCATGTGGCCATAAGTATTGCATTACTTTGACCTGTGTGAGTAATCGTTGTTTTTGCAGTTTAAGGGATCAGAAAAAGATATTCAATATCATTGAATCAAACTTTCCTTTGAATCAAAATTTCGCTGTAGTTAGTTTCTGTGTTGTCGTCCTCTCATTTTATTTTTTCTAGTTCCTACATTGCATCTTATATCTAAAATAAAAATAAAAAACAAAAGGGTTTCATCTTACTTCCTTCGCGAGTTGTCATTTCCTCAGTTTGCTTTCTTTAATTATTTTTTTTCGTAGCTTTATTGATCTCTCAAAAAAAAAAATTAGAAAAAACCTAAATGCTTCCAACTTTTCACTTCGAAGGTTTACTCACATTGGTAAGTCAAGAGTGCTGAAAAACTGAAAAACTTCTTGAAATGCAAAGGAGAAAGGTACTTTGTTAAGTCTCTTTATTTAAAATTTTCTTTCATTTGGCTTTTTTATTTTTTATTATGTGAGTGGTGGAAGAAGAGAGAAAAAAAAATCACTAATTTCTAGGGAGTAATAATGACATTATTATGAGTGTTTTTTGACTCTTAGAGCATTTGCAGCAGTGGAGCTAAAAAGCTATAATGCTATTTTAGCTCCACCAATATAGCAAAATAAGCTCACAGCAGTGGAGTCAAAGCCATAAAATTTGGCTGATTTGCTACAGTGCACATCTATAGATAGATGTGCACTGTAGCACTCATCTAAAAAATAATAATAATTTTTTAATCAACTGCCGATTAAAATAATAAAAACTCATTTATTTTTTTCATTCTTTTATTCTCTCACCGTCACTGTGCACTCTCAGTTCTCTCCCTCAAGCTCTCATCTCTCTCAAGCTCTCATCTGCCAACCCACTCCACGCCATCGCCGTCCCAGCCCACACCGTCGCTGTCACTCCTTACCACCATTCTTCCTTTGTTCAACCTCACGAAATGCCTGTCCTCCTTCACCGGCCTCTCGTTCACGTCCTCGCCTCCGGCGAACGACACCGAAGGGCACCACAGGAACACTAACCGGTACCGCAGGAACACTAATCCACTCCCCGACATCGGAATCGCCTCGATGTCTCAGCCGATCCTTGGAGTGGCGGTGGAGAGCGAAACCTTGATTTGGGTTTTTTTTTTTTTTGGGTTGAGCCTTGATTTGGGTTAAGCCTTGATTTGGGATGATGTCTCAGCCGATCCTTGGAATCGCTTGAGCCTTGATTTGGGTTTTTTTTTTTTTCTCTGCTGTGGACTGCTGGTGGTGGTGGTGGTGGCGGCGGTGGTGGAGGAGGATGTTTGTGTTGTGCTGTGCGGTGGTGGTGGAGGAGGATGTTTGTGCTATGTGGTGGTGGCGGTGATATATTATTTTATTATAGTAGAAATATTATTATTTTATTGTAGTAGAAATATTATTTTATTGTGATGAATATATTATTTTATTGTATTGAAAGTTAAAATAGATTCACTGCTGCAGCATGTGTGTAGCTAAAATGGATAAAGTAACTTTTGGTGGAGTTAAATTGCTAAAAATTTAGCTCCACTGCTGTGGATGCTCTTAGATCTAATAGTAATCAATGGCCCATAAAAGGTGTAACTCTTGTGAAGTTACACCAGGTGTAACTTAAACCCATCTATATATATATATATATATATATATATATATATATATATTTATATATAAACTGTGATAATAGACTATTAGTTGAAATAGAATTTAAATTTCTAAAACTTAGATGGTAAAGTTTTTTCTAAATTAAATTATTGTTAAATCTTATCCCTTAGTCAAGAATCTTGTAACTTAATATTCTGAAGAAAAAAAATATTAATTTAATAGAATTTTAGTTTATATAAATTAAACAATTGTTAAATGTTATCCCTTAATTTGAGGAAATATATCATAACAAATAATATAAAATTAATTTACTAATTAGTTATTCTTAAAATGTTGACAATAGACTTTTAATTGGAATAAAAGTACAAATGTGTTTTTTTTTTTTTTTTTTAAGAAAGAAAATGTGGTTGGTTGTCTAGAATTTAAGTTTAGAATTTTTTATAATAGTCTTTTAGTTTGAATAGAATTCTTATTTATTGAAATATTTAAATTTAGAAATTTTTTATAATAAACTTTTAGTTTGAATAGAATTTAAATTTGTTGAAATTTAAATGATAAAGTTTTTGTCTAAATTAAACAACTGTTAAATATTATCCCCTAATTTGAGGAAATATATCATAACAAACAATATAAAATTAATATACTAATTAATTGTTCTTAAAATATTAATAATAAACTTTTAGTCGAAGTAAAAGGAAAAACGTGGAGTTTTTTTTTTTTTAAGAAAGAAAATGTGGTTTTATTGTTTGGGATTTAAGTTTAAAATTTTTTATAATAGACTTTTGGTTTGAATCAAATTTAAATTTGTTGAAATTTAAATCATAAAGTTTTACCTGAATTAAATAGTTGTTAAATATTATCCCTTAATTTGAGGAAATATATCCTAACAAATAATATAAAATTAATTTACTAATTAGTGAGAGTAGCCTTTGATAATGGTGTTGGAAAAACTGATTTTGTATCTCATCAAAACCCACAACGGAAGCAACATAAAGATCAACTTCATTCATGAGAGATAACATATAACCTTAAGTTCTAGAACAAAGAACAGAAAGCATACCTTGATGCAATGAAATTTAAAAACGAGACTTGAGAATATCATCAATCTTCATCCCAATTCCACATGGTGCCCAAGATGAGTGGTCTCTCAATTAGTTCTTAAGTATGTTGATTTTCAAAAAAGAAAAGTGTATTCAAAAGACACTGCAGAGAAAAACTATTTTCTCTTCTTTTTATTATGCGTACATATTAACTGCCTTAGCAGTTACTTTATTTAATAACTCTTATTAAATAAATAACTGATTATCTAATTGGGTTAGCCTTTTGGGCCAGCCCAATTGGACTTAAGTGTGTGGCTTAGGATGAGACCAAAATGACTAATAAGGCTCTAGCTCTAATAGGCTTTAGACTTATCTGTCGATTCTTCGCATGTCCAAAGTTACCATTAATTATATAGCAAGTACCACTATGGAAATATAATTTCACTCTAGGCCTTATTAATAATTATAACTCAAGACTCTAATATGATATCATTTGACCCCTCCATAAAATATCCATAGTGAACAAAGTCATAATGAACTGTCACTTTATAAACAATCATTTTATTCCTTGAGTATCCGATTTAATCTTTTTGTTATTCATATTTATGAAATATAATTTCAAAAAATATAAACTTTAGCAACTCCTTATTAAAGTGGCCAACCCTGAGTAACCAGTTCTCATTAAACTTATTTCATAGGGATATTTCGTGTCTTTATAGAAAGAGATTATGAATTATATCTTAAGAATATGTGTTCCCTCAACACTATGTGTGGTTACCCAACATACTGAGATTTTGACCATTAAATTAGATCTCACTCCTGATATATTAAAGTAACCTACATTTCATGATCGGATTCACCATCCTCTCTGTTGAGTGCCCTTTGTGGAAAGCCCAATGGAAAGAAAAGCCCAATGATGAGGGCCACAGGAAATTGACTATGAATAGTTAAAAAAGACCATTAGGCCCAAGTGGCAGGAATAATGAGTCACTAGCCCGACAATATATACTTGGGCCTTGAAAAGGTAAACGGGCTCAAAGAAGCCAAGAAAGAAAGAAATAGCATCCCATGGGCAGAATATGAGTTAGAAAAGTGAGAAAGGGTCGCTGCAGGCCCAAGGTAATGTAAACTAAGAAAGTAAGGGATTTATGGCAGGCCCATAAAACCCAAAGATAAGGATAAGGTTATTAGGCCGGGGAAGCCCAATGAAGTTAGTAACAAAGCCCATGGGAGTGTGGAATTAGCAAACAGGCCGAGGAAGCCCAAGAGAATTAGCAAATGGGCCGTGGATGCCCAAAAGAAGAAAACAAAGGGACATAGGAGCCCATGAATAAAAGGAAACAAAACAGTGCCTATGGTAGGCCACTGAGAAAATGAATAAAACGGCCGGCCCAAAAAGGGGCCCAGCAGGATTGGGTCATTACGACAGGAACTATAAGCCAACACGGCAGGCAGCAAAGAAAAACAAAGGTAGGCACAAGAAATATAAAGCCCATCATCATACGAAGCCCAGTTTCTGATTAAAGCAAAGGACCAAAAGAAAGCCCACATAAAAGGCCAGAAAACGCAGAAGGAGAGTCTCCAGGTCACGGCAGACACATGAGCAGCAGGCAGCCTCTTGGACAAATTTAAGAGGGAAGCACGCGCAAGGCCCAGGCGCCACCAGCCTGTACCCAGCCAATACAGGACATGGTGGGGCCATGAGCCAGAGGTAAGAGGTAAAGGGGGTGTGGTTTGGTGGTGGGGAGAGGGGAAAAGACCTATTTTCGGCCCCTGCTCAAGCCTCTTTTGGGAGGTACGTCCTGCTGGGATGATAGACCACCCAAAAGAGGCAATTTGAGAGGGAACCGTTGAGTGCATGCTCTGAGTGTGAGGAGAGAGGAGATTAACATCGTGGCAGGAAAGGCCGCGGCTCACAGAAGGACAAAATGAGTCCGCTGCGCACAGGAGGACAAAATGAGTCTGCCTCTGTCTGGCAGGGGTTCTGTGACGCACAGCATGGTCGGTAGGTACACCCAGGCCAGACAAAGGCGGTTAAGGGGCAAGATAGTAAAATACTAGTCACGGCAGGCACTATAAAGAGGCCCTTGCCGTGCCCTGTGAAGGGGATCGAAAAACAGGGGATTTTTCACAACGTAAAAAGAAAAACAGAGTAAGAAGAGAAGAAAAAAGATTAGAACGAAAATAGAGAGAAAAGGAAAGAAAACTAAGAAAGAAATGAGAGAGTTAGTTTGAAAGAGCATGCACCAATAGATCGGCTTCCCTGTCTCCCCCTTCAAAATCTCACCTTTCCTCCAAAGAATGCAAACGAGAGCTTTCCCAGTGGGACTATAACCATTCAGGGCCGACTCCCTCAAAGCCATTAATTCCCATAGCAGGATTCTTCCTGGGGGATTATTTGCATTGAGAAGAGGCGTTCTCCCCTCTTTGGATTTGCTGCGGCAGACAGAATTTTATAACTTAATATTTTGCCTATTCAAAATTAATCAGTGTTACTCTCTTTATTTTCCTTAACGATTGGTATCATTGTGACGATAATCATATTTTACTAACAGGAAATACCTAGCATTCTGTTTAGATAAATAGAATACTCTGTTTTTAGTCATTATTATCTGCCTGCCATAACTTGTCTGCAACAGTCTAGCCCGCCATAACTTCTGCAACAGTCTAGCCTGTCGTAGCTTGTCTGCTACGATTCTGCTTGCCAAAAAACTTGCTCCTAGCAGGCGTGGCATAAGTTTGTGCACAAACCGGCCCAAGTTGAGTTGCAATTGGACCGGCCCCAGCTCCCTTACTCAGAAACACTAGGGCCCACCACCGCAGGAGGCAGCCCAGCCCGTTACCGCAGGAGGCAGCCCAATCCTATCAAAAAAGGCCCCCCACACTCTCAAGATTGAGTCTATCAAATTAGAAGTCGTGAGATTAATTATTCAGGTGACAGTTGTTAATTGAATAATTAATCTCACAGCAGTCCAGTTCAGTATGTTTTACACACTTAAAACATATCAACACATCAATTAAAAGTCTTCACTTCCATAATCAAGACAAACCATCTTAATTGATGTGTTATAGTCTTCGCAGATGAAACGTCCAATTTTATCACCAACTACAAACTACATTTTGAGTTTACAAGAAACTTGTGATTTATATCTTCTATAATTGAATCACATAAATCACATACAATGCATCTCAAGGATTATGATAATGTCCAATTATTTCATTTACAAATAGTCTCATATAATTAAACAATTTAATTATGTAACATGCCAATAAATTAGATTTTAGGGCATAAACCCTAACAATCTCCCACTTGCCCTCAAAGACAATTTTGCATATATCTGACATTTACTTCCCTTTAGAGTAAATCATAATCACTCTAAGACAAGGTATAGAAAGAAGTTTCAACCAGATTTATTGCATAAATTATCTTTTCTACTATTATATCCCACATACTCATATTTCTCTAATGAGATAATACTTACGCTTAATATGTATCTTCACCACTTAGGATGAGCATATATCTTGAAGTCAAATTTCATGAATCATAATCAAACTACAAGTTAGTGTTTATGCAACCAATAATTATCAAATCCTCACTTTCATGGATAAGCACATAATCTCCCATTCTCCTAAAATATTTGAGCATATGCTTTGCTCCCACTAAATTAAGTAATCCTGGATTTTAATTGATATTTGCTTACCATGCCCATTGCAAAATAGATATTTGGCCTAGCATATAGCATAGCATAACTGAGACTTCCTATTAACGTGGTATAAGGAACCGTCTTCATATGCCCTTTCTTTTATAAGTCTTAGGACTATAGTCCTTTACTAAAGATCTTTAAACTTAAAGAGTTGCACGAAGGGATTTGTGGGAGCCATACAAAAGGCAGATCCTTGTCTCACCGGGCCCTTATCAGGGATACTGGTGGCCTGATATGAAAAGAGAAGCACAATAGTACGTGAAAAAGTGTGACCAATGTCAGAGATTTGCTCCTAACATTCATCAACCAGGAGGAATTCTTAATCATCTATCTAGCCCAAGGCCTTTTACTTAGTGGGGCTTGGACATTGTGGGGCCCTTCCCCAAAGCAGCAGGAAACAGGAAATGGCTTTTGGTTGGCACTGATTACTTTACCAAATGGGTTGAAGCTAAGCCACTGGTAAACATTAGGAATATGGATGCCAAAAGGTTTGTTGGAAGAACATTGTCACTTGGTTTAGAATCCCTCATACCCTCATCTCGGACAACGGACTTCAGTTTGATAGTAAGGCTTTCAAAATGTACTGTTATGAATTGGGTATCACAAATAGGTATTACACTCCAGCTTACCCCTAGTGGAATAGGCAGGCCAAGGTTGTCAATAAGGTTATAGTGAATGGACTCAAGAAGAGATTGGTTGATGCAAAGAGCAAATGGGTGAACGAGCTTCCACATGTTCTCTGGACATATCGAACTACCCCTCGTAGGTCAATGGGAGAAACACACTTTTCAATGACTTATAGGGCCGAGGTTGTGATTCCTCTAGAAACCGGATTACCAACGTTGAGGAATAGCTTGTTCGCTCCAGACAACAACGACCACCTACTAGAAAAATACCTAGATTTAATCGAGGAGCGGAGAGAAAATGCCATGGTTTAATTAGTATACTATCAACAAAGGCTTAAACAAGGGTATGATTCAAATGTAAAGTTAAGACCATTGGCCCCTAGGGACTTGGAATTAAGAAAGGTTGTGGGTACAACAAAAAACCCAGCATAGGGGAAGTTAGGGCCCAATTTGGAAGGGTCATACCATATCACCTCAGTAGCAGGCATATGAGCAAATTTACTAGAAGATCTAGGAAATAACCTGCGAAAGTACTATTATTAATGAAGGGCAGCTCTGCAATGTTTTCATTTATGACATTATGTGTTGTGTTAGTTACTTGTTTGAATATTAAACAGAACCTTGACTATGCCTAGCTCCTCGGACTACATACCTTGGGTAAATTAATATTCTTGGTTATTTGCTTAAGTGTTAAACAAAACATTTGTTATGCCTAGCTCCTCAGACCACATGCCTTAGGTAAATTAACATCCTCTATTACTTGTTTGAATATTAAACAGAATATTAGCTATGCCTGGCTCCTCGGACCATATATCTTGGATATATTAATATTCTTGGTTATTTGCTTAAGTGTTAAACAGAACATTGGTTATGCCTGGCTCCTCAAATCACATGCCTTGGGTAAATTAACACCCTCTATTACTTGTTTGAATATTAAAACATTGGCTATGCTTGGCTCTTCGGACCACATACCTTGGGTAAATTAATATTCTTGGTTATTTGCTTAAGTGTTAAACAGAACCTTGGTTATGCTTGGCTCCTCAGACCACATGTCTTGGGTAAATTAACACCCTCTAGTACTTGTTTGAATATTAAAGAGAACATTGGCTATGCCTGGCTCCTTGGACCACATACCTTAGGTAAATTAATATTCTTGGTTATTTACTTAAGTATTAAATAGAACATTGGTTATGTCTAGCTCCTCAGACCACATGTCTTGGGTAAATTAACACCTTCTATTACTTGTTTGAATATTAAACAAAACATTTGTTATGCCTGGCTCCTCGGACCACATACCTTGGGTAAATTAATATTCCTGGTTATTTGCTTAAGTGTTAAACAGAATCTTGGTTATGTCTGGCTCTTCAGACCACATGTCTTGGGTAAATTAACACCCTCTATTACTTGTTTGAATATTAAACAGAACTTTGGCTATATTTGGCTCCTTGGACCACATACTTTGGGTAAATTAATATTCTTTGTTATTTGCTTAAGTGTTAAACAGAACCTTAGTTATGTCTGACTCCTCAGACCACATGCCTTTGGTAAATTAACACTTTATTACTTTTTTGAATATTAAACAAAACCTTGGCTATGCCTGGCTCCTTAGACCACATACCTTGGGTAAATTAATATTCTTGGTTATTTGTTTAGTTGTTGATCAAAACTTGGGCAATGTCTAGTTCCTGGGATCACACACCTTGGATAAATTAACACTTGTTTATCCTTTCTTGTACTAAATGTTTTGTTTATCTCTAAAGACTTAGACCTCCCTGTTGATTACACAATTGTTAGTACCAGCACATAGTCATTTTGTTTTTTCTCACCATTTACATAGGTTTAATTTATTTAAGCTAACAACATATTATTACAACTTGCTTTTGTTTAAGTGTGGCTGTTCACCCTTGGAAGCATCATCAATCTAAAAGGCTTAGCATAGGGCAAAACAATGATTACAACCAACTAGAGATAAATATTGTAAGAAAAATAAAGACTCATAAAGCATTAGTTGACATATTTTCATTGAACAAAAGATAAGTACATTATGAACAAGGGTGAACTGCCATAACAAAGGAAAGTTACATACAAAGAAAAAGGAAAAATAAATATAACAATAAGTAAAAAGGAAAAGATCTTAAAGCTATGCCTTGGTTGGATAAGGGTCATCTTTACTACTCGACTGGGAGACAGGAGGATTGGTGGCCTTGGGATCAGCTTCTTTAGATTGAGGATCAGCCTCCTTTTCCTTGGGAACAACATCCTTGGCCTTGGGAGCAGCATCCTTGAGCTTGAGGGTAGCTTTTGGACCCTTGACCTCTAGTAGGGGCTTGACCTCCTTGTCCTTGCCTTTGTCCTCTGGCCGAGAACCACCCTAGCCAACCCCCTTTCCCTTAGCCACCTTAGCCCCCTTTCCCTTGGTCAGCAGCCTTGCCACCTTAGACCCTTTTCCCTTGGCCACCTCAACAGGAGAAAGAGAGGCCTGAGTGATGGAGGGCTACTCAGATGAGGTTGGTGCATGGGCAGTGGGAGGAGGGAGTGCAGCTAAAACTGTTGGAAAATCTGGTTTTGTATCTCATACAAAACACACAACGGAAGAAACAAACATGGATCTATTTCTTTCATGATTGATAATATGCACTATGTAAATTTCAGAATTTAAAAACAAGATAGCGTATCTTGGTGTGATGAAATTCAAAACAAAAGATTATAAGTACTTGGGAATGCTTTTAATCTTCACTCTAATTCCACTTTACACCCAAGAAGTGTGGTCTCTCAATTAGTTTCCAAGGGAGAATAATTGAGTGACTTCACTCACATATACACACAATTTCACAATGATGTATCTCTTATAAAAAATTATGTATGTTTCTCTCTTTTTAACTAACTAATTATCTAATTGGGCTAGCCTATTGGGCCTTTCCAATTGGGTTTTAGTGTGTGGCTTGGAGTGGGACCAAAAGGGACCAAAAAGACACTAGCTCTAATGGGTTTTGGGTTTTTCTGTCAATTTTTAATAAGTCCAAAGTTACCATTAATTATATTTAATACTACTATATAAATATAATTGCACTCTAGGACTTATTAATAAATTATATCACAAAACTTTATTATACATTCAACCCCTTCATAAAATATTCGTAGTAATACAAAGTCATAAATGTAGACTGCCATTTTGAAGATTACTACATATTAATCTTTGAATACTCGATTTAATCCTTTAAATTATTCATCATATATTTATGAAATCCAATTTCATAAATATATACTTCAGTAATTTCTTACTAAAGTTGTTAGGCCTAACTCTCTGAATAACTGAACCCATTAAACTTATCTCAAGGGAATATTTTATATCTCCGTTAAGAGACTATGAATTCCATCTTGAGAATATATGTTCTATCAACACTAAATATAGTTGCTCAATATATTGAGGTTTTGACCATCACTCTAGATCTCACTCCTGATATATCAAAACAACTTACAGTCTATGATCAAGTCCATTATTCTCTTAAGACTAAGAGTTCATGCAAATAGAAGTTGTGAGATTTATTATTCATTTGACAGTCGTTAAGAGAATAATAAATCTTACAGCGGTCCAGTTCAATATGTCTTAACTCTTAAAACATATCAACTAGAAGTCTCCATTTCCATGATCAAGACAAATCATCTTAGTTGATATATTATAGTCTTCGCAGATAAAATGCCTAATTTCATCACTGACTACGAACCAAAATTTTGGATTTACAAAAAACTTGTAATCTATATCTTCTGTGACTAAATCACATAAATCACATACTATGCTCTCATGGACTATATGATAATATCTGAGTATTCATGTTACCATTATTTTAGATAATAATAAAGAAACTTTATTAATCACAACATTAAGTCATACATAATGTCATACATAATAACATACATAACATCATACATAACATCTTACAATAGGATTTAAGGACACTAATCCTAATAAGAACTTCCTGGATGTCTGTAGGGTAATAAACATTTTTTAGTCTTCCTCCACTTGGAAGTAGCAGGGACACCTACCAAGTTGAGCTCCTCTGCCCACACCTCCTGGCAGTAGTCCCTACAAACCTCCGCTAGCTCCTCCTATAAACAGACCTCGGTTTCTTGCACCCCACGATTATAGAATGCCTGCTTCGAAGCCTCTGCATCATCCTTGGTTGTCCAAGCAGCCTCCTTGGCCTTCTCTAAATCTGCCTTCAACTCTAGAACCTGCTGTCTAGCCGTGGCTAGCTTTATTTAAACATAGTGAAGCCTTTTGCGCTACTTCTCAACTTGGTCCTGGGCATTCTTCAAGCCAACCTTAGCGCTCTTTTGCTCCCTCTCCTCAGCTATCAACTTTGTCGTGAGCTTCTTGTTCTTTTGCTCAGCAATGCCTAGGGCCTTGTTGGTCTCGACATGAAGGTTGGCCTCGACCCTAGCCTTGTTTTGGGCGTCCTTCACCCATTCCTCGGCTATGAACACCTCCTAGATGGCCTGCACAGAAATGAGAGATGAGCACGTTAATTAAATAATAATAATAAAAAATAAAAAGAAAAAGAGAAAAGAAAAGAAAAGAAGAAGATAACCCAACATGATGTTAATAAGGCATGCCGAGGAACTTACCAAGGCCAGATCCCTTTTCAGGGATAGAAAGAGGTCTGGCTGCCTCATGTTCTTCAAAGCAACCATATCCTTTAGTAAACAGAAAGGCTGCTCTAGGGCTTCGACCAGATAGTGGGTGTTCCCTTTTTGGAAGTCCTTGATGGTGGAGTTCAATGGAATGGCCGCCTTGTCCATCTCCAACCGAGGGTCCTATGTGGGGTTTTGGTGGCGCACCTCGACCACGTGCTGGTCCTCATTGCTCTCGACCGAGAAGGCCCACCTTTGGCCTTTGGCTGTCTTTTACTGCTTTGGCTCCTTTTGGCGAACCACCTCCCCCTCCTCGGCTACCTCCTTCTCCTTCCTTTTCTTCTTCAAGTTGGGCATGGCAAGTAGGTTAACTGCAGGAGGAGGAGGAGGAGAAGGAGGGAGAAGAGTAGGAAGAGGTTGGGACCTTGAGGTGTCCTTCTGCGCTGGCCCTTTGGCCCTATCCACAAGAAGCTTCTTCAGGCCTTTCTTCCTATCTAGGGCCATTTCTTCTTCCTCCTCTGAACTGTTGTCCATTCGAGCAACTATGAACTTAGAAGGAACGAATGACGGAGGATCTGTCAAGCTCACCCTTTAAGTCAGAGACCTAAATCATAGGCTTTTCTTGCTCCTCTCCTTCTTCCTCGAGACAAAATTAGTCTATCTCTGCCTCGAGTGATAGCCACGATGAAGCTGTCTCTTCTCTTAAGACTACAACTTTGCGAGGAGAGCGACCGGGGGGGGGGGGGCAACTCAACTGGCATAATATCTTCTCGGGCTAGAAAACCGAGCACTGAGACGTCTATTCGAGCTAGCCGAGGATCCCTTGCTCTTATTGCATGGTCCACGTCCTGAAACTTGTTCGATAAAGGCTCGAAGTCGAGGATGAGGTGGACAGCTCTCAATTGCCTGTCTTTACTCACAAACACTTTGGATCTCAGCACCTTGTTAAGGTCCAAGACGTTGACAAGGTTAAGGTTGGGAGCTACGTGTCTTTTACCTACAAAAACATCCGAGAAGCAAAACCACGATAAGAATAATGAAGCCATCCATCAAAAATAAATAGAGTGCTAAAGGAAAGGAGAAAGCAGCAAAACTACAAAGTTAATGCCTATGTTAAAAAAAAAAAAAAAAGGACCTAAACCTAAGGTACCCCACTTGGCTCTCCATTCCGGACTAGGCAATGAAGATCGTCGTGCCATTCACCTGAGACTATCAAAAAGTCATCTTTCATGCCCTTATTGGATTTAAGGAGGCATGAGATGAGCCTGACAACAAAGGATCTAGACTTAAGGTAATACCCTGAGTTTGGGAGCAAGTGGTACTTGTACATCTAAACGATGTCGTGCCAGGTGAGGTTTAGCCCAATTTGCTCTTCGAGAGCATTCACACTACCTAAGACCCTAAGGCACACATTGGTGGGGGCATAGCCTATGGGCAATCAGATAGTTCCTAGTTACTCTACCCATGGGAAGCACCATTCCCCCTTCTATGAAGGCAATCATGGAAATGACGACCTCCCCTTCCCCTCTGTGGGTAAGCCACTGACCCGGAGCACAGTACAGCAAGGAAACTCCCTGGAGAATGTGGTACCTAGCCCTAAATCCCTCCATACTAGCGGGAGAATCTATGAGGTAAGCGAATCTACTCGTCTAAGCAAACTAAAGGGAAGTGAACGAAATGTTTCTAAAAAAGGAGTAAAGAGTAGAAGGCCGAGGAGACTCGCCAAGAATAAAAGAGCATAGGAACGTGAAAACTTACAAAAATAAAGACGAGGGTTACTTTAGGGGCTTCTTGAAGGTCTAAAGATTTTGGAAATCTTGAAAACTTAAGAATTTGGGAAGTCTTGGGAGTTTAAAGATTTCTAAAGTAGGAGAAAATGAACACCCTAGGCGCCCTATATAGGGGGCAGAATTGGGTAGGAGTTATCCCGCCCAAAATTTGAATTGAAACGCCAGTCGTAGGATCTCCATCTCACCATAGGATATGGGAAACAAAGCACCACCTGGAGCATTTAATGAGACATTGCGGACTCTGAAGCACCCTTGCAAGACACATGAAGTGACACCTTCACATGTGGAAATCAAAGAAACATGCGGAATTAATATACCAAAGTCAGAACCCCATTTTTCTCCTCGAATAAGAGGAAAAAACCGGAGTTTTGAGGGGCTATTGTGGGGCACAAGAATTTAAATAATGCATTTATGCCACGTGTCATATTCATGGTTGAGAAGTTTATTATCGTGTTGATGAGGCCACACGCTCAGACAATAAGGTCACGTCAGTGGCACGTTATCAGAAAAGGTCATATTGTAGAGAAAGAGATTCGGGAAGGGGATTAGCCCTGACATGACTGAAGGGATGGTGGCTACCACCATATTTAATGCATTCCACTAAACCTGCTAGCTGCATTTATGTGGAAAAAACTCCTGAACAGTACTGCTTTAGTTGCCCCAACTCAAAAGAAGATTGAGAAGGTTTATGATGGGACAAGCACTCATGTAGTGGCTTGGACGATCAACAAATGGAAGGTCAAGATCATCTAAAATGAGTTATATAATGTAAGAGACCCTCCAGGGAAAGGGGATCGGAAAAATCTGTAGAGAACACATTGTAGCAACAAGAGCTAAAATTCTATCTATGTCCAAAAGAACTAAATTCAAGAATCATTCTCCTCAGACTTTGCCGAGGAATGATTTCCTTGCTTTAAACTTGTCTTTTTTTGCTGTCTTAATATCCCTAACTCATTGTGCGCGTTGCTTGATTCATTGAGGCCTAGCTTTTAAATCCACTCTCTACAAATTCATTGCGTAGGGCTCTTTGGGCCTTAACCCATTCATCATTTGGGCTTAAAAACCAAAAACCTGTCCACACACACACACACACACACATATATATATAAACTTTTAGGGGAAATTAAACATTTTTAAATGGAGTGACTGGTTAAGACATCAAATCATCTAAAGTGAGAAGAAGGGGGGAAGCTTAAAAATTGTCGAACCCTTATTCTGTTAGCTATGTAGACATTGAGACTTAATGGAAGCTCGTTTTTGAAATTTCATGAACCAATGCACTCACAAGAAATTTATTTCATTGAGATTTATAACATGACAATTTTTAAGTTTAATGCCAGCGAGCCAATCCCTCTAAATCTCATTACCGTATTGCCAAATCTTATTGCGATTATATAGCGCTAATCTGACTGCAATTATATAGCACTGTGCGACAATGAAAAGATCACGAAATGTCTTGTTTGAATCATCCCAGAAATGTCAACCCTTTAACCCATCTAATTATGTAAGATGCTAAATCTACCACCAACTTCACCATAAAATGTAATTGATATTACATCAAAACAATAAATAATTTTCTTAATTACAATTTTTTGTTGTGTTTAAAAGATACTTCATTTTGTAAAGCTTATATACTAAAATTTACAGCTACTACAAATTTTTTTTTTAACTTAAAAAAAAAGATTACAGTAGCTGTAATATCACTATAATTTTTATTAAAAAATTTGTAAATAAGCTGCTTGGACGTCAATTTCAACATAACCATCAAGATCTGAGAGTTTGACTGGCTGTTGATTCATATGTAAAGGGATGGGTTTTTTTTTTTTTTATATGTAAGGGGATGGGCATTTTACCTTTGGGTTTGGCTTAACTCTTTTTAATTGGAGGTCTTATTTTATTTTAAATACACAATGACAAGTAGTATTTGATTTTAATCTTCACTACCTTTTATTTAATTAGTGAATAATGTGGCAGTTTCTTATTAAAACAAAAGAAGATTCCAGTTAAAAAAGTACTGAAAGTAAGCCAAACTCATTACATTTCATTTTCATTTACACCAAATCTTTGAATACCGAAAACCAAAAAGACCCACCTACTAAGTAGAGACAAAATCTGAACTGTAAGAGCAAATATTGTGGTTCCTTAAATAATGAAGCAAATGTGACAATTCAATAAATGCTAGACGAACTAAATTACGATGTATAGATGTATAGATGAGAGTGGATGTGTGTGAACTAAGCCAAACTAAAGATATCCCAGCGTCTTGGTAAAGGTTAGAAATTAAAAACTCGGTGTTGGCGTTTTCTTCTGCGGCGTTTTTTATCTTGTATAAATGGATCCACCCAGTTCTTATCCTCCTCAACAGCTTGATTCCATCGCTCTTTAAACATTTGAAGCTCCCACGTTGATTGCCTCCTAATCTGCTTAATCCATCATGAATGTGAAAATCAATAAGTTCATTTAATTACAGTAGAAAAAGAAATGCTTCCTATAATGTCACTTAGATTAAATAATATCCAAATGCAAACCACACGCTTGATGAACATACTTTTGGACATCAAATTTAAACAAGTAGCACATTTTCTCTCCCCCCATCTCTCACACACACAAGCATGCTTGTTACCAAAGTATAAGATAATATTTTGATAATCCAAGTGACATCTAGAGAAAATACGACCCAGTTGCAACACCTGCTTAAGAATCATGGAGTGCACCATGTTGAAACCTCATATCTCATTATTTCTTATTCATGACTTGCAAAGTTAGCCTGTAATTATAGTGAAGATAAAAACAGAAGGTCATGGCAAATAAACTAATCACATTAAACTATGGGAATAGAATCCTAGTTCAGATTATGCCTCGGCCATCGGTTAAGTCAATTATTTTGTTGTTCTTCCCGCAAACTGGATACATATGCAAGGCAGGGAGGTAACTTATGCCCGTAGTTGTATGTAAGTAGATTTTAGTTCCACAATTCTCACCTCTGTTCGCACATCAAAAGCTGTAGCACCATGTCTCTGAAATCAAGATGAAAAATCAGCACAAAAAGGACAAAATTTAAGTCTAAATATACAGATGAAGGGAAGTGATGAGTTGCTTTTAAGGAAATAAACCTTACCTTAGTCAACTCCTCAGGGTTCGAGGGCTGAAAAAGGAAAGAAGTGTTTATAATGATGAAAGAAGAAGAGCACAACTACTACAATAATAACAGAAAAAATATGATAATTTTCTGTCATTAAACAAATTTAATTACTTTGGAAAAATAAATACGCACAAGTTTACAAGACCACGCTGAAAACAGTTACACCCCCATGATACTCATTTATCATTTAAAGCCTGTAAACAGATTTAGTTCATCTAATAGCCAATTACCGAAAACTTCCATTCTAGTCATGTGCCAGCCCATTGAATGAAAAAACTTAACAAACCAACTTGCAAATTTTTAGACAAGCTGCTGTCTTTCTTTTTTGGAAACAGAAATACTTTAAATTTTATGTTTCAAAAGTAAAGAACTAGCAACAAGAAAATGGGAGAAAAGGCAAAGCAACACCTTTTTCGCAGGCAGTCCACTCCCACCCAAAGTTTGTATGCCCTTATGAACAATGTATTCACTATCAACAACTCCCACTTTCCTAGTGCGGTCCCCCTGTAAAATGCCATATTTACACATTATCCATGGCTAATGCAACATGTTATGTAGTGAACAATTTTAATGTCCCTAGCATGGTAGAGGGAGAAGGGGGAAAAAAGAAACAAAAAAGGATAATAAGTCATTGAGCACATATGTAAAATAGGCTTGACACCAGCTGGTTAAACCTCTTCACATATATCATTCAGATAACATCAGCAAACAGAAAACTGACTCTCAACTCAAGGATGAAAGAGAAAAGGGGGAGAGGCTGACACTGGTATGTTTATTCATTTTGCTTTTAATAATAATAATAATAATAAATCACTTCCATATTGACCACAATTTTATTACAATAAGGTTTTTCTCACATGCTTCTAAAAAGCAAGAAACATACATACAACAGTCAACTGTATCATCATCAGGCTTTATAGCAGTGGTTAATGCAAGATAGTAAGATAACTATTAAAGGTGGATGGAGATTTCTGGGAAAAAAAAAAAAACAAAAAAAGGGCATTTGTTCTTCATACATGGATTTGGAGTATGAAGTAACCTAATAATAGCAATCACTAGTAGTGAAAAACAGACTAAGACACTAAAACTGCTGAATTTTAGCTAACAGAATATAAGTAATTGATTACAGTTTGAAATCGAGGAAATTAATGGGGAAAAATTCATCATATCAGAGGTCTTAAACTTTGTGCACACAGAATATAAGTTACTCTCACCTGCGCACAATACCCAAGTTTCATGTCCATTCCCCATCCATGGACAAGATCATTCTGAAAAAGAAAAGAAAAAAAATGCAACTCTGTGATCAGTTTATTATAATTATACCGAAAAAACTGGAACTTTCTGTGGTAGTGCTGCTCTCACAATATAGATGACCACTCCGAAAGGCATAAATTAAATTTATTTATTTATTTATTTTTTTTTAAATCAACAACAAATAGATTCACTTTATTAAACAGCAAATGAAAACCTAAAGCTTAAAAATAAAAATAAAAAACAAACAAACAAACTGTAATTTAATGTCAACCTAAATTACCAATTAACAATAGTCATCTTATCTCAAGAGGATGAGGCTGTGAGATCTTTCACAATCACATCACCTCCAAGACCAAGTCAATGTGCTACAAGTATCCACATTGATAAATTCAAATGGCTATAAATCATCTGACAAACTAACTAATATATGCAAAACAAACATGAAATGGAAATAAGTACCATCATTCATGAACATATGATAGTAGTCAGTTTGAATGTGAAAGTATACAATATTCAACAAGGAGAAGCAAAATGATGTAGCACAAGGCTTAATAAAACTCCAAATAAAATCTGAAGCCTTCATCCAGAACCCTAGAATCTACTAAATGACATACACTAGAGAAGAAATTACATATTGGTTAAACTCTACAAACAAACAGTGTATATATCCCCAAAATTAAGAATGCTGATCAGCATAGAAATTCAACTATTATGCCATAATTTGAGGATTAATGTGCATGTGCAAGGTACACTTGTTCTGTACCAATTACCCATTAATAAGCACTCAAGCATTATCACTGCTATTTACCTCATCCGAGTATTCAAATTTCTAATAAAAATGCCTTAACACATGGGACACTTTCAACCAAATGCAGTTCGATGGATTGATCCCCCTTTTTTTTTTTTTTTTAAATAAATGATAGTTTGATAGATTAAATTGTATACAATTAAGGAAATACAATAGCAGGTTTAGTTGCTAAAATCTCTTGGTGCTAAATTAAAGACCTAAAATCAAATCTTTCCTACATTACATGCTGAAAGCCTGAAACACAAACCACATTTTCTTGAATAATTTTTTTTTTTTTTTTCCAGTATTTCTTGAATAATTTTTCAAAGATGTTAAGCTTAAATAATAGTATTTCTGAATAGATTAGTATATGCTACCTGTATAAGATGCCACGTGCAATGCCAAGCAGATCTTGAAAACACTGGAGCCATGCCTTCAACAAATCTACAGTGAATATAGACAATCAAAATAAGAGCTCTTCTCATCCCATTAAGTTAAACAGAAGATATCTATAAGCTGGTTTGAGATTTTTAACAGACTTGAACCCAAAGATATCTTCTAAGCTTAAACATGTTGTCTATAACTATGATACAGCGGATTAGATTTCTCCTTTCTGAATCTCGAGAGATGTACTTAAATTAGTTAAAACATAAAAAAGGCATTGAGGAAAAACTTATTTATTTTGAAAAAATGTATATAGGACCACTAATAAAAGATTGACATGTGGAAAATCTATTATTGTCTAACACCATTAAAGAAGTGGGTTTTTTCAGAAGGAGAAGCCCTTTAGCAATTGTATTTATCTAGCTCAACGAATCTGGAAAATCTAATAGGGACACTCAGTCTCTCCACTCAAAACATTTGGAACAATGGTCCTGTCTCTCTCTCTCTCTCTCTCTCTCTCTCTCTGTCACACACATTCATTTTTATGAAAGTAGATTAAGATAATCAGATTGCCAAAATTGACATTGATCTTAGGATTTATGCAAATGTTGCGTATGTAAGATCCATATTAAGAACCTTATATATAGGAACTGCTAAAGGTAAAGCATAACTAAGTGCCTTGATTTCATGCATTCTGTATAAAAGAAGACCCCCCCCCCCCCCAACCTCTCCCTATGACCCCCACCCACCTCTCTCCCCCTCCCCCCCCACACCACCTCTCCCCCTTCCACCACCATCACTGCCTCATCCATTTCATTCCCACCTTACCCCCGCCCCCCAACCTTCTCCTTCCCAGCCTTGCCATCCCAATTTCCTTATGCCGCTTTCTTTTGGCTGAATCCATTTGGCCAATCCCAACAACCATGTCCTATCTCCACAACTATTTTTTTAATAAGTAAAAGTTTATTGATCTCAAAAATAGGGAACACCCTAGTACACAGGGAGTGTACAAGGAGTCAAACAATCAAGAGCAAAAATTACAAAAATCTAAGAAATCAAGAAAGGATGAAAAGGATTGGTTCCGCAATGCAGCCAACCAATCCATTAAAGTTCTAAAGAAAAATAGCTTCAAGCCTGATATGGATCTCTCTTTATCTTCAAAGCACCAATTATTTCTCTCCATCCAAAGGCACCACAATAAGCAATGGGGAACCATAACCATATATACCCATTTCGATGACGGCCAAAACTGCCTTGCCAACATGCTAGAAGCCCCACTACAGATTGTGGCATAACCCAGCTCACTCCAAACAACCCAAACACCATAGCCCACATATCCATTGCAATCGGACAATGAAGAAAAAGATGATCAATCGATTCCTCATTACACTTGCACATGTAGCACCAGTCTAATATCCAAACCTTCCTTCTTCGTAAATTGTCAATCGTTAAGGATTTCCCTAAAGCAACAGTCCAAATAAAGAAAGATACTCGAGAAAAAATCTTCTAATTCCAAATGTTTTTCCAAGGAAAGCAATAGTCATTAGAGCCCACTAAGAGATTGAAATAATCCCTAACCATGAAGCCCTTCTCTCTAACAGATTTCTAGCACATCTTATCCTCACCAAACCCTCTAACCGACGCACCATATATGGTATCCATGAAACTGGCCAATGCCTCTAATTCCTAAGCATGCACACCCCTAAAGAAACTTACATCCCAAAACAAGATTCCGTTATCAAACTTCATAACCTCAGCCACACTAACCTCTTGATCTCAGTTAAATCTAAACAATTCAGGATAGCTGACTACAAGAGATGTTTCACCACACCAACGGTCTTGCCAAAATTTCACCCTAGACCCATCCCTAATATCATATAGAATGTGGCAAGAGAAAGTAGGTCATCCCCGACTAATATTTTTCCACAAGCCAACACGATGTGGACCATTAGTACACCAACTACCCAATTCACAACCATATTTCACGGCTATCACTTGCCTCCAAAAGGCAGCCCTCTCTATCCCAAATCTCCATAGCCACTTCCCAAGCAGAGCTTCATTAAAAAGTCTTACCTTTATTATCCCCAAATCACCCGAAGCAATGGGAGTGCAAATAGTAGCCCATTTAACCAAATGGAACTTTGGTTCATCACCAATGCCACCCCATAAAAAATCCCTTTGAAGTTTCTCAATTCGATTAGCCACAGAAGCAGTAATAGGAAATAAAGATAGAAAATAAGTGGGTAAATTAGATAGAGTGCTTTTAATTAAAGTGACTCTACCTCCCTTGGATAATACAAACGTTTCCATCCTGCTAATCTCCGTTCCATCTTCTCCATAATTGGGTTCCAAATTGTCTTATCCTTGCATTTAGCTCCCAAAGGAAGGCTTAGATATTTCATTGGAAGGGTACCTTGTTTACAACCAAGGACATTCAACAATAAGTCAAGATTATGCACCATACCAACAGGAACCAGCTCTGACTTGCCCAAATTTATCTTCACCACGTTTTGGACACTAACCCGCCACCAACCCCCACCAATCCCTCTGTATCCAACCACTCATTGCCCCTATCTACAAAGCTTCCTACTCATTCTCTACCCCTCGCTGCCAATCCTTTTCCTAAACCTGAGGTGATTAAGGGGAAATCACATGTTTTTCGGATAGATTCAAAAACTTTTTCTTTGGTTTTTGATGGTGGCAGGTTTGATTCTTTTTCCATTACTGAACGCCGGGGTTATCTTTCATGGTTCTATTCGTATGGGTCGTTTGGGCTTGGACTGGATTATTGCATGCTTTTCCGAATTAAGCCATTGGGATTTTAGGAAAAAAAACTTTTTTAGGGAGAGCTCTAAGAATTTGGAGATTACCAGTAGATCAAATAAGGGTGGCTTGTTTGTAGAAATCTCTGAATATTGTAATGGAACAAGATGGGGCTGCTTGTGAGTTCTGGAGGGTGTTAAGAAGGCTGGTTGGGCTCTTCTTCTTTTGCATTTACGTGAGTATTTCTTGGGAAAAACTACTTCTAGGCCGGGGAAAGAGGCGGTGGCTGGTGGTGGGGTGAGCTTTAATTCCACCAGCAATCTTAAGGCCATAAGGTTGGCAAAATATTAATGAGCAAACACAGAATCAGGAAGAGGTTTAAATTTTGAGAAGCAGTTTCCAAAATTAACCAGTAATTTCAAACAGAAGGAGAGATTTGGGGGATTTGATTTTAAAAAAAAGTCAAATGAATCTGCTCTTTTTATAATTCTGGCTGGCCTACACGTGCTTTTAAAGTTAAATGGACTCAAGCCCATTTTTCTTTAAAAATATCAGCTTATTTGGCAGGTGCTGAAAAGCGTAAAGTGGTTTGGGCTGAGAAAGTCAGGCCCAGAGTGGAACAAGAAATAGTAAGCCCACAACCCATGAGTCCTATCATTTTGAGTGGGCCTATCCCAGAGTTTCAAGCCCAACCCGTGAGCTCTGTTTCAATAGCTCATCAAGTGGATGAGGTTTTGGGGTCCAATGGGTTCAAGTCTAACTCATGGGAGGTGGGTGAAGGGTCAAGCAATCAGGCAAAGGTGTCGAAGGGCTTTCTGAGTGCAGGGACAGCCTTGGGCGTGGGTTTGAAGGGGTCTACATGTGCCAATAAGCTTGTGGATCTGCCTTCAAGTGAGCCGACGAGCGCTAGTAATTGTAAGGGTCTGGTTTTGGTTCAAGAGGTGACACCAAGTGTCGGGAATCTTGTGGGAATGGTTTCAAAGGGGCCACCAAGGGCCAACGCAACCTCTGGTCTGGTTTCCGACGTCAAAAGGCAAATTGAGCTTAAAGTTCCCTCTCTGTCTGAAGATAATCCAAGCGTTGATGTTGTTTCTCCGACAAGATTGGTGGGTGAGGAGTTGGTTGACAAGCTTCAATGCAATAATTTAATGAAGCTTTGGTTTTGTTCGCAGAGGAGTGTGCAACAGATGATGGTTTTCCGGAGGAGGTTTTAGACTCATCGGTTTGGGTGAAAAGGATGATCAAGGGTTTTGGCAAGTATGTGGGTTTTTCTATTGACTCTTGTGAGAGTCAGTGCATTGTTTTATTCACAAAACTGGAGAAAGTTTGGGTAGAAAAAATTGCAGTTGTCAATCCTAGTAGGACAGGGAACAAAAGTAAGAAAAGGTATGAGGGAATTAAGGAGTTTAGCCTCCTCCATTAATTATGATAAGAAGGCTGGTACAAAATCTAAAGGTAGTTTGAAATCCATTGGGCTGGGCTCAGATCAGTATCCATGAATTTAAAAATCCTATCTTGGAATGTGAGGGGTTTAAATAATTTTCATGAGAGGGTTATTGTGAAAATTTTGCTTAAGAAGTGGAAGGGTGATGTTATTTGTTTACAGGAAACTAAATTGGACAGTACAAACTCTACTGTTGTGAAAAGTTTATGGGGCAGCCCATTTGTAGATTGGGCAGTTTTGGATGCAATTCACACTGCTGGGGGGATTTGGTTGGCATGGTATAGGAGGTTGATTGAGAAAGTTGATCATTTTGTTGGAAGATTTTCTGTTTCTGTTTTGTTGAAGGGAGTGGTAGATGGTTTTGAATGGGTGTGTTCGGGGGTGTACGGTCCATCTGATGACAGTGCTAGGAATGATATGTGGGTGGAACTTGATTCTATAAGATTGCGGTGGAGTTCAACTTGGTGTTTGATTGGTGATCTTAACATCATCAGATATCCAGTAGAGAGGCTTGGTTGTAACTGTTTTAGCTTAGCCATGTTTAAATTCTTTGACTTTATTGAGAAACACAATCTAGTTGATCTGCCTTTGGAGGGAGGTGATTACACCTGGTTTCGTGATTCTAATAATCCTTCCATGTCCAGAATTGATAGGGCTCTGATTTCAGTTGACTGGGAGGATCATTTTTTGGATGTGACACAGAAGTCTCTTCCTCGGGGATCATTGTCATATTTTAGTGGAGGCAGGAGGTATGTTGAGGGGGAAGAGTGCTTTTAAATTTGAAAATATGTGGCTGAAAGTGGAGGGTTTTGTGGATCGAGTTTGGCAGAGGTGGAGGAGTTATCACTTTGTGGGGCCTCCAAGTTATGTTTTAGCTTGTAAATTGAAGGCTTTGAAAGGTGATTTGAAGCATTGTTATGTGTTTGGGGATGTGGCTTTTAGAAAGAAATGTTCTTTGACTGAGCTGTTGGAGCTTGATATGAGAGAAAAGCTGCAAGTTTTATCTCTAGAGGATAGATCTAGAAGCACTGTGATCAAAATTGATATCGAGCATTTAGCTTCTTTGGAGGAAATTTCTTGGAGGCAAAAAAATCCAAGGCCTTTTTCATAAAAGAGGGGGATAATAATACTCGGTTTTTCCATAGGTTGGATAACTCACATAGGCAAACCAATCAAATTAGGGGAGTGGAGGTTGAGGGTGTGCTCTATGAGGATGATAGGAAGGTTCAAGCTCAGGTGGTGGAATTTTATAAGAATCTTATCAAGAGCCTGAATCTTGGAGACCTACCATTGATGGCCTGGAATTTGCTTGCTTGGATGAATTTGAGAGACTATCTTTAGAGAGGGAGTTTGATGAGGAGGAGATACTTGCACTTTTAAAGGAGGCTGAATGTGATAAGGCACCTGGGCCAAATGGTTTTACTATAGGTTTTTTCCAAAAATGTTGGAGTGTGGTAGAAGATGTTATGAATGGCTTTTTTTTGTGGATTTTCATAGAACTTGCATCTTTGAAAAATCCCTTAATGCCACTTTCTTATGTCTAATTCCTAAGAAGATCAATGCTATTAACATTAAGGACTTTCATCCTATTAGTCTTGTGGGTAGTTTGTATAAGCTACTATCAAAAGTGTTGGCACATAGGCTTCGTTATGTTTTGGATAAACTTATATCTAATTCTCAAAATTCTTTTGTTGGGGGGAGACAAATTCTTGATTCTATTCTCATTGCTAATGAATGTTTGGATAGTAGAATGAAGAGTGGTATTCCCGGTGTGATTGTCAAGTTGGATATTGAAAAGGCTTATGATCATGTGAATTGGGATGCTTTGTTTTATCTAATGGAGAGGATGTGTTTTGGAGAGAAGTGGGGGGAGGTGGATGAAGTTTTGTGTTTCTACAATCCGATTTTCAGTTTTTGTTAATGGCTCTCCAGTGGGATTTTTTGGTAGTACTCGAGGCCTTCACCAAGGGAACTCTTTGTCTCCTCTTCTTATCCTGTTGGTGATGTAAGTTTTGAGTAGGTTGTTGAAAAGAACAGAAGAGGGAAGCCTTATTAGGGTTTTTCAAGCGAATTCCCATTCACAAGGAGGTTTGCATATTTCTCATCTTTTTGCCGATGACACTATCCTTTTTTGTGATGCAACTAGGGAACGACTTTTATATATTTGAATGGAGATGATTTTCTTTAAGGCTATCACAGGCTTAAAAGTTAATATTGGTAAGAGTGAGATTGTTCCAGTGGGGGTGGTAAGGAGTTTGGATACTCTGGCTGGTGTCTTAGGTTGCAATGTTGGTAGGCTGCCCATGATTTACTTGGGTATGCCTCTTGGAGCTCATTTTAAGGATCCATCAATTTGGAATCCTATTATAGAAAAAATAGAGAAGAAGCTTTCTAGTTTGAAACATTTATATTTGTCAAAAGGGGGTAGATTAACTTTATTGAAAAGTACCCTTTCAAGCCTTCCCACCTATTTCTTATCCTTGTTTACCATCCCTCCAGCTATGGCAAATAGATTAGAAAGGATACAGAGAAATTTCCTGTGGGGGAGTTCTGAGGAAGCTTTCAAGTATCCACTTGTTGCTTGGAATAAGGTGTGTTGGCCAATTGAAATAGGAGGTTTGGGGATAAGGAGGTTTGGGTTGTTTAATCAAGCCTTGCATGGAAAATGGTTATGGCGTTTTGGAAGTGAAACCAATCATTTATGGCATTAGGTTATAGCTACCAAGTATGGAGAGTCTAGTGGAGGTTGGTGCACTAGAGTTAGTAGAGGTGCTCAGGGATGTGGAATGTGGAAGAATATTAGGAAAGGTGCTGAGAATTTATTTGGTCATGTGTTGTATGTGGCAGAAGAGGGTCTTCATATTCGATTCTGGTATGATCTTTGGTGTGGGCACATTCCCTTAAAGGATCTTTACCCTGATCTTTTCTCTCATGCTATAGGTAAAGAAGCTTGGATTTCTGAGTTGATTAGTATTTCACCGGATGGTGGTAGTAGGAGTTGGAATACTCAATTCCACAGGGCTCCTGATGATTGGGAGGAGGAGAGATTGTTTGCTTTTTACGAGCTTATTTATTCCAAAATGCCTAGGGGTGAGGGGACTGATAGTTTGTTTTGGAAGTTAACCCCAAATGGTGTTTTTGATGTGCGCTCTTTTTATAATTCATTATCTGCTGCTCCTACCTTTCCTTTCCCGTGGAAATGTATTTGGAGTAGTAACCTAAAAGAGTGTCTTCCTTTTTATGGACTGTAGCTCGAGATAGTATTCTTACTATTGACAACCTTGTAAAAAGGAACTTGTCTTTGGTTAATTGGTGTTGCTTGTGCCGTTGCAATGGAGAAACAATGGATCATCTTTTACTTCATTGCAAGTTCGCACATGCCTTATGGAGTGAAGTGTTTTTGATGTTTGGTTTGCAGAGGGTGATGCCAAGGACCGTTGTTTCTCTTCTTTTTGCATGAGAGAATTATTTGGGTTACATACTTCTTTGGTCTGGAATATGGCTCCAGCCTGTTAGATGTGGCTAATTGGAGGGAATGAAATACCCACACTTTTGAGGACATTAAGAAATCTGTGGATTTTTTGTAGTCTTTGCTAGTTGGGACTTTGTTTGGGTGGGCTCGTACTTGGGGTTTAACACAATGTATTTCCATTTTTGATTTCGTGCATTCTATCTCTGTTTGATTTGTTTGTATTTGTTTCTAGTACATTTTGTTCATCATCGTGAACATGATGTACTTTTTTTAATGAAGATATCTATTACCTATCAAAAAAAAACTAAGTGCCTTAATACTGCCTCCAATGACCTCTAAAACATTACTATAAACTAGGATTGAAAAGTGTTATAATCTTAGTGTCCCACATGGATTCAGTTTACGCTTAACCATGAGTATATAAGCTCCTAGGCACCCTCTCCTTGCAAGCCAGTTTTCAAGGGTTAGTTCTACCCATAAGTTTGTATCAATAAGCCCCATTCATTGAACAAGTACTAACCAAATTAATCAATTATTGCATTTCATTTCAACCCAAATTTATCGAACAAGGAGATGTTCAATGTAATCTGAAGTTCCTTTTTTCTGATATAAAAATATAATTACGAGGTACTATGGATATCAACCCTATTTATTACTTCTTTGGTGATGGAAAGGAAAATTAAAGTAAATTAACAAATTTCAGATTAAGCAACATGTAGAAAAGATAAATGTACCAGTATGATAACTTACCCAGTGTTCCTAGATTCTTGCAATTTCTGTATTTGATTTGTTGACCCCTTGTACACTCTCTGTGTACTAGGGTGTCCCTCTTTTATATCAATAAAACTTATTACTTATCAAAAAAATAAATAAATAACTTACCCTGTGCATGGTGGCCCCTCACTGGCATCTGAACATTTCACACTGCCTCTGCTGTCATAGACTCTCCTGTAAGCATTACAAGGATTAGGATGTAGATCCCTTTTTTTTTTAATACAGTTTAATTCATTAAAAAAGCTCAAAGGCGTAACAATGGATTAGGATGTAGATTCCTATGGATAATTCTTAAAAGATCACACCATTTACCTATGAAACTTCTTTGTCCTAGCACGAATAGTAATTCTATGATGTATATCTGTTGAATTTGGGTCCAAAGCTGGCTGAGATATCTCCAGTCCTTCTCTTTTCACAATATCCAGGTACCTGGAAAATAAAAGCCAAAATCAAATTGTTCTCTATGAAGAGAATACGAGCCTGCCAATAAGTAATAGATAAAGCCTAATTGATCACAGCTATAAACCAAGAATACACACACACACACACAAAACCCTTCTGGGCCACTGTCCAAAGAAAAAATGGTTTACTAAGCAACATTACTTAAACTAATCAACTAGCCCAAGTTATTAACTTATTATCATATGTTTATAGGGTTTAGTAGGAGCAAAATCACTGCAATGAATTGAAAATCATACAGGTGATTTCCTTCCTTGTATAGTAAAGAGAACTAGAGAAATCGAACGGAAAACAATCAGATACTAAAATTTTTAATTGAAGAAGATCTTTCATGGGTTGCAAAAATATATGAGAGAAATTTGGAAGAAGATATAACCAAATATATACAAAACACGCCTTAGTGTAGTTTTAACTATACATAAGATCAGATCAACTACTGTTGAAAATACCCTTCAGAAAATACCCTTACAAACTAAAAGTCCTACCCATTGAGATCTTTACTTTTAACTTGAACCATAATTATGCAGGTCATATACTATCACAATAATAACCATTACACTTAATTTGACTTAATTATCTAAACAACACTTGAATTACAGAGGCATACAACTTCAAAAAATGCCCTACAAGCCCATATAGTGTACCTTTCTGGGTTAAAATGATCAACCCCCAAATCTTCATCCCAAAGAAATATGTAATCATAAATTGACACAACATCTGGATGTAGAAAGCGCTTTGCAAACCACCTGAAAAGAGGGGAAAAATAAGAAAAACCAACAAATAAGGCAGGAATAACATTAAAACACATTAACTGACAGCAATAGTAGGACTTGCAAATTGATAAGTTCACCAAGGAACCAATTTTTTCTTTTCTTTTTTTATAAGTAAGTTCACCTAGGAACCAATTTAACCAGTCCCAACTGTTGAGTTGAGGGTTGCATCATCTAAACAGCCAACTGTACAAAACCTGTTGCTTAAACTCCTGCATTGTTCACATAACCTAAAGGATTTATTTCCCCAGAGAAATTATGCGTTAACTTGAATCCTGGCTCATTAGAAGATCTATAATTAAAATATTTTGTTACAAAATCTCATCCAACAGAAGATAAAAATATCCAATAACTAACAATTAAAGCCACAATATATGTTACAATTCCAGCTTACCACTTTGTTTGATTCTGAGCAACTATGTGTATCGCCTTATTATTCCAGTCAAGATCCCACCACCCATCCAATTTGCCATCATAATGGAATAGAATAATAGTAAAATTCTCTGGAAGAAACTGAATTTAATGAAATTAGGTATAGAATTTCACTAGATAGCAGCATTAATATCAAAAAGAGAAAATGTATTACCTTCTGCACAATAGCATTGACATTACGCTTTTGCTTAATACCAACTGGCATTGCCAGCAAGCTACGACTTCTATAACCATTTTCCTGTAATTCCATGGCCACCACATGTCACTAGAAATAATTATCTGATTCTTTTGCATTAGTAACACATCCTGCAACAAGACTAACATGTCTACTGATATTCTAATATCATCCAACAGTTTTTCTACAGCCAGAAAAGTACGCGCACATTTTAGAAAGAAGTTTGGAAACCAATGTTACCATAGGATAAGAATCTAACCTTTGACCGTGAACTACTTGTTGACCATAGAGGCCTTAACTCCAAATCTGACCTAGCTTGAATTATACCATGAGGCAAACCACCCAAACTTCTGGATCCCAAATGAGATTCCTAGAAAAGAACATCAAAACATGGTAGAATGATCATCAAGATCAGAACATAAATCCATTTTCCAATATAACTCATCCAACCCATGCAGGTACTAAATCAACTTGGCAATTCCAATAATTTATAAATCAAGGTTGACGAATTAAATGTAAATTAACAACAACTACTGAGGTTCCAACTAAAAAGGTTTATGAGCAAACAAGCAAATAAATGAATAACAAACTTGACAAGGTAGATGCTAATACTATAGTACTAACCTTAATGGTGTCAAAAGGAATAAATTTTCCTTCCATCTGATAATGAGAGGAAAAAAGTCAGCAGACAAATAATCAGGACAATAACAAAAGATTAACTTAAGAATCACCATAATGTAAAAAAGGGAATGGAGAAATCAAATATAAGAATGAAGATTTTGCAAGCCCTATGGTGATCTACCAACAAAAAGAAGTTATGGACAGCCAACTAGCAACAGATGATAGCTAAACATTAGCACAGTTTGCAAATTGAATATAATGGGTAAAATTCAAACTCAAATTAATAAGTATATAGTTTTGGTTTATTTATTTCCTCTGAACCACTAGGCATTTTTTCATTGAAGCACTCAAATGCAAGAATGTTATCATGTGAATTAGTGAATAAAAAAAAAGTATTAAACAAGCTGAATTTGACCAGGAGAAGGTCAGCAACTAGACATCTAATTGACGGGTTCACAGTACCTCTGTCTGCTGATACTGATAATTTGTGATTCTATACACGATGAACAACGTAACTGTACACACAACTCCCATAAACGGCAGCTGCTTCATCTTGAACCCACATTTTCCCTACACAAGCATCATAACTTTAGGAGCTCTAAAAACATCAATCTTACTCCTAAAACATGAGACAAGTTCTTATAAACCTCTGTCTTCCAAACTATTATCAATTTTTTAATTATAAGAAGCAAAGACAAGAAGAAAGCCATACCCCATCAGACAAGGCATTCCGTTTCTTAAACAGCCATTTCCATGACTTCAATGACTTCATAGACGACCAAGCTTCTACTTAGTTCTCATAAAACTGCAATGAAAGCATGTAACGGAGAGACTAGTATCAGAAATGATCCCAAGAAAATGTCAATAATAACTCCAGGAAACTCCCATATTTGAAGGAGATAAAACAGATAGGAGAATAAAATAGTCGAAAATGGCCTTAACCATTCAGCTTGTTGATTTTCCCTCCTTTTTCTTTCTAACCCCAAAACCAAACAACAAAAATAATTAAATAAATAAAAATTCATAATATTATTCCTTACTTTTAGTTTAAGTTTAGTTTTATCAGAAGCCAAACATGACCCAGAAAACTCCACTAAAATCTTATAGAGTGCATGCATAAAATGCATCTGTGCACCAACGCGCGTGCAAGAATGTAGAAAAGAGATTCTGTGTCAGTATGAAAACTAGTAAAAGATAAAAACAAAACATACCCAGAATGCTGTTACGCTTCTGATGTGAAATCTAAACCCCATTAATTCTAAAACCAACCAAATTACCAAAAAAAAAAAAACCACCACAACAAATAATCTGCACCTAAACCATCCAAAAACACACACACACACACAAATAGAAGCCAATCTGGAAGAGAAAATGACGTGAACTACCCCCCTGGAATAAAAATAAAAAATAAAAAATTTCCCCCAAATTTTCTTTTCCCCAGAAAAATGCCCAAAAAAAAACCTAACAAACAAAGAGAAATTTACTCTCTCCCTGGAAAAAAGGGGCTGTAACAAATCAGCAGAGAGTGGAAAACAAAAAACAAAAAACGAATTTTTTGACCAATTCCATTAGATCTAATAACCGAAAGTCTGACACTTTCTTTGTCCCGATTTATTAGAAGAAGCAAAATCTATCTAAAAAAAACCCAAACACCACGAAATAACAGCATGGTTGGTATATAATAATAATAATTAAAAAAAAAAATTAAAAGGTTTGAGAGTCCCAGCTACAACATTTCTAATAAATAAAAAAAGGCACACCCTTTTTAATTTGATTAAACAGGTTCATGTGGATCTTGTTGTTAATTGTGAGTGAGGCCCAGAACAGAAACAGCTAGAAAATGAGTAGAGGAGATTAACATTAGATCACAAACCTTGAAGATGCTGGCCGTCTGATCAAACAACAAAGAGAGAGAGAGAGAGAGAGATTGAAATTGGAATTGGAATTGGAAAGGGGGTACATGTGACTGTGTTTTATTTTTTTGCCTCGCCGACCACTGTAAAGTTGTAAACAGAGAAACCAAAAACCACACACCTCCCTCTATTAGGCAATAGGCAATAGGCAAAATGAGTTTGAATGGTATTATACGAAGACAAACAGAGAGCGTGTTGTTATTTTATTTTATTTTATATATATATATATATATATATATATATATATATATATAGAGGGGCTAGCTAGTTTACACCAGCTAGACAGAATGCTCCAGTTAAAATACATGCTTTTTTTGGATGCAACCAATCATTTTGGATGTCTATTAACAGACCTCGGCGAGTTAAATAAAGTGTCCAAATTTTACCAACTAAGCAAGCCCATTGAGGGTGTTGATACATAGAGATATTATAGAGAAAAGTGGGATCCCAATCCTATGTTGTTTTATAGAGTTATGTTTTTATTATGCACAGTGGTAAATAACAACAGCTGAGCTGTGTTCGGAAAAAAAAAAAAAAAAAACCAACAGCTGTGCCTGAGTCAGTGACAGTGTGTGCCTCTATGACTATCTGCGCCTCTCTCGAAACACCAAACTCAAATTTTTTTTTTTTTGGCCACATGGCGCTGTCCCTGTGCTATACGCTTTGTTTCTTTCTACGCTTCGTTTTTTATTTTTTATTTTTCCTTCTTTCCATATATAATTATTATTGGGTCCGGCTCTCCTCCTGTTTAGAACCGTCAAGTTTTCTCTTGTTTTTATCGAGTGTCACGTGGCAAATGACACATCCAAAGATTAAAAACCACCCACGTCAGCTATGATAAAACTCTCAATTTTTTGGGTCTCTATTTCTTAGGGCCTGTTTGGTTCATTTTTTTATTACTCAATTTCTATCACTCATTACTCACCACTCTAAATACCAAGGTTGTTTGGTACTATCACTCAGTTTCCATCACTCATTATTTTTCACACTATTTGGGGGCACCACGCCTATCATGGTGCAGCTTTTTTTTCTTTTCTTTTTTTTTCCCAATACCCAGAACCCGAACCCAGTTAAAAAATAAAATAAAAAAATAAAAACAGTGAAGAAGACTGAACCCAGTGAAGAAGAAAGGAAAAAAAAAAAAAACCCAGTGAAGAAGACCGAACCTAGTGAAGAAGAAAGGAAAAAAAAAAAACCAGTGAAGACACCCAGTGAAAAAAAAAAAAAAACCAGTGAAGAAGACCGAACCCAGTGAAGAAGAAAGGAAAAAAAAAGAAACCAGTGAAGACCGAACCCAGTGAAGAAGAAAGGAAAAAAAAAAAAAACCAGTGAAGAAGACCAAACCTAGTGAAGAAGAAAGGAAAAAAAAAAACCCAGTGAAGACCGAACCAGTGAGAAAGAAGAAGAAAAAAAAAAGTCAGTTGGTCAAAAGGTGCGGCTAAGTGGGTCTCTCATGTGTGTTTAATTACAAAAATGTCATTAAGTTATGAGTTATGAAAACTGAAAATAGCCAAAAGGTGTTTTCAGTTTTCATAACTCTAACTTTAAAATCAGATAATTGAGTGAAGGAAATAAAAAATTAGAAACTGAGTTATGGCTTGCCAAACAAACTTTTTTTTTAGAATTGAGATGGGTCCCACCATTTTTGAAAATTGAGTTATGGAAATTGAGAATTGAGTGACGAGAATTGATGAACCAAACGGCCCCTTAGTTTCTCTCGTTCTTTCTATCTCTCTCTTGGCCCCTTTCTCTTAAGTTTTTGCCCCTATCTCTCTAACATCGTCACACTCGCCTGAGAATCAAAGGCACCAAGATCATTACTTTCTAGAAAAAAGAGAGGTAAAAGCAGGACAATAGATGAGAAAATCAAAGAAGAATAAAATATATTTCTGCCAAAAGCCAAGGAAGCTCTATTGTGCAAGGTGGGGTGTGCAGATTATTGTCCTTTGTTTGTAAAGCCATTTTCATTCTGCTTGTAAAACCATCATTTGTTCTATCTCCATTCTTGTTTTAAATTTCTTTTATTTTGTTTTATCATTTTTTTTTCCTTTTGTTTTGAGCAATTATTTGACCGCATAATTTACTATATATTTCTTGTTGATTTGGGCTATTGAATACCCAACACGTTATCACTGAATGGCTAAATCTATTCAATGTTTATTCCTCCACGCTTTGCTTTTCTCAAGTTCAGTTGTATATTGAAATTGAAAATAAAGCAAACTTGGGTTTTGTCAAAAAAAAATCTTGGGTTTTCTCTTAGCATTCAAAATTCACTTTTACTCAAGTTCTAACCTTGATGCCTTTGATTTTCAGGTGCCGGTAATAATGTTGGAGAGATAGCTAGAAAGAGGCAGACAGAGAGTCGGAAAGGACCCAAAAAATTGAGAGAAAAACCATAGTTGACGTGGGTGGTTTTTAACCTTTGGATGTGTCATTTGCCACGTGTCACTCATCTAAAGACAAAAATAGGAGAAAACCTAAGGATTCCAAACGGGAGGGGAGCCGAACCCATTATTATTGACCTTTTTTACAGTTTTGAATTTTAAGCATGTCAGAGGTCACAACTCACAACTCAAAGTATTTCTGTCCTGCAGTTTACTCATCTTTGTTATCTTCATCTTTGATATTTTCCATTGAGAATTAAATTGACTCTTTTCCTCTCCTTGTGTTTGTTTGTTTCTATAAAAATAAATAAATAAATTATATATAATTTAAATAACCTATAAAGAAAAATTAAACCAAACAATATGTATAAAGTGGATAATTTTTAAACCTTTTAAGTAACATACTAAAATTGCTTGAATTTTACGCATTGAAATTTAAATTTTACACCATTAAGTTTCTTTGTTAGCAAACACTATTAAGTTCCTTTGAATTTTACACATTAAAATTTGAAAATTTAAATTTTACACTATTAAGTTTCTTTGTTAGCAAAAGTAACCTCGCTGTTAGTAGATTCACCTATGTGACACGTCAAATGTTAATGTGTCACTTAATAATAGCCACATAGACTAGGGCACATACAAAGGGACTGCATTTGCTAATGGAGGTAAACGGCTAGTCCACTTATAGAGGGGCTACTTTTGCTAATGGAGATAAACTTTAAGGTATAAAATGTAAACAACTCTAAATTTTAGGAGTGTACTTAACAATTTGCCCAACTTTTTTTTAAATATATTTCACACTTTCAGTACCATAAAGGGGAAATATAGAATCAAACCTTTTACTTTTTATTTTATTTTAAGAGATACTAGTTGATTTTATTGTCCTTTAAAATAAATTCATTGAAGAACTTAAAATAATGGATAGAGGATTGCTAAGAGGGATAGAAATTTGCTAAACCTGTATTAGTAAAGAGTACATCACCACACCAAGAGTAATGCTACAGGTACAACAATTTCACAATTAAGATTAGGCTTAGGCAGCAAATTGTTACTGGTTTTTGTTTGGGCCTACCAATGACATCATTTTTTCATCTACTATTAAAAATTTACCGCCTAAACTTCGTTGTAAAAATTGAGTTCTTAACTTTATTCCCACACCAAAATACCAAGTTGTAAAATAAAAATAAATCATAAGGAGATTTTTGTTGGTGTATGAGGCAAACCTTTGGGTTTTTTATTTTTTTTATTTTTAATAATAATAATAATAATATAATTGTTATTGTCACACTCCGAACCCATCCATAAAGATAGGCACGTGACAACAACCACACGTTTATGAAGTTTTCACCCTACAAGTGTACAAGGTCTTCTTAGCAACTAAAAAATTATTCTCAAAGGAAATTTTCATCAATAAATCCAAAAATATCCTCTATTTTTTTTTTTTGATAAGTAAGAAGAAAATATTAAAAATAAAGGAATTGCAAGAAAAATACAAAGAGTTCACGGTAGTGAACAAAGAAAAATAAGGAAACAAAAAGACACAAGCAGCCACTAAACAATTCTAATAGACGAAAGAAAATCCATAAGGGTAGAACAATTCGAGAAACCCCAACACCGAGACCAATCAAAAAGTGCTCGTTGGCATAAATCTAATAATTGAACCACAATTTTCCCTTCATCCTTGAAAGACTGCCGATTTCGTTCAATCCAAATAGTCCACATTAAACAGCCTGGAACCAAATTCCAAATATTAGAACTATGCTTCCCAAGCCAATGATACCAACAAAATAATAAGTCCACAATTGAACCTGACATGACCCAATCGATCCTAAACAACGAAACATATACGTCCACAAAGAATGAGCTATTGGACAAAAATGTAACAGGTGATCCACAAATTTCGCATTACAACAACAATTCGCCAAAGGGCGACCACGAAACATAAGGTTGTCTAAAGTTCGAATCTAACCATGGGCTGCTGTCCACATAAAGAATGTTACCCTTTTAGGAAACTTAACTTTCCAAATGCCCTCCCAAGGGAAAGTAGAAGGAGCTCCATTTTGAATCTTATGATAAAAAGACCAAATATCAAACTCCCCACTTCCGTTAAGACTCCAACAAAGCTTGTCACACCCTCCACCCCTAGGAATTCGGGTTTGGATGAAATGAAATAGGGAGTAGGAAGCCGATAACTCTCAATCATTGAATTCCCTATAAAATCTTAAACTCCACACTCCATCGTTAACACCCATTGGAGGGCTTAACACTTCAGAAATAAAAGCTTTCTTATTGGCTGAACACAAATAATTGAGGATAGAGAATTTTAAGAGAAACATCTCCAGTCCACTTATCATGCCAAAAAAGAATAAAAGCACCATCCCCCACCACAAAAGACAAATGCTTAGCAAAACTTTCCCACCCTTCCCTAATACTCCACCATAAACCACAACCATTCTACAAACTCTAGTGCATCAACCCCCTTTTCCCTCCCCATATTTCATGGCTATGACCCTCCACCACAGATGAGTGGTTTCATGGCCATACCTCCAAAGTCATTTCCCTAATAAGGCCTAATTAAAAGATGCCAAATTTCGAATTCCCAAATCACCAAACTCATTTGGTAAGCAAACCTTTTCCTAAGCCACTAAAGGATATTTGAAACACTCAACTGATGAACCCCACAAGAAATTTCTCTGAATACATTCCAATCTAATCGCGACAACTTTAGGGATAGTAAAAAGGGAAAGGTGATAAGTCAAAAGGCTTGAAAGGGTACTTTTCAACAAAGTGAGCCTGCCACCCTTTGACAAATAAAGCCGCTTCCAACTTGAAAACTTCTTTTCCATCCTCTTAAGGATTAGATTCCAAATAGAGGCTGTTTTATACAAAGTTCCGAATGGCATACCTAAGAAAATCATAGGCAAACTACCCACCCTACATTGAAGAATATTAGCCAAGGTTTGAATTTTGCTCACCTCCCTAATTGGGACAATTTCACTTTTCCCCCACATTCACCTCCAAACCAATAAAAACTTGAAAATAGGTTAAAACCAACCTAGTAGAAAGGATCTGCTCTCTAGAAGCATCATAGAAAAGAATGGTATCATCAACAAATAATAGGTGAGAAATATGGATACCAGTAGAATTAATAGGACCCACACGAAAACCCTGAATGAGACCACCTTCCTCGATTTTCTTCAAGATACGACTTAAAACCTCCATGATCAAAAGAAAGAGAAGGGAAAATAGTGGATCACCTTGTCTTAGACCTCTAGAGCTATCAAAGAAGCCAGTAGGAGATCCATTAACCAAGACTGAGAAGTGAACGGTAGTGACACAAGTCTTTAGCCATCTCCTCCATAATGCAATTGTCAAAAGATCTCCAAAGTACCAATAGAAACAACAATCCAAACCTCATGACCATTAAACAAAAGATATACTAATTATTACAAGATCATCTTATTTCAAAAATTCATAATCTTCTTTCATGTACACCCTCAGCAAAAGTCTTAAAACTTTCTATCCTTTATAATTTGAAACTGAGGGGAAAAGGGGATGAGTTGACAACTCAATAAGTAGCCAAATACCAAACTAGTTGAAATAATCACATAGATTGACAAAATAATACATTGTTTATAAGATCAAATATTTCATAGATGTATATACTATGGGTTTCAAAACTGAATAAAAGAAGTTTCATAGACTTAAAATAGTTCATATGTTCAAACATATTCACATTCTTAACAATCTTATATGACTATGGTCATGCTATATCCCCGTGACTAGGCATCAGATTTAGATGAAACTAGTTTTGTGCTAATGTATATCTCCCATTAGTTGGGTCTAGAAACGCGATAGGCCCGTGATACCCTAGATGAAACTAATTTCAATACCAATGAGTAACCCCCATTGGTTAGCTATCAAAGCCGAGGCATAGTCAAATTGTTCAAAATCATAACCATTGTTCAAATACATATATTTCATTCAAATACATATATAAAATCATATATTCAATAATCAAATATGTTGATGATAATTCTTTATTTTTTACTTTAAATCAGTGTAATAATAAAATTGACATAAAAAATGTAACAATTGTAAAATAATATTCAATAGCTAAAATACAGTAGTATAAGTAAACTAAAACCAATTAGGGAAATGTTACTTACTTCAATCCAATGCCTATTTAAAATCCTTGCAATTTGCCAAGGTCACTCCAATGTAAAAACCCGTTAGTAAACCAAATAAAGAATTTACTCCAAACAAGTTTGTCACTAAAATCCTTGGACCTTAAGTCTCAATGCCATCCAAACACCATGGAGACAACAAAGCAAAGGTACTTCACACACAAAAAGACAATCCTTAGAAAAATCTTCAAATAATTGGAATTGGCTTAATCTTTTATCTATCAACTGGACATATATATATGGATTGGTTTCTCAAATAGGATAAAAAACGAGAAAGAGAGCAAGGGGGTGGATGGCTTCTCTTTTAGAAATCCTTAGCCATGAGATGCAAAAGCACTAATAAATTCTTAGGTTGGCTAGGGCTTACACTTTACACATTACAAATAGTTATAAATATAATAGTTTCATTTACCAAAATACCCCATCTTAACTTATAGTTTCAAAAGCTAATAAAAAATTGATCCCTCATAATTCTGAAAAAAAAAAAATACATATTTATAAGATAAGAATAGCTAGATATTAAAATTTCTGGGTATTACAGTTATAAAAGGCAATCAGGTTTCTGCCCCTTAGTCACAATCCTCGACTCTTGCCTTTCATCGGGTTCGATGGAGACCACCACCTAAAGACACACTCGAGGTAAATTTCGATGGAAAAACCTTCAAGGATATAGGAAAAGTGGGTCTGGGTATTGTAATCTGAAACACACAGGGACAGGTGATCTCTAAATTGATTCCATTATCGTTTTCCTCGAATATTGTTGAAACCTTGGCAATAGCTAGAGCTATTTCCGAGATTGTGATTAAGACCCTCATAAGCAACGATGATTCCTTCTCCCCTTTTGGTAATATCCTTGTTGCGACCAAAGCCACCGTAGAAACCAACTACTGCATTTCTTTTTCTCATGTTCGTAGGTTTGGTAATTTTATTGCTCATAACCTAGCTAAATATGCTAGACATGTTAGAGGTTTTTTGGTGTGGATGGAGGATGTTCCTCCACACCTCCAATGTGTACTTTTTAGCCGATCTCGGCTAATTTTCCTTAATGAATTCATGATGTTTAAAAAAAAAAGAAAAAAAAAGGCAATCACAAATTTGAACTATAATTTTTCTAATAAAGAATGCAATGCAATGTTATAGAGCTACACTCTCAACTAGTGATTTTTCACTTGATGAACTCAACATGTATTTCTTTAATAATTCGATACTTACAACAATGGAGAAGAAGAGGATTTAAATTATGAATATTTCTGTTGGAAATACTAAGAGATGTCAATTAAGGTACAAAACTCTTAACCTTTAATACCTCATGAAACCATAATTTTCTTTCTTTTAGTACAAAACCAAAATTCTTGTCAATGAGAAATTACTAAATTACAATCGTTTATCACATAATTAAAACCAAATTATCTCCATTGAAGAATCAAATAATGTCATTAAATACCACTGCATACCCTTAGTACGATGGTCACTTAACAAATATAAGTGCTTGTGGGGTGTGGAAGGGGTTCAAGTCTCTAGGAAGGAGTTTCACACACATACACTTAGATTTTTTTGTTAAAAAATAATAATAATAACAATGTCATTAAACCATAAATTTTTTATTTAATGAATTGTGCTTATCAAGGAGTGCACCCAAATAATAATGGTGTTAACGTTCAACCACGGCATGATTGATTATGGTTTATCTTTTCTTAATTCACAAATAATCGTGAATCTCTATGGCAACCAAATCATGATAACATTAATTGTTGCACTCTTGTTTGCCACATTTTGTGCATGTGGACACAAATATGGTATTATTAAACTTTTTCTCCCATTGGAGGCCAAAGGAAGTAAACATCTACACGACAACAGTTACTAGACCATGTCAAATTGGACATTTCAGGGTAATTAACCTTGATTTTCAAACATTATAATTAGTAGGCCACGTTTTCAAACTATATTTTTTACTAGCATCTTGAGTCTAACAGACTCAATTTAGGGTCTATAAATCGAGTTTTTGAGACTCGATTTCCATGGTTTGATTATGTCTGATGTAACATTTTTTCCACGTAGCGACCATATGGAAATCGAGTCTTAGAGACTCAATTTATATGTGACAACCTTTAACAGCGAGCGATAAGTGCCGCTATAGGGTTTCATGTAAAACATAACATAAGCACCTTTTAGCGGTGGATCACTGCTATATGTGTGAAGCTTTAGCGGTGGGCTATAAACACTGCTATAGGGCTTCATTTAAAACATAATTTTAGACCTTCAACAGCGCTTTTTGCCCGCCACTATAGGTTAAATTTTTTTTTTTCCCCCTAGGTTTTAAAACCACAGACCTATTACAAAGAACCTATGATAATTTTAACTCTACTAAGATAATACCACAAATGTAACTAATTAACAACACCACAAATATCTCCAAATTAACATTATATTAACATAGAAATATATTATCAAATACATAACATTGTCTATAACCATCATCATAAGATTAGCAAAAAAAATAAAGATGTGGTCCTTCGAAGAAAACAACCGCTTAAATTAAGCTAATACCATAATCAAAGTTCCAAAGTGTTTAAAAATATCCTTCAACACTTGCAAAAAATGTGGTTGTTCAAATGTAGTTCTTTGTACACAAAAAGTCCTCGAACACCAACATAAAACTTATAAGCTACTTGGTTGATAGGATGCAACTAATGATTTTTGGAAAGCTAGAGATTGTTGGACTGGAGGAACGTCCTACATACAAACCAAGATTACTCAATAAATGCATATAAATGGATCGAATAGAATAACAAGAAAATCTTGGAGATTTAGGACTTTTCATCTTGCTCATTCAATGAGTGCATACAAACCAAGATTACTCAATAAGTGCATATAAATATTAGTTCATCAAGCTTGTTATGACTTTTCCATGATTTTGTTTGGGACTTGATATGGTTCTATGTATTTAGTTGGGCTTCTTCATTTAATTTTATCAGCCATTTCTCCACTGCAACACCATTAGCATGTAGCATGACATTGGCTCTTCATGTCCCAAAAAGTGTCTTGGTTCTAAAGACACAATTATTAATGAAAAGTAAAAAGTTCAAGTCTTCATAAAATGCAATTCATCCTATATTAGAGATTAGATAACTTTTTATAAGAATCTTGTTTGCTTCTTTAAAAATGTGAGTATAGTTAAAGAAAATGGCAAAGTAGAAGATACAATGGATATGTGCTACCCTAGGAAAACCAAATACTAAAAGGAATAACTTGGAAACTCAAGGTGTTAAAACACCTCCTAACCCAAAAAAATCTAATCCAATAACTGCTCCTAGAAGTCGCAAGCTCTCTAGAGTCTTGGCTTATTTGCATAATATCCCAATTAGGAATGGTAGAAGGATTTTAAAGGACAAGTAAATATCCCAAACTTTTTCCAAGTTACAAATTCCTAAAACTTATTCCTAAATAAAATTTCCAAATTTGTTTTCCTAACTAAGCTGAGCTCCAAGCAAAAATAAGTTGTGAACAACTCAGGTTAGATGATGAAATGAACCTAGGAGCACAACAATGAACAAAATATAGCAAAACAGACCCATAAAGCTACAGAGTATATTAACATAAGCCAAATATGCAGACCTGAACTTTGAGACAAATAGTTACACAGCTTTTAAAGAAGAAACTTGTAAAAATAGCAAAATAGTAGTACTGGAGCTTGTATTGTATCTATTTTTTTTTTCAAGTTTGAATTGCTTAAATTAGATTTTCATAAACAAGATGATTGAAATTAACAAAAACCCATTTCCTAGAAAATATGTACAAGTTGTTAAAAAAGTCCAAAACCCATTTTTAATTTCTCATGCAAAATGATCACCAAACAATTCAATTTCTGTCATATTGAGATCAAAAACTTAGTCCCAACAAAAGGCATGACCAACCCAATATATATAAATTCATTAAAGAGTGAACAAACCCAGTATATATAAATAGGGTTGGGCTACAACTCCTATGTCCAAACTCTAATGTTGCTGTTGTTCTTTTTTAGTTGAATGAATTCCCTTGTAACCAAAGAAAAAAAAAAGGATAGAAAGAGAGAGGTCTTTAATGGAGGTTTTGGTCTACATAAGAAATATTTATCACCAAGCTATATCCATCAAAACTTAATCTACATGAAGACTAATTTTCCAAAAGCAATAAGTCCAAATTTCAAAAAAATACAACCAAACACCACCTTAACAGTAAAACATAACTTAGTGTCCATCACAAAGTTTTAGCCAATATTTAACTATATGCAGACATTTTATGTGAAATACTTAAAAAATTATCTCCATAAACTAGCTACTATCTCTAGTCATTAGACAAACTATTTGTTCAAAGCCTACACGATGAAAGAGATATCTACATGAAAAACTACACTTGCACTTGCAAGATACACTAAGGCCTCCTTGCTTGTTTGAAAGGGGCGTTGAGTCAGTCATCCAATGTGGTGGTTCATTAGGTGGAGAAAACATTGTAGTGTAGCATGTAATGGATGTTGTTATATGTTAATAAGTAGATGTGGTTATATGCTAATAAGTAGTGTAGTCTTTACAACAATTAAAAAAAAAAAAGTAGTGTAGCATGTAATGGAACCTAATTGTCAAATGTTTAGGGAAACTAATTTATGTAGTAACATACCTTATACTAATCATCATCACAATATAAAACGCTTACAAGTATTTTAAAAAAATAATAATAAAACAATAGTAACTCAATAATATTCATTCACAATTTTTAAATATAAGAAACACTCCCAATATCAAATTATATCACCTTATAATACCATGCAAGCCACCCGCTTGCTCTAATTCAACAACCCACTACAATACCAATCATCAACATTATATTATAGAATATTACAAGAAATTAATAAGAAATTACTTACTATGCTCAAGCCAGCATAAACCTCTACCAAAGAAAAGAAATCCAAAGTGAACATAAACACAAATAATGCTTAACCTGCAAACAGAAGAAAAGAAAAATTTACAAGTTAGAAAGCAACTGTGATCAGTATGTCCTTAGAAGCTCTAGATTCATCACAGTCATTTCTCAATAATATAATCAATATATATATATATATATATATATATATATATATATATATATATAACCGAAGCCTTTAAAGCTCCCACATTTTTCCACGTCAGCACAATATTTAAAAAATAAAAATAAAAACAATTTTTTCTCACCAAAACAAAACCCGGTACTTTTTTTTGGTGTTAAAACCCGATACTTATCTTTAAAATAAACAAAACCGGATAGACACACACAAACTCAGCACGCAGGTTTTCTCTTCCCTCTTCACGCTGCCCCTCATCCCTTTCTCTTTGGCGTAAACGCAGAGCATCCGTCTTCTCTCAATCTCGCTCTCTCTGTTCATAGCCTTTGCTGGCTCAAGTCTTGGCCTCTAAAGCTTGGTATGTTTTCGTAATCCTATTTGGTTCTGGAGAACATGTTGATTTCATATGATTTTTTGTTTCTCTCTTTTCATAGTCAAGTCAAGCTATTTTATAGATTATGAAAATTACAAAAAAGTTTGCTTACAGTTTTGGGTCTTACGGAATTACTAATTTTCTGTTCCAATTTTGTTTTAGGCCCTTTTGTTTTGTTATGGTTTTTCAGCAATTTAATTTTGATTTTTTGTTTGCTCTGTAATGAATATGTGTTGTTCATTCTGTTATGCATGTTTAATTTTCGGTTTTTTTTTTTGGTTGGTTCTGTTATGGTTTTATGGTGAGATTTAAGTTTTGTTGTAATTGGTTTTGTTATGGTTTGATTTGTTGTTGAATCCATAAATCAGACTCATCAGACTTTGGTTCTCTGCCATTTGATTTGCACATGTTAGGTTTGGTTAGAAAATCTGCAATCAACATTTGACAAAAGGGTATATTACGTCTGTTTTACTACTTAGGTATTAAAAACAAAGCAAATAAAATTAAAAACACTATAACTCGAGAATTGTGTAATCCAACAAGTTAAGGAATTACTATAACCCGAGAATAAAGTCTGGGCCGACTAGATCGCTTCTTTGGGTAATCCAACAAGTTAAGGAATTACTATAACCCGAGAATTGTGGAAGGAGACTCCAAGTTTGTATTAAACTATTAATACTGGTATTGGCGTCTAAGTAAAGAAAAATAGTTGGGGAATATTGTTGGATGATATTAAGACCTTTATAAGCTTCCTTTGCAACTGGCTGAATTCCATGTTGATGTTATCTAATCTAGAAGAAACTTGAAAGTCTCAAATTTTGGAAGCCTTGAGCTATTTACAATTGGTTTTCAAAAGGATCTTGATGTTAGTCATTTGCTGTTATTATAATTACTGAATTTAAAAAAAATTGCACTAAATAAATTATTGACTTTGTGTTTGATTTGGTTTTACAGATTTTTGTATATTAGCTTTGATTTTGGGAAAAAAAATTTCCTATTCAAATCAATGCCATTTTGGGTTCTAAATTTTTTTCCCTATATATCACTTCTTTTTTTTGGAAAAAGTCACACTCAAAAGCTGTTTATTGGTAAGTGAGCCTGATATTACTAAGAAGAATATCCTCCTAACAGACAGTTTAAACTTTTTATAGCAAGATGCTGTTGTTTATTGGTACACACAAAAGTCACAGCTTCCACCATTGTGGTGGTTTTGGCATGCTTGCTTTTCATTGCAAGATATTTTGGTGTTCTTCAATGATACAAGGTTGTTTATTCAATTCTCTTAATGCTTTTGTCTCTCTTTAACTTCTGTTTACATACTGTATATTTTTTACTGCAGAGAAAATGCAATATCTCAATTGGGAGAGGTTGAGGAAGAATAGGGTCAAAGCCGTATTCCGTCATGGAGATATTAACTCATTTGGTAAGAATATCACTCCATATTTTTATATATGATTAATGTTACTGATGTGGTAGATATTTACTATTTAAATTAATAAAAAAAAAAAAAAAAGGGTTTGGGAGAGGTGAGTTAGGTTGATTTCAAGACTCAAAGACATAACTTGCCATCACAATGTCTTTTATTTTAATTTTCTTTATAATCTGTAGGACTGGTCTTTGATTCTATGGTTGTGGCATGTTCTTTTTGATTTTAGGGTAAAGATTCTACAGATTTCTTAGAGCAATGCAGGATTGAGGTTGTCTAATCTTGGCTTTTGAGTAAAATTTGATTGTCAAAATTCCACCATATTTGTCACAAATAAAAAAGATATATGTTGCAACTAACAATGACAAAATTGCTAATTTATGCGCAATCATTAAAATGTTGAATTTTGGTTAAAAGGTTGATATAAACCTAATTTTTAGCATCTTTTACGATTTTAAGTGAATACTTGTAAATTTGTTCAAATGCTAATTTTTATTCCTTACAGGGCTTTGTGGAGTACATAAATTTGATTCTGGATGATGCTGGAAAAGTCAACATCAAGAGGCAAAGCAAAAAACTTTAGTTGGGTTCATTTTCTCATTTTCCTTTTCTTTTATTCTCCAAAATGTGCATACTCTGAATGTGGTACATCTATTTTGTTACGGGTCGATTACATATTCAAAAAAATGTACAAGGTAGATTCTTCTTTAGAGATGCAACACAATAGCCACCTCTCTCTTTCTCTCTCTCTCAATAGTGGAAAGTGATGATTTCAGCAATTGTGTAAATTGGCATTATGGTTCCTTTTCAATCCCATTGAGGTCCAGAATCTTTGCTTACTAGCAATGTTAGAATTTAGATACATCTTGGACATCAAGAATGATTAATGTAATTTATGAAAGATATTTGATTGAATGAGTATTGAATTAACTATATTTGTGTAATTAATTGTATTGAATTAGTTATATATTTTCTAAATATGATCTCAAGCTCTTAGTTATCACGATATCTCATTGTATGTGATAGATTTTATTACTTTGTAAGTGGTAGGTTTTATTTGGTTGGTATATAATTTATACCATGATATTGATTTTTTTTTTTTTCCATATTAGAGAAGTTATCAATAGCTTTCCCGTGCATCGCACGGGTTAGCGAGTAGTTATTACAATAATAAAGATCAAATTACATCTCCCAACAATACAAGAGGTATATTATTACAATAATAAAGATCTAATTAAATAACTAAGGAAATGAAAAATTATGCATAGAAAACAAAAAAACAAAAAATAGCGCTTTTTGGCATCTTCACAAACATGTATATGCATACTATAAGGCCTAATTTAATTTAATCTAAGCACCATGGACAATTCATAAATATTGTATTTTCATTTTAACTTCAATATTCAAAATAAATTTTTGCTTTACAAGCAAAACTTATAACCTTTGGGAGGTAATTTTTTGAACTTGAATGAGATAAATATTTATATTTTGAACTTGCCTGAAGAGGTCCATGTTCAGATGTTTGGAGGCGATATTCATGCATGATCCAATTTGTTTTCCTACCATCAGGTGCTCGTCCCCTGTAGAACACCAGAGTTTTTCTCATTCCTATGATTCTGTTCTTTGAGAGCATAGCCTTGTCTCTCCCAATTGCTTTCTAGAATCCAGCAGCAGTGGCTTTGTTAGTCCTCGTTCCTGTTGGCTACTTCTTATCTTTATGACTGAAGAAGTACCACTCATTTTGTTCATCATAGCCTAGCTTACATTTGTCTGTATCAACCGTAGAGAAAATTAAAGTTATAAGAAATCCAACACGCTGTAATTGGTACCATATTCCGTACCAAATATGTATTCTATGTAATTTTCTCACTTGTCAAAGAAAGCACATATGAACTTACAAGATAAACCACATAACAAAAGCTTGTGGTAAATTCCTTAGAGTCTCAAAATTCTAATCATACTTTTCAATTAAATTTGCAATAGGTCAGCTCCTTTTAAATTTGCAACAGGTCAGCTCCTTTTAAAAATTTGTTTGGTTCAATTAGTGTTATCCAAAAAGCTTGAAATTAAATATGGAGAAGCCCTTATATGTCTAGTATGTACCATAAAAAATTCAGCTTAAACTAATGTTTATATAATTTATTAAAAATCATGTAGTACATCTGACTCAAATATGTCCTTGATAGATTTAAAGTCACAAAAAAAAAAAAAAAATATATATATATATATATATATATAATTTTAACACCATGCCAAAAGCTTTGAGACTTGATTAAACCTTAAAGCTACATGTGTTAGCACATATAAACAACTAGGATTACAACCCATAATCTCATATAACAATCATCACAACACAAGTCAAGAAATTCAATTCCATATAAAAATCAATTACCACAACATCAATTCACTTCAAAGTTCTAAAACTCATTATATATATATATATATATATATATATATATATATATATATTGCATAGTCCAACTTCAAGTTTAATAAACAACTACAAGCAATTAAACCTAACCTCATAACTCATTAAGGTAAAATATCAAACACTTGACATGCAACAAGCACAAGACCACAACTCAAGCAATTTTCATAGTTAGCACTATCAACTTTTCACATATATCAAAATCATTCCAGAGACATAAAGAAACTCAATTTCAAAAATTCATCTCAATCTTCCTCATGAATTAAAACCCATATGGTTGTCCAAGAAATACAACCCTCAAACCCATTAAGTTATTACCATAAACATCATAAAACAACAAAGTCCAAAGGATTTCATAGAAGAAAATGATAGAAAACATAGATTTTTACCTCATCTATTGAATTAACCAAACTTAGAGGGATGGTCTTTCAAATGGGTATGCTGAACTAACCACTAGAACTCTCGACGTCGCTGTTGGGGTAGGCTAAGCTCGGCGGCACTGGGCTAGTGTTGATGTCAGCTTCAGCAAATGGCTAGGCTGGGCTAGCCTATGGGCTGTGAGAGAGAGAGAGAGTAGCGTGAGAGAGAGAGAGAGAGAGAGAGGGCTTTATGTGAGGGAGATGGAACCCCCTTGCCAAATAACAATGCTAGTCTAACAATATAGTTAATTGCCTGGTTCTAAAAGAATTTATAATAATAGCATCTCGAGTTTCTAAAACTCGAGATTCAAGTAGAACTCGAGTTTTAGAAACTCGAGTTAAGGGTTTTTTACAAATCATACCTGGACAAAAATGCCAGGTGGAGCCACGTGGATATCGAGTTTCTAAGACTCGATATCCACGACTCATATAATACACACATAGTGAAACACACAAACACACAACGGTCTACAAACACACAGCAGAAAATTTGAAACCCCTTAAACTCACTCCGCCCTCTTAAACTCACTCTCACTCTCTCACTCATTCATAAAGCAAATTCGTGGCCCTAATCTGAAGCAGATTCATAGCCACTGTGCCGAAGGTCTCAACGCCGTTGTCTACGCATTCTCACCGCCGTTCGTACCATTCTCAACGCCGTTCGTAGCTCACCGTGCCGAAGGTACTCTCCATTTCTTCTGAATCCTCTCTCGTTTTTGCTTCTTAGATCCCTTTGTGTCCATTTCTCCAATTTTAGATTTTCGAATTTCATGATTTTGACCTAGGGTGTTTTGGATCTTTTTGGGTTTTTTGTTGTTTGTGTTGTTTTTGTTGTTTGTGTTGAGAATAAATGATTATCTTTTCGGATCTTTGTTGTTCTCATGCATCCATTCAAATCTTGTTGATGGAGAGCTTTTTCAATATCGAATCTGTAGCCACGACATGTTTCGGAAACTCTGGCCTCATATTCATTCTGATAATTCCTCTGTTCCTGAGGTTCGCTGTTTGTTTTGGGTTTTTCATTTGATTGCAGAAGAAAATGCAGGAAAAGACTACATTAAGTACCGGGTTTATGCTTGTGTGTGTTGCGTTTAGGTTGTTTGGTTGGGGCATTTCCCCTCCAAAGCTGTCTTTATGTTATTAGGTTATAATATAAGTTTGTGATGGCGATTTTGTTTATGGTAATGGGGGATATCTATTGGGGAAGTGAAGGTATGGTTTGTATACAAGTGAGGCAAAAAAACAATGATCTATCTTGTTGCGTGTGGTCTGGGTTGGAATGTTTTTGTATTTATCAAGTGTAGTGCTTAGATTTGATTATAAAGCATTTTTTGATATCTGCTATAGCTTTTCCTCCATTTTAATGCAATCTTGCAGCATCAACTCTTTAAGAATTGTCAGACCGCAGCGATGCATTGTTGTTTCTTGCTTGTTTAATGAATGTCGAATTAGATGCATTATTTGGTATTAGTTATTCATGGAAAAAGTGATTAGTTTGCAACGAAGTTTAACTGGTGATCGTGCTCTCTCTTTTGGCTGGTACCTGATAGTTTGTAGAAACAACTATTGTACCTTTTTAGCCCCAATTGTCAGTGGGGGTTTGGCTTGTGGTCCAGGGGAAGGGGCAAGATATGGGATCCACAGCCAGTGATCCCATTATGTCATCCCAACAAGACTTGTCACGTTATTTACTATTTGTGGACCTAGACTTTTTCCTCGACTAGTCATAGTATTTACTATTCAAAGATGTTTTAGATGCCAAAATTTTTGTCAAGGATTCGAATCTCCTCTCCAGAATGGGTTATAAGTTAGGGCCTACACAAATAAATGGTGTGAAGTCTCAAATAAGCAAAGACCATAGATTTGAATGTCAAAACAGAGAATTTGATTGTGTTATTAGAAATGTTTTGTTTATCTTAATTAATTTTTGAGATTTACTAAGTGAAAAAGAAACAAATAATATATATATATATATATATATATATATATATATATTAAAAGTGGTTTGTTTACTTTATTGATATTGCATCCTTATATGCCAAGAAAATTACTGAAGTATATTGTATTGAAAAAGAAAGGCCTTAAGGCAGCTTATCATATCTAAGAAGATACAAAAATTTCACGGACGATTAACCGATGCTGGCATTTTTCCAACATTCTTCTGTAATTTTGACAATGGTTGGTAATTTTTAAAATTTATAATAGCAATTTCATGAAACTTTTAGAAATTTATTTGATGAAAAAATATTGAAGCTATCTTTGGAGGAGCTATCCTTGGAGGAGGTATAAAACTAGTTGTGGATCTTCTACGTGAACTTTGTACAATATTACTCATGTCAATGCCCTCAAGTTCTTTTGCTGTTTCCTTGCTCTTTCTCACTTCTTTGATTTCTTTTTCTGAAGGATTTGCAGATAATCCTTCTCTAGATAGTATTTGCTCTAACTCCTTTATCAGTTGGGCCTCATGTTCATTCTCAGGCACCTGCTTTACTTTCTTGTAAATTGATGGAGGAATGCTCATTCCACAAGATTTGATAACTGATTTCAAATGCTCCACACGTTTCCCATATGCGGGAGTTGAAACTTCCTTCTTCTTCACAGGTTTCTCAGCAGATGGTTCGGAGTGGCCATCTTCAGAGGCATCTCCACCATCTTCTGCATCACTATTTTCTTCTGATATTGTTTTTGCACCCTTCCTCTGCTTCTTGCTAGATATGTTGCTCTCCTTTGCAGGTATTTTCCGTTTTTTAGCATCAGAGTTTTGCATCTTTCCTTTTGGAACATTTTTCTTTCTAGGTTTCACTTCTTCCTCTTCCTCTTCCTCATCACCCTCGCTATCTGAGGAACCAGAAGTCTCTTCACTGCTGACCCTTTTGGATGCTTTGCTATGGGAATTTTTCTTAACATTTTTCATGACATTAGTTGCCCTTTTTTTCCCAGAAACTTCATGAGATTCTAATGCCTCATCTAATTGCTGACTTATAAACTCCTTATGGGTGTCAAGCGTATATTTCACAAGTTTAAGATCTTCCTCCAAAAGTCGACAAAGTCCAGCCATTGTAATTTTCTCAGAATTAGCTTTGACATAAGCAGCTCTTTTTCTAATAGCTTTCTTTACCATAATCTTGCTTAGAACTTCTTTATTTTTGCTGTCATTAGTTTTCTCCCTTTTAGATTTGGCTGTTTTATGTTCTGTCAGAAGGCCCATAACCGGCGAGTCTCCCATTTTCTCCTCATCTTCAGAGTCCTTCAAATCTTTCTTTGACTTAAGTCCCACAGATGACTCTACCACTGCTCCTCTAGTAACACCTTTTTCCCCCATCTCCCCAGAAGTCTTTGAGTCATTATCATCATCAGCACCATCTAAGCACTTCAACAAACATTGCTTGATAAATCTCTTATGCACATCCAAATCATATGTCTCCAAGCCCAAGTCCTTCTCCAACAATCTTCGTACCCCCTCAAATGTCAAAGAATCGGATTGTTGTTTGAAGTGAGGGACGCGTGATTGCATAGCGGTTGTAATCTGTGACTCGATATCGAGCGGCAGTTTGTTATGAGCGTCGCTATCTTCCGCCATTTCCGTCTCTTCACTGAGTTGACGAACCATGCAGCTTCTCTCTCCTCCTTTTTTTTTTAAATTTAATTTTCTCTTAAACCCTTCCTTTGGGAGTTTTGAGTTTGGGGGAGTCACATTCTCTTACTTTCAGCATACTTCCCCTAACAATCCCTTCCCATTCTCATAATAGAGTATTTCTTTATGCCATTGGATTGGATATCATCGGCAAATCTTTTCACACTGTACACAGCACCATATGATACCCAGAAAACCTTTGCACTGTAGATTAGGAGCACCAGCACGGGCCCCACCTAAAATCTCTGTCGAGAATTCAGTTTGGCACAACAATAGTTAAATAGTAGCTGGTTTTTCGAATTATTTTTCCACATTCGAGAGTTTCAAAACTTTCCTCCATTACTCTTTCAAATCGCTTGTTTTGACTCATCTTCAAGTTGTGTAGGCGCTTCAGCTAGCTCATTAGGTTCTTTTGCTTGTTTTCTGGCTGTCTAGGATTTTCCCAGTATATTGTCTGACTCTTGAACTTGCCATTTAGAATTTGCTACTTGCTCCTCTAGCTGTTCTACCATTCTAGACAGTTATTCTGATTTGTCAGCATCCTGTTGTGGCTTTCCAACTTCCTTTTGTGGCACTTTAGCTGTTCTACCATTCTAGCAAGTCAATCCACTTGTACATTATCTCCCATGGTGTGGGTACATCATGGCAAAACCTGCTCTAATACCAAACTGACGCAATACCAAACATTTAATAGGCTCTGCTACCAATTTTGATGTAGAATCTTTAGGAATCACCACTGTTCTTGATGAGATCTTGAAGGTTTCTTGAATACACTTTGATGTGTAAGGGTTTAGGTAGGGTTAGACTTAGGTAATAAAAAGAGTGGATTTTGAAGAAATTTGATGGCTTCTAAGGGTTAAAACAATGAATAGAATAAAAAACAAAGAAAGATAAACCCTAGGCAATCACACACTCATAGCTTAAAATATAATGGTCGAATTTTATTAAATTCAAGAACTCTATTTATGCGGGTTACCTGTCTACAAAAAAGACTTTATACAAGCTATTTCTAAACCTTTGTCTAGTCGAAAGACTAGGAGACTTAAATAACCAATTACTACAAAGATTAGGACTCTTAATAACAAAGGAAACAAACCAAATATTAAAAAAAGAAGACTCAAAACTTTGAATAATACTCATGGTCCTTTCCTACAGCCAATGACAGAGAGCGAGTTCCAGAAAATCTGAAAATTAGCAGATTGCTCTCATTCTAGTTAAACTTAGTGTCTGTTTGTGTCCAGCTTACTTGCTAGCTTTTAGCTTTTATATACAGTTTTTTGATGTAAGTGATTTTGGGATAATATGGTAATGGGCAATTTGCAAATTTAATTTAGCCAAAGAGCTCAACCTGTTTAGGCCCCTCTTGGTGTTCCAAGACACCTAAGGTTCAAATCCCCCTCCCCATTGTAATTATAAAATTTTAAATGCCTTTTGCTTTGGCGGGTGTATCAAAGTTTGAACCTTGAAGCAATATTATAAGCCCCTTCATTGATTTTTCAAGCAAAATTTCCTTTTGTTGCTGTTATTGTTAAGCTCAAATTTTGCTTTTGTTTTTGCTTAGAAAGACTATAAATTAACTTTGATGATTGGTTATGAATTGCTGTCTCAAAGAATGATTTGTTTACTGGGCATTTCTGCACCCGGCATTTTTGGTGAATTGAGTTTATCAAATTGCATTAATTGGTTTTTGAATTGCTGTCTCACATCATTTATATTTAAGTATTCTTGTTTGCTCATTGCGAAGCAGTATTGTTTTACTCAAGAACAGTTAAACATTTTTTTATCTTATTTGATTATTTAAAAAAGGTTCCTGGGGGATCATGGTGAGAGTAAATTGTAACCAAAAGACCATTCCCAGCAAAACCAAACAAACATTTTTGGTCAGTGCTGGTTTGGAATGATATGTCTGAATCTGTGTGTGTGTGTGTGTGTATGTGTGTACACAGTTCATGATTGATGATGTGCCTGATTTAGTCAAAACATAGCCCAATATAATTTCAGAGCATATTGAAAAACTGGAGAGTATAGTCTCTTACTTCTTTGTTATTGCTGGCTAAAAATCAGTGCTTGTATAGTTCATACTTCCACTTTACTCCTGTTTGGTCTTTTTAAGAAATTGCTTCTCTGCTGTTTAACACTTTATTGTTCAACTTCAAATGGATCATCTGTTGCTGGCTTCTTTGACTTAGAAAACATATGTGCGAGTAGCGAAGCATTAATATGATAATGTGTATGAAACACTAGAAAGAGATAAACAAAGTCAACCATTAAAAACTAAAATACTTGAGATAAACAAAGTCATTAATATGTACACATTCATTCTGTATGAAACAAATTCCCTATTCATCTACCTACTACTTTTCTCTGTGCTTGCCAGCAATAACCTCTATATCCCACAAACTCCCCAACCAACAGGCAACAACATAAGCTTTTACTTTTTCCACCTGTTTCCCCTTCTTCGAATTCAAATCTCTCTTCAATTTGTGCAACACAATATGCATAATACGGTGGAGAGGCCCCCCCTCTCTGTCTCTCACACTCTCTCAAAGTATCTATCATCTATTCAACCAACCAAACCCAACCAACTATAACTACTATCACCAAATTCCACCACCGTCCTCTTTTTATGTACACAAATGTCCAAACCTGAAGCAAAGAATATTTTAAGCTCTACAATCCCAAATTTCCTTCTCATTTCAAAGAAGAAATACAAGCATCTTTAAGAATAAGATCTGATCCATCCCAAGTTGTATAGATTCCTCCTCACTAAGCTCCCAAGTGATAATAACACTACCCCACCGACCCCAACTGGCTGCTCTTCACTGTCAACCTTGTTATGAGAAATCATTCGCAATTCCTTCACTATCCACCATCAAATAACAATAGATCACAATTTTCTGCAATGATTATATATACAGTTTGTTTTGGTGATCTCATATGACATAAATTCGTTAAGTATATAATAGGAAGATTTCTCTAATTGTTTGCGTTAATCACTTTTAGGTTGATATTTCAGAACTTCAATGGCAGCTTTTTGGCTCGTGTGCGTGAGCTGGCCTGTGCGAATCCAATAATTGCTGTTGTAACAAAGGTAAAAAGCTGCACATTGGTATTGAATATTGTCATACTGATGCATGGATTTTACTATAAACTGATTTAGATAACAATCATTCTTTTCAGTTTTAGGTTGATCTCCTACCAAAAGGGACTGATTTTAGTTGTGTTGGTGATTGGGTAGTAGGGGCCACTACAAAGAAGAAGCTTAAGTAAGTTTGGACTCTTCTATTTTCTTTTCTTTTTCCCCACCACCCAAACAACATTGATTCTCTCTGCAAACCTTTTTTATTTTTACATCTTTATGTTACATTGTTACTTAAGTAGTTAAGTTCGCAAGAAGTCCTTATAAAGATTTGTGTGGCCGAAGTCTCACAGCTAGGATTAGGACTGATTGAATAAAGTTGAAGGTTCTTGTACAGTTTTTATTTTTTTTTTAATTTTTCTATGACCACATAAATATATGCAACATGCAGGTTGTCGGCTGTGTGGGTAGGTTGGGTATTTTTTAGGGGGGAAGGGGGATGTGAATACACTAGGTTTGGGTTGTCGTGGGAGGTTTTTTGGCTAGGAGAAGGAAAGCGAATGCCCTATCTTGTTTGTGTGCGCAATGGAGGTTTCACTGATGATGGGGTTGAACGATGGTTGGATTTTCTAGTTATTTAAATTTTGGTGATGGTTGCATGTTATGGTTATTTCAATTTTGGTTGTGACCGATGTTTGAAAATCATAAATCGGTTTTTCATGCAGCATTAACATCGAAATATAATTTACAATAAATTAACAAAGAAAGAAACAATAAATAAAACCTAGGAATTAGCACTTAGGGTTGTTTGGAGTTAGCACTTACGGTTATTTTTTAAAACGCATAGTTCTTTTGATAATTGCGTTTGAAGGTTAGTAGATTTGACATTATTGGATTCGCACTAGAGTTTTATTCAATGTATTTCAGTCATGTAACTTAAGAGATTATTTTCAGAAGAAATTTATATCTATTTTATTTCTAAAATTTCATAGACATTAGTAAATTATATCTTTAATATACACAGTATTTTTTTTTATCAATCCATATAATGCACATGAATACCACTTTTGGTTTCTAAAATGAACAGAAGAAGTGTAAAGGTGCTGCCAAATTGTTTGTAGTAAAAAATGAGTTCACTTGTCAAAACTCAAAACTCCCATGGCTCAACAGTCAACAGCACCATGTGGTTCTCATATTGAGAACTTGGGTTCGAATCACCCTACTCTCGCATGTTGTAAGCCTCTAAGAAAAGAAAGGAGTTTAATGGAGTTTTAAGATAACTAGCTCCCTTTGGATTTTTAAGTTTTGATATCTAATTAAACTCAAGTTATGTGAAATTAGCAACTAAAAAGTAGCATACACCTCTACGTAATTACATTAAGTCTACTTAGACAATAAGTTGCACAACATTGTTCACAACTATTGAGTTGACCGATTGTGATTGGTCAACTCAATATGCTAGTGAGTTGTGGACTCATATGCTAGTGATGATCTACCAAACGTAATTTACCATCTCAACAATTTGTGATATTTTTTTGTCTCTAGTATTATTGATTATTCATAAAATTCAATGTTATTTTCACTTATAAAAATAAAAAATAAAATTCAATGTTATTTTCACACAATGGGAGACTACACAACTTTGCTATGGAGACAACTTATTCCACAACTTTTTTCATGATTTGCTAAGATTTCACATTGTGAGTGGTGGATAATTACTTTCACATGGACTTACCCGACATCACTTAAAACCCACCACTCCAACAAGTTATAGAAAAAATTGTGGAACAAGTTATATCCCTAGAATTATTGTACGACCATAATAAGAACTACTTATAAAAACCAATAGGGCTATAAGAATAAAACTTTTCTTTAAAGATAAAGATGTTTCATAAAATAAATAAAAAATAAAAAACGCAATTGGAAGTAGTTGGCAAAATTGGCTTAAAAGCATTGCAAGAATTTATTTTAACCTAAGACAATGATTAAGACAAGAGTCAATCTAACATAAAGATGAGTTGAAATGTTAAAAAATTGTTGTTCTTTATACAGTATTTAATGATCATTGAAATTAGACTAGGATACACTGGCTTATATTCTAAAGGGACTATAGATTAGTTGATCGGCCAAAGAAGTTTAAGTTATTCTTAAGATAGAGGATATAACGTCAAGCACTTCCCCATTTAACCATCACCACCCCCCCTCCCCCCCCACACACACACAGAAATATATATATATATATATATATATATATATATATTGTCCCACTCTGAATAGTCCACTTTATGCTCCACCAATCACAAGCAGAAGATCTTGTATTGTTGTAGCTAAAGTAAGTGATCATTTCAAGTTCTTGAGAGGGGGAATTCAAAATTATTAGTTTCCTCCTGTAGTTTGGTGAATTATTTATAGGCTCCACACAGTCTTAATGCTGTTATGATTCAGATTGGGCCTCATGTCTAGATGCAAGAAGAACTATTATAGGTTACTGCATCTTTATTGGGGATTCATTAGTGTCAATGTAGACATCTCATTTTGTACCCGTGTAAACACCATACCCGTTAATAAATTTTGATCCTTAGCCCAATGATGAACTTGACATATGTCAACCAAGGGTAATTAAAGATTTCACTATAATTTGGAAATAATTACAACTCAAAAATGCTTAAATCAGTTTAAAATCGATACTGAAAATTGACATTTGCTCATTGTTTTAACCATAACTTTTGATCCCAATTGGTTAGGAAGTGTTGTTGCCGGTAGCTGATGCATGGCTATGATTTGCAGAGCAGCATTGTATATGGTTAGGAAATGTTAAAGATATATTAGCCCAATATGATAAGGAATAAACTTTGATTTATTGGGAGTTTACTTTGACCTGTGAGGTATATAATGCAATAAACCAAAGTCTCTTTTCTTAGAAACAAGTGTTTTGTATCAAATGATACTACGTCATCTGTATCAAAACTAATATATGAGAGAAATGTGTATAAAAATATCTATCCACTAACACATATCTTTCATTTGTTAGTTGGATAATTATTTTTTGTTGATATGTCTCACACTTATTAGATTTTGATATCATTGACATGGTATCATTTGATACCCAATACCTTCTCCTTTTCATGAGTACGATATGCAATATTATGGGCATTACAAATTGTCAAACGTAAAAAATATGGAGAGAATTGAAGTGAAGGGTGATGCTAAAAGCTTTTTTGATTCTATTAAAGAAAGTTGCTCCACTGCTGCTTGGCTTATCTAATCTAATATTTTAATTTATGATGTTGTAGACTTTAGCAAATTTTTTATTAGTTGTAATTTTAACTAGATTAGGAGAGAGCTTTTGCAGCTCATTGTTTAGCTAAATTTGCAGCTGTTCACAGGTGTACTGTTTGTTGTAGTTGGCATATTCTTTCTTCCTGTTGCAAACTTGGATGCCTACATGAAAAATGCTGATTCCGCTTTGTTTTAATAACATTTTAGGTTTATTATGGAAAAAAAAAAAGTAGTGATAGGGAGGGGTTATTAACATTGTTGAAGCTTCCAAATGCAGTAAGTTCTCCAGGCTTACTATAAAATTAGAAGGAAAGAAAACATAAAGTTAAATTATTTAACTTTTTTTTGTTCATTAAAAAAAAAATCATTTAACTTTTCGAAGTGGGTAAAAAGAATGGGCTATTGCAAGAAAGAGACATAATTGTTGATAGTGTATAGTTTTCTCAGTGACTTCAATTTCGATTGATTAAAAGGATCACATGGCAATTATGGTCCCTGTTGGGATATTGCTGTCCTTAATTATCCCTACAGATTAGCAAGTTTTTTAGGCATCTTTATCTTTTATCTATATTTTGTTTTTATTTTTTCCTTAATGCATTTGTATTAGTAATATTATGATAGTGACGAAAAGGGTTGCTCAAAAAGTAAATGAAATGTTTAGCTCCAAATTGGTGTCATTTTCCTCCAATACATAGGATTAAAAAGACCATTTAATAATAAGTCATATAATTAACTTATCTATATATATTAATATGAATTATTTATAGGCTCCACACAGTCAAAATTAATATGTAAATTACAATTAACTTACTAATTTTTAAATTATCAATTATCTTAACAATTTAAACTATTAGAAAATTGTGAATATTGAATCATTTAACCAATATTCTAACAATAATATTATTAGCATTAATTAACAAAACAAAGTAAACAAATCAAAGTAAAAAATTAAATTACAAATTAAGTAATAGAAGCTGATTATGTAAGTCTGGATTTTTATCACTGCTAATCTATTTAGATCCATGTCAAGCTTAATTAAAACCACTTCTACCGATCTTACTTGAAGTCTAATAAAAAAACACTTCTAACTCATTTTACCATTCCAAGTTTTCTTTATATATACATATATATAGAATCAATAAAAGAAACTATTATTAATTCAAACATAAAAATCCTATTCTGTTTGTTATAGTATAGATTACATGTCATACAATTAATGTGCATAAATTAAACATAGCATATGTTATTCGCAAAATTCTTGTTGCATTTTTTGACACTATAATTCATGTTATATATATAGAAAGAATTATTTGAAAATAAAATAAAATAAATAAATATGTTAAATTAAATTACTCGTTTTGTAAATGCCACCCGTCGAGATTGGCTACTTCTCTTAATGCTACTCTCCATGTTTGCACCTTCTCTATGTTCTCCTTGAAATGTTCTTCATGTTCAACAAAATCTTTTGCAAAAGTTCCTATTTGTTCTCGTACATTAGATGGATCAACATTATAAAAAATGGGTACAATTGTCATTCCCGTCTCTTTCATGCATCTTGTGACCTTTGCAACTTCATCTAGGCACCTTGTTGAAGACGCATAGTTTTTTGAAAAAATGACAATAACAAATCTTGATTCTTCTATTGCTTTCAAGCGCTCCGGTGAAATCGATTTTCCTGTCTCAAGTTTTCCATCGTCTTTAAAGGTGAAAATGTCTTTTTGTTTCAAGGCATCATATAGATGATCCTTGAAACTATATAGGGTGTCCTCACCTCTAAAACTAAGAAAGACGTCGTATTTCCATTGTGGTGTTGACAAAAATGATAATGAAGATGTGGCTTTTTCCGTGCTCATGGAGGCCATTGGAAATATACTGCCAGATTGTGAACCACAATAATAATAATTAAAAAAAAAATCAATTTAAATAGAAAAAAAAAATTACAGCAGAAGAGAAAGATTTGATGTGAACTTTTCATTTCAATGATGCATCATCCATTTAGTTTTGCTAACCCTAAAGGAATACAAATGATATCATATTTATTTCACAAAAAAAAAAAAAAAATTATATCATATTCACAACTATTCCCTAATATAGTAATATGCCAACACACTTAGCTTGTCACATTATAATAGTAATAAACAAAAAAACATTCTTTATTTGACAATCACAATTGCAAGCCTACAGATTAGAAATTCAGATATAAAACAACAAGAAAACACATATACACACACAAAAAGCCAGAAACAAGTTTTACGTTCCTCCCAAAACTAATCAATAAATAAACAGAGAATTCACACAAATAATTAGCACCGCATAAGAGAAGAAAGGTGACCTTGAGGATGCGCTTGTAATGTCAATACTATCATTTTAATCTCGTGTATATATATATATATATATATATATATATATATATATAATTTTGAAGGTGATGGAATGAAAATATATGTACTCTTATCAGATATTGGAAAGTTTAATTTGGGGTATTCATAACCTTTTTCATTGTCTATACTCTTTGCAGTATGGAGCCTCGGATTGATGACGAGCTAGAGATTTTGCACCCCGGTCCGCTTCAGAGGTCATTGTTGACGCGACAACCATATCATCTATCAGAGGCCATTTGGAATGGCGAGGTGAAATTTCTACTTGTAACAACCGCTTTAATTTTTTCGTTGTAATTTCCTTTTAGCTAGCAAGTTCTTTGAAAGTTGTATTTTTAGTTCTAACAATCGCTATAACTTTTATTGATTTTGTAGGACCCGGGCCCACTTATGTGTCGTGGTCGCACTAAGGAGATGGCAAACGTTCAGATGCAAGATAATCGGGTCGTAGACATTATCAAATTGCTAAGACTGGAAGGATTGTTCAGAGTCCCTTCGAAAGAGATAGATCATTGCCTACTATCGGCCCTAGTTGAACGATGGCGGCCAGAGACTCATACATTCCACCTTCCACATGGTGAGATGTCAATCACCCTACAAGATGTGGAGGTGATTTTCGGACTTCCTATAGACGGTGAGGTCTTGGTTGGGTCGACTGCCGTGGAGAATGGGGTTGGAGTCAAGTGTGTGGGGAGTTGCTTGGTTTTACTCCGCCAAATGACAATAAAACTTTGGTGGGGCAAAGAATTATGATCAGCCGACTTGTTGAGGCCATTGCAGCGCCACTGCCTCATGATGCAACAGAGATTCAGATACACCAGTATGCCCGATGCTTTATTTTAGCGCTACTAGGGGATACACTTTTTGTGGACAAGTCAGGAGATAGGGTGCATCTGATGTTCCTGCACTTCATGCGCAACCTTCATGATCCGCCACAATATAGTTGGGGTAGTGGTTGCCTTGCCTGGCTGTACAGGGAGTATTGTCGGGCAAGCGAGAAAGGGGCATCGCAAATTGGTGGGGCGTGCATCTTGGTCCAGTATTGGGCATGGGCAAGGTTGCCATTTTTGTGCCCGAGGATAGAGCCCCCACCTGGATGTGATTATGGCCCATGGCCATATGCTCCACTTGCATTTAAGTAAGTCTTTTTCTAATATTTAGTGTGTTATGCAATGTACTCATCTTAATAACTAAATTGTATTCTTGTGCTTATGTTATTCGCTCATCATTGTAGGTGGGTGCGGGTGCCAAGCCCGAAGAGTAGGCCATCCAGCACGACCTTGGTCCACTATCGTGAGCAATTAGTGACAATGCAGTCAAACCAGGTAATAATATTCAAAAATTCGGTTTGCTTCATCCTTTAACATATCTTTTGTTAAATTTTTTTTCCCCTTTATCTATGTATTCTCCCTTGTTCCACATTTGAAGATGCTATGTTTATTGTTTTTTTGTTTCTATTGTAGATTGTGTGGCAACCATACGAGGCAGACTTCGGCCACCTTCCTGAGTTCTGCGTTGCGGGGAGGGATACGTGGACAGCAAGGGTGCCGCTTGTGTGTTTTTGCATAGTAGAGAGACACCACCCGGACCGTGTCCTTTGACAGTTTGGGTTGGCGCAGCAACGGCCTGACGATGTTGTCTACGATGATAGACTGCATAAAATTGACCTACGTGGGAAGGTTGAAAAGAATTGGAGGGAGGAGCATGGACCGTATATCATTTCATGGGAAATGAGACGACAACAAGTTTGTCATGCACCTCCTCAGATTGGTGAGATGCCCCCCGATCATCCCTATTACCTCTGGTACCGTCCGGTCACTCGAAAGTATGTCGACCGCAACAGCGCTAAATTACATCAACTGGTAATGTGTTCTAATTAGAGTTTATTGCCTACTTCCTCATTACTTGAGTACATGTATGACCGTAGAATAAAATTGTATGACTTTTTTTCCCCATATGTGGTTTGAGTTGACTAACATCCAATTCCACAAACTTACGTTACATATAGTATTGTAATAAAACTATTCATTAATTGATATACAATTAAAGAGTTTCAGTAGATTAATAAGTACTATGTTATCCATTCATTAATTAGAGAAACACTGTCTCAAATATGATTGTAATTGCTGAACTTTCTCCGTTTCAGATTCAAAGCCATTTAGCGCTGTTGGAGATGCTTCCCGAAGGCAGCCAAGCTCACAACCATATCCGGCGTGTCCTAAATGGTGTGGCTGGCCTTGGTGGTGGTCCTGCAGCAAATGATGAGGCAAACAATGGGCATGAGACTGAACCAATAGCTACTGCAAGCCCAAGCACAAGCGCAGCACCTATAAGTACACGGACCCGTGGTCAGCGTGCTCTTGCAAGCCCAAGCCCAAGCGCAGCTAGGGGCCGTGGTCGGCCTGCTATAGCAAGCCCAAGCACAAGTGCAGCTAGGGGCCGTGGTATGCCTGCTACAGCAAGCCCAAGCAGAAGTGTAGCCAGGGGCCGTGGTAGGCCTACTACAGCAAGCCCAAGCACAAGTTTTTTTGCAGGCAGGGGCTCTGGTTGGTGTGCAACAACCCCTCGGGTTGTAAGTAGTCCTGAGATGCCTGCACCCATCCCGCACTCATCTCCTCAGCCTGAGGTCCCTCCACCCATCCCAGATACATCTCCTCAGCCCGAGGTCCCTTCACCCACCCCACCTTCGCAGCACAATTTTGATCTCAGCATTGATCAAAATTTGACCCCTCCTATATTCCTCGAGACACCCTCTTACCCACCCACCAGCTCTACTGCACCCACTCCTGGCCTCTACATAGAGCATCATTACCCACCTACCGCATCCTCATCTGACCCTCTAGGACCTCCGGTTGGGATTGACACTCCACAGCCACATACTGATGTACCGGACGAGCATTCCCCTCATCAGCCCTCACCCCCATAAGGTAGACCGCAGCGCACTAGAAGAGCACCCACTTGTGGCACAGGTGGACACAAAATAGGACACCGAGGCACCGCTATGGTATGATAACATTAATTATAAGCAAGTGATATATTTTGTACTTCACTTTATTCTTATCATTATACCGAATATTGATTGCATGCATCTAATGGAATTTGCAGCACGATGATGAGCCTAAGGATGATGCCCCGCAGCCTCCTCCTCCCCCGCCCAAACATTACACGAGGGCTAAAAAACGCAAAATTGGTGAACCTTGAGTAAGTGCTAAAGTGATGGAATTGGTGAACCTTGAATATGCATTACTGAATTCTTTTAATTGATGGATGGAGCTGCCCTTTCTAAGATTAGAGATTAATGAATCTTTATGCTTCTAACACAATATGTTTTTTGTATTTCTCTTGTAGAAGTTATTCACCTAAAATGAATCTTTATATATATATATTTGTTACTGATTTTGTTCAATTTTTATTTTTATTATTTTTATTTTTTTTGTTCATAATTCAATAGTTGGGGGTGGGGAATTTGAATCTTTGGATATCTTCATTAGAAACACCAAGAGGCGTTAGTTGAACTACTAGGCTCTTAGCTAATTTCATTTTTTAGGATGTGTGCGTATGATGTGGTAAAGAGAATTTATATCTAATGTATGATGTGGTAAAGAAAATTTATATCTAATGTAGATCTAATACGAACCAGCCAAAAGAGGCAGCCACCTTTCAAGCAAATTGATGCTTACAAAGGGTTTAAGCAGAAATTCCAGCAACAAAACAAGTTTACAACTAGGAGAAGAAAGTATGATTGAAGTTGGAACACTAATAGATCAATTCGTAGACTAAAATAGTTCAAGCAATATTCAAATATTAAAGAAATATGGTAAAGAAGAAAAGACTTGATACAATTACTAAAAATATCTTCTTCGTATATATATGCACACACACAAGCTAGACAATTCTGCATGAGGTAGTTTTTTAATATACATCTTTATTACTTATAAAAAAAAAAAAAAAAAAACAAGCTAGACAAAATGGACCAATGAGATTTCTTTACTTGAGATTAATTTCTTTGACATTAGTTCTCATGTCGGAGAAAACTCGACCTCAAGTTTGACTTCAATCTTCCATGATCTTTTTGGAGGCCTAATTAATACTTTTGATCATTTTTATCTTCTTAAATACATCAAGAAATAGTTCCTTATCCCTAATATGCTAATGAGATTTTGTGTGTAACAATTATGAGAACTTTTCTTCAATTTGTAAGATGAACAAGTCATGGAATTACCATCATTTGCTTTTGTGTATCATCAATGCTTATCTATGAAGTGCCTCTTATTTCTTTTGTTTTTACTTATTCATTGGCATGTTTACCATTATGTTCTTAATGAGATGGTCATTGTACATGCTTATGGATGTGTTCAGATGTATTTTGAATAAACAGGTCAGGCACATGTTTGATGAGATTGATTATGTCCAAGAGGGGAAAAATGCTGATCGTGTTGCTTCTCTCTATGGTTGCTACCCATGTAAGTTGTTCTGCACTTCTAACCAGTGCAGTATATGTATAACTATTCAAGGTCGTATAACAGTGTAGATATAAATGAATATCTTTACCTGTATGCTTAGACCATCTATATTTGAATTGCAAATTTGGTCAGCAAGTATGTTGTTTATTGAGGTTTAATTTTCCTATTTCTTTGTTCTTTTTATAGAAATTCTTTCTGGATGCAGGGTAGGCGATGGCATCTTTTTGTGTATAAGATGTCGTTTTAGGATATCAACACCCTTCCAGAAGGCTCAGTGTGTGTGTGTGTGGTTGAATTTTATGTTGTGTCTTTGATCAAGTTCATGCACAATTTGTTTAAGCAGAGTTTTGATGGGTGAACAGGTGATAATCAAAATAGCCACCAAAAAACTACAGCTGGGAAAACTGTGCAATATGAACGAGGTAACGGTGTTAAAGTTCCAAAAATATATTGGGAATTCTCGCGGACTGCTGTGCTTACTATGGAGTGGATTGACGGAATAAAGCTTACAGATGAAATTGGCCTGAGAAAGGCCTGTCTACACAGACGGAAGCTGATTGATCAGGTATCAAGCAGAAATTTCTCTGTTGTGCATTGGTGGTTCATAATAAATTATGTTCTGGGCATGGAACACGATCATACTATCTTTTTGCAAATGCATTGCATGTAATTTTTCCTGAAGTTTTGTATTTATCGCCCTCATTCCTTTGTATTCATAGGGCTTATACTGCTCTTTGAGGCAATTGCTTGAGGTTGGATTTTTCCATGCTGACCCACATCCGGGAAACCTTGTTCCTACGGACAGTGGAACTCTTGCATATTTTGATTTTGGAATGACGGGGGATATTCCTTGCCACTACCAAGAACGACTTATTCAAATGGTAAGAACTAGTTGCATGGTAATTAACTGAGGGAAAACCTTTGAATTTGAGCGTATTCATGATACAAAATTTAAGCATTCTTTTATGGAAATTCCTTAGTCTTACAAAAATTAGCATTTCTCTGTGATTTTGGTGTCCACAATCACCTGTTGATGAACTAAGAGAATAGGGCCAGATATTATTCCTATTGGGAAGTTGTTATTTAGTTTCTCTGTGGCTTACAGGTCATGTGCTGATGCGCATGATGTTGCATACCATTTTTTGTGTCATGGCCATTTATTGCTTCATTGTTGACCATTTATTGCTTCATTGTGAAATTGTTATGGAGTTGTGGTTTCTCATATTCAGTTTTTTTGGGGTGCAATAGGTGATGCAAATAGGGCGATTGAGTTGTTGGACTGTTGGGGTGGGGGCTTTGTTAAAGGTTGTTCGGGTGTCCTTTGGCAGCCCATTCTTCCTTGCCTTGTGGGTCATTTGGAAGGAGCATATTGAGCGAGCCTTTAAAGGTTTAGAACAGAGCATGACAGAGCCAAAGTTAACTTTTTAGCATGTTCTGTTTGAGTGGATGGCTGTTTACTATGCCTTTCTATTTCTCTTTTTTGGATTTCTTGATTGCTGTACTGTATGTGGAGGTTGTCCTCATCTTTGATATTTAATAAATATTTTTCTTTATCTATCAAAAAAAAAAAAAAAGCATAAAGTACCTTATGACATTATTAACTTTAAAAAAGTTAATTTGTAAACTTGAGGCCCATGAAGCCATTATCTCTGGCTTTAGTTACATGTACAAAACAGAATTGTGTTAGAGGTAGCATTTCTAACTATATTAGCATTGACTGCCAATACACTATTCATCTGTGTATTATTTGGTTCAATGTTCTCCTTTGTACTCGTCATTTTCTCTCTTAAACTAAAATTACTGTTTTGCTTAGTATCTGAAAATGTGCCTTAGCTGCCCAGTGAGCTTGATATCTTGTGCGCTTGAATATTGATGTTCTAAAAAGCGAGTAGGTAACGGTGACCTTTATTTACCTATGTAAAGAAATGGTTGTTTGAGTTCTCCTCCACAAAATAAGAGATGTTTTTGCTTGTTATAAACTTTTTAGATTGTAATGTAATTTGTCTTCCAGGTTTCAAAGCTGGGGTTTGGCTGTATGGGGCTGTCTGGAGTCTACAATGATCCTGTCCAGGAAGAGGTTGGCATATCAATCATCAAGTATGCATTCAGTAAAGGAATCACATTCTTTGATTCAGCAGATGTTTATGGAGCAAATGCTAATGAAGTTTTGGTTGGAAAGGTAATGCACCTGCACAATAATATTTTACTGGATGATCTATATTCATTTATACTAGCTACAATGCGTTTGAACTTTGAATACCTTTGCTGATTTATTTATACTGGCAGTATATCTGTGAGATGCATGACATTTTATATGGGTTTACAATATCCATATCTACAATCACACAACTTAAAAGACTTTCCAAATTTTATTTCACTAATCTAATTAATTTTCCACAAAACAAAGAAGGAATCAAAGTTCCCTCAAAAAGTATTTTTTAGAACCTTCTTGCAATATCTGTTTGCACCATGTCCATATCTATAATTAGCTTCATATAAACATATAGAAAACAATATAACACAAGTAAAGATGAAAAACTCAACACAAAAGGAAAATGCAGATCTAGATAGGATTTGGGGATTTAAAGATGCGTGTGTTCCATTGTTAATGGTTTGGAGAGAGAATGAGAGATGAAGAGCTGAGAGAGATGAAGATAGAGGGGACAATTATTAAAAGCAAAGGAAAAGGTGTAATAAAACAATGAGCAAATGGAGCAAGGACAATGAGTAATTGAAGGACCAACAAAAATTAATATAACAACCAGTATCTGTATTGGATTCATTCATAACAGAGTGACTAAATTTTACACGAGCCATCAACCTACCGCAACCCTCCTCCTTTTCCCAAGCTTGAGATCAGTTGTGAACAAAATATAATTTTTTGTGACTAATCTGGTAATAATTTTTTGTTTCTTTCAGCTTGTGCACTATGTTAATCGTGACTCTCTGGGTTTGGCAAATGACTTTCAGCTTGTGCACTATGTTAATCGTGACACTATGTTAAAGGAAGATCACTCGACCACCTACGTAGGCACCTTGGGAGGACAAACATGGCATTGAAGAGTTTGGTTTGCAGAGCTTATGTATCTGCTTGTCGAGGACTGTCTTAAGCTAAAAATGAAATTGGAAGTTGGAACTGCATTAAATTGATAGGTTCTCCATAGATTTCTCTTGGCAGTGGTCTCTTTCTGTGTATCATTATTTCAGAACTTTTTTGACTTATGATGTCTATGGAAAATTAATGTGAAAAGTTGGTAGATCTCTATGCTTGCTAGGTGTTTTATATCAATGTAATTGCTGCTGCCACATGTAAGATTGTTTTGATTAGATGAAAATTGACAAATCCCTCTGTTTTATTATCAGTCCTTTGAATATTTCCTTAGAATCAATGCCAGTACGTTCGATCTTGCCTAGTTGCCTACTGTGTGAAAAGTTGGTAATCTGATGTAATTTCCTTTGGTTTGGCCAAAAAGCAATTAGATATTTTTTTGATAATTCAGAACTAAGAACATAGTTTATGCAACCCAAAACTAAGCTGGCCCTAACAGTTGTGAGGTGGAGACAATAAGGTTGAAAAGGACAATGATACATAACATGTGCAATTTATTCTACCAGTTCCAAGCGACTCCAAGCAAATGCTGGGTTCTTTTTTCTTTGTAAGTGTCTTTTCGTTTTTGATTGATAAAGATGGTTCATATATGGACACTAAAGTTAGCCAAATATAGGGCCAGGTATTCATGTCGTCTCATCTGTTACCTGTCCTCTCCCTCCATCCGAAATAGGGTCAAGGCAAGGCCTACTTTACGTATTGCTCAAATGTAATAATGTTGAATTAAGAACTAAGGATGTGGAAACTAGACTAAAATGCCATACTCATTATAGAAAACTTTCACTTTCGCAAGGTTTGGGTGAGGTGACTAAATAGGTTTGGAGAGACTTTCTTCCAAATCAAACCGACATCATACCATTGGAAAACACTTGCCATCACACTTTGACATTCCAACGAGGATGTCCGAAGTTCAATCCACGGTTAAGTTTTAGCCTAAATAAAAAGAAAAAGGAAAAAGATAAAAACAAAAAAAAATGAGACGATTTTATGAGCAACAATGGACACCTTCACTAATAGTAAATTAGTAGGGTCTGATTAATGCATCAAAGTTTAAATTATGACCAATGGATGTATTCAATGCGTTCACTTTGTGACAGAATTTTTTATTGGCATTGATTATAGTGATTTTTTAGTGCATAGAATTGGATGGTTCATTTAATTTAAAAATTTAGATTCTGAATAGAGTGGTATATGGTTCATTTAAATAGTACATAATTCCCCATTTTATTATCCAGCTCTAATAAATCACAAAAGAGTAAAAGAAAAAGTTGAGAAGTGGTACATGCACAACTTTATTATAACAAATTCTATGAGGTAAGTGGTTATTATTACTATTATTATTATTATTATTATTAGTTTCAAATCTTAATTATTTTGTACTTGTAATATAATGTATAATTTGTACTCCTTCAAAATTAAGGAATAATTTGGTCCAATTAGGTCTACTTCGGTCCACTTTGGTGTACTTTAGTCCACGTTGGTCCCATTCAGTCCAATTTGGTCCACTGGGGAAATTTTGTTCCCCAGATGCTCTGTTTAGGCCGAGAGCCTAAAAAAACAGAGCATCTGGGGAAAAATTTTCCCCACTAGGAACTCGAGTCTTTAAGACTCGAGTTCTTTCCAGAAAATTTTTTTTTTCACCCCTAGACATGCAAAATTGCTGAATATGTGAACCAAAAACTGGGAAATCCTGGACATCAGAACTGCTGAATAGGTAAACTAGAAACTAGGAAATTGCTAGAAATGTAATCCATAAACACTCATTTAGAGGCTCAAAAGCCAAGAATGTAAATGCACTTAAATTACATCAAAAGGTGCTCTCAATAGGCGCCAAACTATACAGATTTTTGCGCTCTCTACAAAGACATGGTTTTCCAATGCAAATGCACTTACATTTGAAAAAAAGACATTTTTAATATCAACATTCTAAAAATGCCCAAGCACGCTTAATTTGCAGTTCTAACCATACTACTCAAATCACAATCTTCATAGAGGTACATTAGATAGAGAATTACAAGTTACACATAACAAAAACCAAAAAGTTCACATTGGCCCAATACAGCGTAGTCACATTTCCTAAGATCGGCGGTCCGCACGAGGAAAACGTCATCCATGGAAGCATGCCTAAAAAACATAGAGTAATCACATTAGGAGACAAGATAGTAAAAATTAGGTAAACATGGAATGAACAACAATGATATAACTGATGCAAAACTTTTTGCTATCTACCAACCTACTGTGGAACATGACCGCTTGTGGAAGCGCCACGGGACTGCGGACATTTTCTGCGGTTATGCCCAGAAGCATGACACAGTCCACATGTCTGCTTGGGTTGACTCTCTATCAAATCTGCATCCTCCCTCCGCCATCCTGGTTCTCGATCCTTATTCCTCACTCCATCCATCTCATTCCTTATTCTCGACTTCACTGGTCGACCTTTGGCCCGCAACAATGCTGGATTAGGCAACCACTTTGGCCTTATGGGATCCCTCCACAATGACTGCGACTTAGGAACCACAAATGCATGCTCATAAGTTTTAAGGGCATTGTTCAAACCATAACATGGGTGAATATATGTGGTCGAATCAATATGTAAATAGTCACATACTCTAATTGCATGTGAACACGGGATCCCTATGTTTTGCCATTTCCCGCAACTGCATGTTCTTTCTTGTAACCGAACTTCATAACTGTGGTTTCCCCCTCCTGCGCTGCACGTGTTCAGTTGGGTAACTACTTGAAATATCAACTCTTCATTGCTAAATGGCTTGAGATAGTGTTTCTCAGATTTACACTTATTTCCATCCCACGTGGATAAGGCATATTCACTCCATTTCTTACCCTCTGACAACTGATAATGGTATTCTTTGTTACGGTCGTGGAAATATTGAACAAGTTTGTTCCAGGTGAACTCAACCAATGCGGCAATAGGAAGGCCCCGTGCACCTTTCAGTACACCATTGAAGCACTCTGATATATTGGTTGTCATTGCCCCAAAACGTCTCCCACCATCATGTGACTGGGTCCACATATCCACAGACTCGCCCATTAGGTATGTGTATGGAAGATAATCTTGATTCTTTTCCTTGCCATCCTTCCCCGTCAACTTCTTCTTATTTCTAATGGCCTCAATCTCCACCTCCTTAATGGTCTCCATTATGGTATAAAATTTCACTACCTGACTAGCATATCCCGCCCTCAATGCCGCTGACTTTAGAGTCGAGTTCTGAAAATGTGTGTTGAAGTTGCTAGCAACATGTCGAAGGCAATATCTATGAAATACCAGTGGTCTTCCATCATCCCTTCTAGGCCAGTTTGCAATGGCGTTTTTGATACCGAGATGTCGGTCAGAAATTATGCAAATGCCTTCGTTAGGTATCACGTGGCCAATCGCATCACGAAGGCATTGTAAAAACCATCTCCAACTAGACCCTGACTCAGAATCCACAATACCAAAGGCAAGAGGGAATACCTTATTGTTAGCGTCAGTTGCCATTGCAACCAACAACTTCCCCTGATATTTACCATACAGATGGGTCCCATCAATACTGATAACTGGCTTGCAATATTTGAATCCATCAATGCTTGGACCGAAAGACCAAAACACATAATTCAAAAATACTGTGTCATCTTCATCGGTGGATGTGGTACGATAGAACACCTGGGTAGTCGGATCCTGATCAATATATGCCATTAGCAACTTTTGCAACCTCTGGTAAGACTCTTCCCAATTCCCAAACATCTTCCCAATCACCTTTTGTTTCGCATCCCATACCTTGTAGTAAGATGGCTTTTGTCCCTCATATTTTGACTCTATCATAGATCGAAGATGCTTAATTGGGGTAGTGTGATCCTCACATAACTTCTGAAGGATGTCATCTGCAATAAATTTACAACTCATCATTCTACCATCATTTCGCACCCCAGTCCGTATACACGTGTGAGGACCCTTGTACACGGTGATCATCCATAGATTGTGCAACTTGGGTTTCATGACTGCACAGACATACCACGTGCATGATTCATCCACGCATTTCGCACAAAGTTTTATCGTGCTTGACCTACTAATCATAAAATGTTTGTTTTCCTTAAGGGCACACTTTGTTAATACGCGTTGCACCTCTACTTTATTGGCAAAAGTCAAGCCTTTGTACAAATTCATCCCCTCTCTCCATGTAGACACAAATGGTGTCTCAATATGTGAAGGATCAATCATATTTTTCCAAGTATTTTCGGAAAATGACAAGGCAGGTGCTGAGTACGCAGGGATTGTGTCTGTAATGTTTTGGACACTAAGAACATTGTCTGCATCAGGTTGGCAACCGTCCAATGTCTCATCGTCATCAATATCCCTCTCAAAGTCCCTAAAGTCCCCTTGTTCAATCCTGTCTTCAATCTCATCTCTATCGGCAAAATCTTCACCGTTAATGGCAATATTGTCATTAACATCGTCGTCATCATCATCATCATCCTCATCCTCATAATCATCATCATCCTCATCCTCATCGTCATCCTCATCCTTATCATCATCGGCATGAACATTTTCATCGGCATGAACATCAGCATGCTCTACATGTGTAAAATACTCATATTGAGCATCCGGAACTGTAACTTGCAAACTTGTTTGTGTTTGTTGGATTTCCTCGATACCAACTTCTCCACGTGCCTCCAACTGTATGTACAACTCAATGTTAATTACTTCCGGTATTCTCTCGAACTTGTCAAACATGATCTTCACGTGTTTGTCTGTTTCTACCGCCATATACTTGTAATTAATCCGGTGCTTCAGGATTTCATTTGGCATACGATACGTAATGTGTATGTTGTGCACAGCAGGGTTCTCACACAACTCTTCCATAACCATCATCTTCAATTCGTCAAGGGTCTTCAATCTACGATCAATTTGGGTATAATAGGTCTTTATACCCGGCCCTTCAAATGGCAATCCCTTGTTCGCATTGGCATTCGTCAACGGACCACCGTGATATATGATAATATCAATTTCAGGCATTGTGAACCTGTTAAAGTCAAGTTACTATGTTAGTTAACAAACATTTTCAAGAAAGATGTTGTCTAAAAGAAACTTGAAGCAGGTCTTTAACTTTCTAATAAAAAGAGGCTGTAGTACGACTATATTTAACAATTGGACATATACAAATCCATCTGTCCTTCCTATATACAAGAGGCTAATTAAAGCAGGATGGTATGAGAGGCAAACACATGTAAAGCAAAAGATAATTGGAAAGGTGATTTTTTGTACCACATACAAAATTGCAAAAGATAATGCGGGACTAAATAATTGCAAAAGATATATCATATAATTTTGTAACACAAACATAGCCACATTTTTGGGTAACACATACAAACCCCCCCACCCCCCCACCCCCCCAACAAAAAAGAATCGAGACCTTTTCAGTATTTCCAACATATTTCATACTTAAGACATTAGTATCAAATGATTGCACCAGTCAACCATTTTTTTAGATTCCAAGACTACCTTTAATAACCACATCAGAGTGGACCTTTTAGCCTAATGAACACATGATACACACTCATTACAAATTCAATCTGCATCAAGATTGTGACTGTTCTCAACAAAAGCCCCTTCAAAAATGAATAAGAGAACCTCTGCTATTTTGTACAGACCACTTTGGTAATGATTCCATGAAAAGTCGTTACAAGACTAAAGTCCATAATATTTTTTTCACACATACACATTTATATTAACCTGTACTAGAAGTAGATAGCATATTTTCTAACCTTTTATCCAGAAGAAGTAGAGAGAGCTTATTATTGAACAAAGCGGAAGATACCAAAACCTTGATTACCTTAAATTTCTAACCTTGCTATTGGACAAATATTTACTTCTTACATGCTTCAAAGCAGGTTAAAAGTTGATCTTAAGAGGAATTTCCAATACGCTAAGCCTAGCAGCATGTTTAACCCATTAATCAAATACAAAGAACCATCTCGTAGAAAACTACAACTAATACCCATGGACCGAAAGACACTGACAACCATTGGAAAGTTTTCTCAATTTAATCAAACACTTTTACTCAACCATTATTTAATTCCAATCCATAAACTCATATTTTTCCAAACATTTTTAAAGCACAAGAAAAAAATAAATAAATAAAAAACACCCTTGAAATTTACATATATATCTACTCATCTGCGAATTTTGCAACCATGGAAATCCAATGAAAGTTATTAATTTAATAGTGCAACATTGAAAAAAGTTACACAATTCAGGTGTAATATGAGCTTATATATCTTACATATGTTGGAAACTCAAAAGCCCAAAATCCTTCCAAATAAATAAATTTTGTTACAGCTCAGAATAATCAAATGCCAAAACTCAAAACAAATAAATTAACACAGCATTTGGCAGCAGAGAATGGGAACATGAATTGTGATAAGAAGTCAATAAAATGATTTAAAGACACTAACAACCATTGGAAAGTTCTCTTAGTGGCAAAACCCATACACAACTAATACCCAACTACAATAACAATGAATTCAAAAAACCCTTACCTGAAATATGAAATTGTTGAGAGGGAAAAGCAGTGAGAGAGGCAATGTGATGAGTGAGAGTGAGAGTGAGAGTGAGAGGTGTGAGAGTTAGTGAGGATAGTATATGGGTGAGAGTTGAGGATGCTCTGTTTTTGGGTGAGAGGCTTACTGAGCTGAGATACATGTAAAATAATGAACTGCTGCTACGGTGAGAGTTACCTGAAATAATAAGGCTGTGTGTGTTTAATTGAATCTCGAGTCTTTGAGACTCGAGATTCAATTAAAATAACACTTCATGTAATTGAATCTCGAGTCTTAAAGACTCGAGATTCAATTAAACAGATCTCGAGTCTTTGAGACTCGAGATCTGCGTGGCACACTTTGCCACCACAGCAGGTCAGAACAACAGCAAAGCGAGTCTTAAAAACTCGCTTTTTAACTTGGATCTCGAGTTTTTAAAACTCGAGATGCTATTTTTCAAAATTCTTCCAAACCGGATCTAACTTACGATTTTGATTAGCTTAATATGTCTGTTCTGCACATTCCCTCGAGGGAGATGTGAGTGGCTGAAAAAATTTAAGTGGGGAAGTTTTAAGAGATTGGGAAAAGAGAAATTTTGTGAGGGAAAGGCAAAAAAAAAAAAAATTTGTTGAAATTTGAGCTCTATTGTGGCGGTTATGGAAGCGTCACTAAAGGTTTGTGCTATTGCTATAGAGTTTAAAAATAGCACACTTCAATGTCACTAGTGCTGCTAAACGTTATATATTTTGCGACGTTTTTAGAAAACGCTGCTAAAGAATGGAAGTGAAAATTTATGCTGAAAGTTATTTAAAATTTTTATTTTTAAATATTTGTTTTAAGTTTTAACCCAAAAAATATTTTGCTGAAGTGTTTGGGGGGAAGTGAAAAAAAAGTGTGGGAAGTGAAAATTAAAATATGTGGGAAGTTAATAAAATGACCAAAATACCTTGAAACATCTCAAATGACCAAAAATACTCTAAAACCTCTAAAATGACAAAAAAAAAACCCCTAAAACCTCTAGAAAGACAAAAAAAATACTTCCAAAACCTTAAAAATGAGCAAAAGTACCTTGAAACCTTTAAGATGATTAGAAATAGCTAAAAATTGGTAAAATGACCAAAATACCCCCTAAAATCTCTATAATGACAATTTTGGTCATTTTAGAAGTTAATGAGTATTTTGGTTGTTTTAGAAATTTTAATATATTTTGGTCATTTTAGATATTTCAAGGGTATTTGGGTCATTTTAGAGGTTTAGAGAACAAAGCCAATCGGAGTTTTTTACCATGTGGGTACACAACACATGTCCATCATGCGTCATACTTAGATTTGAAATCTAACTGTTAGATTTGATTTGAAGAGTGAAATGAAAGGTTAATTTTTGTATATTATGGTCACAATGAAATGGTGGGATTTAGAGAAATGAATGGTTAAAATTTAGTTAAAATTGGTTAAACCTGGTCAAACTTAATAGATTTTCCAGAGACCACTGGACTTAGTGAAATTCATATTCAAATCTTGATCATTGGGATTTAAGAGTATGGTGACATATTGGTGTTCGTGAAATTTGAGACCAATTGCATGGTCAAATTGAGAGAACATAGCCATACAAGTACACAATACATGTCCATCACACGCCATACTTAGATTTGAAATATAACCGTTGGATTTGAAGAGTGTAATGAAAGGTTAATTCTAGTAAATTATAGTCATAATCAAATGGTTGGATTTACAGAAAGGCACGGTCAAAGTTTAGTTAAAGTTGGTCAAACCCAGTCAAACTTAATAGATGGTCTCGAGACCACTAGACTTAGTGAAATTAGGTTCAGTAGGAAGGTTTTCAGCGGATTATTGGGTATTGGAGAAGTTGTTAGAAAATGTTAACGAAGAAATAATTTTGAAAGATGATGATCATGTTAACATTGACTTAGATAAAGTTGATTAGGCAAAATGATGAAAAAATTTATTATTTTGGCTCATATATCATGTATTATCACTTCTGATTTTAATCAATTTGAATATGTATGTTACAAATATATTTTAATTTGATTCATTTACTTACTTTTGGTAAATATTATTACATAATTGATGATTGAATTGGTGAAAAGCGATTGAGAGAGAGAGAGTGTGTGTATGTTTTTTCTTAGAGGGGGACTAACATAGGGAAAACACAAAGAAGCTAAAAATGAAAAGACAAATGGTGCTTAGGTGAGGAAAGGACCAAAAAAAAAACAAGGGAAAAATTGGACTAGATTCAGGCAATTAAAAGGTTTATTATGGCGGTCAAAACAGCTACTATAACTAAGAAGTTATGTTGCGAAAAAGTATCTATTGCGGTGGTTTGATAATACTACCGCTATAGCTAAATAGAATGCTTCTAAAACACATATATTGCGGTGGTTTTATATACTGCCGCTATAGTATACCGCAAAAGGATATATCTATTGCAGCAGTTTGATAGAACATCGCAATGGCTACATCAAATGCCGCTAAAACATATATATTGTGCCAATTGAACGCTACAATATATCTCATGTACAAGGGTAGTCTGGAAAAGTGCTGTAATATATGAGCTATAGCGGCAGTTTTCGAAACTGCCGCAAAAAACCCGCCGCAATAGCTTGTTTTTCTTGTAGTGGTTTTTGACTAGTTGAGGACAGAGATGATGCTTGTCACTAAAAAGGAGTGAAGCAGAAGGTCTTTGACGAGTGTGAGAATGCTGTGGCTGATTTCCAAGCGTCTAATGCTTTTTCAACCATCACTTTTGACAAATTTTTCTAAGGCTTCGAACTCTTGTAGCGGTGGATGATGAAGCATCTGTTAGAATGAATAAGTGAGTAGGTTGCTTAGGTGTATGTTGCTGCACAAGGGGGGCATGTGATGCTGCATGAGGGGTGCTGGTGAGCTGCGTGTACAAGTTGCGCATGAAGAGTGAGCTAGTTGCTGATGAGGCAGGCAGGAATAGCTGATGAGGTGGACATCCAGAGGGCTGCCAGTCTGTACCTTGATGCTAGAATAATAGATGTAGTGGCTTAGTGGCATTCCATAGTTTGTTAGCATTAAACATTGTGTTCACATTGGTGATTGCAGCCAAATAAGAGTTAGTTATGGTTAGTTGTTAGGATCTTAACAGCTGGTTAACAGCTGCCTTGGCAGTTAGGCAGTTAGAGAAGTAAGGCATTGAAAGGGTATTAGAGGGTTGGGGAAGAAGAGACTTGTATCAGAAATCATATTCCTAATTCCAATTCTCAATTCTTATTCATTCTCTCTCCCTAATACTCTGTTCCTATCTTTTCTCTGTTCTTGGAGGCATAGTTGTCCTCGAATTCAACTATCCACACCCTGTTCCTAATAGCATCACTCCAAGGCTGTTGATTATTTTGATCTCAATTTTGAAGCTATTCATAAAGAGATGATGGCTGATGAAGACGCCGAAGAGCTAATGCTGATGGACAAAAGGAAGGAGGGGGCGAAGGAGAAAGCCTTGGAGATGCCTAAGCTGCTCCTTTGGACAAAACCCCTGTTGACCCTCCTATTGATCAAGTTGCTGACCCTGATGTCGTTAACCCTGCTATTTGAACTTTTAATTTTTGTTTTATTTTTGGTTTGCCCTTGTTTTTGGGCTGGTTCTTGTCCTTGTTTTGGTGAGTTTAGTTTGAAACAATTTCTCTTGTTTTTTTTTTTCTAAACAATTTGGAGCTTTGCGTGCTCGTAATATAGGAACTACTATTGATTTACTGACATTGTTTATTGCATTCTTTATTGATGACTTTTTTAAGAATCTCGTCATTGTTGCTATGCTCGTTAGTTTATATACTTGCAAGTTTGAATATGTGTCTCATCTTTGTAGGGTTAGATCATTAATATGATTTCACTCCTTTGTTTTAAACCTTGTGGGCTTTGATCATATGACATTTGTTCTTGTGATGAGACTTCGGCCATCAACTTGAGTTATTTCGTTAGTTGTCAACTTTGTGAACTTTTATCAACATGACTTATCCTAGTGTTAGGAATTTAGTCGTCATTATGATTATATTAATTTGTTTTTAACCTTACGAAATTAACTAGACATGAGCTATTCTCGCTTTGTGACGATCGTATTTGTCAAAATTGTGAATTTAGTCATATGATTTATTCTTGTCCTAAGAATTTGATCGTTATAATGACTATGTTTGTGGGTTTTCAACCATATGAATTTAGTCACACGACTTGTTCTTAATACAAGAATTAGGTCATTTTAATGACTGTACTCGTTGGTTCTTAACATGGTGAATTTAGTCAAATGACTTGCTCTTGTTTTAAGAGTTTGATTGTCATGATGACTGTACTCGTTGGATTTTAACCCTGTGAATTTAATCATATGACTTACCCCTGCTTTAAGAGTTTGATTGTCATAATGACTGTACTCGTTGGGTTTTAATTCTGCGAATTTACTCTTCTTTAAGAGTTTAATCGTCATAATGACTATACTCATTGGTTTTTAAACTTGTGGATTTAATCATATAACTTACTATCACTTTGAGAATTTGATCGTCATTATGATTGTATTCCTTTAAAATTAACCTTATGTGATGACTTTTGTCCGTTATTAAGGACTCTTATCATCTACATGGTTTCACTCATTTGGGCTTTTGATAGATCTCTTGTTTTGGACATTCGACCTTGGTGAAGTCAACATAATGTTTTTCAAGAAAATATGTTTATTCATTTAAGGGAGCTCGTCCCTTTATTCTTTCCTGCTTACAAAATAGTTTGGCACAAGAAAATTGAAAGCATTACTTAACTAACAATAATACCTCTTGAGGTGTTCTATATTCCAATCAATATTCCTTGTCTATGTAGAGATTCTAGACTTGAAACACTTCTCGTCTATGTAGAGATTCTAGACCTGAAGACCTAATCAATATTTCTTGTCTATGTAGAGATTCTAGACCTGAAACACTTCTCGTCTATGTAGAGATTCTAGACTTGAAGATCCAATCAATATTTCTTGTCTATGTAGAAATTCTAGACTTGAAACACTTCTCACCTATGTAGAAACTCTAGACCTAAAGACCCAATCAATATTTCTTGTATATGTAGAAATTCTAGACTTGAAACACTTCTCATCTATGTAGAGGTTCTAGACCTAAAAAACCAATCAATATTTCTTGTCTGTGTAGAGATTTTAGACTTGAAACACTTCTTGTCTATGTAGAGATTCTAGACTTGAAACACTTCTCGTTTATGTAGAGATTCTAGACTTAAAGACCTAATCCAAATTTCTTGTCTATGTAGAGATTCTAGACTTGAAAGCTAATCACCATTTCTTGTTTGTGTAGAGCCTCCAAATGTGGAATTCAATCATCCCACCAGATCGAGTAGATAGAGTTCTCAATCACCTCAAGATTTTTAGATTAAGCAAATAGAGTTATCAGTCACCCAAGTTCTACGTTGAGCAAATATAGTTCCCAATCATTGGCATTCAAGCCTTTACACAGGTTTATCAATCATTAAGCAGACTAAATGTCAACATTTCTCATTTTGTTAGACACTAAAGCACTATTGTGTCCCAAGGTTCTAGGTTCTAGGGTTAGGAAATCTTTGAAAAAAAATCAACCTTGATTAAATCATGGTTGCTAAAATTAGTGTCTTTTTTTAAAACATTGACATTTGTTTTTCAAGCTCTGTCAATGAGAGGCATTCTATAGACACTCAATTTTGCACCCATAATTTAATTTTGGAAGATTATCAAAATAATCATTCTAAGTACCCAAAAATCATAATTGCATTTCATGCATTAAATCATTTATCACATATCATAAAATTGATCTTAAGATTCCAATGATCATGACGATATGCTCGGTTCCCAAATCGGACCGTTGGATTGAAAAATATTACAAGATCAAGTTTTCGTGGTCTGCATACATTCACTTGGTGGGACTGTTCACATGTGATTAATTGAAATTAATTTTGATTGGTTAAAGGTTAAAATAAATTAAATGAATTTATATGATTAGTGGAGTATTTTTCTTAAAATGAGATTTGTTGCATGGGATTAAAACAATTAAGCTGATAATATTTAAATACTGTAGATAATTAGGCTTTTGGGATAATTATATTCCAAATAATTATTTTAAAAATCCTAATTATCACTTTGGGATGAGGTTTATCATGAAAATAACTCTAAAATTCGTCCAAATACAGTTTTAGACTTGGAAAACACTTCAAAAACATACTAATCAAGTAGCAGATTTCATATTCACATGTACTTCTGGCACAATAAAACTCAAAATTCAGACTAGGCTATTTCTAGCAAATTTGTATAGAATTGAATTTCCCTTCAGCTGTCAAAATTTCAGTGCAATTAGAATTTTGAGTAAATAGGTATGATCAAAATACTGAAACTTGTTTTGATTTGAAAAATCAGCTTACTCTTATCCAAATCTCTCTTTTTTTTTTTTTTTTTTAAGAATTTTCTCCATACGTTTTTTGCTTGTTTTTAAAGCTGATTGGACTTAAATTTTAAGCAAACCTAGCTTATTTTCTAAGCAACTAACACCTCTATAAATAGAGGAGGCCTCCCAACATTCAGCACTCCTAATCTCTGACCCCTAACCCCCCTCTGCCCTTTAACATTAAAGAAACTCTGGAAGTTTGAATTCAAAATTTTCTTTTCCGTTAAGAAAAAATTCTTTTATACTTACAGAGACTCACTCTCTCTCTAACTCTAAAGTAATCCCCCCTTGCAAGATTTATTCATGCATTGATATAGGTATATATTCTACTCTCTTATTAACATGCTTATTCTTTCATTAGCATATGCATTTGTTTATATTTTCTCTGTGAATATTAACCTCTAGTACGATTTTCTTGTTTTTGAATTTCTATCTCATAGAAAACATGCAATGATTGTTTGCTCGTGCTTGTTTATGTAGATGTAGGATAAATATAATATAATCTTAGATCTTTTGTTCTTAGTTAATTAAAAAATTAGATCTGAAAATCCTTTTTAAATTCCATTCTTTTTTCTAACAAAAAAATCAGATTTGAAAATCCTTTTCAAAATCCATTCTTTTTTCTAACAAAAAATTCAGATCTGAAAATTATTTTTAAAATTTCATTCTAATTTTTACTTAAAAAAAATCAGATTTGCAATTTCTCTTTGAAGTCATTTTGTTTTTTAATTTTAAAAAATCAGATTTGAAAATCCTTTTCAAAATCAGTTTTGTTTTCCAACCAAAACTCAAATTTGAAAATTTTATTTAAAATTCATTCTTATTGTTAATAAAAAATCAAATATGAACTTTTTCTTTAAAATTTATTCTCTTTTTGTTAATTAAAAAATTAGATCTGAAACTTTGCTCACTACTAATGTGCCCATTAGTAGGCATGATGAATGTGGAAAGATCACTTGGCTCATCAATGGTGATAGCGAGCACATCCTCCTCAACTTTTATCATTGCTTCCATTGCTTCAACATCCATGTAGTCTATCTAGTTGACCTCTTCTTGAATCTCCTTAATCATGATAGCACGATACACCTTTCCATCCTTGCCCACCCAAAGCTCGGGGAAAAGCTTGAGGAAGCCACAAAAATGAAAGTCTCCTCCTTCCCTCACAAAGTTCCCATTGAGAGTATCAAGGTTTTTCTCGATTTTGTCACCACCTTCAAAGAATCCCAAACCTTCCTTAGTCAATTAAGTCTTGAAATCGAGTAATTCAGCCACTTCTTTTCCTTCTTTCCCAATATTTATACTGGGCATGTATCCCATCTTTTTCATCATTGCAATCACCTCGTACCTGCAATAAGGGAGTAAATCCGTAGTATACTTCTCATCCTTCAACCTATATTCAGTCATGTTTACAAACTCAAAGATGCTTATTTGAAACTCATTATCCTCACCTTCGAGTCCATAAATGGGAATCTTCATCTTTTGGTGCAAAGCAAAGGGAATAGCTTTAATAGGATGAAGCCATGCTCTTCCTAAAAGGAGATTATAGTTAGGGGTGATGTTCATCACATGAAATTCCACAATTGTGTCCATCAAACCAATTTTGCAAGGAGCCTTGAAGGACCCCATAACCTTCTTAGAGGTGTTGTCATAAGCCCTAACAATCAAAGGAGAAGGGACGATTGTCTCTAAATCTAAACCAACCTTGAGAGTGGTCTGAATAGGCACACATTCAAAGTGAATCCATTGTTGATAAGTACCATTGGAACTTTAGCACCCATGCATTTGATGGTGATTTGTAGAGGTATAGTGTGAGTAGCTCATTCGGGGGGAAGCTCTTCATCAGAAAAAGGTAAGAAAAGGGTGAGATGGGGTCTCCACTCCCATGATGGATGGAACCTCTTAAGGTGTAGTCTCTATAGGCACCTCTTTCCCATTCAAAACTTCTAGAAGCGTGTTTTAGTGTTTATGAAAGGCCATTAGAAAGCCTAAAACACACACATGTGCTTAAGTCTCCTTCAGTTGGGCTAAAACCTTATCCTCTTCTTTCTCCTTATCCTTATTGAGTCCAATGGGTTTTGATCCTTCTCCCAAGTTCCTACTGGAATGATCTTTCTTCAAAAAGGATGGTTTGTAATACTTTCCACTCCTAGTGATGTTGGCCACATCATCCTCTAAGATTCTTTTCTTCAACTCAGACATTCATTTTGGGACAATTCCCCACACAGCTATGGAACTCCTTAAGTTCTCATCTTTCTTATCCTAAATTCCTTGGATTTCGACCATGTTGATTGTTAGGATTAGTGCCCTTAAATCCTATTGTATGATGCTATGTATAATATTATGTGTGACATTATGTATGACATGATGTATGACTTAATATTGTAATTAATAAATTTGTTTTGTTATTATCTGAAATAATGGTAACATGAATATTTAGACATTATCATATAGTCCATGAGATGCATAGTATGTGATTTATGTGAAAAGTCACAGAAGATATAAATTACAAGTTCTTTGTAAACTCAGAATTTAGTTCGTAGTCAGTGATGAAATTGGGTGTGTCATCTGCGAAGACTATAACGTATCAACTAAGATGATTTGTCTTGATCATGTAAATGGTGACTTCTAGTTGATATGTTTTAAGAGTTAAAACATATTGAACTGGACCGTTGTGAGATTTATTATTCTTGTAAAGACTGTCAATTGAATAATAAATCTCACGACTTATATTTGCATGAAATCTTAATCCTGAGAGAATAATGGACTTGATCATGAAGTGTAGGTTGCTTTGATATATCAGGAGTGAGATTTAAAGTAACGGTCAAAACCTCAGTATATTGGGCAGCCACATTTAGTGTTGATGGAACATATATTCTCAAGATGGAATTCATGGTCTCTTAACGGAGATATAAAATATTCCCTTGAGATAAGTTTAATGGGTTTAGTTATTCAGAGAGTTAGGCCTAACCACTTTAGTAAGAAATTACTAAAGTATATATTTATGAAATTGGATTTCATAAATATATGGTGAATAACATAAAAGGATTAAAATGTAGTAATTTACAAAGTGGCAGTCTACATTAATGACTTTGTATTACTACGAATATTTTATGAAGGGGTTGCATGTACAATAAAGTCTTGGGATATAATTTATAGATAAGGCCTAGAGTGCAACTATATTTATATAGTGGTATTAAATATAGTTAATGGTAACTTTGGACTTGTCAAGAGTTGACAGAAAAGCCCAAGGCCCATTAGAGCTAGTGTCTTATTGGTCCATTTTGGTCCCACTCCAAGCCACACACTTAAGCCCAATTGGAAAGGCCCAAAAGGTCAGCCCAATTAGATAATTGGTTAGATACAAAGGGAAAAACGTACAGAATTTTATCAATGAGAAACATCATTGTAAAATGGTGTAGGTGAGTATATGTCACTCTCAAATTCTTCCTTTGTAACCAATTGAGAGTCCACACTTCTTGGGCGTTAGTGGAATTGGAGTGAAGATTAAAGTATTCCCAAGTACTTCGATCTTTGTTTTTTAAAATTCACCGCTTCAAGGTATGCTCTCTTATACTTGAATTCTGAAATTTACATAGTGCATGTTATAGATTGTGAATGAAGTAGATCCGTTTAACTTTCCGCTGCGTATATGCATATTTCCAACAATTGGTATCAGAGCGGTCTTCAATTTCCAATCTGTTTAACATGTTTTGTGAATTTTAGAATTAGAGATGATAGTTTCATATTGTTAGAAGATTATGTTTTTTAATTTTTTGCATGTTGTTGAAACTATGATTTGATGAAAATTGAAATTGATGTTATGATGTTGTTTAAATTTAAATTTAAGTACGTTAAATTGAATCTTAAGGCTATAGCATCAATAGAATTCAGTTTTGACATCAATCTCTGTCTGTAATGTTCATATGTTGAATGTTTGTTCATGAAAAACGAAGAAAACTGCCTTAAAAAATTCTGGAAATTTGAGTTTCATGATTTTCAATCGATCGAAAATCACTTTCGATTGATCGAACAAGTTAGAAGGTTGAGTTTGAATTTTTTAATTTTTTTCGATCGATCGAGGGGCACATTGGATCGATCGAAAGAAAGAAAATCAGAATTTTTTCTAAGTGTTTTCACATGTAAAAAGAATAAGACTATGTGTAATTAGATTATGCATGTTTTAAATTTAAAAACCTTTATTTTAAAACATCTAGTGGGAGAGAGATACAAGGGTTGAATCTCATGGCCTCCATTGTTGGTTCATAGTAGTGTGAAATATATACTTTGTCTTAGCCTCGAGCTTTGCATTCCATGCGGAGAGTATTTATTTCATGGTCCTACAAGAATGAATTACTTGGTTTATAGTAGTTTGATCAAACACCTTGTCTTAACCTCGAGCTTTGTATTCCATGCAGAGGGTGTTTTGTATCATGGTACTACAAAATAAACTTGTTAAGGGGATGAAATGTGGCTACACATGATTCTAGACAATGGTATACACTAGACTAAATATTATAGTATCCTCTATGCTCAGTTCTTACTATTATCATTTAGAGGCCAAATGTAAAACGGCATATTATTAGTGTTTGATAAGAGTTATCATGGTAGCATTAATAATGAGAAGAGTTCTCATTCAATCATAGTATTTAATGTTCACTTTATGCTGAGGGATATTGAATATGGGATTGGGTTGTCGTTGCATATATTATATTATGGTTTTGTTAAGGTTCCATACTATATGTTTATATGTTAAAATGATAATGTCCGGTTTACATATTATATTCATGTTTATTATTTTCAGATTTGAACATGGCATCATTTAGCCCACTTGTAACTATTCTTAATCAAAACAAACTGACTGGATCCAACTATGTTGACTGGAAAAGAAATTTGGACATAGTTCTCACAGCTGAAGAGCACAAATATGTGCTTACTAAACCATGTCCCAGCTTTCCTTCATTAGATGCTCCTCTTGAGGAAAAACAACGATATGATCGTTGGCAGAAATCTAATGAGATGGCCAAGTGCTATATCCTAGCATCTATCTCAAATGTTCTACAGCATCAAATGCAGGATGTAGAACTATCTTCAAACATCATGCTAAGTCTGAAGGAGATGTTTGGTGAGCAAGGCAGTTCTGCAAGGCAAGAGACCATGAAGCAAATTTATAATACCAAAATGGCTGAAGGAAGTTCAGTAAGGGAGAATTGTCTTACAATGATCTCTAATCTGAATACATTGGAAGTTTTAGGTGCCGATATTGATGGAGAATCCCAAGTGGATATGATACTCCAGTCACTACCGGAATCATTCAAGGAATTTAGACTTAATTACAATATGAACAAAAAGATTTACTCATTGTCTGAATTAATAATGAGTTGGTAGCGGCGGAAGGCATCCTTGGTACTTCTAATGTTGAAGCCAATATGGGTAAAGCTTCTACTTCTCAACCTAAGTAGAAAGGCAATGGTAAAAAGAAGAAGAACAAGGACTTCACCAAGCAAGAGGGTAAACAAATTACCTTAGGGGTTGCTGATAAAGGAAAGAAGATCAAAGGAAAATGTTTCCATTGTGGTGAGAAAGGACATTGGAAGAGGAATTGTCCAATATTCAAGGCTGCCAAGAATAAGGGTATGAATAATACATTCCTTCTAGAAATATGTTTGGTACAGAATCCAACAGATTCCTGGTGTGTGGATTCAGGTTGTACTAATCATATCTGCAATTCCTTGCAGGGGTTCCAGGAGACCAAAAAGCTTAAAGAAGGGGAATTGTTTCTTACTTTGGCTGATGGGAGCAAGATTCCGGTTGTAGCTGTTGGTGTTTATAATTTATGTTTTGAGTCTAGAGTTTTAATATTGGAAGACTGTTTGTATGTACCTAATGTTCGTAGGAATTTAATTTCTGCTACTTACTTAGGTAAACATGGATATTGTGTTATCCTTAAAGACAATGTTGTAATAAAGAAGGGTAAAATGTTTATCTGTTCTGGCAATATTGTGGATGGTCTTTATATTTTAACTCCTGATAAGCATGAATTATATAATTCTGAATTAGATAATGATTCTCATGTAAAATCATTAAAGAGAAAGTTTCCTTCAACTAGTGATGCATATCTTTGGCACTTGCGTTTAGGTCATATTAACTCAAATAGGATTCAAAGACTGATCAAAGATGGTTTCTTAGAGCCTATGGACTTTGATGAATTTCCAGTTTGTGAATCTTGTTTGGAAAGTAAAATGACCAAACGACCTTTTAATGCAAAAGGTAGAAGAGTCCAAGATTTGCTAGAACTAATACATTCAGATGTATGTGGTCCTATGTCAATCCAAGCAAGAGGTGGTTATGAGTACTTTGTCACTTTTACCGATGATTACTCTAGATTTGGTTATGTGTACCTAATGAAACGAAAGTTCGAAGCTTTTGAAAAGTTCAAAGAGTTTAGGGCTGAAGTTGAGAATCAATTAGGTAAACGCATAAAGGCCATTCGATCTGATCGTGGTGGTGAATACCTTCTTGGGGATTTTAAGGATTACTTAACTAAGAATGGGATTGTATCCTAATTGACTGCACTTGGAACTCCACAACAAAATGGTGTAGCGAAAAGAAGGAATAGGACTCTTTTAGATATGGTTAGGTCCATGATGAGTTATTCAACTTTACCAATTTCTTTTTGGGGATATGCCTTAAATACTGCAATGTATCTTCTGAATTTAGTACCTTCGAAGTCTATTCCTAAAACACTTGTAGAGTTGTGGAATAGGCGTAAGCCTAGTATGAGACATCTCCATATTTGGGGTTGTCTAACACATGTGTTGAAAGGAAAATCTAATAAGTTACAATCTAAAACAGAAGTGGTTTTCTTTGTAGGGTATCCAAAAGGAACTATTGGAGGTTTATTCTATAGTCATAAAGATAATAAAGTGTTTGTTAGCACAAATGCCAAATTCTTGGAAAATGACTATATGAATGATTATACTCCTAGAAGTAGAGTTGTGTTGGCTGAAATGAATGAACCTGTAAATGTACAATCAATAGATGAAACTAGGGATGATGTGAATGTATTAGATACATCACAAGATACTACTTAAGAGATGTCTAGTACACAGGTGCCTCGTCGTAGTGGGAGAATTGTTCGGCCTCCTATAAGATTTATAGGTTTAGGAGAAACTTATGAAGCTATCTCAGAAGAGGCTGAATCAGATCCCTACACTTATGAAGAGGCAATTAATGATATAGATGCACATCATTGGGTTCAAGCTATGAAATCTGAATTAGATTCCATGTATTCCAATCAAGTTTGGGATCTTGTAAAGGCACCTAAGGGCATTAAACCTGTTGGTTGCAAATGGGTTTACAAGAAAAAGAGAGGGATAGCTGGAAATGTTGAAACCTTTAAAGCAAGGCTAGTGGCGAAAAGGTATACATAAAAAGAAGGCATTGATTATGAAGAAACCTTTTCACCAGTAGCAATGCTTAAATTTATCAGAATTCTCTTTTCCATTGCTGCTCATTATGATTATGAGATTTGGCAAATGGATGTCAAGACTACTTTTCTTAATGGCAATCTTGATGAGGAAATCTATATGATGCAACCGGAAGGTTTCATAGCAAAGAACCAAGAGCATATGGTATGCAAATTGAAAAGGTCCATTTATGGACTTAAGCAAGCATCTAGGTCATGGAACATCAGATTTGATCAAGCAATCAAATCATTTGGTTTTGAACAAAATCTTGATGAACCATGTGTGTACAAAAGACATCAAGATAAAGTAGTAATGTTCCTAGTGCTTTATGTTGATGATTTTCTACTCATTGGAAATGATGTAGGGGTAATGTCATCAATAAAGGTTTGGTTGTCAAGCCAATTTGATAAGAAGGACTTGGGTGAGGCTAATTTTATTCTAGGGATCAAGCTTTGTCGAGATCGCAATAATAAGATGTTAGGCTTATCACAAGCTGGATATATAGATAAGGTTCTAGAATGGTTTAGCATGCAAAACTCCAAGAAAGGTTTACTTCCTTTCAGACATGGAGTTCCTTTGTCTAATGACCAAAGGCCTAAAACTCAAGAGGATGTAGATATGATGAGACAAGTTCCTTATGCTTCTGCAGTGGGAAGTCTCATGTATGCCATGCTTTGTACTAGACCAGATATTTGTTATTCAGTAGGCATGATCAGCCGATATCAATCAAATCCAGGACCAAAACATTGGCAAACTGTAAAGCACATTCTCAAGTATCTTCGGAGAACAAGAGATTATATGCTTGTTTACCGTTATGAGGATTTGATTCCCATTGGCTATACAGACTCAGATTTTCAATTGGATCTAGATTTTAGAAAGTCCACATCAGGATGTGTTTTCACCTTGGGAGGTGGAGCCATAACATGGAGGAGTGTCAAGCAATCTTGCATTGCGGACTCCACCATGGAAGCAGAATATGTTGCTGCTTGTGAAGCAGCAAAAGAAGCTATATGGTTCAAGAAATTCCTTTCTAACCTTGGTGTAGTCAAAATTGAGCAAGTTCCCATTAATTTGTTTTGCGACAATAGTGGAGCAGTTGCACAATCTAAAGATCCAAGGAATCACAAGAAAGGAAAGCACGTTGAGAGAAAGTACCACATCATTAGAGATATTATTGCTCGTGGAAATGTGGTGGTAGCAAAGATTGAAAGTGTAAATAATCTAGCAGATCCCTTTACCAAAGCTTTGCCTCAAAGGACCTTCGAGTCGCATTTGGAGGGAATGAGAGTTAGATTAGTGCACAATAGTCTTTAGGACAAGTGGGAGATTGTTAGGATTAGTGCCCTTAAATCCTATTGTATGATGCTATGTATGATATTATATGTGACATTATGTATGACATGATGTATGACTTAATATTGTAATTAATAAATTTGTTTTGTTATTATCTGAAATAATGGTAACATGAATATTTAGACATTATCATATAGTCCATGAGATGCATAGTATGTGATTTATGTGAAAAGTCACAGAAGATATAAATTACAAGTTCTTTGTAAACTCAGAATTTAGTTCGTAGTCGGTGATGAAATTGGGCATTTCATCTGCGAAGACTATAACGTATCAACTAAGATGATTTGTCTTGATCATGGAAGTGGTGACTTCTAGTTGATATGTTGATATGTTTTAAGAGTTAAAACATATTGAACTGGACTGCTGTGAGATTTATTATTCTTGTAAAAACTGTCAATTGAATAATAAATCTCACGACTTATATTTGCATGAACTCTTAATCCTGAGAGAATAATGGACTTGATCATGAAGTGTAGGTTACTTTGATATATCAGGAGTGAGATCTAAAGTAACGGTCAAAACCTCAGTATATTGGGCAGTCACATTTAGTGTTGATGGAACATATATTCTCAAGATGGAATTCATGGTCTCTTAACGGAGATATAAAATATTCCCTTGAGATAAGTTTAATGGGTTTAGTTATTCAGAGAGTTAGGTCTAACCACTTTAGTAAGAAATTACTAAAGTATATATTTATGAAATTGGATTTCATATGGTGAATAATATAAAAGGATTAAACCGGGTACTCAAGGATTAAGATGTAGTAATTTACAAAGTGGCAGTCTACATTAATGACTTTGTATTACTATGAATATTTTATGAAGGGGTTGCATGTACAATAAAGTCTTGGGATATAATTTATAGATAAGGCCTAGAGTGCAACTATATTTATATAGTGATATTAAATATAGTTAATAGTAACTTTGGACTTGTCAAGAGTCGACAGAAAAGCCCAAGGCCCATTGGAGCTAGTGTCTTATTGGTCCCTTTTGGTACCACTCCAAGCCACACACTTAAGCCCAATTGGAAAGGCCCAAAAGGTTAGCCCAATTAGATAATTGGTTAGATACAAAGGGAAAAACGTACATAATTTTATCAATGAGAAACATCATTGTGAAATGGTGTAGGTGAGTGTATGTCACTTTCACATTCTTCCTTTGTAACCAATTGAGAGTCCACACTTCTTGGGTGTTAGTGGAATTGGAGTGAAGATTAAAATTATTCCCAAGTACTTCGATCTTTGTTTTTTGAAATTCACCGCTTTAAGGTATGCTCTCTTATACTTGAATTCTAAAATTTACATAGTGCATGTTATAGATTGTGAATGAAGTAGATCCGTTTAACTTTCCGCTGCGTATATGCATATTTCCAACATTGATCTCCACGACCTCTATGAATTTGGAACAATCCTAGTCAATCCCTTCAACCTTAACACAATTCTAATATAGGGGAAGAGCTTGGTGATAATCATGTAGGGGGCTCTTCCTAATTTTAGGCTTGGTGATGATATTTGGATTCAGGAGGATTCCATTATCTATCAAGTCTTGTATCTCATTCTTAAGACGAAAGCAATTGTCGGTCTTATGGCTAGATTTCTAATGGAAGTGACAATATTCATTAAGGTTCCAAGTAAAAGGCATAGGATTAGGCATCAGTGTGGGCTGTAAAGGCTTGAGAAATCCTTTGGAGGTCAAGTTTTCATATGTTTGGGCAAGGGTCATTCCTAGGTTAGAAAACTCTCGATGGGTTTTCTTTAGGAAGTTTTGGTAGGCTAAGGGTTGTTGGGGTATGATGGCACTTACATTCATGGGTTTTGGCATTGGATGATCCTCCCCTACATGTCTTCTTAATTGGGGGTTTACTCTCTCCTTTCTCCAATTGTCCATTGTTGATGGCATCTTTGATCCTAGTCTCGTAATCATATAATTCCCTAAAAGAGCTAATAGTTGATGATAGCAACCTAATATTGTATGCCGAAAGCAAATTCTTGATGATCATGTTGATTTGGTCTTTCTCATTTGGCCTATTGACCATCTTGGAGGCCTTCCCCTTCCATCTTATCATATATTCAGAGAAAGTCTCTCTAGCCCCTTGCTTACTGGTTTCCAAGTCCCTCAAAGTTACATCAATCATATTGTTGAAGATGAATTAGTCCACGAACAATTCCACAAGCTCATTCTATACTTTGGTCTTGCTTGGATCTAAGCTATAGTACCATTTTGATGCACCTCCTGTGAGTGAGAGAGGGAATGCATGCAAGGTTTGCTTCTCATCCAACCCTTTCATCCCAACTATACTTATGTATCTCCTAACATGTTATTTAGGGTCTCCAGTCCCATCAAACTTTTCCGCATCAGAAATCTTGAATTTGGGAGGCAACACAATGGGAGCTTTGGAATTTTGACCATCTAAGTTGTAGAGACAATTATCCATCCCTTGGGCCTTATGAGAGGCTAGTTGCATCTTTCCCATTTTCTCTTTCAGAGTTGCGGTTTTTGCGGTAAGTTTCTCAAACTATTTGTTCCTCTTATAATCAACCTTGTGTTTCTCATCCCATTCTTCCTTTTCTTCTTCCTCATTTGTCTCCACATTTATAGGCTTTTTGAGCTTGCTTTCTTCTAGCTTAGAAAGACTTCTTTCCATCTTCTTAAGCGTCTCACTTTGATCTTCTAGTGCCTTGTATAACCTTTCCGCAAGTGCGGCATCAATTGGAGCGGCCATTTCTCCTTGAGGTGTGATATCAAACTTAATCAAACATTTCCTGTCGCTTTGTTGAACCCAAGTTGAAGCAGGGACATGCTTACTTTGTCTTGGGGGTGCAATGATGCCTGAAAAGAAGTTCCATTTTATTAAGGACAAAGTTTAGCTACAAAATTGGTTGTAGCCTTACGCTACAACTTTACTTAATATCTTTTTATTGGAGGTAAATTTTGATAGATCCACAATTGGATTAAATCTTCTTCTTACATCCTCCATACCTACAAAATTTCTAAAAAATCAAAGATCAATAGCTATGTCATCAATAAATTGTTTAAATTGCAAGTTTTTGTAGTTTAAAATTATGCATAAAATATAAGTTATTAGATCATATAGTAAATAATATCCAATTAACACAAAATTGGACATGCGTATTAACAGCGTAAAGAACATGCAATTCAATGGTTGGATTTTCAAAATATATAGTAGTGTTTATTTTATTGAGTAAGGTTGCAGTCTTAGGCTACAACCAATTTTGTAGCTAAACTTTATCCTTTATTAAGTCCATGTCCCAATTTAAAAGCTTCTTTTATTTAGATGTTGCTTAGAAAGTCTTTAAGTCTATTTTAAATGATCATATAGTAAATAATATCTAATTAACACAAAATTAGACATGCGTATTAACAGCGTAAAGAACATGCAATTCAATGGTTGGATTTTCAAAATATATAGTAGTGTTTATTTTATTGAGTAAAGTTGCAGTCTTAGGCTACAACCAATTTTGTAGCTAAATTTTATCCTTTATTAAGTCCATGTCCCAATTTAAAAGCTTCTTTTATTTAGATGTTGCTTAGAAAGTCTTTAAGTCTATTTTAAATGATCATATAATAAATATATAAGTAACACAAAATTGGACATGCGTATTAACAGCGTAAAGAACATGCAATTCAATGGTTGGATTTTCAAAATATATAGTAGTGTTTATTTTATTGAGTAAAGTTGCAATCTTAGGCTACAACCAATTTTGTAGCTAAACTTTATCCTTTATTAAGTCCATGTCCCAATTTAAAAGCTTCTTTTATTTAGATGTTCCTTAGAAAGTCTTTAAGTCTATTTTAAATGAAGGCCCAATTACAAAGTCACTCCTTTTCCTCTCATGAGCCTTGCCCTTTGTTTCATAGGGTTGGTCCTTTTACAATAAAGCTCTCACCTTACACTCATGGGCTTTCATTAGAATGTACTTATAGATTTCTAACCCTCTGTCTCAAATATGGGCCATCAATGTATTCATCACCCTTGGGCTCTTCATTCTTATATTCATTATCAATTCTTTTTTTTTTTTTTTTTTGGGAAGTAGCCTTCTAGCTAGAATACATCATGGCCTTCCTTTCAATGCCCATGAATCTCACATCATTTTTAGCCTTTACATTCAACAAGGAGGCCCAAGATTAGAGGGATTCATTTGACTTTGTAGGATCTAGGATGCTAGGTCCATAGCATATTTGTTACCTTAGGCCCAAGACTTTCTTTTTCAAAAAGGGCTTTGACTTGGACTTATGATAGTGAATGGGCTATGATCCTATGAACCTTTCAAGTTAAGATATACCTGTAGACTTCTTGGGATAAGCCTCTTATATGTGATATATTTCTTTTATTTTATCCTAAGGTCTTAGGGTATGCCATAACTTTTGGGTCATCCTCTCAATTTTACATCTTTTATTTGTCCTTTAGAATTAAGTGAACACAAGATATATGGTTGAGCAAACAAGAGATATAAAGGGTACCCTCTTTGGATAGGATTTAGGATCTCTCTATGTGTGGATAAGCTCCTTAAAGCTAAAGGGATAGATCAACAGGTCACTCATAACTAGGTGGGCCATTATTACAACCTTGGGCTTAAATGGACGGTAATGGATTGGTGGCAAATTGTTAACGTACTTAGAGCCCATCATAGGCAATGACACGAATGGTGATTTGGTGGGATAAACTTAGGAAAATCTTGGTCCGACTAGTGTCTCCACTTTCCCACTAATCACCAACCATGGCAAAGGGACAAAGAACTAAGTGAAAGTGTGTGTAAACAATATTAAAAAGCCTTTATTAAGATTAAGAGATGGAACACATTAGAGTCAAACTTCTTTATCCCCAGCAGAGTTGTCAATATGGGTGCAAGCGCACGCGATGAGTTTTTGGGATCTCATAGGAAGTGCACCTTAGCCTAGGGTGGACCATGACGGAAGGTGTAAATGGAGTTGCCACCTAGTTTAGGTCTAGGAACCATAAATATAGTGCCCTTGTGGAAGGACTGATCTTTACCAAGGTACATGTCTGGAGTTTAGGTATGGGGAAGAGAAAGTGTTAGGCACCCAACTGTGAACACAACGAGGTTTAGGAGTCGCCACATAGTTTTTTTCCATAGTTTAGGAACCATATATATATAGCATCCCCTTGAGGAAGAACTATTAATCTTACTACCAGAGATATGGGTTTGGAGTTAAGGTACGATCTTGGGAAGGTGTTAGGAAACTAAAACCGCCCAACCCTAAGGTTGTCTTCCTTTCATTGTGTCTTATATCTTAACCCTAATAAAGGCACACTCAATATTGTTATTCTAGACTCACACACACACACACACACACACACACACACACACATTCATCTAACAATCAACATGACATCAAACATCCCTAGCCATACATTTATCATGCTTGTCATACATCACAAATCCTAACATACATCTAATCATGCATATCATCACATCATAAACCCTAACATTCATTTAGCATGGCATCTCCTGACATTCATATAGCATACATGTCAAACCAGCCTAGCATTCATCTAGAATGGTATGGCATAAACCCTAGCATACATCTATTATCATGCCATCATATCACATCCAAGGCAGAAACATAAACAACAATATCAAAGTAGAACATAGGTAGCATATGATCATGGTATCATCAAGAGATCATGAAGAACATTAAGAACACAACATGCTTATTCAAACCACCACATCGTGTTCATCAACCCTAATTAAGATTGAAAAAAAAATGCACATACATGTGAATACGTGTTCATGGCATTAAATAAGCAAACTACAAGATTAACCCTTATTCTAACTTGTGAAAGGAAAACAACAAACAAACATGTGAAACAGAAGCTCAAAACCATGAATATATGAAAAAGGATCTAAGACAAAAGCATTGCATGTGAAATCAGAAACGAAATCAGAAAAATTAGGGTTAGAGTTTCTGGGCAGGATCATGCACACACATTAACAAGTCTGCGTGCACATAATCAAACCTGTGTGTGCAGCCAAGATTATGCGCACATGGGTTTCAGCCTAAAAACTCTAGCAATATAGTAGATATCGCAGAACTTCAAAACGATAAATCTAACACCCTAACATACTTTTAAAACACAAGACTACACAAACCTAAGCTATATAAACATATTAAAACATAAAATAACAGAAACTAAAGCAAACAAAAAGATTAAAGTACAAAAAATAGAAAAGAAAAGAAAAAAAGAAAGTTTAGACTAATACCTTAAAAACAAAAGCTTCTAGGCTTGATTTTTGACTATTCCCCTCAATCATTTTTATTCACAATCAATAGAAAAGTGATTAGTAATCTTAAACTTAAAGATAAAGGCCAGAAAAGGTCTCAATCAAAAGAAAATTGACTTGAGGACATTTTGTGAAAAACTCACTCTTTGATTCACTATTTCTAGTAAATCTTAGTGTTTTCCCATAGGATTTTCGTGTGTTTTGAAAAGGTACCATATATGGTTATTCATATTGTGAAAATGAGGGTTTGGAATGACTCCTAGATGATGTGGGATTTGTTCCAAACCTCAGTCTTTAAGGTAGAAAACTTGCCTTTCATAGTTTCTGGAACCCTTCATGCGTGCGCAGGATTGGGCCTACATGCGTGTGTATTATGGCTGCGTGCGTAGGTTGATTCTTGCATGCGCATGCCGTGGGCTTTCTTGGCTTTACTTTTCCAAAAATAGATTTATATGCTCATTGAATGTTAAAATTTTCATTTTAACACTTCTCAAGTCAATTTAACATTTGATTGGGCCCGAAACCAATCTTGGGTTTTAGAATTTCAACATCATTGTGGAACAGGGGCTCGCGTCGTAAGTAATACAAAATGCGGTATCTACTTATGCTCCTCCTTTGATTTGTGAGCTTCGCTAACGGAATCAAAAGAATAAGAGACAAAACATTTTATTTTGACGTACGTCTCGGGCCCAACCCACGCACATGACACACATCACACATACATGGGGTGGGGTGCAACTCCAAAGAGTTGCGTGGGATTCGTATGGCCGAATTCCCACCTTTGTTGCTTGGGAAACAAGCAATGATAGGTTCACTATCCTAGAACCTATTATGCCAATTGTAAGAAAAAGGTGAGTGACTCATTATCTTATAGTTACTAAAAAAAAACAAAATAATAATAATAAGGCCAACGGCCACAACCATCAGCCAAACAAACAAGGGTGCTCTTGCGAGCTTAAAAGGATATATATCTGTGGTGTCCATTTGGGGCTCTTGCCTCAAACTTCTCTGGGTGGCTTATGCCTCTAGGTAATACTTGTCTTCTCCATCTTTATCTCTACCTGTTCTAGTAAGGCTCTTGCCTCGAGGTGACCTTGGTTTCTATCTCTATGTCTATCTTTACCTCTTCCACTTTGCTTGCATATTCAATTTCTTTGGGATATGTGCACAATTTCTGTATTTTATGCTTTCATATTCAATTCCCTTGGGACATGTGCACAATTTTTGTGTTATTCCTTTCTGATTTGTATGGGTTCTATACCTACATGTTCAATTCCCTTGGGATATGTGAATGAATTCTGTATTTAGACTTACTTGACTATTTCTTGGATGAAAGACCCACTGGGGTTGCTGAAGAACTCACTAGGGAGTATGATTCTACTAAGAAGTGTTTTGGTGATGATTTTGACCTACCATGAAGTCTTGATGGTGTACAATCCACTAGAAAGGGGGTAGCTTACTAGGGATTTTCTTAATAGTGTGTTGCTTATTGGGGAAACTTTCCTTCACTGTGGAAAAATTATCTTCTTTTTTTTTATAACTCACTGGGGATTGATTTTGAGTCCACCCTCGAGGGGTTTTATTAAACTCCATTAGGAAAATTTTATTTTGTAACTCTCAAAGGGGTTGCTTCTGTGTCTTGGACCCACGGAAGAGTCCCTCTATGATACTGACATTTTCTTGGGATATGGTTGATGATCTTGACTCATGGATGAGCTTTCATGATGATTTCTGATCCACTGAGGGATGTTTTTAATGCTTTAGATCCACTGGGATACTTTTGTGGGTTTCGATCCACTAGGGATGCTTTTAAGGGTATTTATGTTTCTTGCCTATTGAGGGCATTTCTATCATTTTTGGATGTATTTTTGAATTTTCCTTTGCACTTATAGCCTCCTGGAACTTCATGGGGATAATTGAAATTTTTTTTTTTTTGCTAAACTACATGTAATTTAGTAGGGAGGCCTAAACTACACGTAGTTTAGTCATCAGGTATGTTCCCACCTCTTCATCTTTTTTTCTCCAACGGTTACCAACCGTTTCTCTTTTTATTTATATATTTTTATTCTCTTCATCTCCCTCACCTCTTCACATTCTCTAACTCTCTCTACAAAAACCTTTTGCCTCTCTCTTATTCCCTCACAATCTAACCCTCATCTTTTTCTTTCAATCTTAACATCTCTCTCAAACTCTTTCATCTCCTTCAATGTCACCCAAGTCCAAGAAGAGTTCCTACATCCTCTCCACTGATGCCTTCCATCTCACCCACTAGCTATGACTCCTCCCTTGACCTACATATCACAACAACATCTTTTTGAGGGTGTAAGGGCTAGATCGGTGAGGTTTTTTTTTTAATTTTTAATTTTTTAATTTTTTTTTTCCATTTTTGAGTTTTTTCTAATTATTTTCTATTTTAATGTGTTTTTAGGCCTCTAAATGCTTGGGTTTTGCTGTGGGATGGGTTTAGGTGAAAACTTGACATTTAAGAAGGGTAGGAACATGTTTAGGTTGAGTTTTGATTGAGAAAACTTTGAAAATGCTGAAGAACACCCTTTTGTGTTCCTTCCTATGTGCGCAGACATATTCTTGCATGTGTGTATTTATTCTTCAGTTTATGCGCGCGTAGGTTCCAACCTACATACGCATGCAGAATTCTGCACATGTAGGATCCTTCCTACGCACGCATAGCACTAGGCAAAAACCCTAGTTTGGGCATTTGAAATCATTTTTCATCTGTTTGCAATTTTAACATCATCCTTCATCATTTTTGCATTCAATTGCATGTCCTATGTCATATCTCATCCTATTGTGAATCCAATATCACTTTCCCACTATTCTTTTCTCCTAATCATGAACTCAATTCCATCTTCTCTTTGTAGGTTTTAGCCCCATATTCTGGTAGGGGAAGTACCAGCCAGGTATTGGTGTGGTACAACATCTTTACCAAGGAGATTCGGGGTCACATTCGTGCTACGGGTTTTGAGCCCATCCTCTACCTAATGCTTGAGGGGTCTGCTAGTGCTTTCTTGGCGCTGACCTTAGCCGAGAGGTGGTGGGACACTACCCACACCTTCCACATTGCTGACCGGGAGATGACTATCACTCCCTACAATTTCCAACGCATGATTGGCTTGTGGTTTGATGGAGTCTCAATAAGTCTAGAGGATGAGTCAGGCACTCAGCTAGGTGCAGAGCTGCTCAGGAGGAGGTATATGCTGCGACATAAATGAGGCTCCTAAGTGCAGGATTGTCGCGAAGTAATAATTCTGTAAGTCCGAGGTCGAATCCACAGGGAAAAGGGAATTGATTAGCACACCATAAGAGAATGAAACTAAAATAATAAAGTTTAATTGAAGAGATTTTTGATGTTTTAGTAAAGGTAATTTAAATTGAGAGAAAATAACAATATATTAAGGCGCTAAGGTTTAGGGATCCACACACAACACATCTATTTGTAATTTTAACAATATTTATTTTATAACTCAACTAAAATTCATACGAAGGATGATCTTACGCCAGCTAATGGGGCCTTGAAAGCTCCTCAAGATTAGTTTTTTTTCCTTTTCTCTTGTAGCTCATGCATTCTTATACTTATGGTCATATATCCAAATGTCATCTAAGTTAATACTATGTACTATATTCTTGCTAACTACATTCATATGCATATCTTGCAAACTGTTACCTTGTAAATTGCCATATCTATGTCTTGCAAACTATACCATGACATCTTGCAAATTGTCATCTTGCAAATTGTCATATCTGTGCCTTGCAAACTATGCCATAACCTTCTGCAAATTGTCATCTTACAAATTGTCATATATGTATCTTGCAAACTGTACAATATTCTCTTGCAAACTATCATCTTGCAAAATTGTCATATTTTTAGTGCTGTGTTGTGGAGTACGGTCTCATTGCTAGGGGGACTTCAGTGGACCTGAAGAGTTCCACCTTTATTCAGGCCCACCTCGACAGGCTTTCTCTTGATGATGTAAGTTAAGAAAAGTATTACTTTCCCTTGTTTGCATGCTTCTTAGAATTCTCTTTCCAACCTCATGTGTAGTCACAGATTATATGGAGTCCCTTAGCTGGTGTCGATCTTGTGGTGGACCCAAAATTGGAGGCAGCTGCTATCATTACTTCTAGGCTCTCCTAACGCTTTGAGGGTAGTGGGTTGAGGGTGATCTTTTTGGCAGAGAGTGTTTGCTGCTATCTAGCAGGTGAGGGCGTGCCTCAAGTTCCCATGGAACTTCTAATGTTTATGCTTGCCCCTTGCTCCATGACAAATGCAGAGTACGGCTTGTGGGTTTGAGCATCCGTTTCATTAAGAGAGTCACGACTAAGCTATATCTTCTGTAGAGTTGACCTCCATATAAGATGTGTTGCATTGCCATTATCCTAATCGAATGACGCTCTCTCTTGTTAGCACTATCCAGATACACCACTAACTCCAAGAATTTTGTGATGTCATAAAACCAAGGAACCCCTTTCTCTTCTACAACCAAGATTGAAGCTTTGTTTTTCTCTTTGTGCACTATTTCATAACTTTGTTCAATCTCCAAGAGTCATGTCCATACACCTTTGGGTATTTTAGCCATGGAAGCTAAGGTAGTCAGGACATCTCTAAATTGATTATGAGCTCTAGGGATGATCGTGTATTCAATATTGTTAAAGGTTTTAGCCAAATCCTCTAAATACTACTGATAGCGCTTTAAGTGTTCTTCCTTCACTTTCCACAACCTTTGTGCTTGAACTATAACCAAAGTCGAATCTCCAAAGACCTTAGCCTCTTTCACCCCTAATTCTCAGAGAGCTTCCATTTCGGCGATACAAGCCTCATATATTGCCATGTTATTTGTTACCTTGAAGTTCATCTTAATTGCCAAGGGTATATGAGATCCTTTTTAGAGTGATTAAGAGTATGCCTATCCCATTCCCATATTGGTTCACAGCTCCATCAAAATACATCTTCCATGTCCTTAGCTTAATGTCCAAAATGACCTCATTTGGAAAATCTTCTTTACCATCTTCTCTTTCCATGGGTTCTTGGCACAAAAATCTGACATGATGCTTCCTTTGATGGTTTTCCTTGCCACATACTTTAAATTGAATTCTGCTAGTAGAATCAACCATCTCGATAGTCTTCCACTCAAAATGGGCTTCTCAAACAAGTACTTTAATGGATCCATTCTTGCCACTATCCATATTTGGAAAGATAGGATTGTTAGGACATATGTGTTTCTCATGTTATAGAACATATGTCATGATTTTATGTAATTGACTTATCCTTTGACAAAACGCACTTTACTTGTATTTGGGTAGACTTAGGATGTGTTTAAATACTTAAAGAAACCACGTTTCAAGATCAAGTGTTGAAGCCTTCAAGTCTGTTCAAGAAATCAAGCAAGAGTGCAAATTCATTAAAGCTTGACAGCTGGTCGATAGCTTCTCGACACCTCCTATCTGTCGAGGTTTAAGAATTTCAGAATTCAACTTTGATTTTCTTGGGATCCGTGAATCGGTCTTTGGGCCTTCTTTTCTCCTAACCCTAGACATATAAAAGGATTGTTTTAAGAGCCGTTAAACAATACACAAGTTGCACAAGCATTGAGCAAACTCTATTCAAGCAAATTGTGACCGGAGACAAGGTTCTTGACCTAGTTCATCTCTTTCTCTTGAAGAAGTTGCTGTGTATTTGCACCATAGGGTTTTGTGACCAAGCATCTTCCCGATCTTCATTGTGTGGATGAACTAAAGAATTTTGCAGCCAACAATCTTTTCAGATTGGTGTTTTGAAGTCGTACTGGGATCCGTGCAACTGTTAGCCACGTACTTGGGAGCCGTGCATCAGAAAAGGGGAACTCTCACTACAGAACAAGTCCAATTGGGTATTGGGGTAAGGGTTCAATTGTAGGTTGGTAAGGTACTTGGGATTCCTTGCTTGTAACCGCTTGTTGTGATAATAGTGGAGCTTCAGGAGTAGTGACCTAAAAATTATCCGGTGGGGTTTTTGTCGTTAGGGTTTTCCCCATTCGTAAACGAATCACCGTGTTATTTATTTTCTGCTGCATAATTAGTTTATTGATGATTTGTTTGTGCTACTACGCATTTGCATGATAAATTGATTAATTAATAACTTGGCTAATTAATTAATTAATTTCTATCACAAAGGGTTATTCAGTTTGTGGCCTATCAAGTGGAATCAGAGTAGACACACTCTAATTAGGTTTAATCTTTGCTGTGTTGATCCACTGACCCCTGTTTGTCATGGATAGAGGACAGTCATTAATTATACCTCTTTTATTTGATGGCACTAACTATGCATATTGGAAAGTACGCATGAGAGCTTTCTTGTAGTCTTTATATGAGAAGTTGTGGCAAGCTATAGAAATTGGCTGGACCAAGCCAAAGGAAGTGCCGGCCGATTGGGATGAAGCAAAGATCAAGGCGGCTAACTTCAACAGTAGAGCATTGAATGCCTTATTCAGTTCAGTCACTAATGAGGAATTTAAGAAGATATCCTCCATAGAAACTGCAAAGGAAGCATAGACCATCCTCTAGACAACCTATGAGGGTACAAAAGTTGTCAAGGATTCAAAACTTCAGAGGCTCACAACAAGCTTTGAAGAAATAAAGATGGAGGAGGATGAGTCATTCGATGGGTTTTATGCCAAGTTCAAGGACATAGTAAACTCAGCCTTCAATCTTGGGGAATTCATTCCTGAACCCAAGATTGTAAGGAAAGTACTCAGATCTCTACCCGAGAGATTCTATGCCAAGATTACGGCGATAGAAGAATCAAAGGATATTGAAAAAATTCCTTTGACAGAGCTGATTGGTAATCTACAGACTTATGAGCTAGGGTTATCAAGGATTGGAAAGTCGGGAAAGGGTAAGAGCATGGCCTTGAAGGCAAAGAGCAGTGACACAGATGAGTCTTCCGATGATGAAGATTCCAAGATGAAGTCCTACATTATAAGGCAGTTCAAGAAGTTTATGAAGAATGCCAACAGGAGGAACTTCGACAAGGACCGCAGGCAATCCAGTTCTTCTCAATTTAAAGGGCAAGACAAAGGGAAGAAGGATGCTAAGGAAAGTGGTCAGTACATTGTTCCTGCAGGACCTAAGTGTTTTGGGTGTCAAGGCCTCGGGCACATGAAACATGAGTATCCTACGTATCTCAAGAGCATTGGGAAGAGTAAGACACTTATTGCTACCTTGAGTGACATTGAGCCTAGGGAAGATTCCAACAATGAGGATGACGGAATCTTGAATGCTTTTACTGCCAATATCAATCCTACTGATGGGATTGTTGAAGATGTGGGCGAAGAAGAAGAATTGGCGGAGTCCAAATTTGAAAAGATGGATGATCAAGATGACATCCATACAGCCTATGAGAAATTGTACAAAGTTTCTGAAAACATGAGAAACTTTATAGGTTGGCCACTAAGAAACTCAGTGATGTGGAACTTGACCGTGAAGAATTATCCACTAAGTTTGATGAAGCTAATCAGACTAGTGGAGCACTGAGGTTTGAGAACAATTTCTTGGCTGAGAAAACCAAGAAGCTTGAGGCAGAGCTGTTTCAAGTCAGAGCTCAATTGGAGAGGACTTCAAGCGCTAAGCTTGACGAGATGCTTAGTATTCAGAAATTTGTTTCAGATTGAACATGTTTAGGTTATGGTCTTTCTTCCTCTAATACTGTTTTTACTAGTACTACTGTTTTTGTTCCTCCTGCTAGTAACACTGAAAATGAGAACACTGATGTTAAAATTAGTCTAGCTAGTGAGAACTTAGACAAGGGTATATCTATCTTAGGAGCACCCCTTAAACTAGATAAGAAAGATGTTAAAAATCCTAAGACTAAGAAGGCTAACTCTCAAAAGCCTAAACAAAAGAAGCAACATCTCTGTCATCATTATGGAGCTGCCGGTCATACTCGACCAAATTGCTATAAGTGGTTAATCACTCAACAGAGCAACGACATGATAGTATCTGGAAGCCAAAATCAGCTTCAATCATCTCTCGCTCCTTTTAGTGTTGTTCTCAAGGCCCTCACGTTCCTTTCGAACTTGAACAGTTTCAATTCTTCTTCCTCTCTACCGGTTCAAGGATTTAATCAAAAGAAAGGTTCTTCCAAGGTGTGGAAGAAAAAGGACTCTAAGTGATTTTATCACTTTCTTCTATCTTCTTGTTTTTGTTTGTTGCATTACTTGTGTGTTTTGTTTTTATTTTGAGTCAGTCTAGTTTTAAGCTTTGCTTTGTTTAACATGTTTTTGTTTGTTTATTTTCAGTTTTTGTTTATTTTGTTTTTGATATAAAAAAAAAAATTTTGAAAAATCAGAAAAATACAAAAACAGTGTGTGTTTTGTGTACATTGGTACTTGTGTACCTTGAATGGCCATTGAAATACAGTTTTCTAAACTTTATATCTCTTGTAGCTTAGATGAGCATCTCTATGAACAACTAAGCAAGTAAGCTTTGTGGCTCTTATTTGTGATGAGTAAGATTGAGTTGTCTCTTATACTTAACACTCGTATCACTCTTTTTGACAGGAAGGACTAAAAAATCTTAAGAGAAAGACATTAATAACCATCTCACCACTATTGCCCACCAATCATGTATGACATCTGTATGTTTCGGCATAGCAAAAGTGTGATGTCAATGACATTTGTGTGCTTAGGCATTGCAAAATTGGAATGTTAAATATCATTGGGTATTTCTTTTCTCTCTCTAATAAGCCCACGTATGATATACTTAAAAGAAAAATATGCAAAGAAAAATCAAAAGAAAAAAGATCAAAAATGCTTTTAAATATGATTGCAAGCGTGTATTCTAGGAGATATGGGAGTTATAGGATGTACCTTGAAGGTGACAGTCCTCATCAAGTAGTTATGATTGTGTGTGAGTTAAAGCGATTTTCTCATATCTCAAATCGTCATAATATGTATACACTTATGCAACATTGCGATGCTTTTCACACACAACATACAATATTCTTTGCTATTCTTGATACATGTGCAAATACAATGTGATTTGGCCATCACAAGTTTTACATGTGTTAATGTATGCTCACTAAACTATCTTAACTTGGTTTTTGAAATATAAAATTGGTTAGACTTGTTTAGTGTGTGTGTGTGTGTGTTTTGGAGATCTTTGTGCTCAAAATTTTTAAATTGAGAGACTATTTTGAGAGATTATTGGGTTGATTGGATCATTGGTTGAGTCATATGTTGGATTGCATTTATGTCTGTGTTTTTCTCCTCTTGAAAAACTGTTTCGAAAAGCTGGCTCGACACCTCCTCGATACCTTGCTATCTGTCGAGCTTCTTTAGCCTTTTTCTTATCGCAATCTCGACAGCTCCTCAATACCTGGTGGATCGATCGAGAATGCTCCCTCCTCGATAGCTTCTCGATACCTAGTGGATCGATCGAGCTTCTGTTCTTGGATCTGATTCCTTGTTGCTTAATACTTGCTCGATACCTCAATTGTCGACGACCTTTTTCTCAACACCTAACTCGAAAGCTTCCTTGACACCTCTCGATACCTCATCTGTGGAGCATTACTGAAGGTTCTATTTAAACCTCCTCGCACGATCCATTTCTCATTTCTTCGATCTCTCTCGATTTGTCCGCACCTGTTCTTCTCCCAAACACTCTCATTTCACTCCAATTGTGTTCCTCAAGATTTCTTCAAGCTTTTTCAAGTTTTTCTGCACTTGGTAAGCTTCTAATCTCTCATTCTTCATGCATTTCATGTTTTGAAACCTAGGTTTCGGGATTTTTTGAAAATTTTTGGGGTTTTTCAAAATTGATGAGTGTTTAATGAAATTTTGGGTTGGGTTTTCATTTAAATATGTTTAAAACCTCATACGTTGCATCACATTAGCATTTTAACAGTATTGACATGCATTTAGATGTGTGCTATATGTTTGTGTGCTGATAGGACTGTATTAGGCTGAGCCCATGATGCTTTTTACTTTGCATGTCACATGTTCATGCATTTCCCATGCATACATACTCTCCTTTCCATATATTTGATATATTTGATTTGCTTCGGACTTCTTTGATTGTTCTTCTCTTTTTCTCCCTCTATTTCTATTTACGTTAGTCGTGTCTATGGCACCTAAACGTAAATCCACTCCTACCCAGAACCGTCTTCGTTTCGGTGCTTTTTCATCTACTGATCCTTCACCTTCTAACATTCGGTTCCACGATGACGATGCCTTTAAGGCATTTTCGGAGAACTTCTCTAGACGAGGCATTCATTCTGAATGCCAAGTCGTTTTGTCGGACTTTGCCAACACTGACCTTCCCTCTGTCATTTACAGTAGGGGATGGGAGTCACTATGTGACGTCCCGGTCACATGTTCTCTCGTTCTTATCTAGGAGTTCTACTCCAACATGCACGGGATTAATCGTTCAGTACCTCTCTTTTTCACTCGCGTTCGAGGTACGCGCATTCCTGTCACACCGTAGCTGGTTGTGGATGTGCTTCAAGTCCCTAGGATAGAGTTTCTTGACTATCCTAGTTGTGAGCGTCTGAGGATAGTGTCTAGGGATGAGCTCATGTCTTCTTTTTGTGAGCGCCCTACTGCTTGGGGTGAGTGTCTTTTTACACCATGTCGACCTTTTGCTAAAGGTCCTAGATTCATGAACATGGTGATGACTTTTGTTTTGCATCCACTTTCTCATTATAACTCCATCACAGAGCCTCGTGCTCGATTTTTATTGTCTTTTCTTGAGCATCTTACTATAAATTTTCCTTCTCACTTCATTCTGTCTATTATAGATATTCATTTAGATTTGGCGTCCTGTGACAAACTCATCTTTCCTTCCGCTATCACGAGGATTTTACGCCATTTTTCCGTTCCTTTTCCCTCTTTCGACCACTTTACCGTCATGTGTGCCATAGATTATGCTATCGTTAAACATAGCGAGGCCCAGTTTTGGTTGCGACAGTCGGATTCAGCAGCACTTTCCTCTTGTTCTGCACCATCTCGGTCTACTCCATCTGCATTCGCTTTTTCTTCTTCAGGTGATGTGTCTTTAGGAGATGTCATGGCGCAGCTGCAGCGCATGGATGCTCGCCTAGATACACTCTCTACGGAGTTGTATCAGGTGAATGTTCGTGTGGGTCGTATTACAAGACGGCAGGCGACTATGGATGGCTTTGCACCTGAGCCTACTCCTTCACCACCTCATCTAGTGGCTTTTGATTCTGATACTGAGGATGATGATGATGATGGTGATGATGATGACACTTCAGATGATGATGGAGATGCTAGCTCTATCGATGAGATGTCTACTTGACATTCTACCCTTTGTCACTCGTGACAAAAAGGGGGAGTAGTTTTGGATATGAGAGTAGTCACTCTTAGGGGGAGAGTTAGGTTTTTGGGTCATTGTGTTAAGGGGAGTGTTGTTATCTTTTTCTTTTTGAAGGATGTAGTGAGGATATTATGTATCTTTTCTTTTCTTTTCTTTCTTAGATTCATTGTTCTTGTATATGAGGTCTTGTGACCATATATAGACATACATTGTACTTATTTTCTCTTCTATATTGTTGATGTATGTTTTTCTTTCACCTAACCTTTCATGTGTTGTTTCTTTTCTCTCTTTATACACATGCTTCTTATTATTTGTATGCAATCTATTTTTTCTGTTTCACACACAAAGATGCCTTGATGAGTTCTGTTTAAAGTGTTTTAGAAATATAGGTTGTTAAAGTCTACTTGCCATAAACTCTCTTCTTGCAAAGTTTTTCAAGAGTTTGTAGTAGGATAGATTTTATTGTATTCAACAAGTGAATATGAGTTGAGTGATTTATGACTTCTTTCATATGTTCATTTGTTTGTTGTGTGGTTCTGTCACAGATTGCCAAAGGCAGGACATATGTGTTTCTTATGTTATAGAACATATGTCATGATTTTATGTAATTGACTTATCCTTTGACAAAACACACTTTACTTGTATTTGGGTAGACTTAGGATGTGTTTAAATACTTTAAGAAACCACGTTTCAAGATCAAGTGTTGAAGCCTTCAAGTCTGTTCAAGAAATCAAGCAAGAGTGCAAATTCATTAAAGCTCGACAGCTAGTCGATAACTTCTCAACACCTCCTATTTGTCAAGGTTTAAGAATTTCAGAATTCAACTATGATTTTCTTGGGATCCGTGAATCGGTTGTTTGAGCCTTCTTTTCTTTTAACCCTAGACATATAAAAGGATTGTTTTAAGAGCCGTCAGATGGTACACAAGTTGCACAAGCATTGAGCAAACTCTGTTCAAGCAAATTGTGACCAGAGACAAGGTTCTTGACCTAGTTCATCTCTTTCTCTTGAAGAAGTTACTGTGTATTTGCACCGTAGGGTTTTGTGACCAAGCATCTTCCTGATCTTCATCGTGTGGATGAACTGAAGAACTTTGCAGCCAACAATCTTTTCAGATTGGTGTTTTGAAGTTGCGTACTGGGATCCGTGCAACTGTTAGTTATGTACTTAGGAGCTGTGCATCAGAAAGGGGAATTGTCACTACAGAACAAGTCCAATTGGGTATTGGGATAAGGGTTCAACTGTAGGTTGGTAAGGTATTTGGGATTCCTTGCTTGTAACTGCTTGTTATGATAATAGTAAAGTTTCGGGAGTGGTGACCTAAAAATCACCCGGTGGGGTTTTTTGCGTTAGGCTTTTCCACATTCAAAACAAATCACCGTGTTATTTATTTTCCGATGCATAATTAGTTTATTGGTGATTTGTTTGTGTTACCATGTGTTTGCATGATAAATTGATTAATTAATAACTTGGCTAATTAATTAATTAATTTCTATCACAAGGGGTCATTCAGTTTATGGCCTATCAAGGATTATGTGTCTTAACTTCTGTACGACCATACAAGAGCAAAGCACGATTTTTCTATGGGTGTGTATCTAGTCTCATAATCATGAGAACTTTTACTCAAATAGTACACGGATCTCTCATTCTTATCATTGTCTTCTTGTGCAAGCATACTTTGAACCGCATATTCTGTGATATAGAGATAAAAGAGCAATGGTTTTTCGTGCATCGGGGGTATCAAGATATGGATGGAGGAGATATTCCTTAATGAGCTCAAAAGCTTTCTGACACATATCTTTCCATTCATGAGGTTCATTCTTCCTTAGTTGCTTGAAGATGGGATCACAAGTGGAGGTGAGTTTGGCAATGAATTGGTTGATGTATTTGTTGGGAAATCTGGTTTTGTATCTCATGCAAAACATACAGCGGAAGCGAAAAACATGGATTTATTTCTTTCATGATTGATAACATGCAATATGTAAATTTCAGAATTTAAGAACAAGATAGCGTACCTTGGTACAGTGAAATTCAAAACAAAAGATTAGAAGTACTTGGGAACATTTTTAATCTTTACTCCAATTCCACTTTATGCCCAAGAAGTGTGGTCTTTCAATCAGTTTCCAAGAAAGAATAATCGAGTGGCTTCACTCACACATACACACCATTTCACAATGATATCTCTCTAAAAAATAAAATTCTGTATGTTTCTCCCTTTATAAAATTCTGTATGACTTCACTCATAATGTCATACATAATATCATACATAGCATTATATAATAGGATTTAAGGGCATTAATCCTAACAATCTCCCACTTGCCCTAAAGACTATTGTGTACTAATCTAACTCCCATTCCCTCCAAATGTGACTCGAAGGTCCTTTGAGGTAAGGCTTTGCTAAAGGGAATTGCTAGATTATTTGAACTTTCAATCTTTGCTACTACCACATCTCTACGAGCAATAATATCTCTAATGATGTGGTACTTTCTCTCAATGTGCTTTCCTTTCTTGTGATTCCTTGGATCTTTTAATAGTGCAATTGCTCCACTATTGTCGCAAAACAAAGTAATGGGAACTTTCTCAATTCTCACTACACCAAGGTCAGAAAGGAATTTCTTAGGCCATACAGCTTCTTTTGGTGCTTCACAAGCAGCAACATATTCTACTTCCATGGTGGAGTCCACAATACAAGATTGTTTGACTCTCCTCCATGTTATGGCACCACCTCCCAAGGTGAAAGCACATCCTAGTGTGGACTTTCTGAAATCTAGATCCGATTGAAAATCTGAGTTTGTATAGCCAATGAGAATCAAATCCTCACACCGGTAAATAATCATATAATCTCTCGTTCTCCAAAGATACTTAAGAATATGCTTTACAGCTTGCCAATGTTTTGGTCCTGGATTTGATTGATGTCGGCTGACCATGCCAACTGAATAACAAATCTCTGGTCTAGTACAAAGCATGGCATACATGAGACTTCCCACTGTAGAAGCATAAGGAACTTGTCTCATCATATCTACTTCCTCTTGAGTCTTAGGCCTTTGGTCATCAGACAGAGGAACTCCATGTCTGAAAGGAAGTAAACCTTTCTTGGAGTTTTGAATGCTAAACCGTTGTAGAACCTTCTCTTTATATCCAGCTTGTGATAAGCCTAACATCTTATTCTTGCAATCTCGCTAAAGCTTGATCCCTAGAATAAAATTAGCTTCACCCAAGTCCTTCATATCAAATTGGCTTGACAACCAAACCTTTATTGATGACATTACCCCTACATCATTTCCAATGAGTAGAATATCATCAACATAAAGCACTAAGAACATTACTACTTTATCTTGATGTCTTTTGTACAAACATGGTTCATCAAGATTTTGTTCAAAACCAAATGACTTGATTGCTTGATCAAATTTGATGTTCCATGACCTAGATGCTTGCTTAAGTCCATAAATGGACCTTTTCAACTTGCATACCATATGCTTTTGGTTCTTTGCTATGAAATCTTCTGGTTGCATCATATAGATTTCTTCTTTAAGATTGCCATTTAGAAAAGTAGTCTTGACATCCATTTGCCAAATTTCATAATCATAATGAGCAGTAATGGATAAGAGTATTCTGATAGATTTAAGCATGGCTATTGGCGAAAATGTTTCATCATAGTCAATACCTTCTTTTTGTATATATCCTTTCGCCACTAGCCTTGCTTTAAAGGTTTCAACCTTTCCATCTACCCCTCTCTTCCTCTTGTAAACCCATTTGCAATCAACAGGATTAATGTTGTTAGGCACCTTTACAAAATCCCAAACTTGATTGGAATACATGGAATCTAATTCAGATTTCATAGCTTTGATCCAACGATGTGCATCTATATCATTCATTGCCTTTTCATAAGTGTAGGGATCCGATTCAGCCTTTTCTGAGATAGCTTCATAAGTTTCTCCCAAACCTATGAATCTTATAAAAGGCCTAACAATTCTCCCACTACGACGAGGCACCTATGTACTAGGCATCTCATGAGTAGTATCTTGTGGTGTATCTAATACATCCACATTATCCCTAGTTTCATCCATTGGTTTTTTATTTACAGGTTCATTCATTTCAGCCAACACAACTCTACTTCTAGGAGTATAATTACTCATATAGTCATTTTCCAATAACTTAGCATTTGTGCTAACGAACACTTTATTATTTTTATAACTATAGAATAAAACCTCCAACAGTTCCTTTTGGATACCCTATAAAGAAAACCACTTCTGTTTTAGACTGTAACTTGTCAGAATTTCTTTTCAACATGTGTGCTGGACAACCCTAAATATGGAGATGTCACATACTAGGCTTACGCCTATTCCACAACTCAACAGGTGTTTTAGGAATAGACTTCGAAGGTACTAAATTCAGAAGATTCATTGCAGTATTTAAGGCATATCCCTAAAAAGAAATTGGTAGAGTTGAATAACTCATCATGGACCTAACCATTTCTAAAAGAGTCCTATTTCTTCTTTCTACTACACCATTTTGTTGTGGAGTTCCAGGTGCAGTCATTTGGGATACAATCCTATTTTCAATTAAGTAATCCTTAAAATCCCCAAGAAGGTATTTGCCACCACGATCAGATTGAATGGCCTTTATGCGTTTGCCTAATTGATTCTCAACTTCAGCCCTAAACTTTTTGAACTTTTCAAAGGCTTCAGACTTCCATTTCATTTGGCACACATAACCAAATATAGAGTAATCATCAGTAAAAGTGATGAAGTACTCATAACCTCTTCTTGCTTGGATTGACAAAGGACCACATACATCTGAATGTACTAGTTCTAGCAAATCTTGGGCTCTTCTACCTTTTGCATTAAAAGGTCGTTTGGTCATTTTACCTTCTAAACAAGATTCATAAACTGGAAATTCATCAAAGTCCATGGGCTCTAAGAGTCCATCTTTGATAAGTCTTTGAATCCCATTTGAATTAATATGACCCAAACGTAAGTGCTAAAGATATGCATCACTAGTAGAAGGAAACTTTCTCTTTAATGATTTTACATGAGAATCATTATTTAATTCAAAATTATATAATTCATGCTTATTAGGAGTTAAAATATAAAGATCATCCACAATATTGCCAGAACAGATAAACATTTTACCTTTCTTTATTACAACATTGTCTTTAAGGATAATACAATATCCATGTTTACCTAAATAAGTTGCAGAAATTAAATTTCTACGAACATTAGGTACATACAAACAGTCTTCCAATATTAAGACACTAGATTTAAAGCATAAATTAAACACTCCAATAGCTACAACCGAAATTCTACTCCCATCAGCCAAAGTAAGAAACAATTCCCCTTCATTAAGCTTTCTAGTCTCCTGGAACCCTTGCAAAGAATTGCAGATATGATTAGTACAACCTAAATCCACACACCAGGAATCTGTGGGATTTTGTACTAAACATATTTCAAGGAGGAATGAACTTTTCATACCCTTATTATTGGCAACCTTGAATTTTGGACAATTCCTCTTCTAATGTCCTTTCTCACCACAATGGAAACATTTTCCTTTGATCTTCTTTCCTTTGTTAGCTACCCCTAAGGCAATTTGTTTACCCTTTTTCTTGGTGAAGTCCTTCTTCTTCTTCTTTTTCTTACCCTTGCCTTTTGACCTAAGTTGAGAAGTAGAAGCTTCAGCCACGTTAGCATCAACACTAGAAGTACCAAGAATGCCTTCTGCCGCTACCAACTCATTCATTAATTCAGACAAGGTATAAATCTTTTTATTCATATTATAGTTAAGTCTGAATTCCTTGAATGATTTTGGTAGTGACTAGAGTATCATATCCACTTGGGATTCTCCATCAATATCGGCACCTAAAACCTCCAATGTATTCAAATTAGAGATCATTGTAAGACAATGCTCCCTAACTAAAACGCCTTCAGCCATTTTGGTATTATAGATTTGCCTCATGGTTTCTTGCCTTGCAGAATGACCTTGCTCACCAAACATATCCTTCAAACTTAGCATAATGTCCGAAGCTAGTTCTACATCCTGCATTTGATGCTGTAGAACATTTGAGATAGATGCTAGGATGTAGCACTTGGCCATCTCATTAGATTTCTGCCAACGATCATATCATTGTTTTTCCTCAGGAGGAGCATCTAATGAAGGAAAGCTGGGACATGGTTTAGTAAGCACATATTTATGCTCTTCAGCTGTAAGAACAATGTCCAAATTTCCTTTCCAGTCAACATAGTTGGATCTAGTCAATTTGTTTTGATTAAGAATAGTAACAAGTGGGCTAAATGATGCCATGTTCAAATCTAAAAATAATAAACATGAATATAATAAGTAACTGGACATTATCAATTTAGCATATAAACATATAATATGGAACCTTAATAAAACCATAATATAATATATGCAACGACAGCCCAATCCTATATTCAATATCCCTCAACATAGAGTGGACATTAAATACTAAGATTGATTGAGAACTATTCTCATTATTAGTGCCATCATGATAACTCTTATCATACATTAATAATATGCTGTTACACATTTGGCCTCTAAATAATAATAGTAAGAACTCAACATAGAGGATACTATAGTATTTAGTCTAGTGTATATCATTGTCTAGAATTATGTATAGCCACATTTCATCCCCTTAATAGGCTTATTTTGTAATACCATGATACAAAATGCCCTCCGCATGGAATGCAAAACTTAAAGCTAAGACAAGGCGTTTGATCAAACTACTATAAACCAAGAAATTCAATCTTGTAGGACCATGAAATAAATACTCTCCGCATGGAATGCTAAGCTCAAAGCAAAGACAAAATATATATTTCACACTACTATGAACCAACAATGGAGGCCACAAAACTCATCAAGGCATCTTTGTGTAAAACAGAAATAATAGATTGCATACAAGTATAAAAAACATGTGTATAAAGAGAGAAAAGAAACAACACATGTAAGGGTAGGTGAAAGAAACATACATAAAAAAATATAAAGAAGATAAGTACAATGTATGTGTAAAAATAGTCACAAGACCTAAAGTACAAGAATAATGTATCTAAAAAAGAAAGAAAAGAAAAGATACATAATATCCTCACTACATCCTTTAAAAAAAAATCTCAACACCCCCCCTAACAAAATGGTCCTATGCTAACTCTCCCCCTAAGAATGACTACTCTCATATCCAACCAAAACCACTCCCCCTTTTTGTCACGAGTGACAAAGGGTAAGAGTGTCAAGTAGACATCTCATCGATAGAGCTAGCATCTCTATCATCACTATCCGAAGCATCATTGTCATCATCATCCGCATCCTCAAAATCAGAAGCCATGGGAGGAGGTGGTGAAGGTGTAGCCTCAGGAGCAAATCCGCCTATGGTCACCTGTCGTCAAGCAATGTGGCCAACACGGATGTTTGCCTGATACAACTCTGTAGAGAGTGTATCTAGGCGAGCATCCATGCATTGAAGCTATGCCATGACGTCTTCTAGAGTCACATCGTCCAAAGAAGAGAAGGGAGCGGATTGGGATGGAGCTGAACGGGAGGGAGGAGCTGCTGAATCTGACTGCCTCGCCCGAAACTACGCCTCGCTACGTTTAACAGTAGCGTAGTCTATGGCACACATGACAGGGAAATGGTCGGAAAAGGGAAAATGAACAGAAAAATGGCGTAAAATCCTCGTGATAGCGGAAGGAAAGATGATCTTATCAACGGGACGCTGCATCTAGATGAACATCTATAATAGAAAGAATGAAATGAGAAAGGAAGTCTATAGTAAGATGCTCAAGGAGAGACAACAAAAATCGAGCACGAGGCTCTGTGATGGAGGTATAGTGAGAGAGTGGATAAAGTACAAAAGTCATCACCATGTTTATGAATCTAAGACCTTTAGCAAAAGGCCTACATGGTGTAAACTGATGATCACCCCAATCAGAAGGGCACTTGCAGAAAGCAGCCATGAGCTCATTCTTGGACACAGTCCACAGATGCTCACAACTAGGATAATTAGGAAACTTTTTCCTAGGAACTCGAAGCACATCTGCAACAAGCTGCGATGTGACAGGAATGCACATACCTCAAACGCGAGTAAAGAAGAGAGGTACTAAACGATCAATCCCGTGCATGTTGGAGTAAAACTCCTAAATGAGCATGAGAGGACAAGTGATTTGGACGTCACACAGTGACTCCCATTCCCGACTGTGAATGACAGTATGACTTAGCGTTCTGAATGACTTGGCCTTATGGGCATCATCATCATGGAATCGAAGAGAGAGAGGGGCAGAATCAGAAGACGAAGAGGCATCAGAATGAAGAGGGTTCCGGGCCGGAATGGATTTACGCTTAGGTGCCATAGACACGACTAATGTAAACAAAAAGAGAGGGAGAGAAAGAAAGACAAAAAGTCCCAAGCAATTCAAATATAGCAAGTATAATGAAAAGAGAGTACATATGCATGGGAAATGCATTAACATGTGACATGCAAAACAAATTGCATCATGGGCTCAGCCCAATCCAAACCTATCAGCACACGAACAGATTGCACACATCTAAATGCATGAAAATACTATTATAATGCTAATGTGATGCAATGCATGAGATTTTAAACTCATTTAAGTGAAAACTCATCCCAAAATTTCAAAAATAACTCATCAATTCTGAAAAACCCTAAAACCTATGTTTCAAAACATGAAATGCATGAATAATGAGAGATAAGAAGCTTACCAAGTGAAGAAAATCTTGAAAAAGCTTGAAGAAACCTTAAGGATCAAGATTGGAGTGAAATGAGAGTGTTTTGGATAGAAAAAGAGAGAGCTATCAAGATAGAGATCAAACGAAATGAGGGTCAGATTGCACGAGGGAGCTTAAATAGACCCTCAGTAAATCTAGACAGATGAAGGTGTCAAGAGGTATCGAGATAGCTGTCGAGGAAGGTATCAAGGAAATGGTTTTCGACAGATACAGGTATCGAGGAGGTGTTGAGGAACAATCCATCAGATTCAAGAACAGAAGCTCGATCGATCCACATGTTGTCGAGAAGCTATCAAGGAGGCAGGGGCTTTCTCGATCTATCAACTAGGTATCGAGAAGCTGTCGAGATTGCGATACGAAAAAGCTTAAGAAGCTCAGCAGACAGCAAGGTATCGAGGAGGTGTCGAGCTAGCTTTTAAAAGTAGTTTTTCAAGGAGTGAAAAACACAGACATGAATGCAATCCAACATGCAACTCAACCAATGATCCAAACACCATATAGACCTCTTAAAAACAACTCTCAACAGCAATTTTAAGCACATGGATCCCAAAAACACACACACACTAAATAAATCTAACTGATTTTATTTTTCAAACAAGTCAAGACAGTTTAGTGAGCATACATTAACACATGTAAATGGCCAAATCACATTGTACCTGCACATGTATCAAGAGTAGCAAAGAATATTGTGTGTTGTGTGTGAAAAACATCGCAAGATTGCATAAGTGTAAACATGTTATCACGATTTGAGATATGAGAAAATCACTTTAACTCACACACAACCATAACTACTTGATAGGGACTATCACCTTTGAGGTACATCCTATAACTCTCACATCTCCTAGAAAACACGCTTGCAATCATATTTAAAGCATTTTGATCTTTTTGGTTTTTATTTTCTTTGCATATTTTTATTTAAGCAAAACATGCATGGGCATATAAGAGATAGAAAAGAAATAATCATTTATGTTAAGCATTTGACATTGCACTTTTGCTATGCCGAAGCATATATGTGTCATATTATTATTGGCGGGCAACAATGGTGAGATGGTTATTTATGTCTTTCTCTTAGGATTTTTTAGTCATTCCTGTCAAAAAGAGTGATATGAGTGTTAATTACAAGAGATAGCTTAATCTTACTCATCACAAATAAGAAGCCACAAAACTCACTTGCTTAGTTGTGCATAGAGATGCTCATCTAAGCTAAAAGAGATACAAGCTAAGGTACACAAGTACCAATGTACACAAAACACACAATGTTTTTGTATTTTCCTCATTTTTCAATTTTTTATTTTATTTTTTATGAAAAACAAAACAAAGCAAAACTAAAAAATAACCAAACAAAAACATGTTAAACAAAGCAAAGTATAAAAACTAGACTGACTCAAAACTTGAAAGTAAAACACACAAGTAATGCACACACAAAAACAAGAAGAGAGAAAGAGAAAAGTGATAGAATCACTTGGAACCATTTTCCTTCCACACTCTGGAAGAACCTTTCCTTTGATTAAACTCTTAAATCAGTGGTGAAGGAGAAGAATTAAAACCATTCAAGTTCGAAAGAAACATGAGGGCTTTGAGAAGATCTCCAAGGGGAGCAAGAGATGATTGAAGCTGATTCTGGCTTCTAGATGCTATCATGCTGTTTCTCTGTTAAATGGCTAGCTGCTTATAGCAATTTGGTCGAGTATGACCGGTAACTCCACAATGATGATAGAGATGCTGCTTCTTCTGTTTAGGCTTTTTAGCCCTAGGGTTCTTAGCTTCCTTTTTATCTTGCTTAGGGGGTGCTCCTAAGACAGATTTACCTTTGTCTAAGTTCTCATTAGCTAAATCAGTTTTAACATTATTATTCTCAATTTCAACATTATTGCTAGGAGGAACAAAAACAGTAGTACTAGTAGAAGCAATATTAGAGGAAGAGAAACCATACCCTAAACCTGTTCGGTCAGAGGCAGATTTCTGAAGATTGAGCATCCCATCAAGCTTTGCACTTGAAGTCCTCTTCAATTGAGCTTTGACTTGAAATAGCTCTGCTTCAAGCTTCTTGGTCTTCTCAACCAAGAAATTATTTTCAAACCTCAGTGCTCCAATAGTCTGATTAGCTTCATCAAACTTTGTGGAAAGCTCCTCATGGTCAAGTTCCACATCATTAAGCTTCTTTGTGGTTAGTCTACACAGTTTCTCATGCTTCTCAGAAAGCTTGTACAGTTTCTCATAGGCTGTATGGATGTCATCTTGATCATCCATCTTCCTAAACTTGGATTCCACCAATTCCTCTTCTTCAACCACATCTTCAACAATCCCATCAGTAGGATTAACGGTGACAGTGAAGGCATTCAAGATTCCGTCATCCTCATTGTCGGAATCATCCTCAGGCTTAGTGTCGCTCAAAGTAGCAGCAAGTGCCTTGCTCTTCCCAATGCCCTTGAGATATGTAGGACACTCGTGTTTCATGTGACCGAAACCTTGAATCCTAAAGCACTTAGGTCCTACGGGAACAGTGTACTGACCGCCATCCTTAGCATCATTCTTCCCTTTGTCTTAACTCTTGAACTGAGAAGAACTAGATTTCCTACAGTCCTTGTCGAAGCCCTTTCCATTGGCATTCTTCATAAACTTCTTGAACTACCTGGTGATGTAGGACTTCATCTCGGAATCTTTATCGTTGGAAGACTTTTTTATGTCACTGCTCTTGGCCTTCAAAGCCATGTTTTTGCCTTTACCCGACTTGCCTATTCTTGTTAACCTTAGCTCGTAGGTCTGCAAGTTTCCAACTAGCTCAGTCAAAGGAATCTTGTCAATATCCTTTAGCTTGGCATAAAACTCATCAAATGACTCATCCTCTGAAGCTCAGTCATCGAATGACCCATCTTTATTTCTTCAAAGCTTGTAGTAAGCCTCTAAAGTTTTGAATCATTGACAGCCTTTGTACCCTTACAAGTTGTCTAGAGAATGGTCTAAGCCTCCTTGGCAGTTTCAGTTGAGGATATCTTCTTAAATTCCTCATTAGTGACCACATTGAATAAGGCATTCAACACTTTGATGTTGAAGTTTGTCGCCTTGATCTTGGCATCATCCCAGTCGGCTGGTGCTTCCTTCGGCTTGGTCCAGCCTATCTCAACAATTTGCCACACTTTCTCATCTAAAGACTGCAAGAAAGCTTTCATGCGTACTTTCCAGTATGCATAGTTTAATGTCATCAAATAAAGGAGGTACGATTAATGACTATCCTCTACCCATGACAAACAGGGGTCAATGGATCAACATAGTAAAGATTAAACCCTAATCAGAGTGTGCCTGCTCTGATACCACTTGATAGGCTAAAAACGAATTGACCCTTTGTGACAAATTAATTAATTAATTAATCAAGTTTATTAATTAATAAAATTAACATGCAAAGCGTGTGGTAGCACAAACAAATTACCAAACAACTAAAATATGCAGCGGAAAATAAATGACATGGTGATTTGTTTACGAATGGGGAAAACCTAACGACAAAAACCCCACCGGGTGATTTTCAGGTCACCACTCCTGAAACTCCATTATTATCACAACAAGCGGTTACAAGTAAAGGAATCCCAAGTACCTTACCAACCTACAGTTGAACCCTTACCCCAATACCTAATTGGATTTGTTCTGTAATGACAGTTCCCTTTTTGATGCACAACTCCCAAGTACGTGACTAACCAGTTGTGCGGATCCCAGTACGCAACTTCAATCACCAACTAAGAAGGTTGTTGGTTGCAAAGTTCTTCAGTTCGTTCACACGATGAAGATCAAAAAGATGTTTGGTCACAAAACCCTACGGTGCACATACACAACAACTTCTTCAAGAGAAAGAGATGAACTAGGGCAAGAACTTCGTCTTTGGTCATAATTTGTTAGAACAGAGTTTGCTCAATGCTTGTGCAATTGCGAATCTTTTAACGGCCCTTAAAACAATCTTTTTATATGTCTAGGGTTAGGAGAAAAGAAGGCTCAAAGACACATTCATGGATTCTAAAAAAATCATATCAGAATTTTGAAATTCTTAAACCTCGACAAATAGGAGGTGTCAAGCAACTATCAAGCAGGTGTCGAGCACACGAGGTAAACAGCTTCCTTAAACCTCGATATATGCTAGCTGTTGAGATTTAGTACTTTTGCACTTTCAGCTTGTTTTCTTGGACAGACTTGAAGGCTTCAACACTTGATCTTGAAATATGGTTTCTTGAAGTATTTAGACACATCCTAAATCTACCAAAATACAAGTAAAATGCGTTTTGTCAAAGGGTAAGCCTGATAGGCCATAAACTGAACGACCCCTTGTGATAGAAATTAATTAACTAATTAGCCAAGTTATTAATTAATTCATTTATCATGCAAATGCGTGGTAGCACAAACAAATTACTAATAAACTAATTATGCAGCGGAAAATAAATAACAGGGTGATTTGTTTACAAATGGGGAAAACCTAACGACAAAAACCCCACCGGGTGATTTTAGGTCACTACTTCCGAAACTTCACTATTATCATAATAAACGGTTACAAGTAAAGGAATCCCAAGTACCTTACCAACCTACAGTTGAACCCTTACCCCAATACCCAATTAGACTTGTTCTGTAGTGACAGTTCCCTTTTTCGATGCACGACTCCCAAGTACATGACTAACCAATCTAATGCGCGGATCCCAGTACGCGACTTACTCCTTTGCACGAATCCCAGTACGTGACTAACTCCACAGCAACCCTTTGATTGTTGTAGTTGATTTGTAGTAGCTTCATATAGAAATACCAATAAGATCTTTAATGTTGGTGCAAGAGACTTTGCTTGGTTACAGAACCTAAAGGCGTACAAGAAACGCAGCAAGAACTCTTTCTTCTATAGGAGGAGGCTAGGGTTTCAAAAAGAAAACCTTATGAAGCTCTCTAGGGTTAGGTTTTTCTTTTTCCCACCTCCTTTAAATAGGAGCTTAATGGGCTCTCCAATTCCAAATAGGTTTACACAAACCTTGAGTTTTCCTAGTCTAATAAGGATTATACAGACCCATAAACAAATAGCCTTTTAGAATAAAAACATTGTTAGCTATAATCTGAAACCCGTAAGCTTGATCGATCGAGAGATCTGTCCGAGCTTCAATGAATCTCGACAGATCAAGCTTTTGTCGAGGAGGTATCGAAGCCTGCAGATTTGCACTTTTCTTGAGCAGTTCTTGAGTAGTCTTCATGTCTTCAATTTAACCACTTGTAATGATCATCTTGAACCTACTTAGATTTACCCAAATACAAATAAAGTGCATTTTGTCAAAGGATATGCCAATTATATAAAAATATGTCCCCAACAATCTCCTCCTTTGGCAATCCGTGACAAAACCACAAGAGTACATTGAATGTCCTAGAATACATTCTACTTAAGATTACAGAATAAATAAGCCTTGTCTAAAAGATCTAAACCTTAGAAGTTGCTACAAGAAGAAGGTTCAGAATCTTGACTTGGCTTTAACTTGTCTTTCCTGAAAAGCACTAAACAAAACACATCAAGGTACCATGCGGAAAATAATGACAAGTTAAATAAACAAGAAACATGTGTATAAAGAGAGAAAAGAAACAACACATGTGAGATAAAGAGTGAAACACATACATCATCATCTAATATAGAAACAACACATGATGTATGTAAATGGTTACAAAACCAAAAGATACACAACACAAAAAATATATCAATATCAATGTGTATCAAACTAACTCTCCCCCTAAGTTAGTTACATCAAAAACATTCTTTCCTTTAACATGAAGTTCTCCCCCTAAATCTATTACCCCCCTTGAGGAATGACATTCAATTCTTAAATTTCTCCCCCTTTTTGACACGACTGTTAAAGGGCATAAAAAGAAAAAGAAAAAAAAAAAGGAACCATAGACCTACAAGAAAAAGAAAAACAAGATGCTATGAACACGAAGATATTCAAAAATATGCAAAACATGTGAAAAATAATGCATGCAAGAGGATCTCGATTGATCGTGAGATGGCGAGACAGGTGTCGAGCATAATAGACATCGACAGATGCAGCTGTCGAGGATCTGTCGAGGGACAAATCAACAAAAGGCTAAAAAGATCTAGATCGATCCACCAGGTGTCGAGAAGCTGTCGAGATTGCGATAAGAAAAAGATGAAGAAGCTCGACAGATAGCAAGGTATCGAGGAGGTGTCAAGCTAGCTTTTAAAAGCAGTTTTTTCAAGTGAAAAACATAGACATGAATGCAATCCAACATTCAACTCAACCAATGATCCAATCAACATGTTAAGCTCTCAAAATCATCTCTCAACAACAATTTTAAGCACATGGATTCTCAAAAACACACACACACACACACACACACAAAACAAGTTTAACCAATTTTATATTTCAAAAACAAGTCAAGAGAGTTTAGTGAGCATATATTAACACATGTAAAACCTTGTGATGGCCAAATCACATTGTATACGCACATGTATCAAGAATAGCAAAGAATATTGCGTGTTGTGTGTGAAAAATATCGCAAGATTGCATAAGTGTATACATGTTATGACGATTTGAGATATGAGCAAATCACTTTAACTCACACACAATCATAACTGCTTGATGGGGACTATCACCTTCATGGTACATCCTATAACTCCCACATCTCCTAGAATACACGCTTGCAATCATTTTTTAAAAGCATTTTTTATCTTTTTGCTTTTGATTTTTTTTTAAGTATATCATACATGGGTTTATTAGAGAGAGAAAAGAAATACCCGATGATATTTTGACATTCCAATTTTGCTATGCCTGAGCGTACAAATGTCATTGACACTGCATTTTTGCTATGCCGAAGTATACATGTGTCATTTTATGATTGGCGGGCAACAGTGGTGAGATGGTTATTAATGCCTTTCTCTCAGGATTTTTTAGTCATTCTCGTCAAAAAGAGTGATACGAGTGTTAAGTATAAGAGACAACTCAATCTTACTCATCACAAACAAAAGCCACAAAACTCACTTGCTTAGTTGTACATAGAGATGCGCATCTAAGCTACAAGAGATACAAAGTTTTAAAAACTTTGTTTTAATGGCTATCCAAGTTACACAAGTACCAATGTACACAAAATACACACTGTTTTTGTATTTTTTTTCTTCTGATTTTTCAATTTTTTTTTAATGTGTAAAACAAAATAAAGCAAAGCTGAAAAATAACCAAACAAAAACATGTGAAACAACATGAAAGCATGAAAGAAAGATGCAGGTGCATGAAAGCATGATTCCAAAAGCAGATAAGAAATCAAGCAAGGAGAGTCCTACTTTAGATAGAAAGAATTAAAGTAGAGGACAAACAGAAAAGACAATTAAGTCTTAGAATCTTTTATCACCCACACAACACGAGTCTTTGGCCGTGAAGATGAAAAGGCACCTGTCCTAGTATGACTACTAAAGGACATAGAGGAATTAGAATTCCCCTGAAATTGAGTTAAAAAGCTCAAAGCTTTTAGTAACTCACCAAGAATAGGTACAGAACCTTTAGACAAAGGATGAGACCTATTGGACACTCACTTATGAGGAAACAATTTGAAACAATTAGGACAAGTGTGACCTGAAGCACCACAATGGTGACAAACATGAGTAGTTTTAGAACTTCTCGGTTTCCTAGAAGGAGGTCTAACCTTAGAGGTTGATAGAGACCTCAACTTAGGATAATTTGGCCTAATATGACCAACAATATGACAATGATGACAAATGGGGACAAATTCAGAATTTTTATTCAACCTAGGAGGAGTTTTAGACATAAGTTTAGAAACTTCAACGTTAACATTAGATTGTTTACTTTTGTCTATCCTAGCAATATTAGCCTTCAACTCTTTATTATTCCTTTTAAATGGGGGGAAAATAAAAATCTTTTTCTTTTGAGTTATGCTCAACAACAAGTTTAACACTAGTTAATTTTCCAACTTCAGTTTTAAATTCAACTAGTTGCTCTTCCAAACTCTTAATTTTGTCCAGTTGAGATGAAATTTGATTTTTAAAATTCTCATTCAAATTATTGGCTTCATCCAATTTTGCAATCAAATCATCTTTTTCAAGTTTGACCTTTTTAAATTTAGCTTTTAATTTTGTAGAACATTCAAGAGATTTCATACAAAAATTATAAAGCTTGCAATAGGCATCTTGAATATCATCATCATCATTCAACATAGGATCATTCAAATCAAAACAATTAAGAGTTTCCATGACAACAGGGGTCAATGGATTATACAGCAAAGATTAAAACCTAATCAGAATGTGCCTGCTCTGATACCACTTGATAGGCCACAAACTGAATGACCCCTTGTGATAGAAATTAATTAATTAATTAGCTAAGTTATTAATTAATCAACTTATCATTCAAATGCGTGGTGGCACAAACAAATCACCAATAAACTAATTATGCAGCGGAAAATAAATAACACGGTAATTTGTTTACGAATGGGGAAAACCTAACGGCAAAAACCCCACCGGCTGATTTTTAGGTCACCACTCCCGAAACTCCACTATTATCACAACAAGCGGTTACAAGTAAAGGAATCCCAAGTACCTTACCAACCTACAGTTGAACCCTTACCCCAATACCTAATTGGACTTGTTCTGTAGTGATAGTTCCCCTTTTTGATGCACGACTCCCAAGTACCTGACTAACCAATTTGATACGTGGATCCCAGTATGCGACTTACTCCTTTGCACAAATCCCAGTACGTAACTAACTCCACAACAACCCTTTGATTGTTGTAGTTGATTTGCAGTAGCTTCATATAGAAACACAAATGAGATCTTCAATGTTGGTGCAAGAGACTTTGCTTGGTTACAGAACCTAAAGGCGTACAAGAAACGCAGCAAGAACTCTTTCTTCTGTAGGAGGAGGCTAGGGTTTCAAAAATAAAACCTTATGAAGCTCTCTAAGGTTAGGTTTTTCTTTTTCCCACCTCCTTTAAATATGAGCTTAATAGGCTCTCTTATTCCAAATAGGTTTACACAAACCTTGGGTTTTCCTAGTCCAATAAGGATTATACAAACCCATAAACAAATAGCCTTTTAGAATAAAAACATTGCTGGCTATAATCTGAAACCCGTAAGCTCGATTGATCAAGACATCTGTTCGAGCTTCAATGAATCTCGACAGATCAAGCTTCTGTCGAGGAGGTATCGAGGTCTGCAGATTTGCACTTTTCTTGAGCAGTTCTTGAGTAGTCTTCATGTCTTCAATTTAACCACTTGTAATGATCATCTTGAACCTACTTAGATTTACCCAAATATAAATAAAGTGCGTTTTGTCAAAGGATATGCCAATTACATAAAAATATGTCCCCAACAAAGCCAATTACATAAAATAGTGACATATGTTCCTAACAAGTGAAACACATATGTCCTAACAAAAAAAAAAAGAATGCCAAACGGGTTAAACATGGCCGAGACAATCGGACACAGCCTCCCAAAACTAGTGCGGAAAATCGAGTCATCCTATGAGTACTAAACAGCCCGGCTACATTGAAGCCCAGTTCTCTGGCTACCTTTCTAAGTCTGCATGTGAGTGTCAAAGACGGACTAACTCCCTTTCCATCGCGGGATCAGGAGCAAAGCTCTGCCTCTCTGTCTCTAGCAAAGCCTGCAAGGTGCCCACCTCTGCAGTAGCAACTCTCAAAGCCTCCTCTCTCTCGACCAGCTCAATTTGAAGGCGACAAAAAGCCCGTTGTCGCTTGCTAGGCTTATCATCCTCTCCCCCGTACTTCATATCCAAAGTGGAATGAATATAAAACTTCACATGTAGTAGCTCTAGTGCTAAGTCATCAACTCGGCTAATAGCCATGACCTTGCCAGCCTCCAATGCGACTATTTCCTCATCCTAAGTGTGATCTAGAGCAGCAAATCTCTAAGCAAAAACCGCAAGCTTGTCCTCCAAACCTATGACCTGGGATCTCAACTGGGCACACTTTGCCTTTATGCCTAGATGGGTTGGCCCCCTCTAATTGAGCTTTGACCTGAGAGCAGCAAGCTTATGCTTTTGCACGTTGCTCATCTCCTCGATATCCTCCATGAGCGTATCAGCTAGCTCTCTACTGCAGTCTCTATCTCTGATAGCTTATCTTAAGCACTCCCTTAGGTTTGCAAGGGCTTTCTTGACTTGGATCTTGAACTCCGTGGTGTAATCCCTCAAGATATCAACCGAGAGTGGCATACCGATTGAAATCGGTGACAATAAGTCGAACATAAAGATGGGATCCTGCATGTCTCGCCATACTCTGAACTCAGTGGAGAACTACTCCTGATCGTCCCTAGAACAGATGAGGATGTTTATACTTGATTTGTGCACCTTCCAGAACTCTGAGGCATGCCCTACCATTACTATGTTGACATCCACTAGCCCATACTCACAGGTGATAGCAGAAAGGTCACTGAGTCGAGGGATGTGCTAAATGCCCCCAAATTATCTCATGACCATCTTGGGAAATATCTCGAGCATCCCCAGATGCCCTCCAAGGGGATACCGAGCAAACTGACACAATGGGTCCGTCCTTGCCATTTAGTGATGCCCTACTTGACCCTCAAAGTCCAGTCAATGGGATTCAGGCTGCACAGATATCTCAGTTAGCCATCAATATCAACAGAGAAAGGAAGATCAAGGAATACAGTAGCCTGCACCATATTCCTATCCATAAAGCCCATTGGTTGATCTCTAGTGATAACGCTTAAGTGACTACAAAACCATAACTGTAACATATGAACGTAGCAGCCTAGCCTACCTCTACTAGCCTCCCGAGATAGGGACAAAGACCTAATGGTCTCAAAAAGTAAAGCGGGAATGAAAGAGGTGCCATGAGGTAGGGCACTCGCCAAAGGAAGGATGGAAAAACTGATAGCTCCCGATGGTGAAAGGAATAGTACTGCACCGAAGAAAGCCACCAAAAAGGCTTGGTGCCGATAGGATGCCCATCACTCCTCCAAATCCACGAAATCATTGTGGTAGCTAACGGGGCACTTTGATAGATGAAACCAATCATGTAGGAACTCAAAAGACATGCTCCCTTCTACTCCGCTGCCATGCCAAGTCAGCGCCTCCACAACAGGCTTTTTGAAGCCCATCAGATTAGTAAACTTTTTGCGATATCGTGTTCACACTGGCAGAATGAAAATAATGCTCACAGGAGTAGAAAAAGAGAGGAATCGATCATACTCCTCCAAAATGGGTACCAAATCCACATCCCCAATGGTGACACACCTCAAAGCAGAATCCCCACAGGAAGTGATGACCTCTAGTAAGTGCTAGTCTAGCTTGGTATGGAAAAGAGCAATTGCGCCTCCAAAAAACTACCAAAGGAGTGCCTTGTGCCCCACCATCTCTTGAGTTTCTTCTCATGGTACTCCTCCTTCTTGAGCTCAACAAGGGTGTCATAAGAGTGAGCACCAAGAACCTTCATGAGCAAATCCTACTTGATTTGACAATCTAATGAAGACCAGTCCAAAAAAGGATGAAAAGTGGCATTTTCTGAGTGTTTTGAGTAAAGAAAAAGGCAGGAGAAGACCCAGGAAAATCATGGAACCAAATGAGTTGAGGCTAGGCAAAGCCTAACTTTTATACATGGATCTCGAGGCGGCAGCCATTGAAAGGCTGCCGATAGCCTTACAATGGCCGCTGGACCTCGAGAAGCATGCCGGGGTTTTTCAGCCCCTCAGGCATAAACCCAGACATATGCTAACATTCCCCCTCTTATTTGACATGTTTTTGAGCACTTTGAAGCGAAGATTCCCTCATTTTAGTGCTCACCATAATGCGTAATCAACTTGGCAGTGACCTGGACTATTAGAAACTCACATTTGAGCATTCGAGGTCGCACAAATCCTACACTGGGGTAGTTTATGTTTGTGCGCTGCTTTCAGCATTTTCAGATGTCTTGAACCACATTTTCAAAGCCCGGTTTAGGGGTTGGTTCAACCCCAATAATCAAAATTTGCGACGAAAAATGCTAGAGCTTGATCTTAGCTATTTGGCGGTTTTTCTAGCTTTTTTGGAGGATGGAGGGAGTCATTTCCCATGGTGGCATGTCAAGAATCCTGTCCTCGGATTTCTAGAATGCTCGGGTAATAATAGGAGCAATCAATGCCTATTGCCTTGTGGTGTGTCTAGAGTTATCTCGTTTAGAGTGTTCACACTCGTCATTAGCATTATGGCATGGCCTATGAAGCCAAGGCCACTTGCAGCCAATCTACAGGATCGGAACCCCAGAAAACCCTAAATTGAGGCTATTTATTTTGCATGGTTCTCTCCCTCTTTGTCCAATATACGAGAACGAGTTCGTCTTGCTAAGGATGTATCTTTCATGTTGAGAATCGCATTAAACCCTAAACTGGGGCAGTTTATTTCACGCGATCTCTCCTTTCTTTCTCCTTCAGTGAGATGATCATTGTCCAAAAGCCGCTAGCAAATCTGTGAAATTGCGGTGCAAAACAAGTGAATGCTACATAAGCTAGCTCAATACCACCATCCATCATGAATATGCAATGGTACGTGCGTACGTCTTAATGGCCCTCTTAGAGGCATTTTTGAGATTATACATGGTTATGCATGTAAGTCCTAAACAGAGGCATTGTTTTACATACACACCTGAAGCCCTCTCAAAGGCAGTTTACCAAACTATACATGTAAGTCCTAATTAGAGGCGTTGTCTTACACATAAATTGGCCGCCCTTTTAAAGGCATTTTATCCAGATTATGCATATAAGTACTAATTAGAGGTATTGTCTTCCATATGCATATAAGGCGTTTTATCCAGATGATACATGTAAGTCCTAATTAGAGGCATTATCTTACACATACATCGGCTACCCTTCTAAAGGAGTTTTATCCAGATCATGCATATAAGTCCTAATCAGAGGTGTTGTCTTACACATACATTGGCTGCCCTTCCAAAGGCGTTTTATCTAGATGAAGTCCTAATCAAAGGCATTGTCTTCCAAATGCATCAGCTGTCCTTCTAAAGGTGTTTTATCTAGATGATACATGTAAGTCCTAATCAAAGGCATTGTCTTACACATACATTGGCTGCCTTTCTAAAGGCGTTTTATCCAAATCATGCATATGTCCTAATAAGAGGCATTGTCTTACACATACGTCGTCTGCCCTTCTAAAGGCGTTTCCAGATCATACATATAAGTCCCAATCAGAGGCATTGTTTTACACATACATCAGTTACCCTTCTAAAGGTGTTTTATCCAATTCATACATATAAGTCCTAGCAAGAGGCATTGTTCCATACACACATCATGCTACAAAGAGATAATATCATACATTAAAGCCCACTGTGGGGCAATACAATACGTATAAGTCCAGGCCTACCAAAAGGCAATACGTAGTATACATATAAAGCTAGCCCACAAAGGGGCAATGTCTACATAATACATGGAAAAATACATGCCCACGTAGGGGCTACATCATGATACAACAAATGGATAACTCTACTAAGAATCCTTGCCACCGATAAACTAGTTCGTATCACCATCATCACTATCATCGCCACCTACAAAAGGGTCGGTTGAGGGACCTACACTGCCTAAAGTGTCAGGAGCATACCTGGGACCCTAGAAAGACCCCAGAGCCGAAGCAAAAGAACCTTAACTGCCCAACGGGCCTAGAGGAATGGGAACATACTTGTGCCCGAACGAAGGAATGATCAGCCCTTGATCAGGAATCTTAGGGGTAGCCGGAACAAGAATACCAGCCGCTCGTAAGTCTCCCATTAAAAGCATGGAATAGCCCTAATGAAAGGCTAGCACAGTTTGAAACTGGCTCTGCTCTCTATCCATCACAACGACTAGCCTCTCCCTATCTCTCTGCCAGATTTGCCTCTCCCGAGCTAACGCCTAAGCTATCTCCTCCTGCATGTGTGCCTCTCTAGCAATAAATAGGGCCTCAAAGTTTGCTGCTTTGGCCTCTACGGTCTCTGCACGTGCTTTTCACTTAACCCTGGTGGCTACCAGAACATGAACAACACCTCCCAGCACTTTACCCCCACTCACAGGAACATCTCCAATGATAGGCCCCGCAGAAGACTCTACAAACTAAGTGGAATAGTCTCTGTTCATGTCCACATAAACATCAAAGATGCCCATCGCATAGTTTAGGTCATCCAGAACTATGGCCTCGAATGACAAACCATGAGGAGGCAGATCTCTGGGCACTCCATAGATTGGCATAACCTGATGAAATGTCCTCTCTGCTAGAAAGAACTCCTAACTCGTCAGGGCCCAAAACCAATGTCAGATCCTCGATTGGCCTATAGCTATGGTGAGCTCCTGTCTCCTTAGTAACATACCATTATATGGATGAACTACGATCTCATCCCAAGTGACACAGTCTATAGCGGCGAAAATGGTGGCTGGTTGCACTACTACTACCCTCGTGATCCCACAATGAGCCCATGCATACGCTTAAGGGTATACTATCAACGACAATCCTGTATAATGAGGTTGGGATGTACTTATATGCCCATCATGTCAATATCTGCCAACATCCCTCCAAACTCTTGAAGTCTCGCTGAAAGGCCTGCCTTAAGAAGGAAATGAAGAAGCTGTAGGTCACTGACCCCCATTAGTAAGTCCTGATGCTAGAAACTACCCCCATAGCCCACAACAACTGACAAGTTAACACTGATCGGTTGTTGCCCAAGAAGTAACTACCGAGGAACCACAGGAAGCACCGATGAAGATGAACGTTAGTTGGGGCCTTGTCCTAGGGAATACTACACTGCAGCCACTCGGTACGGATCTATGGCAATGTAATAGGCCCAAAATACCCCCTCGTCTCAATAGTCAATGGAAATGGGATGCCCAGGAAATCACTAGCCATCTCAAAGCTCATCTCATCTATCGAAATCCAATGGCCACCAAATCTAATGCCTAGAATGGTGGTCCAGTCAATAGGAAGGACAACATACTCCCCTCAACTTAGATGGAATGTGCCTATCTTGGTGTGAAACTGTTGCATTAGAGCCTTAGCAATCTTGTGCCTTATGATGAACTAGGGAATCTATAGGAAGTCCTCAAATCCCTACTTTCTCAGAAACGCAGCATATCGCGGATGGGTCCTAAGAGCAAATAATGTCCAGAAGAAAGTGGACTAGGCGCCCCGGCCACGGAGCCTCTCGCTCCCTTACATTTGGAATCAGAAGCTACTTGTTAGCATATGCATATAATTAGAAGCTGAACGGCTAAGAAGGAAATGCAACATACGTTTCCCCTTTGCGCCAGTGTGAAAGGATGATCCTCCAGCCCATGCTGAAAATGAGTGTCCTAGATGTCTCTATCTATGGTCTAAGTATGGGTGTTGGCCCTGGCCTGGTGCGGTAGAAACCTCAATCTTAGACTATGCCTCCAAGCCCTAAACTCCGGTAGGACCTCGGGCCCAGCAAAGGCCTCATCTATGTCTATAAAGATGTCATCATCTCGCACCGCTCCTCTGGAGGCTCCCCTCCCTCTAATTGACCTACGCCGTGAAGTTGTCTTGCTAGAAATGGTATGAAAATCAGATGAAGCACTGGCCATCTCAACGAAATGTCGTCTCCTAGACCTGGTCTTAATAGATATGCTGTCAGCGAACCAGTGTCCTCCTCCCCACGACCGAACCGGCTCTGTAGAACCTGAGTAACCTGCTCACTAGCTGAAATGGTCTCATCATCAGAAGAATCGCCCCCCTAGGACGTTGCATACATGGGGGCCTTCCCTCGATCTCCCCTGGAATTCGCTCTTCGAGACTTAATCTATAAAACATCAAGAAATTCAGACGTCAGTGGTAAGCCCATAAATAAATGGCAGTACAAATGGACTAACACTTTTCCTAAACATGTTATATAGGTATATGTCAAGCACATGATCTCACAAGAAGTAGATTCTTGCATGCATTCTACAGTGGGAGCACCAGCGATATACATCCTTGGACTCACATCCTACAGTGGGCGCACCAGCGATATACATTTCTGGACTCGCATTCTATAGTGAGCGCACCAACGATATACATCCCTGGACTCACATCCTATAGTAGGCGCACCAGTGATATACATCCTTGGACTCGCATTCTACAGTGGGCAACTTGCATCCTACAGTGGGCGCACTAGCACTAGCAATATACATCCCTGGACTCACATCCTATGGTGGATGTACTAGCGATATACATCCCTAGACTCGCATTCTATAGTGGACTCGCATTCTATAGTGGACTCGCATTCTATAGTGGGCGCACCAGCGATATACATCTTTGGACTCACATTTTACAGTAGGCGCACCAGCGATATACATCCCTAGACTTACATCCTACAACAGGTGCACTAGCGATACACATCCCTGGACTTACATTCTACAGTGGGCGCACCAGTGATATACATCCCCGGACTCACATCCTACATTGGGTGCATTAGTGATATACATCCCTAGACTTGCATTCTACAGTGGGTGCAGCGACAACAAGCGTCCCTCGGGCTCACATTCATTCTGAAGTTTTCCAAGAATCCTTAATCTATAGCAGGCGCACCAACGATATACATCCCTGGACTCGCATTCTACAATGGGCGCACCAACGATATACATCCCTAGACTCACATCCTACATTGGGCGCATTAGTGATATACATCCCTAGACTTGCATTCTATAGTGGGTGCAGCGACAACAAGCATCCCTCGGGCTCACATTCATTCAGAAGTTTTCCAAGAATCCTTAATCTACAGTGGGCGCACTGGCAATATACATACCTAAACTCAGGTTTTTCCGCTAAAATGACCAAAATGCCCTTGGTCAGCCCCAGGTTTGATAGAAGGTCAAACATGGTCTGGACTCTCACAAAACAACATTTTTCACAGTTTCACTTCAAACTCAAGCTTCTTGGATATTTTTAACAAAGTTGGACCGAGTTTGACCCGAAGTTGATCTTAGGTGGGTCTAAAAACCCTAATTTTGATCTAGCTACCGGAATGGGTTGAAACTAATGCCATTGTGAAGATTATTGAATTCTCATTCCAATGACTATTAATGGGTCGAAATAGGAGTTAGAACGGCCGAGATATCACAAAAATTGGAATGACGCATTAATCAATGCATCGCAAAATTTCGAGAGCCATAACTTTTGATTTGACTGTTGGATTTTTGAGTTCCATACCATTTTAGAAACTGAAAATCAAGATCTATCTAAAGAAGTGAAGATCAGCCCGATCAAAGGGGGAGGCCCTACAATGGACGTCGCCTTGATTTTCACATCCGAGGCTATAAATAGCCCTAGGCACGCCCTAGATAGGGAGGACAAACATTTTTCTGAAATTCCCCTTCTGCCTAACTCTATCTACATTTTTTCTCTCTTCCAAACACCAAAAAAAAAAAAAAAAAAAAATCAAAGTTCCTTGATTCTTACATCTCCACCAAGAACACAAGGTATTGTTTTTGAACCCAATCTTCATTTCCTTGGTTCTACATCTTGGATTTGGGGTTTAGGGGTGTGGATGTAGCTTTTTTAGCTATCATCCACACCCCTAACCTTCTATATCTTTTTCCTAGCATTTTCTTGCTCTTTTTGCCATAATAATATGTTTTATTGCTTTCTTTGACAAGTTTCTTGCTTTATCTTGTTTCTGGCATGTTTTTAGCCTAGATCCATGTTCTTTTATGCTTGTTCACATATTTATTTGTCCCGATCTACAAGTTTATGTGCCTTCATGCCATGTTTTATGCTTAGATCTATGTTTCTACATGCTTAGATCTACATGCTTAGGGTCTTATGCCATGTTTCCTTGATTTTGCTCCTCTTTTTGCTTTATGTTGATGATTAGGGTTATATGCTCACATGCTTGATACCATGTCTAAGGTTATGCTTCGCTTGGATTTGTGTGCTTGTTGCTTTTTGCCATGTTTTGTGCTTGGATCTAGGTTTTCACATGCTTGTGTGCTTAGATCTATGCTCTATTTGCTTTATGCCATCTTCCATGTGCTTGTGCACTCCATGCCATGTTTACTTGCCTAGACTTAGGCTATGTTTATCTTGCCATGTGCTATTGTAGTCTTTTTGTCGCTTTATCTTTCTTTCTTGCACTTTGGCCCATTAGTTAGGACACGATCTAGATGCTATGGTCTTTGTCATCGTCCGTACACCTTGGCCTATATCAAAGGGTTTGGATCACCCCATTTGCATGTCTATGCTTGCTTGCTTCTATGCTTTATGCTTGTGTTAGCCTCTCTAATTCTAGGCTTTGCCATGTTTGATGCCCTTAGCAGGTTTGTGGTTGTGTGGTTACATTAAACGCATATAAGGCCTTGTTCAGATGTAACCATTTGGGGATGCATCGTCGTGATGCTAGTTGCTTCATGCATACCTCTCCCTTTCCGCTCTGTGCGATGATATGCTTGCCATGCTTGTTTATGCCACTCGGTGGCTTTCTATGCATCTTTATACACTTGCTTACATGTCTATGCACAAGTCTTGCTTGCTAGTGTGTCATCCATACCTATGGACATTGGATCCAAACCTACATTTGTCCCTCGCGGACACCACCTTTTGTTTGTTTCTTTGATTATTGACTTTCTTGCTTGTTTGTCTACTATCTCCTTTGCTTGTTTACTCGTATCCTGGTTTCTATGCTTGCCATATCTATCTTGCTTATTCGCTTTGCGTCCTCTTGCTATTGTCTATGCATTTTCCTTCCATTGTTTGTCTATTGGTTTTCTTGTCTTTGCCTTTGCATGTACACACATTGAGCGAGGACACACGGAGCTAGGGCACAATCTCCTAGGCACATTCAAAAAGGGCATGGATGTAAGCATGCGGTTGGCCCGAATAGCTGCGTTTAGTAGGTTTAGGGTTTAGCTTTTCCCTTGGTTATGTACTCTTTAAACCCCTCTCTTCCTCCTCCCTCTCTCTTTTAGATGGCTTGTATTAGGTATATCATGTTATGTACCATTTGTCCTCATCTCTAGAGTATGGTGACCCCTGTTTACTTGCCTACACTTATATTTTGGGCCATGCTCTAGGGATGTAGGCATTTACTTTCCTGCTCTGTGTGCTAGCATTATGCATGTATATATATACCTGCTTACCCCTTTTTGGTGTGACTGTTGTGATCTGTGTCACTTAAGGCTAGTAATGCCTAATTTCTGCCGCGAAAGTAAGGTGACTTCTCGCGGGGTTTTCGCGGTGGAAATTTGGCATTTTGCTCGAATGCCTTAGGAAAGCATAAATTGAGACCATTCCCATTGAAAAGCCAAAACCTCAAAGTCCCTATGCATGTGAAGCCCCAAAAGTCAATGCTGAAATCATGTTTTTACTACTAATCTCCAAAAATTAAGGTTTTATCAAAACAAAGGATTGTCCTTGGACAGGCGTTGTAGGGTGCCTAACACTTTCCCCACACATAACCAAACTTTCAAACCTAAGAATAAAGATTTTTTGCCATCCACATTAGATTATGAAAAATGACATTTTTCTTAACTTAGCATTGGTAATAAAATCAACTAGAAATAGGTGACCAATCATACCTTAGAAAAACCCAATGATTGGTTGTGACTCTGCTTACCTTTGGTAATCGCTTAAAATTTGGCCTAGATTCCTGCCATAAAACCAAAGGTAGACCTACCTTCCTTCACTGCGAGAGAGAGAGCACCTGAAGCTCCGCATGCGAACCATACACATTCACATTGAGAGGGGCCTCCAACGAGCCCTGTGCATGTGCTATCTGTCACCATGATGGGTGATTGAACGAAGGCCCACAGTGGTGGCGGTTTTTTCCACTACCCAAAGATTGAGGCTAGGCATTGACAAAGACGGGCAACTGTTGAAACCTCATTTTGTACCCCTTACAACTCGAGCCCTCGTTCCCTAATGACAATAACACTAGGAGGTCTAAGGCTATAATCTAGGGCCTAGCTATAGAAATTTTTAGTTGAAAAATGCTTTTTTGAAAGAAGAAAAATCCTTACAAAACCCTAAGGGTGTGTATGCAGCCTTGAGCTTGTGTACACATCCTTAACCTTTGCGTAAGCAGCCATGAGCATGCATACGTAGCTAAGGTTTCCAGATTCTATGTAAGGCAAATATTTTCACAAAATCTTAGTGGAGGCAATCCTACATTGCTTGGAATTGCCTCCACCCCTTCTCTTTGGACACTATAAGAGCTCCTTACAACTATTTTCCCAATAGACAGAGAATACACTCCAAAAAAGTGATTCAAAGAGAAGCTTTTTACTTCAAAAAGCATCCTAATCTAATGTTTCTTGGCTAGGCCTTATTTTAGTCCAAAGCATTATGGTTAAACTTGCTAACCTTTTGGGTATTTTGTTTTGTAGATTGACTGAGGGGAACAGTCTAAAGCTCTAAAGTTTCTCGTGTGAGGTACTTATTCTTGCCTTTATCTCTTTTTTTTTTTTTTTTTTTTTGTGTTTTTATTACTTTATCGTCTCTCTATATCACTTAGGTTTATTTTTCTTTTGTTTGGAGAATAAGTTAGATAGTTTAAACTAGGTTTGTTTGATGTTTGCTAGCGGAGTATCTAGCCAAGGTTGCGTACGCATGCTCATGCCCACATACGCAACTTTAGGTTCTTGCGTATGCAGGCTTCTGCATGCGTTTGTAGGTTAAAGACCAGAAACCCAGATTATTGTTTATTTGTTCTTGTTTGATTAAATGCATGCTTTTAGGTTCTGTTTAGTCCCTCTTCATTGTTTTAAGTCTTAAATTTGTAATATAACATGTTTTAAATGCTTTTTGTTTAGAATGTATGATTCGGGTTATTTGATTGGGTGAACACCATGAACATGCATATGAATATGAACATTCATTGATGCATAGGTGCAGAAAAGTAAGCAAGGTAAGTCAAGCATAAGTCATATGAACATGCATTTAATTGATTGAACTTGATTTGTTTAAACATTGATAATATGTTTGTTTGAATGCTGTGAGGATTGTTTGATGCTTGCGTATTAAGTTTGTCCTTTTGATGTTTATTGTCCTTTGATATTCATGTGCACTACTTGTTGCCCTTGGTTGTATGAGGTTGAATGGCAAGATAGATGTATGATAGGATTTTGGGACAATATGCCATGTTGAATGCTAGATGCATGTTAGTATGTGTGAGAGTTTAAGATAGTCTATTAGAAGACCTTTTAGATGAGATTAGGATTTGGAACACAATGAGTAGAGACCAACCTACAAGTTACCTAAACTTTGGACACATGCTCTAGTAAGATTAGTCCTTTACATAAGGGCACTACACATATAGTTCCTAGACCTAATTTAGGTGGCGACTCTATTTTACACCCTCTGCCTTGGTCCACCCTTTGCTGAGGTGTACTTACCATAAGGAGAATTGAAACTTGTCATGGTGGTTTATGCCCACAATGTGTACACATGTGAATAAAGTCCCATATTGAATAATGATGAGAATAATAAGTGTTTAATATAACATAATTAAGCACATACTCATTAAGCTTAGACCTTTTAGGTTAAAGTGTGTCTCTATATGTTATATTAAGTATTCAAGAAAGCTCCCCAATGTGTTTATCTCCCCAACATATCCCAAACCACATATCATCATCCACCGCCTCGGCATTGATAAACATACAAACCAAACAAAGAGGATTCAAATCTATGAATGACACCACATTTTTACTACAACAAACTAGGATCTAAGCTCAAATGTCACAATTGCAGTTCTGAGCTCAACAACCACAATCCTAACTCTACCAATTGATATCGAATGACCCATTCCCACTTGGCACAGTTCAATGATCGCCACCACTCAATTAACTTTGGTGCCACCGTTCTCCACCCTAAGAGGTTTTGTTTGGTGGGAAGGTTACTTAAAGCTAGAGTGGAAGGCTAAGGATACAACATGGTATTTCATTTTGGTTTTAGTTTGGCATAAAACCCAAATAAAAATGGGTTGCCTCATTAGACCCAGTACAAGTGTAAATTTTTAATAGAAATTTTTTTTCATGTCACTTAAGAAAACACCATGTCATTGCCCTGTTAGCCACATTGGCATTGAAACCAATGGCAGTTAAAGCAATGACTTGTAGCACTCATATTTTAAAACATCAATGATATATGATTGAGTCAGAAGATATATCATTGTGATCATTGGAACCTCAAGATCAATTCCCATGAAAAAGTGATTAATGATTTGATGGTTCAAATTATATTTGTGCCCTCAATGTACAAAATGACCATTTTGATCTCCCACAGTCAAATTAAGATTGCGAAATAGGGTGTCTACAATGTGATATATGATGAATGCCAAAGTTTGCTATAAACTTGGTTGTAACTAATAGCTAAAACTCCACTCAATATCTTTTTATTGGATGGAAAGTTTCATATCAAATAGTAAATAACATTCGATTGACACGAAATTTGATATGATTGTTATGGACATAAAAACATGTAATCCGACAAGTAGATTTTCAAAATATGTAGCCATGTTAAGTTTTTCAGTGAAAGTTGTAGCCAATGACTACAACCAAGTTTGTAGCCAAACTTTGTTCTATAATGAATGAATGTGATGAATGATGAATGGATTCATGGTTGACATATATTTTATTTTAATTTCTTCTTGATGTTTAGGATAAGCCCATTAGGGGATTCCTTGATAGGATTAGGCTATGAAACACAAGAGTGAAATTTGGTCCACGAGTCGGGTAGTTTTGGGTGTCTAAAACTTTCCCAAGTTGTTCCCTAACTCCGGACTCAATGTCTGGTGCACAGACCTTTGCAAGGGGTCAATTTAAGTTCAGTTCCTGGATTTAAACCAAGTGGCAATCCTTATTCCTCCACCTTTGAACCATTCAGCTAAGGCATACTCCTTGGGCAACAATCTCTTGTCTAAGACAGTGAGCCTACAATTACAAAAGACTGTGATTTATGCTACAAGTATAAACTATTTTACAACATTTTTATAAATTGTTACAAATTTGTATAGATTCTTATTTGAACCCATCACTGACATAACTTTTCACTTATCAATAATCACTCATTACATAAGAGGTTTGTAAAAACAAATTTGTAATTTTATCATTTTTCAAAGACTATTTCAAGCAATGACCATCAATGTTATATTCTATCCTATCATGTATAAATAATAATAATTAAAGAAAACCCTTAAACTTGTCTTATGAGAGAGGGAAAGAAAATTTCCTGGGCAGTGGCACCAGTAGCTGACGGTAGTTTTTTTGAAAAACTTTATCTATTTTATTTAAAAAAGTGATTTTTTTGGGGTAACAAAAATTGAATACTCATTTCAAATGAATATAGTATTCTGTTTCTATGGACGGCTCTACTTGTAATTCAGGGTGGTCACTGGACCACCTTGATTTGTCAAAAAATGTACATATATACTTGCAAAATATATATATATACACACACACTAAACTAACCTATTTTGATTACCCTAATGAAAATATTGACCACCCTCACTTGAGTATTACCAAAACTTAGGTTCAATGAAAATAAAAGTAATGCAACATTTTTACAATAATTTCACAACAAATCTTACATGATAAGTGAAAATTAGTTCCTAATTCTAATTTGGGCCCACTATTGACATTACTTTGTAACCCTTTAATAACAAATTGTTGTGTAAGATTTTTTTTAAAAATGTTGTAGATGTAGCATTACTCCAAAAATAATTCTAGCCCCTTAAACATAATCCTTAACCCCTTAAAAAAAAAAACCTTAAATAACAACAACAAAGAAATGCCCAAATAACAACAATAATAACCCTAACCAAAAAAAAAAAACTTTAACAAACAATAATTATTCAACAAAAAAGCATATTCAAAAAGAAAAATAATCATTCAAATTTGTAACACTTTCAACCTATTACATAAAAATAATCTCTAATTTTGTTTTCCCTTGAAAGAAAGACTAAAGAAAAATATTGTAGCTAGTATGAGTTTTCCTTGGTAGTACCGACAGTTATGTTTTTTTTAGCTTTACAGTCATAATAATTCTGCTCTCTATAGTGACTCACTTAGATCGCAGTTATAGGAAATATCATTTGTTTTACTTTCTCTTCTCTATCATTTCAATTCTCTTAGTTTATTACTCTTTATTAAATTTTATATAATCTAAGTTTTTTAATAACCACTATAAAAAAAAAAAAAATTCTTGGAGCCACCATTATGTATTTCTAAGTCAATTTATCCGTACCAAACATACTCAAGGCAAAGGTGAGGTTAAAAGGGGTTTTCCAAATTCCAGCCCACATAGAATTTCTCTGATCATTTCTATATATAAAAGTGATCTCAACCTATAGAATAATAAATATAGGAAAATGAGTAATACTTTTGTGATCCTAATAAACTTCCCCAAGTTTTCTAGTTACTTCTATTAATAATTTATTTATTATGGTTATATAATCATTAATTAATTATTATTGGGGTTTATAACAGATTGGGTATATATATTATATACAAAGTCTCTCAACCACTTCCCAAAACGTAAAAGGAAACGCATGTTCTTTTCAGCCATGTGATGTGATGAAGAAAACATTTGAAGGAAATGAAATCACGAAAACCTAATTCATTGGCATTTTTTTTTGGTGATACAGCAAAGTATATGATGATGTCGAAAATTTTCAGAAAGTCGCATTGTCCTTATGTGCTTAAGACAATACCTACACAACACAGAAAAAGAAGACAGTATCGATGTGGTACCGGCCGAAGACCCTCCGAAGGTTAAATTAAAGAACTTTCTCCATAACTTTAGAGTGCCAGAACTAGGGAAATTAAGCGTACCTTGGTTTATGAGAGTTTTGGGGTTTTTATTACTGGTAGGGTTGATATTCATTCCTTGGCATAGAGGGCTTTTCCTTGTGGGGAAGATCTTCATTAATGTGTGCATCTTGTGGGATCCTTTGCTTGTAGGAATCCCCTTGATTAGGGTTAGTCGTGGAGCACAAGATGTTTCCTTATATGTTCATGGATGGGGGCCAAGGAATGCCACGTCAGATCCATCAAAGGTTTACTTATCCCCTTAAGCTTCCTTCTGTCAGCTTTTTAGTCTGTCTATGCATTCTGTTCCTTTTATTTCAAGCATCATTGATCTCGAGGCGCACCCGTTGGCCTTGAGGTGGAATTGTCGGATTTATGGTGTTGTTTATGAGTGCACAAGCAAGGTCGTCAAGTTCATTAGGTTCGTTAGCTTTGCCTTGAGTTTATCAAACTTTTAGAATTATCTTTATCAGTTGCCCCCTACTCCATAACTCCATTAGCTCTAGCTAACGGGTTATGAAGTTTGATTTGTAACTCTTTTATTTTTATTATCTTTATTCAAGAAAAAGGAAAGGGCATTTATGGATGATTCCTCGAGCAACCATTATTAAATGCTAGAACACATGGCACAAGCTAGTTGGCTCTGTTTCTAGACGAGGGTGTCGCTTCATCTTCCGTGCATTTTTATCCTATATAAATCTCACCTCCTCCCCTCATTCCTGTTATTTCAATCTTGCTGATCTTGAGAGAGATAGCTCGTTGTTTTTTACTACCTTGCTTCCATCAATCTACTGATCTCGTCGCCTTTGCTGCCATCATCTTGCTAAGGCCGTCATTTCTCAAGGAACCGTCTACTAAATTCGTAAGTCCACTTTTCTTTTATTTCATTCTATCTTTTGTTTTCATTTTTCTAGTTGGTTGTTAATTCTATAGAGAGACTTGTCAGTTTTAGGTTCTTACAATACCTTCGTCACTTGTAGGTGAATAGATGTCAGGACATAGTGAAGCGACGAGTGAGTAGTCGTTAGTCTGTAAGGAAGCGAGCTACAACGAAGTATTCCCGTCAAGTCATAAGCCTGAGGAGGGCTTATCTTGGTCGTCAAAGAGGGAATTGTCCACCCGATCACCTGTTGACAAGGAGGAAGACTTTGATGGAGATGAAGTAGAGGAAAGAGAGGGAGATGAGGATGACAAAGGTGAAGGAGAGAATGAGGGGGAGTTTGAGGTAGAAGATGATGAAGATGATGATGGGAGTGATATGGGAGTTCTATGGAGGAAAGCTTAGGGAGCCTAGGGGATGGTTATACTTGTTCCTTCATTATCCCTAAAATTTGGACTGTTAATGTCTTTAAATCAACGATGACGACCAACATCTTCAAGAATTTTTGGGACCGTTATCAAATCCCTGAGCACATCCCAATCTGTCTCCCTGGGAAGTTTGAGAAGTGCTACTCGGGGAAGATTGCGGACATTGGCATGTACGATACCATGTTTGCGACAGGGTTGAGGTTGCCACTGATGGCACTACATCGTTAGTTGGCCAATTTTTTAGGACTGTTCATCTTCCAAATTGCTCCCAACGCCTGAATGATATTCATTGGGGCTGAAAATATTGTGAGGTCATCTCAATGGCGGGAACTGTCAACTAAATCTTGACGAGTTCTTTTGATGCTATAAACCCCAACATATCATTTCATCCTAGAGGATATATCACTTCACAGTAAGGAAGAAGGAGCTTAAGCTAGTGTCAGACATGCCTGACTCCAATAGGAATTTGAAGGGTAGATATTTTTTGTCCAAGGGACAGATTGGGTGTTCCGTCAAGAAGAATGGGTGACGATGCCTCATGACTTTGACAATACTTAGGGCATCGTCAAGGATTCAGATTTAGTACAGTCTACATCTTCCCTTTTCTTTATTTATTTGTTTCAAGTTTGTAACGTCGTCTACTTTTCTCATTTTCAGCTAGTGTTTGTCCTCATATTACATATGAGCAAGAAGCTTTCATCTGTCGGGTCACAGAGATCCCTTTGGACGAGCAGAGGTGCCAGGACCTAATTACCCTTGACACTTTGCATGCATATTATGGAGGTCCTGAGACAACACCAATAGCTCGCAGGCTAAAGCACATACTCCCGTCGACGTAAGTTACATTTATTTTTTCATTGTCTTTATTTGTGTTTGATTATCTAACATCTGTCACTTGTTCTTTACAGAAATGGAAGCAGTGAGGCAAAGAGCTCTGGTAAGGGCAGCCGCAGCAAGCAAGAAGAAGAAGGAAAAGGATGGGGCCTCCTCATCAGCTCCCAAGGACATCATTAAAATGACGTCTAAGAGAAAGAGCGAGGGGAAGGACAACCATCCCCTTAAGAAAGGACCGATCGTTCCTACATGCGACAAGCCAAAGAAGTTGTTGCCTTTCAAACCTAGCCATGGAGTTGGCAAAGGTTTGATGACATCGACTAGTCCTATCACTCAGGGATCTGTCCATCGTCTTCCTACTGACAAGGAACAAGCTGTTGAGGTGATTGAATCAATCATCAAGGACACGGACATGGATCCTTGTGCTAAGTAAACGACGGAGGAGTTGGGGGTGTCAGGCCTTTTTGACCTTTCACGGGAACATCTCTTTCTTTTTCTTTTTTTTCTTTACTGTTCAGTAGCTAACAATTGTTTTGTTTGTAGGCGCTAGTCTTTATGAAGGCACTTCAAGATAGGAGCGTCGCTTAGGAAGGGATGATCAATCGTTTGTGCAAGTGCAATGAGCCTGACCAATAAGCAAGAGTAATACAAGGATGCCCTTCGTCTCTTAATAAGGAGGTGACAGAGCTTAATGAAAAGTTGAAAGAGGAGGGCCATCATAGAGAAAAGGAGCAAGAGGCCAAGGTGACGCTGGAGAAGGAGTTGACGGCTCTTCTTGGGTAGGTAGAGACGGTGAGGGTTGACACAGTAACTGAACTCAAGGCTTCATAGCCTTTCATTGACACCTGCGCCATCTACTATGGTGACAGGTTTGAGGATTTCCTGAAGCAAGTCAAATCCGTCTACCTACACTTGGATTTATCCAAGGTCACCATGGACGACCCGCTGCCGTTAACCCCTACTGGTGACACCATCTTTGAGGAGACCAATGACTCTACCGAGTCAGAATGGGATCCAAAAAATAATGGTGTCGTTCTTGCTCAACCTACAGTGGAGAAGGTCGTCACTCCTTTGATCCCGTCCACTGAGGCTCTTCAAGATGTTGAATATCTTCCTACTCAGGACGCTTAGGATCCTCCTTCCAAAGATGACCCTTCAACTCATGACGTCAAGGACCCCTTAGCTTAGCTTTCTTATTTGCAATGATAATTTTTTTATGTACTTCGTTCAATTTTCAAACAATGTTTAATGCCCTTCTGTGTTTTTGGGCCTTGTTTTTAAAGATTTTACTTTATTTATGGTATGTTTTTATTATTTTACATCTTGCTTTGAGCATGTGTGTTGATCTTTTATGCATATGTCCATCCATTCTAGTGGCTATGTGTTAGGATGTATTTGCCCCTTGAATAACTTGATAACTAACAAGGACGAATTTGTTTGCTTTGGTGGGCTCGTCCTCCTTTAGGTATGACAACGACCAAGTTCTATTTAAGGACCTGATAATCAATCCATCCATTTATGGACTTGATAAATTTAAGGTATCCCTAAGGGATAAGCCCATCGGCTTGTGGACTTTGTAACAACCCCATCCACTTGTGGGATGAGCCTATCCACTTATGGATTTAATAATGAACTCGTCCACTTAAGGGCTTAATAATGAACTCGTCAATTTGTGGGATTAATGAACTCGTCCACTTAAGGACTAATAATTTCAATTTTTCCACTTTGTGGACCTTGTTATAAACTTGCCCACCTGTGGACTTGATAATGAACTCGTCCACTTTTGGAATTAAATAGTTTCTAAGCATCCTTATGGGATGAACTCGTCCACTTGTAGACTTAAATAGTTTTGAGGCATCCTCATGGGATGAACTCATCCACTTTGTGGATTTTATATTGATCTTGCCTACCTGTGGACTTTGTAATGAACTCGCCCACTTGTGGACTTAAGCAAATTCAAGGCATCCTCATGGGATGAACTTTGTCCACTTTGTAATAAACTTGCCCACTTGTGGACTCAGTTATAAAAGTAGTTTTGCAGAGGCAAATAAATACACAAGACATATTTGAATAACTCTTATTGTGATAAAAGCATGCATAAGTAAAAAATTGTTCTTAAAGGGATAAAAACTTGCCCCTTTGGGCTTGTAAGTACTATAGGTAAAAATTAACTAAACGAAATAAATTGGGAATGAGTGTCACTCTCCTCATTGTCATCTACCGGCAGTATTTCCTAAGATGCTCAGTGTTCCATGAATGGTGCAACTTTTGTCCGTCTATCGTCTCCACGTGGTAGGTGCCTTTCTCTGCTATGAAGTGATTCTATAGGGTCCTTCCCAGTTAGGACTAAGCTTTCCCTACGAGGGATCTCTAGTGGCGCTCATTACCTTCCTTAAGATGAGGTCCCCGGCGTTGAAGTCTCTACACCTAACTTTGGAGTTGTAGTGTTTGCCATGAGGTCCTAGTATCGTGCTAGTCTTTGTTTAGCTGCCACCCTAACTTTGTCAGCTAGGTTAAGCGGTGGTAGGTGCCTAACTTTGTGAGCCTGACCTCTGCTCGGATTACAGCCTCACTTCTATATGCTAGTCAAAACGGTGTCTCCCTCGTAAATTTTCTAGCTGTCATAGAAATATGCCCATAGCACGCTTGGCATTTCTTCTGGCCATATACCCTTTGTTCCCTCGAGCCGAGTCTTGATGATTTTAAGCAAGGATCGGTTCATGACCTCAACCTACCTATTGGCTTGAAGGTATGCGGGGGAGGAGTAGTGCTTCTTGATTCCCAATTGTGAGCAAAAATCCTTGAAGGAGTCGTTGTCGAACTGTTTCCCATTATTGAAGACCAAGACTCTAGAGATCCTATACCTGTAGACGATATTCCTCCAGACAAAGCTTCTTACATTCTTCTCTGTGATGGTGGCCAAGGCTTTAGCTTCTTCCCATTTTGTGAAATAGTTTATACCAACTATAAGGAACTTCAACAGTTGTATTGCTACGGGGAATAGGCCCATGATATCCAGTCCCCATTGAGCAAAAGGCCATAGGGCCATCATTGGGGTGAGCTCTTCTGTCAGCTGTCTGATGATGTTGTTGAACCTTTGACATCTGTCATAGGTTTTGACATATACTTGGGCATCCTTTTGTATAGTAGGCTAGTAGTGTCCCCCTTGAATCAATTTGTGTACCAATGATGGCAACCCCGAGTGGTTCCCGCAAACCCCTTCAAGGACTTCTCTCATGACATAGTTCGCTTCTTTGGGGCTTAAACATCTTAGGAACGGGCTGGAGAAGCCACTTTTGTATAAGATGTCCTTTATTAGGACAAATCGCTTCTTGGACCTTCAGCTTCCTTGCAGCCTCCTTATTATTAGGTAGTGTGCCGTCTTTCAAGTAAGAGACTAAATGTGTGGTCCAGTTGCTTTCATAACCTATCTCCTGCATATCGATGGCATCTATCAATGGCAAAAACTGAATAAAGGAGAGTACCTTGTCAGGGATAATCATGTGTTCTGCTGATGCGGCCTTGGCAAGATGGTCGGCTTGCACATTTTCTCTTCTTCAAATTTGAACAATCTTGGCCTGTAGGTCGTCCGCCCTTTTCTTTACTTACTCTAGGTACTTCTTCATCCTCTTACCCTTACATTCGTAGTCACCGTTCATTTGGTTCATAACGACCTGATCGATCCCTGGCATGTCTTTATGGCTTCAAGTAAAGACGTCCTGGTTTTCTTTGAGAAGAGTCTTAAGTGCTTGGCGGACCATTGGGCTGGCGAGGGTACCAATCTTAGTCGTTCAATCTGGTTTGGAGTTGCTGAGGATAATCACCAGCCATAACAGGCAATTTGACTGCGTCGAATGGGTATACCTTTGTCCCCTCGAACCTAATAAGCGGGGTGATGGTCGGGACCAGTCATTCCTTGTCAATCCTTATTTGCAGGAACGTCGAGTAGCAGAGGATGCAGTAGAGCTTCCGTTGTCAACTAGGACCCAGTGTGTGTTGTAGTCTCCTACCCGTATACTGACAATGAGTGCATCGTTGTGCGGGTGGTGGAGATGTCGAGCATCTTCTTCTGAAAATTCAATGATAGGTTGTCAATCCGCGCTATCTTTGGTACGAAGCCTGTCAGCTGGATGTTCTGGACCATACTAAGGTAAGTCTTACGAGCCTTTTTTGACGAGTCAAAGGCCGCTGTGCCTCCCATGATCATCCTTATATCTCCTATGGGCAGCCTAGGATGTTCGTTCTCTCGTTAAGGAACTTGCTCCTACGGTGGGTCTACTCTTTCCTTGCTGATGATCCTCTATAACTTTCCTAGCCTGATGAAAGCTTTTATTTGTTGCTTCAAATTGTTACAGTCGATTGTGTCATGACCATGGTCACGGTTAAAGTGGAAGTACTTGTCTTTGGACCTCTTATTAGGGTCTCCCTTCAACTTGTCAAGAAATGTCAGGGCTCCTTCGTCCTTGATTCGCATCAAGACTTGGTCGATCAGGGCAGTCAATAGGGTGAAACTCATGAATCTTCCTGTGGGGGGCTTAAAGCGCCTGTCCTCCTGTCGTTCTCCGGTTCTAGCCATCTTTTGCCCCTTATCCTACTGTACGTCCTCTTGTCTTTCTCTTTTCTGGGGCTTCTCTTCTCGGGCCAGTAACGCGTCTTTAGCGTTTATGTACTCAGTAGCCCTGTAAAGCACATCTGACAAGGTTTTTGGGTCGTTCTTATATAAAGAAAATAGAAACTTACCCTTTTGTAGCCCATTTGTGAATGCGGCCACGAGTATCTTGTTGTGAAAATAGGACCTTAGCATCTCATCCTCCTACTGCCTAATACTTATCAGGCATGCAGTGGACTTCTTACACCTTTGTCCCCCGATAAAGTGTGAGGCAAATTGGGCGCTTAACTCATTAAAGGTACTAATGGAGCTAGGCGTCAACCTGCTGAACCAAACCCTTGCGGGGCTTCAGCATAGTGGGAAAGACCTTGCACATGATCTAGTCTACCACTCCTTGTAGGTGCATTAATGTCTTGAAAGACTCCAAGTGATCTAGGGGGTCCTTAAATCCATTGTAGGTCTCTACCTGTGGCATACGAAACTTCGAAAGAAGGGGGAACGAAGTGACGGATGCCGTGAATAATGAATCAATTCGAAGGACCAAGTCATCGAGGTCACTAGACACCTGTCCTTTGAGGGTGTTCATCATGAAGTCCATCTGTTCTTTCATCATCTACATCTTCACAACCATTTGAGGTGGAGCCGTATTTGTGGTGGATGGACTGTTCGTGTCCTATCACTTTGGTCTACTTGGGGTGTTGCTACCTTCTAGCTCCTCTTCGTCCTTTCTTTCAACGTTGGTGCCTTCTTGGTCCTCTTGAGTGCTAAGCCCCGCGTTCTTTTGGCACAACTGCTCCTCTAGATCCTGGTTTTGCTTGGTGAGGTGTTCTACGACAACAATTAGAGTTTGAACCTGTCTCTTGAGGGTGGTGGTGCATGGTTCGTCTCCTTAAACATTGTAGGTGGTCGCCATTGACTGAGTAAGCACCATGCAACTCTTTGTCTAGGAAGCGATTTTATGGCTTACAAGTCAGTGGTTTCCCACAAACTAATGCCAAAAATCGTCAGTAAGTTGCACAGTCCTCATGTGCTCAAGAAAACACTTGCACAACACAATAAAAGAAGACCTTAAAAGAGTATCGATGTGGTACCAGCCAAAGACCTTTCGAAAGTTAAGTTAGAGAACTTTCTTCACAACTCTAGAGTGCTAGAGCTGGGAAAATTATGCGTAATTTGGTTTGTGAGGGTTTTGGGGTTTTTATCGTAGGTAGGGTTGACATCAACGATTTCCCATAAACTAATGCCAAAAATTGTCAGTAAGTTGCATAGTCCTCATGTGCTCAAGACAACACTTGCACAACACAATAAAAGAAGACCTTAAGAGAGTACCGATGTGGTACCAGCCAAAGACCTTTTGAAGGTTAAGTTAGAGAACTTTCTTCACAACTCTAGAGTGCCAGAGCTAGGAAAATTATGCGTACTTTGGTTTGTGAGTGTTTTGAGGTTTTTATCATAGGTAGGGTTGACATTCATTCCTTGGCATAGGGGGCTTTTCCTTGTGGGGAAGATCTTCATTAATGCACGCATCTTGTGGGATCCTTTCCTTGTAAGAATCCCCTTGATTAGGGTTAGTTGTGGAGCACAAGATGTTTCCTTATATGTTCATGCGTGGGGGCCAAGCAAGGCCATGTGAGATCTGTCAAAGGTTTACTTATCCCCTTCACCTTCCTTCCGTCAGACTTTTAGTCTGTCTATGCATTTTGGTCATCTTATTTCAAGTGTCATTGATCTCGAGGTGCACCCATTTGCCTTAAGGTGGAACTGTCGGCTTTTTGGCGTCATCAACGGGTGCACAAGCAAGGTCATTGGGTTCCTTAGGTTCGTTAGCTTTGCCTTGAGTTTATCAAACTTTCAGAATTACCTTTTTTAGTATATATGTGTGTTTTTATGGTTCAGTAGTATCCATTAAATCGACCTCTTAATTATTTTTGGGATCAAATCCTCTTACTTACAGTTAAATAAATAAATATATATATATATATTAATTAAAGGCAAGTAGAAAACCCAAAATTAAGGTTTTTAAAATTATATATAACACCATCACTAGCTGATATAAAAACTCCTAGTAGAAGCTGAGAAATTTGACTTAATTAGCTCAAAGCCAACAGTGAAGAATCTATTATATTCCCAACCCAATTCCGAACCATGCATGGCCGGTTTTGCATTCAACAACCACGTGAGTACTTTAGCATAGGGATGGCAATGGGGTTGGGTGGGGCCGAAGGATGGGGTCTTCTTTCCCGCCCTGCATAGTTTTGTCTTGCTCCATCCCCGTCCTACCTCGCATAACAGGGAAAATTTTCTTGCCCCATCCCCGGCCCTTGGAGCCTTGTGAAACCTTACTCCACCTCATAAAACTCTACTTCTTGTTAATTTGCCCATAACTATTACAATTTCTTTTTTAATAAAACCTGTTTCATTACTAAGAATATACTTGAAATTACAAATAAATTTATCTTATCAAATCAAACTAATTTTTAGTAAAAATTGAATAATATTATCCAAGTGTTTAACAAGACAATATCATAACAAAAACAAAAATATTATAGTACAAAATCAATGATTCAATAGTACATAAATTTGTTTCTAATAAAGACAAAAGAAAACGTTAAAATTGGTACCTTATTTTCAATCTTGCTAGAGAGAAAAAAGAGGTAGAAAGCCATGTTGGGTAGAATAAAATAAACCATGGTAAAGGGCTAAAATCTCACCCCATCCCCACCCCACCACATTTGCAGGGCAGGGAAAACCCATGTGGGGCAAAGCGAGGAGGAGCGATTCAAGTGGGGTAGGGCAAAATTTCCATCCCTACTTCAGCAATATACATGCATACATATATATATATATACATACATATATATATATATATATATATATATATATATATATATATATATATTGTACTCGATCAAAAATAATGCCTCTTTTCTAAGTCTTAAGTATGGTCCAATTAAAGGTGCTTATAAATTTAGTGCTTAGGATTATTAAATGCAATCAACAAAAATAATATTGATAAATTTTAATCTAGTTTTTTCAACTGGCATTTTATTTGACATCCGTTATTAATTAATTAAGGGAAAAATTTCGGTACAATGCTTAGATGTTGTTCCTTAGGTTCCCTTCTTAAGATTCAGCAATGTGGCTCTTTTTTTTCATGGGATGAAAGTGTATTTTTAGTTAAGTAAAGCCATATGAATAAATCTTAAGAATAGAACAAAATGAATAGCACCTAAGGACTATACTTAAATTTTGCCCATTAATTAAATAATAGTTTCAATAAGAGTACAATAGAGTATTAATAGTAGGGGGTGGGTGTTTTTAAATTTTAAAATATTATTAATGAGACATTTTTGTTTGTATTTTTAAGTCTAGTACTTTTTCTCTCCTTCTTGACATAGCTGGGGAAGGTTGAACTTGGAGTGCGTAGCTCCAAAGTTGGTATGCTTTGCTTTGGTAATTAGTAGTGGTAGTAGAGTAGTAGGTATCATCAACATCATCTGTTGGAAAGACTGGTTTTGCATCTCATATAAAACCCACAGCAGAAGTACACAAGGATCTACTTCATTCATGAGAGATAACATGTAACCTTGAATTTTAGAACGAAGAAGAGAAAACATACCTTGGTGTAGTAAAATTCAAAGACAAGACTTGAGAATACCTTCAATCTCCATCCCAATTCCACATGGTGGTTCTTACGTACGTTAATTTTCCTTTGGAAAAGTGTATTCCAAAATCTTGTAGAGAAAAACTGTTTTCTCTTCTTTTAATCATACGTACGTTTTAATTACCTTGACAATTTCTTTATTTAATAACTCTTATTAAATAAAAACTGATTACCTAATTGGATTAGCCTTTTTAGGCCAGCCCAATTGGGCATAAGTGTGTGGCTTGGGATGGGACCAAAGGGAATAATAAGGTATTAGCTCTAATGGGATTCAGTCTTATCTGTCAACTCTTGACAAGCCCAAAGTTACCATTAATTATATAACAAGTACCACTATGGAAATATAATTGTACTTTGGGCCTTATTAATAAATTATTTTCCAAAACTCTAATATGATATCATTTGACCCCTCCATGAAATATCCATAGTGAACAAAGTCATAATGAATCATCACTTTGTAAACAACTATTTTATTCCTTGAGTACTTGGTTTAATATTTTAGTTACTCATATTTATGAAATCTAATTTCAATAAATATAAACTTTAGTAACTCTTTACTAAAGTGGCCAGCGCTGAATAACCAGTTCCCATTAAACTTATCTTAAGGAGATATTTTGTGTCTCTATAGAAAGAGATTATGGATTTCATCTTGAGAATATGTGTTCTCTCAACATTACGTGTGGTTACCCAATATATAGAGGTTTTGACTGTTAAACTAGATCTCACTCCTTATATATCAAAGTAACCTATATTTTATGAACGGGTTCACTATCCTCTCAAGATTGAGAGTCTATGAAATTAGAAGTCGTGAGATTAATTATTCAGATGACAGTTGTTAATTGAATAATTAATCTCAGAGTGGTCCAGTTCAATATGCCTTACACACTTAAGACATATCAACACATCAATTAGAAATCTTCACTTCCATGATCAAGACAAACCATCTTAGTTGATGCATTATAGTCTTTGCAGATGAAATGCCAAATTTCATCACCAACTGCGAACTATATTTTAAGTTTACAAGGAACTTGTGATTTATATCTTCTGTAACTAAATCACATACAATGCATCTCAAGGACTATGATAATGTCCTATTAGTTCATTTACAAATAGTCTCATATAATTAAACAATTTAATTATTTATAACATGCCAATAAATTGGATTTTAGGGCACAAACCCTAACAATCTCCCACTTGCCCTCAAAGACAATTTTGCATATATCTGACACTTATTTCCCTTTAGAGTAATTCAATTCACTCTAAGGCAAGGTTTGGAAAAAGGTTTTAGCCGTATTTATTGTATAAATTATCTTATCTACTATTACATCCCACGCTCTAGTATCTCTCTAATGAGATAATACTTACGCTTAATGTGTATCTTCACCACCTAGAGTGAACACATATCCTGGAGTCAAACTTCATTAATCACAATCAGACTAAAAAACAGTATTTGTGCAACCAGTAACTATCAAATCTTCACTTTAGTGGACAAGCATATAATCTCCTGTTCTCCTAAGATATTTGAGTATATGCTTTACTCCCACTAGGTTAAGTAATCCTGGATTTTAATTGATATTTGCTTACTATGCCTACTGCAAAATAGATACTTGGCCTAGCATATAGCATGGCATAAATGATACTTCTTATTAACATTCAAAGGAACCGTCTTCATATGCTCTTCCTTTTTATATGTCTTAAGACTATAGTCCTTTACAAAGGAACTTCAAACTTAAAAGGAAGGAATCCTTTCTTGAAGTATCTCATGCTATACTTGGCTAAAATCTAATCTATTCAAGCAATTTGAGATAGACCCAACTTCCTAATTTCTAAATCTTACAAAAGTTTAATTATTAGGATATGACCAGTCTCACCCAAGTATTTCATATCAAACTGGTCTTGACAATAAAGAACTCTATTGATGACAATATCTATACATCATTCTAAATGATTAGAATGTCATCAACATACATTAAGAGATTTATTACTCTATATATAGCTCTTACACATAAGGCTTATCACTACTTGATCAAAATCAAACAATTTGATTGCTTGATCAAAGATGATATTTTATGATCTAGATGCTTGCTTTATTCCATAAATGGATTTTAAGCAACTTCCATACTAAATACAACTGGTTCTTTGATATGAACTAGTCTAGCTACATCATATAGATGCCTTCCTCAAGATTTCCACTAAGAGAAGCTTTCATGATATCCATTGCCATATTTCATCCAAATGAAATATACTGGATAAGAGAATCTAGATAGAGTCAAACATGATTATTGGTGAAAAATTGTTTTCATAATCAATCTATTTCTTTTTGAATAAATCTTTTCTCCACTAATCTTGACTTTGAATGTTTACACCTTCTATTCTATCAATCTCATTTTCTTGTAGACCTATTTGAAAACAATAGGCTTAATGCCATTAGGCACCTCTACAAGTTCTAGATTTTAAATAGAATCTAATTCTATTTACATAAATTTGATCTAGTAATCCACATTCATATCATCTATTGCTTCTACATAGGACCAAGGATCAAATTCATATCCTTATGGGATGATTTCACAAGTTTATCCCAAAAGTAGGAATTTATCAGGTAATCTAATAATCCTCCCACTGTGATTTGTACTAGTGTACTAGCTATCTATAGAATAATGTCTTGTGGTGTATCTAATAAAACTATCTCATTTATAAATGTATCTTATAGTTGTCCTACAACAGATTCTGACATTTTTCTACTAGAACAGTTCTACGTTTAGCTTTAAGATTATTCATATAGTCATTATCTAGAAACTTTGTATTTGTACTTTACAAACACCTTGTTATCTTTATGACTACTAAAATAATCTTCTGCAATTCCTTTTGGATATCCAACATAAACACACATTTTTCTACCTTTTGATTCCAATTTATCATACTTCCTTTCTAGCCCAAGTGTTGGACATCTCCAAAAGTGGAAGTATCATATACTAGGTTTTCACCCAATCCACAATTTGACAAATGTCCTAGGAACAAACTTTTGGAATCAATTTTAGAAAATGTATAGTAATAATTAGAGTATATCTCCAAAAGAAATAAGTAAATGGAAATACTTATCATGTACTTTACCAATTCTGAAAGAGTCATATTCCTCCTTCATGTATGCATTGACTTAAAGAAGTCATTGGAACTATATTCCTTTATAATAAAGGAGCCCTAGGTTATATTATCCTCTAAATAGAATTCGTAGACTGGGAATATAAAAAATAATAATAATAATAATAATAATAATAATGGTTCTAAAAGCCCATTTTTCACCAGTCTTCAATATCATTTAGATTAATAAAACCTAGACTTAAGTGCCAAAACATGCAATACTAAAGGATGGAAACTTTCTCTTTAAAAGTAAACATGTAGATCTCCATCTAGATTACAATTATGGACAATGCTTAGCTTTACCACAATGGAAACACTTTCCTTTAGGTCATGCTTTTGAGTCTAATTTCCTTTTTGGTAGCTCCTAGGACAACTAGATTGCCCAACTATTTGGTATTATTATTCTTCATCTTTACCTTACCTTTCGGTTAAGGCTTAGAATTTGAACTAAGTCATATTGATCCTAGCCTTAGGTCTTAGGATGTCTTCCGTTGTGTAGAACTCACTTGTCAACTCAGATTATATAAAAAGAATTTATTTATTTTTAAAACAATCTGAATTGATCAAATGATTCTAACAAAGACTTGTGGATCATATCCATATGAGATTAACAATTAATCTCTACATCCAAGAATTCCAATTCATTTAAAAATGAAAATATTTTCATAAAATGACATAGAATTGAAACTCCTTAAGCCTTTCTTAGCACTCAATATGATTCATACCAAACATCTCATTTAAACTTAATATAAAGTCTAAACTAAGTGCTAACTTTTGCATCTCATGTTGTAGCACAATTGAGATAGAAACCAAAGTAACATTTTAGCATCTCAATGAGATTATGATCACATCATAAGTTATCTTCCAAAAAGGCATCATGTATGGGAAAATTATGACAATGCTGAATCGAAACATATTTATGTATTTCAGCTCCTTTAAATGCAAATTCTAAAATTGTTTCTTAGTCAATGTGATTCAATTAAAATAGTAATTAGAGAACAAAAATTGACGACAACTTTAATTTGAGACTATGCATATAATTACAAGGACATTATAATTTTGCATCCATAACCATATAATATGGAACCCTAAAATCATATTATATTAGGTGCAATGACAACCCAATCCCGCAATTAATATTCCTCGGTAGCGAGGTCATACCAATCATTATGATCAAACGAGAACTATTCTCATTATTAATGCTATCATGGTAACTCTTACCAAACAAAAATAATATGCTGCTCTTCTATAGCCTCTAAGTAATAATGACATAGCTCCATTCGGAGGTTAACATTACACTTAGTCTAGTGTACACCATTGCCTAGACTCTATGTGAGTCACAAAGTAACTCCATGGTAGCATGGTCGTTCTCAATGTAAAAACATACTTCATCCATCACTAAGAAGTTTAACCTGTAGTACCATGAATTAAACACCCTTCGTAGGGAGCAAGGCACATATGCCAAGGCGAGGTGCCTAATCACACTACTATAAACCGACAATGGAGGCTGTGAGACTCAACCCTTGAATCTCTCTCCCACTAGAAATTTTAAACCAAGTGGACTGTCTTGAAATCATTGTGATCTTATCACAATTTTAACTCTACACATCAAATTTGTTTAATTGTTTAAATTCGATGTGATCTAACTAAGTCATGTCACAATAGCATAACAAACATTCGCCTAATCACAAAAAAGTTTAATCATGTAATCCGTGAAGTAAATACCCTTCGCATGGAATGCAAAGCTCAAGGCCAAGAAACGGTACCTACTTACATTACAATAAACTTAATGAAAGGGTTATTTTGAATCCAACTCTTCCACCTGTTATTTGGGTTTTCTTTAGACTATTATGATCTCATTGCAATTTATAGCCTTGCACTCGTTAAAGACTCTAATCTCATTAGAATCACTAACTAGAATGGAAGTCCTAAATTATTTAGGATTCCTTATACTCTAATGGGTCAAAAATTAGTTATATAGAACTTTATCCTTAACTTACTTGATAAAGGATTCTAATGTCATTAGAAACTAAACACACACATATATAACTTTTAATTAGAGCTTTAATCTCATTAAAAACTTTTAATTAAAATAAATCAAGGACTTTTAAACATACAAAAATTCTAATCTCATTAGAATGTTTCTTAAAAGATGAGTCTTAAACAATTTAGGACTAAGAGTTCTATTTAACTAATATCTTTAATCTCATTAGGCATCTTAGTTAGATAATGATTAATAAATGTCCTTAACTTTTAAGGACTATAAAAATTAATCACTTTATATAGAATTGTGATTAAGATCAAAACTAAAATTTTCAAATGCTATAGTCATAAATTTCAATTCAAAATGCTTAATATTAAACTAAAACATCATCCCAACATCCATATCAATTATACTTGTCAATGCCGAAAAACATGAACCGATATACCTTCAAAGCATTAGTTAAAAGGCCTATGTAATTCGCATGCTTATGAATCCATATATATAAATATATTATAGGATTCCAAGAATACAAAAACATGACACATTAAGCTTTAATATTACCATATATTATGTGTGTATTCTTAAACCTCTAACCATGTCTTTCATTCTACATCCATAATTATAGTATCATGATCAAGGTTGTCAAAATCAGGATCTTACGTAGGATCGTAGGAGGTAGGTGGGATCGTGAATCATAGGATCAGATCGTGGAACGTAAGATCCTACATTGTTTGAGTAAAAAACAAAAAATACGCATCAGTATGTTAAATAATCACATAAATTATACATTCATTCATAAAAAACCAAAAATTTGTATTCGTTTGATGTAATTACCATACATTACTACATCCATTTGTAAGCATCATTTAAAGAGACCAAAAATCTCAAAACATGATACTCCTATTGGTATGTACTTTTTTATTTGGGTCCAACTGACACTCTATCTCTCTACATTAGAATAGTAAAACTTGGTCTATTGGGATGTTATTTTTCATTTGGGTCCAACTAAGCCTTCTGTCAAGTTAAAGAAGATTACAAGAAATCAGGATCGTTTAGGATTGTCAGAATTGTATGATCTTACCAATCTTGAACAATCGCAAAGATCCTTGAAAGATCCGGATTGATTTTGGCAGGTGGGATTGTAAAATCATAGGATCGTAAGATCCAAATTGAGATTTTGACAACCATGATCATGATTGATAGCAAGTGATCCACGCACTACCAAAAACAAAAATCCAATTATAATGCATAATGCTTTGATTTGGGCATGAAAAGAAAAGAAAAAAAAAGGTTTTCATCATCCGTTTCTCGAGAATGAATGTGGGTGCAAAGTGCAGAGAACCCCTTTTCGCTATTTTATTCGAAATAAAAACTTGAATCTCAAACAAAAACATAAAGAAACGTGTTCAATTATCAATCTAACAATAAATTAATAAAACCCAACATGTATCTATATCAAACCACACATTCAATAACTATGCAGAAAATTTACTGCAGAAAATAAAAACACCAAGAAAACTGTTTTCTTTGATTCTAGAACCCAAGAAACACGTTATACAAACATGTTATTGAAGTTTGCTCTAATACCATTTGTTGTAAAAACTGGTTTTGCATCTCATATAAAACCCACAATGGAAGCAACACAAGGATCTACTTTGTTCATGAGATAACATGTAAACTTGAATTCTAGAACAAAGGAGAGAAAGCGTACCTTAGTGTAGTAAAATTCAAAGACAAGATTTGAGAATACCTTCAATCTTCATCCCAATTCCATATGGTATCCAAGATGAGTGATCTCTCAATCAGTTCTTACGTACGTTAATTTTCCTTTGGAAAAGTGTAATCCAATATCCTGCAGAGAAAAACTGTTTTCTCTTTTTTTAATCATACGTATGTTTTAACTGCCTTGGCAGTTACTTTATTTATCTAATTGGGTTAGCCTTTTTGGGCTAGCCTAATTGGACTTAAGTGTGTGGCTTGGGATGGGACCAAAGGGAATAATAAGGCTTTAACTCCAATGGGCTTTAGACTTATCTGTCAACTCTTAACAAACTCAAAATTATCATTAATTATATAACAAGTATCACTATGGAAATATAACTGCACTCTAGACCTTATTAATAAATTATTTCCCAATACTCTAAATTGATATCATTTGACCCCTCCATGAAATATCCATAGTGAATAAAGTCATAATGAACCATCACTTTGTAAACAACTATGTTATTCCTTAAATACCTGGTTTAATATTTTAGTTATTCATATTTATGAAATCTAATTTTAATAAATATGAACTTTAGTAACTCTTTACTAAAGTGGCCAGCCTTGAATAACCAGTTCCCATTAAACTTATTTCAAAGGGATATTTTGTGTCTTTATAGAAAGAGATTATGGATTCCATTTTGAGAATATGTGTTCCCTCAACACTACATGTGATTACCCAACATACTGAAGTTTTGACTGTTAAACTAGATCTCACTTCTAATATATCAAAGTAACTTACATTTTATGATTAGGTCCACCATCCTCTGAGATTAATTATTCAGGTGACAATTGTTAATTAAATAATTAATCTCATAGAAATCCAATTCAATATGTCTTACACACTAAAGACATATCAACACATCAACTAGAAGTCTCCACTTTCATGATCAAGACAAACCATCTTAGTTGATGCGTTATAGTCTTCGCAAATACAAAGCCCAATTTCATCACCAGCTGTGAACTATATTTTAAATTTACAAGGAACTTGTGATTTATATCTTCTGTAACTAAATCACATACAATACATCTCAAAGACTATGCTAATGTCCAATTAGTTTATTTACAAATAGACTCATATAATTAAACAATTTAATTATTTATAACATGCCAATAAATTGGATTTTAGAGCACAAACCCCAACACCATCTTCATCTACATCTGTGCTATTATCATCATAATATATATAATATTTCAAATGAAATTCCGGTTTTAACGAGGAGGGCTGGCTCAGGCTGATTAATAGTATATTATGCAATAATGGTCAACAACTTAAATTTGTCCAACAGAGGACGGACGCACATGCCATTCGTGCGACTGTCTAGGAACTTTGTTGATGATGAGATGATAAGAGTTACTTTAATTTGTGGATTATATTGAGACTCACACTCACGGTGGATAAGTACGTAAAGAAATGTTAATCGTTTTAAGAAATCATTTAAACCTGGTACCTAGTCTTAGGGTATTGACTAAGAAGAAGAAAGAACTTCTTCAAACTATAATTTATTTATTTATTTATTTTTATATTAGGTGAGACTTGCATATCATTATACCAATCAACTTTAATCTAAGGAAACCATTTTTTTAGTTTTCATTTGCCTAAGTTCAAAGCCTAAGGCTAGGCTAGCCAAATTTACTTCAATTCTTTTTTTCATTGTGTAGATCTAAAAAGGATGCATGAAATTAAAACAAAAAAATAAATAAATAATAATAATCATAAACAAACAATCCTGAACACGTTTATAAAATATCATACCCAATGTATAAGACTCATTCATATAACATATTATGAGAGGTGTTTGGTAAATATCTTTACTAAAAATTTTGAAATGGCTAATTCCTAGACTCAAACTCATGTTGACTATTGATTGAATAGTTGCACCAATTGGGATTAAGTTTATATTCTTTAAGATTTATAATGCAATTCTTTGAATTTTTTTCCCCACTTTATTTATTCATGAGATAATCTCTCTTCTTTTCTTTTCTTTTTATTTATTTATTTATTTATTTTTATTTTTTAACTCATAAACCCCAAAAATTTACATGAAACCAATAAAATATGAAATGATATTTCAAATGGATAATCTAAGTGCAAAATTATGTCACGTTATGTTATTAAAAAGTTTTGGATAAATTATATCAACTTTGTTTGAGTTTTCATAAAATGACTCTCCAATAGTTTTTCAAAAAAAAAATGACACTCTTACCTTTGAGGTTTTATGAATGAAATGGATAAGTCAATCCCTTTTCACATCATTAATTTTCTATAAAAATAAAAATTAAAAAAAAAAATTCTATTAGATGAGAGTGTCGATGTGAGAGGAGGTCAACTTATTGCCCATTAACAACTGAAATATTGATTGTTTATGGGAATTAAAAGAATACGCCTTTTTTTTTTCTTTTTTAAATCCTAACCGTGCCTCACAGGTTCAAGTTATTTAGCCATGCAATATACAACATACGAGTATATGGTTAAAAACTTAAAATTATTATCTCTCCCTCCATTAGTACATGCTAAGCATATTGGCTTTTTTTTTTTTTTTTTTTTCCTTAATAATTTGATAATTAAAGGAGGAGAGGTTTGAATTTTGGTCGTCTTCATTAAAAAATATTATGAAATGTCAATTGAATTATAAAACTCTTTGACCTGATTATTTTATTTTCAAAAGGCAAGAGAAAAGACAAAGTGGAAAATGTATAAAATAACTCCCTTTACAGACTACAGGTAGTTTCTTTATGTATATATAATTGAAAGAGCTTTTTGTTATCATGCTTGTATGGTTACTTGGTTTGTGTTTAATAAAGCACAAACACTTTGTTTACCATCATTTATTAGTTACCTACAATTTGGTATTGTTAATTTCATGTGTAGTGTGTGGAACTTTTAAATGAGCGATGATATATGGTTAAAAAAATTTACCACATTAATCTTATAAATTGGTATATTAACTTTTTAATATAAAATAATTATTAATATGTTGTTTATGTAACAATTATTAAATTGGTGATCATGTCAATTTGTAAGTGTTTTATTATAAAATTGATAGTATTTTTAATATTATTCTCTCTATACAAATGCATATACAACTTAAAAAAAAAAAAAATTATAATAGAAACAAACGTATATACACACCTAAATGCATGTGTCCAATTAATTAAATGTATATGATTAATTAAGAAGGTTAAAGTGAAGTAGTAATGGAGATTGAATCTATAAGAGAAATGTTAGGTCCACAACACTTTACATCATTTTTAGAATAAATCTTGGGTGACAAATTATTACTAGTAGGTAAAAAAGTGATGTCATTTATAGACCAATATTATAATTATTAATAACCTGATACTTACAATTTATTGTAAAATATTGTGAAAGTGTTGTGAACATAACTGTGGTGACTTCTACCTGAGAAACCCTTGGGCTTTTTGGGATTTGGGTCCCCAATTTATTTGTATTCTTGCTTGGGTATAACCCACAATGGGAGGCCCCTAGAGTGATCTATGCTATGATGGGTCACACCCTGGATGCAATTCATGTAGGAATGCCTTGAATTAAGCCTAGCCAAGAAGGCTCCCTAACAACCGAGCTCCTTGTTAGAGGTCCAAGCATAACCTGTGTAGTCCCCAAATTGGGTCCTCACTTTCTCTTATGTATCTCTCCCCTTAATCCTATTCCAACCCCTTCATTCTTCCCCCTCCCTTCTAATTTATAGCCTTGTTTTAGTGGGTCTACCATGATGAAGGAATATTCTACCTGGCAAAGGGTCCCTCTACCAGAGCTTGGGTGGCTTTTTGGGTCTTGTTCACTATTCCATCATGTCTTATCACATATCAGAGATGGGCCTTAATGTCCTGCTGGTGAGGTGACACCTTAATAACTCGTGCCTGACATCGAATTCCATGTTCGCAGATTTCCCCAAGGCAATTACCTTACATCTTCAGCTTATAAGGGTTCTCGGTAGAATGTTTGGCGAGGTGAGATCCCTTGCCCAAGTCACTTCCTAGCATGGGCTTATCTTAGGCAAAAGCCACCTCGAAAAGGCCTAAGTTGTTCTAAGGGATGGCCCACTCTTTTCGATCTACCCACAATAGACCCCCATGATCCCAATTTTAGATCATGGAGGTGGGATCGTGGTCATGCCCTCTTCCAATTGGGGGACGTGCTTGTGTAACAGTCATGTCTCAGTGACACCAAACATCAGGTAATAAATGCACTGAATTTGACAGCCTTGTTCCTTAGCATGCAATCAACGACCATGATTGTCTATCCTTTGGGTTCTCGAGGCACATAGAGATCAAGAGGCAACGTCGGCGACAATTTTCTCGCCCAATGCATTTATTCCCTTCCTTATATATACCCCCTTGTGGCTCTCGAATCCATCTCTTCTAGTTTCTCTCACAAATTCCTCCCACTAGTTATTTCATCCTTTCTTCAATCTTTCTTCTTCCGGAGAACGTTTGCCCCTCCTGTAAGTATCCTGACCTCTTTCTCCTCTAATTCCTCCCTTCTTTTCTTTTCTTTTTAGTTATGGAGTTTTCCTGGCTAGTCAATGACAATGTCGTCCTAGCCTTTAAGGACAGGTACAACATTGCTCAGGACGTACTCATTAAGCACTATCCCCAAGGGAACATAGAAGACCAGAGGGTACCTAGGTGATATTCATTCCGTTAATGGTTGTAATAGAGGGAGGGGTTAGGTTTATCTTAGATCTACTTTTACTAAGGACCCTTAGGTTTTATGGGCTCAGTCCCAACCAATGTCACCTAAACTTTAATCGTGTGGTCGATTGCGTAAGTCAGCTAAATAGGTAATTCGGCCTAAACCTTACCCAACACAACATAAATTTCATTTACTGCTGCTGTGGTAGTCTTGGCAAAGGCTACTACTTCAAGGTCAGGAACATTTGAGTTAGGCTAATTTCTTGTCTTCTAATTTCTTGTTTTCCTAAATGAGTGGGAATTGGCTTGTTAGGGAGCTCACTTGCCAAACCTCCCCTAAGGAAGGCAGGTTTGTAGTCCTTGGCTTGTTATTTTATAGACTCCAGGTACACGAAGCCGAACATCAATTTTATTGAAGTTCTCTGAATAGGCTCCTCTGATTAGAGATATACATTCACTCTGACTGGCAGATTTAAGCTTCGCACCTCATCCTCAGTTACTTCCCCTCTTACCTAGATTTTCAAGATCCAGGGGAAGCGTTTCAAGCTAAACACCCTCCCCTCTTCTACATTGACGTTCAACTACTAGGGTTCTTGCTGAACATCTTGGAGAATGTAGCTCAACAATTGGGTCCTTATAGGAGAAAGGACACTTGTTTTCCACCATTCATAGATGGTTTAGCCTTTCGAGCTGAGCATTATTACATTCCTGTGGACAATCCAAAAGAGGAAGAAGTGGACGAGAATATGATCCAACGAAGAGATCTTCAGGTGACCGAATTTGTCATTGCACCTCAAGCTACTACAGGGCAAGTCTAGAAAACCCCTCCATGGCTCACAATTGTGGTTGCTCCTACCATGCATAGGTGGAAAAGGCTTAGGGTTACTGATAACCCTAATAGTCAAATTGTCGCCTTGGTTGCAGAGTAGACGCCCTCGATAGTTACTTCCACTGCAGATCCCGTCACTCTATAGCCAGCTTCATCCATTCAAAGGGTGGGGGTTGCCTTATCCTTTAACCCTCTACCTTGGCCGTACAAACATACATTCACCTTACAAATGGGGCCTCTTCCTTCCAACAAAGCTATCTAGCAATGGAGGAGGGGCGAGTGTGGCTACATAGTAGATAGCCTCGGGAAAGCATTACTCATGCTTGATGACATGGAGTTTGAGGAAGAGTAGGATGACTCCAAAATTCTCTTGGTGCTAAAGTGGAACTCTATAGTGGTAAGAAACTAGCCAATTGTGGTTACACCCTAACACAGACACACACACACACATATTTATGTACATATATATATATATATATATATATATATATATTTAATAATCGTGTGGCTCTAATATGAGTACATCCTTCTAGGTTCGCAGGCAAGCCAAGAAGTCTATGTGTTAGAGGGCCACCTATACAAGGTTGCCAAGGATAGTGATAAAGAAAAGGTTCCTTGGCAGGTTTGGAGGCTGATATCCTAGACAAAAACTGTAAGCTCCATCAGGCAGAGAAAGGCAAGGCAGTTGCAGAGAAGGCACTAGCCTCAATAGAGAGGATATTTAAGGCTCTAGAGTGGAAGATTGAAGAGTCTGACATTAGCCTAGCTTAGTATCTATGTAAAGCCTCAGCGAAGATAGAAGAAATGGAGGCCACGAGGCAACAACGTGACCTGAATGACTAGAAGTACTATAATCTAGGCTTTAGGGACGCTAAGGGCTCATTTGATAAGGTGATGTTGGAAGCTCAAATTGGGAGCTTCCTGGATAGGTGGATGGTTGACCTAAATGCTCTCAACATCCCCCTTTACTCTCTACATAGGGCATTGGAGAATGTTCCTCTACCCAACTACTAGTTGCCCACAAAAGAATCCAAGGTTGAGTAGGTGGACATAGATCAAGGTAGCCCTAGTTTCGAAGAGCTCCTCGCCAAGGTGGATGCCCTAGTCGCTACCACCAAGAATGTGGTAGTGGTTGTGGATGACCGCCTCCCTCGTTAGGCAATCCAATCACGAACCCCTCCTTGCCTCTCGTGTCCTAGTCTTTTGCACACCTGGACAGCTCAACTATTGCTAAGGCAAATCCCTCCACTATCCCTCCTATAATCGAGGAAGGGTCCTATGTCTAAAAGGCCTTTCTTGGATTCCCCCCTTCCCCATTTTTTTTTTTTTGTTGGTTTATTTTGTTATGTTTTGATTTTAAGACATTTTGTATCCATTTCTTTCCCTTTTTATGTAATGGAAATGCTTTTACCTTATTCATTAAGCTTTTCTTCTCGGTGTTTGTTTTTATTTTTATTTGAATTTTTTTATCTCACTATAGTAATTCGGAAATATCAAGCTAGTTAAATAGAAATATTTAGTCGACCACAATCAATTTTTGATGGACAACGGCGCCTACATTTTTGAACTCTCATTCTCGGCTCAGCCCTTGATTTGAATTTTAGTTCCTAGCTTAATCAGCAATCGGGGTTAAGTCGAGGTTAAGATTTTGTCATAAATTTTTTTTAATCCAAGGTTTCCACCTAGTCGATGACCGTGATCAAGCCAAGGCTAGGTTTTTGTCCTTAACAATTTTTAATCCAAGGTTTCCATTTAGTCGGTTACTGAGGTCAGGCAAATGCTAGGTTTCTGTCAAGAACTTTTATTCCAAGGTTTCCACCTAGTCATTGACTGGGGTTAGGTAGAGGCTAGGTTTCTATCCTTAACAACTTTTAATCTAAGATTTCCATCTAGTTAGTGATCAGGGTCAGGTAGAGATTGGTTTCTGGCCTTAAGAATTTTTAATCCTATAGCATCAATCTCAAATCTCTTAACCATTAATCTAACAAAATGAACTAAATACTCGAGAAACCTCATATTGTTACCTATTTGATCCAATGGAACATAGCGTAGAAACCTCATTTTATACCCCTTATGACTCAGGCACCGTTCCCCAATGATGGTAGTGCATTAAACTTGAGGAAATATTTACGGAACATATAAACTTATTTTTAAAGAATAAAACTATTTTTGAAAAAGAAAGGTCATTGGAAACTTGAAAGTGTGAGCACGCATACATGCATACACACACTCAAGCCATGCATACACACACTTAAGCCATGTGCACGCATGCTTATACCATGCGCACGCATGTTTGGGCATGCATACATAGCTAGGGTTCCATAAACTATGTAAGGAAAGCTTTTTGCACTTAATTATGGGGTGGAAGAAATCCCACATCGTCTAGGAGCCATCCTACACCCTTATTTTACCACTATATAAAACCATAAAAGGTATTTTTTCAAACACACGGAAAATATACGGATAAAAGGCAAGATCTACTAGAAAATAGTTAATCAAAGAGGGAGTTTTTCACAAAACATCGTCAAGTTAAGTTTTATTTGATTGGGACATTTTCTGGTCTTCGTCTTCTAGTTCTAAGTTTTTCTGACCTATTTTGATTTAGTTGTGAATAGATTGACTGAGGGGAACGGTTAAAATCAAGCTTATACGTTTTTATACCCTTTAAAACACAACTAGATTAACCTAGTTAATTAACCAAGTGATTACTTAGTCAAATTATCAAATCTAGGTTAACACAAATATCATATTATTGTAAAAGTGTAGAAAATAAAGAACACAACAATATGATAACCCAGAAAAACCAAACTGGTAAAAAACCTAGGGAGGATTTAACCTAGCTATCCTCAAGGTAAACTGAATCCACTATGAAATAATTGAAGTTTACACAATAGGCCACTAACATCCTATTGCTACCTCGAGTAGGAAACTTACTACCACAACCACGTGACAGCTCCGAGTCCACGGACTACTTCTTTCTTGGATTCCCAGCAAGTACAAGCACACCAGCTTATGTATCTTTAAGCTCTTAATGCAACAATTGAATTGATCATCAAGTTCTTGACATAATCTAGTTCTTGATAACCCTAAGTATGTGTGAAGGCAACCACCTTTTGATCTCACAAAAGATTTACGCGCACAGCATAAAGAGCAACCTAAAACATGGCTAGGGTTTTCGTTTTTATACTTAAGACAAAACATAAAACCCTATACATCAAACGGGCTTAGGCTGAGTTGGAAATTCTGTAGAAAAAACAATCTGCACGACTTTCGATTGATTGAGTCTAATTCTTGATCGATCAAGCTAGGCAGATTTACACAGTAATCCTGCAGCTACTTGATTCCAACTTTACATACAACCACATACTTTGAGCAAGTCTAAACAAGAATAAAATGTTTTGATCATGGTTTGCCAACATTACAATATGAAGTTCTAATCATTAATTCCTAATTCCTTAGAACCTAGCAAAGCTCTAAAGAGTTCCAGTGTTAAAGTAAAGGTTCTAACTTTGGCTCTTCACTTTTTATTTGTTTTTATGTTTGTATATATGTTATGTGTTTATAACATGTTTGTTTAGTTTAGGTATACTTCATGTTTATGTTAGAAACATGCTAGGTTGCTAGATTTTCCTACTTTCTTTGTTTTTGTGTTTTGTTTTCTAGGTTAGAAGCATGCTAGGTTGCTAGATTTCCCTACTTTCTTTGCTAGTTTAGGTTTACTTCATGTTTATGTTAGAAGCATGCTAGGTTACTTCGTGCGTATAAAGACTACACCTCAAGAGGTTATATCTCTAATGGGTGTTGGCACAACGTGCGTGTTTTGGCTGAGTGGACCGAGGCGAAGAAAAGATGAAAGGAGTTACCACCTAGTTTTCTGGTCTAGGAACCATATATATTATGTGAAAGGATTGATCTTACTACCAAAGTATGAGTTCAAAGTTTAGGTACGGTTTTGGAAAGGTGTTTGACATCTAAAACCGCCCGACCCATGGGTCGGCTTCCATTCATTGTGTCTTATGTCTTAGTCTTATTAAGGCATGTTCAACATTGTATCTTAAACTCACACACACACACACACACACACACACACACATACATCTAAGCATACAACATGGCATCAATCATCCCAAACCTTAACATACATCTATCATGCTTCTCATATCATCATAAATCCTAGCATACATCTATCATGGCAATCCATATGAAACCTAGTAATCATCTTATCTCATCTATGCCAACAAGCAAGCAAGGTATCATAAAGATAACAACAAAGCAACAATCAAACACATGTTTATCATATTAAAAGCATAGCACATGGACTTTGCATATACACATTCATTAAGGGAATATCAAGGCTATATAAAAAATAAATGCATGATCATGTGAAATGCATGATTCACCTTTACTTACCTTGCTGCACCATAGCACCCATGCATCAATGCATGGAAATTTGAATGCATGTTCATGGCATATAAAAGCAAGAAATAGAAAGAAACCCTAATCTAGCATGTTAAAGGCAAACAAACAATCAAAACGAGAAACAGAGACTCAAAAGGCATAAAAAGGAACCAAATAGAGACATATTATATTAGAGAAACAAAGAAACAGAAGCAAAAAACTCATATTAGGATTTCTGGGCTTGAGTATGCGTACGCATACATAAGGCTTGAAAACGCAGCCTAGTTGTATGCATACGCATACTTCCTACATGTGTGCGCATGCAGTAAGTATGTGTATGCATACATGCCTTGAAACTCTAACCCAGAAACTCATACACACATAAAATAGAGCAGAACTTAAAACTAACAAGCTTTAAAACATCAAACTACCAAACCCTAGGCTACCTAAACATACTAATGCAAGAAAACAAGAAGAAAATATAATTAAAATAATGAAATGAAAAGAAAAAGGTTAAAACTCAATACCTCAAACAAGAAGCTTTTCAATCTTGATTTTGACCATACCCCTAAGTCAATCTATTCACAATCAAAAAAGGAAGTGATTAGTAATCTTAAAACTCAAAGATTAAGGCCATAAAAGGCCCCAATCAAAAGAAAATTTACTTGAGGACGTTTTGTGAAAACCTCCCTCTTTGGTTCACTATTTCTAGTGAATCTTTTGTTTTCCCTTAGGATTTTCTGGGTCTTTTGAAAAGCTACTATGTATGACTTTATATAGTTGGAACATGGGGGTTTGGAGCGATTCCCAAGTGATGTGGGATTCATTTCAAACCTCACACTTATTGCTAAAAAACTTTCCTTTCATAGTTTCTAGAACCCTAGCATGCGTGCACTGGCCCATGTATGCATACGTATACATGAGATCTGCCCACGCAACTTGGGGACATGCGTGCGCATATGCACGTATACTTATGCCCTAGGTTTTCTTGGGCTTAATTTTCCAAAAATAGAGTTATTTGCTCATAAAATGTTTACATTTTCCCTTTTAACATTCCTCAAGTCAATTTTGATTTGATTAGGCCTAAACTAACTTTGGGCTTTAGAATTCCAACATCATTAGGAAAGGGGGGCCCGAGTCGTAAGAGGTACAAAAAGTGGTGCCTACAGATGCCCCTATTTTAATTCATGAGCTCTGTTGATGAAATCAAAAGAATAAGAGGCAAAACATTTTGTTTCAACGTACGGCTTAGGCCCAACCCACGCACTCAGCACACAAAATGCATACATAGGGCAGGGTGCAACTCTATAGAGTCGCGTGGGATTCGTATGTCTGAATTCCCACCTTTGTTACTTAGGAAGCGAGCAACAACAAGTCCACTATCCCATAACCTATTTTGCCAATTGCAAGCAAAAGGTGAGTGACTCATTATTCTAGAGTCACTAAAAAGAAAAAACAAACAAGGCCAAAGGCCACAACCATCAAACAAACAAACAAGGTGCTTTGAGAGGAAGGCTACCCACACTAGAGAGATTCTATACCTTATCACCAAGGATACCTTTCATATCTCTTATTTGTTGAACCATATATCATGTGTTCACCTAATTCTAAAGGACAAATAAAAGATGAAAAAATGGAAGGGATGGCCTTAAAGTTATGGTATACCTTAAGATACTATGGGATGAAAGAAAAGGAGTTCTCACATATAGGAGGCTTGTCCCTAAACCCAAGAGTATATCCTAGCTTCAAAGGTTTATAAGACCATAACCTAATTGCTATAATAGGCCTAAGTGGAAAAAGCCCTTTTGAAAAAAGAGGACTTTGGGCCTAAGGTAACAAATATGCTATGGACATAGCATCCAAAATCCTACAAAGCCGAAATGAAATTCCCTAATCTTGGGCCTCCTTGTTGCATGCCTAGGCCCAAAATGATGAGAACTTCATGGACTTTGAGAGGAAGGCTACACTATATTCTAGCTAAAGGGCTATTTCCAAAAAAAAAAAAAATGAAAAAAAAAAATGAAAAAGTAAGAGAGAAAGTGAAATGATAAATAAAGAATGAAATGCCCAAAAGTGATGAATACATTGTAAGCCTAAGTTTAAGACAAAGGGTTGAAAATTTCTAAGTACATTCTAATGAAAGCCCATAAGAGTAAGATGAGAGCTTTATTGTAAATGGACCAAATCCCAATGAAGCAAGGGGAAAAATCCATAAGAAGGAAGGGAGTGATATTGTAATTGGGCCTTCATTAAAGTGAACATAAGAATTTTCTAAGGATATCTAAAAGTTAAAAGGAACTTAATGAAAATGGGGCTTCTTTTTAGGTATCATTCCACCATCAAAGTCAAGAAAACACATCCCCACTCCTATTTGGATTCGAGAGAAAGGAAGACGCTTGATCATGATTGATGTGACTTTAAGGGATTTGGAGACTACCAAACAAGGTGTGGGAGAGACATTTTCCAAAGACATGACTAGATGGAAGACCAAGGTGTCTAGAATGGTCAATAGGCCAAATGAGAAAGACCAAATCAACATGATCATTAAGAATTTTCTTTTAGCTTATAATAGTAGGATTTTGTCATCGCCTATTAGCTCATTTGGAGAACTATGTGATTGTGGGATAAGAATTGAAGATGCTCTCAATAATAGGCAATTATAGGAAGGGGAAAGCAAGCCACCAACCAAGAAAACATATGGAAGGGGAGCAACCACCACTAAAGCACCCAATCCCATAAAGTTAAGCACCATTATGCCCCAATAAATACTACCTGGCCCAAAGAAAGCTCATCAAGAATTCTCCGACCTCGAAATGACCCTCACTTAAGCATATGAAAACCTATCCTCCAAATGATTCATCAAACCTCTAGACCTTACACCCATGCCTAATCCCATTCCTCCCACTTGGAAAATCAACGAATATTGCCACTAACACTAAAAATCCGACCACAAAACCAAAAATTGCTTCTGCCACAAGCACGAGATACAAGACCTCATAGACAATGGAACCCTCCTAAATCCCAACATCATTACTAAACTCAACATTCAAAAGAACCCTTTGCCCAATTACCATAGGGCTCCCCTTTCATATCAAAATTGGGTGTAAATAAATGAGATCAATTGGGATTGCTTGAAGTTGATAGAGACTACAAATGTCGATATCAATGTTGTGGAAGTCTAAGGAATATGGGATGAAGAAGATGAAGCCTTGAAGGAGGCGGTAGCAATATGGGGAATACTTCCCAAAGGAGTGACAGAATTAAAGAAAAGGCTCTAGGAGGACAATGTAGCAAATATCACTAGGAGTGGGAAGCACTACAAGCCATCATTTTTAGAAAAGGATCTTCTTGGTAAAGATTAGGAGAGGGGTCTAAGCCCACGGAACCTAAAGGAGACAAAAAAGAAAAGGATAGGGTCATAATGCAATTGAAGAAGAGTCAAGCTCATGTGTCTAATTTGGCCCTACTTATGGGCTCTCAAAAGCATTGTAAGGCTCTCTTGGATGCTTTGAAGGGGAAAGAAGTACCTATAGAAACTACACCATAGGAAGTTTTGTCTCTCATGGCAGTCAACAATTTCTCACAGCCCCTCACCTTTTTTGATAAGGATCTCCCTCCTAAAGGAGCTATTGGCCTAGATATGGAGACTATCATCCCTTCTCCCTTGACCGTAAGGGCATATGACAACACTTCAAGGAAGGTCATGGGTACTTTCAAGGCTCTTTGCAAGATTAGGCCAATGGAAACTATTGTGGAGTTTCATGTCATGGACATTACCCCAAATTACAATCTTCTTTGGGGAAGAGCTTGGCTTCACCCCATGGGGCAATCCCCTCCTCACTACACCAAAAAGATGAAGATCCCGTGGAAAGGAAGGATTGCCATAGTGCTTGGAGATGGTGAAACTCTAGAATTGGTCTGTGGTCCCGAGGAAGGAGCAAGTGAGCTTCAAATGAGTGGCTTTGAGTTCATGAATATGGCAGACTATGGGTTAAAGGATGAAAGGTATACTACCAACTTGTTCCCATATTGTAGCCATACAGTGATTACAATGATGAAGAACATGGGATACATGCCTAGAATGGGCCTTAGGAAAGAAGAAAAAGGGATGGTTTAGTTCCCTAATATTATGACTCAAGTGACTAAGGAAGGTATAGGATACTTTGAAGGTTGCGACAAAATCAAGAAAAACCATGGCACTCTCAATAGGAACTTCGAGAAAGAAGGAGGAGACTTTCCTTATTATGGCTTCCTCAAACCTAGGGTAGGTAAAGATGGAAAGGTGTATTCGGGTTGGGAAATGTTCTTTAATGAAAAACTCACCTTTAAGGAGAAGCATACCGTGGTGATCAAAGAGATACAAGAAAAGGTCGATTGGGTGAACTACATGGATGTTGAAGCAATGAGGACCATGATGAAGACAAGTAAAGACGTGTTTGCCATCACCAATGAAGAGCCAAGTAATCCTTCCACATTCATCATGCCTATTGTGGGGCCCATTAATAATTGGAATTGTGTTAGGTTTTTTGAAAACATAGGGAAAAAGTTTTGTAGTGCAAGTTCCAAAGTATTTTTCAATGTTTTCAAAAAGATGAATTCTGATTTGGCTTACTTTGATGTGTCTTATAACATTGAAATTCTGCACTTAAATGATTCAAATTTTTTGAAAATGAAATTAATAAACAATTAGAAAAGAAAATTGAACCTATGGAACCAACTCTTGAAACTATTAATTTGGGCAATGATGATAATCCAAGCTTAATTAAAATTAGCTCAACTCTAAATGAAAAAGAAAGAAAATATCTTCAAGAACTCCTCATGGAATTTCAAGAGGTGTTTGCATGGTCCTATGAAGATATGTTTAGAATTGACCCTAAGATAGCCCAACATCACATTGATACTCATGATCACATGGTAAACGTCAAGAAAAAGTTAAGAAGAATGAGGACCAAATGACTCTTAAAAATCAAGGAGGAAGTCACTAAGCAATTAAAAGTAGGGTTCATCAAACCCATACACCAAGCCGAATGGACAGCCAATGTCATGCCCGTACCTAAGAAAGATAGGATGGTGAGCATGTGTGTGGACTTTAGAGACTTGAACAAGGCATGCCCTAAGGATGACTTTCCTCTCTCTCACAGTGATGTCTTGGTATATAACACAACAGGAAGTGCCTTGATTTCTTTCATGGATGGTTTTTTAGGGTACAACCAAATCAAGATGGCTCCCAAGGATATGACCAAAACCACTTTCACTATCGACTAGGGAATCTATTGTTACACAGTGATGCCATTTGGCCTTAAGAATGCCGAGGCAATCTACCGAAGGATGACGACAGCCTTGTTACATGATATGATGCATAATGCAGTGGAGGGGTATGTCGATGATATAATAATGAAATCCATGGATAGAGAAAGCCACACTATAAACTTGAGGAAGTTCTTCAAGAGGATTAAAGAATATAGATTGAGGTTGAACCCACAAAAATGTACCTTCAGGGTAACCGCAGGAAAATTGCTTAGCTTCCTAGTGAGTGATAGAGGGATAGAAGTTGGTCCATCCAAGATTAAAGCCACATTGGAGATGCCTCCACCCAAAAGTGAGAAAGAGATAAGAGGTTTCTTGGGTTGATTACAATACATTAGTCGATTCATTGCCAAGCTCACTTCCACTTGTGAGCCCATCTTCAAACTCTTAAGGAAGAATGAACCACATACATTGAACGAAGAGTGCCAAAAAGCCTTTGAACATATCAAGGAATATCTCCTTCACCCACCCATCTGAATGCCACCACAACATGGAAAACTGTTGCTCCTATACCTCTCCATCATAGGGGATGTGGTTAGATGTATGCTTGCACAAGAAGACGATGACAAGAATGATAAGGCCATTTACTACTTGAGCAAGAGGTTCCATGATTATGAGACTAGGTACACTCACAGAGAAAAGTCATAGACCCATTGAAGTATCTCTTTGAAAAGCCTACTTTGAGTGGAAGATTGTCAAGATGGTTGGTCTTATTGGTGGAATTTGATTTAAAGTATGTGGCTAGAAAAACTATCAAAGGAAGCATCGGGTTTGATTTTGTGCCGAGAATCCTATAGAGGGGGAAGATGGTAAAGAAGACTTTCCAAATAAGGACATTTTGAATGTTGCATTAGGG